>CM024964.1:5668453-6268453 GCA_014282245.1 Rhododendron simsii
GATGTGTCCGGGCGGAATCCTTAAATTACTAGATGTTGGGTTATCTACCCCATCGCTGATTCTATGGGTAAGTCCCTACATTGTTCCTAAAAGGCCGGGGTGACCGTTGTGGAAAATGACAAAGGGGAGCTCATTCCGACTCGTGTCGTCACCGGTTGGCGAGTATGTATCGACTATCGTAAGCTAAATGCCAGCACGCGAAAAGGATCACTTCCCTCTTCCCTTCATTGATCAAATCTTGGAGAGAGTCGCCGGGCATGCTTTTCTATTGTTTCCGACGGGTATTCGGGTTATAACCAAATCGAGGTGGCTTTGTCACCAAGAGAAACAACATTTACATGCCCCTTCGGGACCTTTTGCCTATCGCCGCATGCCATTCGGCTTGTGTAATGCTCCCGGCACCTTTTCCCGTGTATGATGGGAATTTTCAGCGATATGGTCGAAAAAATTGTGAAGTTTTCATGGACGACTTCTCCGTGTTTGGTGACTCGTTTGAGTCTTGTCTTGCCAACTTGGAGAAAGTCTTGACGAGATGCGAGGAAAGATTTGTCCTCAATTGGAGAAAGTGCCATTTTATGGTCACTCAAGGGATTGTGCTCTCGGGCATATCGTATCGGAAAAGGGTATTGAGGTAGACAAGGCGAAAATCGATCTCATTTCAAAACTCCCTACCCCAAAGTGCGTCAAGACATTCGCTCATTTCTTGGCATGCTGGTTTCTATCGGCGATTTATCAAGGATTTCAGTGCATTTCGAGGCCACTTTGCCATCTCTTATCCAAAGATGTTCCCTTTGAATGGACTGCTGAATGTGAGCTGGCATTCGTCAAGCTAAAGCTAGCCTCACTACGCCCCCTATTGTTCAAACGCCCGATTGGAATTTGCCTTTTGAGTTGATGTGCGATGCAAACGACTATGCCGTCGGGGCCGTTCTTGGCCAAAGGAAGGACAAGCACCATGGGTGATTTATTATGCGAGCAAAACTCTCAATGATGCTCAAATGAACTACTCTACTACGAAGAAGGAGCTTCTTGCCATCGTGTTTGCCCTCGATAAATTTCGGTCTTATCTTGTTGGTGCTCCGATACAATTTACACCGACCGACTCGGCACTTAAGTATCTCTTCACTAAGCAGGATGCAAAGGCACGTTTAATCCGTGGATCCTCCTTTTGCAAGAGTTTGCATCACTATCAAAGACAAAAAGGGGGTGGAGAATGTGGTAGCCGACCATCTGTCGCGCTTGGAGTTCACGGATCGCACCACACATATTCCCATTGGCGACACTTTCCCCGATGAGCAACTCCTTGGCATATCAACGGCCCCGTGGTTTGCCGACATCGTTAACTACTTGGTTACAGGCTTGATACCAACGCATTGGTCTTCTCACGAACGTCGGCGGTTCTTGTCAGAAGTGAAGCACTTCTCTTATGATGATCCATACTTGTTCAAGTACTGCCCCGACCAGATCATACGCCGGTGTGTTCCTGATTCTGACCAAAGCGGGATTCTTAAATTTTGCCATTCGGAAGCGTGTGGCGGGCACTTTTCGGCCAGCAAGACCAAAGCCAAGATACTTCAATGCGGATTTTATTGGCCGACCTTGAACCACGACGCTTATGCCTTTTGCAAGACTTGTGACCGCTGCCAGCAATTGGGTAAAGTGACCCGACGGGATGAAATGCCTCAAGCCAAGTTCTTAGTTGTTGAAGTCTTCGACTGTTGGGGTATCGACTTCATGGGTCCATTCCCAATGTCATTTGGCAATCTGTACATCCTACTGGCTGTTGATTATGTATCGAGGTGGGTGGAGGCCATTGCTACTCGTACTAATGATCATAAGGTTGTGCTTGATTTTCTGAAGGAGAATATCTTATCGCGTTTTGGGGTCCCTCGTGCAATTATTAGCGACCAAGGGTCTCATTTCTGCAACCGGCCATTCGCCGCCTTGATGAAGAAATATGGCATAACGCACAAAGTCTCCCTCGCATATCATCCTCAAACCAACGGTCAAGCCGAGCTCGCCAACCGTGAGGTAAAACGTATTCTTGAGAAAACGGTAAATCCTAATCGGAAGGATTGGTCTTTAAGATTGACCGATGCACTTTGGGCATATCGTAATGCATACAAGACGGTTTTGGGCGCTTCGCCCTATCGGCTTGTATACGGTAAGGCATGCCACCTTCCGGTGGAAGTAGAGCATAAGGCGTACTGGGCGATTAAACAATTGAACTATCGTCTACCCGATGCTGGAGTTCACCGTAAACTCCAGTTGAATGAACTTGATGAAATCCGTAGAGATGCATATGATAATACCAATATTTACAAGTCTAAAGTTAAGGATTTTCATGATAAGCACATTCAACGGAAAAATTTTGAAGTTGGTCAAAAAGTTCTTCTTTATAACTCCAAACTTCATCTTTTTCCGGGCAAACTGCGTTCTCGATGGATTGGGCCCTATATTGTGCATCAAGTTTTTCCTCATGGGGCCGTTGAAGTCGCTAATCCGGTCAATGGACATGTTTTTAAAGTCAATGGGCAAAGGCTTAAACCGTTTTTGAAAAATTTCCCGAACGCGGAGAGTGAAGAAGAATTGGTCGCTCCGGTGTATCCGGTCGATCTTGTTGGTTAAGTTGTTTCTTTGTACCTCTTTTTGCACGGGGAGCGAAAGCGTCACCGCTGAACTTAACTGTTTGTCGGACCCGGCCCCCAGGTAGGGGGTACCCACCATTGACTTGGGTTTGTAGCTCCGCACGCCGCTACTAAAATAAGGTTCGTGTGCCCAGCTCCGGTTAGTAAGGGCAATGTTTCGTGATTGTACATATTTGTGTGTTCTTTTCGTGTTGGTTTTTCAAATCTTGAGATTTCATCAATGCATCATTATATCGGACTTTTACTAGTCCTTCTCTGTAGTAGTTTACCGTTAATGATCCATGCTCACCAGATATGTCCCTATCGGGGGCAGCTTAGGTCTTTGGGTGAGACTTGATATTCCCGTGCTTTGGCGCTAGGCTCTATCTTGTCTCACTTTGTTTCGATCGTAGGGAACGCTGGGCTTAATTGCTTGGCGAGATCAAGCGGTGAATTTTACTTCGGGCATGATGTAACAAATTTGACGGTCTAGTATAGCCACCTGCGTTTTGCCTACTTGGTGGGACGCGGGAAGAAAAGTATGACTCGTCAGATTGCGTGAAAATCGGGTGGTGTTCTTCGTTGTTTTCCTTTGATTATCTGTTTGTTGGTGCCCGGATAACACGAGCCGGGCGGTTCTAATGTCATTTGGTTTTTAGTAGGTAGTTCGAGCTTAAGTCTTTTACAGGGTATACGTGCTACCACACCAGCCTTGGTGGATTGGATCTACCGTCAGAGTGATTGCGGCATTCAGGAGCCCTAAGCATGGGTGCGATTACATGTCGCGGTTGTTAGTCCAACAAAACTTTGGCCATGATTCTGTGTGACTAGCTATGGTTCCGGTGGAAGAACCGAAGGAGTTGACCTTGGAAGCCGTTCGAATGACGAACCGAGCCAGTGACGAGAAAACCTCCAACTTGGTCGAGGTATTCGGGGGTTGACATTCCCCCGTTGGTATGTTCTTCTGTTCCTGTTCTCCTTACTTCTGTTTTCTTTGCTCTGAGGGCATAGCATATTTTAAGTTGGAGGGATATAGCTATGCTATATATATGTTATATCTTTGTTTTCGTTTTTGGTAAATTTTTTTCGTTTTTAGGTTGCAATCCTTCCGTTATTACAAGTTTAGTGGAATTAAACTACTTAGCACAGGCTCATTAGTTCTTTAATTGGCAAGAGTTCGTTGTAAATATTTTTGGGTGAACTTGTACAATCCAACTCGTATGCTTGATGGAAGGGTGAAAAATGAGGTGTTGAGTGTTTTGTAATCAAGTTTGACCCATATCCCGTTGTTTTTCACATTATTTTCTTAGTTTAGGTATTCATCTCATGTCATGCCTAAGAGTGTTCGTTATCTAGTATAAATCATTTCGGAATCTATGGCATACTTAGGAAATGATACAAGGCAATTTTTGTATGATTAAGCCACAAGATATCCCGTTGTCCTTTGAAATAAAGCCAAGTCCGCGTCTCGCTCATTTCCATAGGAAACCGGATGTTAGGGTGGATGGTTGGGAAGTTGATTTTGCGGTTTGCCTGGGTTTGCTCAAGGTTTACAAGGCTCCGGTTGTGTTTTGAAGTGTTTCGGGCATCGGCATTGGCAATCGGGTGGCTTGGCTGAATTTCTGGAGGAAAGCCACGCGTATCGATACGGTCCTTAATCCGTATCGATACGCATTCGTTACAGAGGAAGACAGTGGATAGCGTATCGATACGAATTAATGACCGTATCGATACGCGTGGGTTAACAGTCGAATATGTAGTCCTCCTTGGCCGGTCTCTTCATCTTCTTAAACCCTCTTTCTCTCTCTTCTCCTCCATAACCGTCCCACCCATTCATTTCCCCCTAACTTCTTTCCACCATTCTCTCCACCAAATCCTCTCAAATCGTCACCAAAACTCCATAATCCTTCATCAAACCTTCAAGTTTTCGAGGAGTCCAAGGAATTTCAGAGTTTTCAAGCCCAATCCCATTCCCACAAGGTAATCTCACACTTTCTCTCTCTATACACGAAATTACCCCCCTTGTTTGCTCTATATGGGTTCAAATCACTCATTACCCACCATTTAAATCCATGCATTACCATTGACGACTGTATACCCATGAGTTGTAACCCCTTCTTTCGAAATCACCCAAAAGCCCTGGCCTGAAATTCTGGAATTTTGATGATAATGGGAATTGGAATTGCACTGCCTTGTTACTGCTATATGACTGAGTTTGTAGGCTGATCTGTATTGTGCAATCCTAAGCATGTTTGAGATCTAAATGGCGGTCTGATTTCATTGAAATTTTGGTTTACTGGCTGTATTTCGGGTTGTTTGTTGTGGTGTTTTCGTTTCAAGATTTGGGGTTTAATCTGTTTGATAGGGTTTATTGCAATGGTGAGAACTAAAACATTGGCGGCAAAAGGAAAGGGCAAAGCTACAACTTCTGTGCCCGAGCAAGCAGAGGAGGTAGTCAGGGAAATGGAAGAGGAGGAGGAAATGATCGCAAATCCTGAAAGAGGACGTGCAAAACGAAGAACGGCCGCTGAGGTTCGAGCGGCCAATCAAAAGAAGTGGGAGGAAAGCCTCCGCGGTAGGGGGTTCAAGAATGAACGTCATGTGGATGTTGACAATCTTGGTATTGAGAATCCGTTTGTCCGCCGTATCCAGGAACAAGGTTTGGCTTATTACCTTGCTCCTAATCCTGGTTATAACAAGGAACTAGTCATAGAGTTCTATAAAAACATGAAAATCCCGGCCAAGGAGGACGAGGACAAGGATGATGCTAAGATTACTTCGAAAATTGGGAAGGTGTCAATCGAGGTTACTTCGGGATTTATTGCGCGTCTGTTGAATTACCGCCAACCCGCCGCTAATAATGTGAATTATCCAAGTGAGGAGTATGTGGCGGATGATACCATAGTTCGGGAGTTGTACAAAAACCCTGGGGAGGCAAGTTTGCCCCATGTGCCTGGGCGTTTCAAAGATGTTTACCGCCTTGTGAATCAACTTGTGCATCATAATTTCAATCCTAGGGGGACTGAGAACAAGCCGGATATCAATGAGGGGGGTTTGATCCATGCTTTTATGAACCCGAATGTGGTGTGTGATTGGGCGAAATATATTTTTCATGAATTGATCGATTTCAAGGCAAGAGCCCCGGCCAATTCAAGGATGCCGCTCCCGTGCTTGGTGACCGCTATTTGCTTTGCTCAGAAAGTTCCCAAATCCAAGTTCGAGGAACGTGAGAAACTAAACCCGGGAGACATTAACAACTCCATTCTTACTCGAAGCATCTCTCAATCTCGCCCAGCCGCTGTTGCTGCTCCAAGGGGAGCGTACTTGACCACCTTGCCACCAAAGGGTGCCCGAGCGGCTTCGTGGAACAAGTTACTATTTTGCCAAGGGGTGGCCATTATGGGGTGTATGAAGAAAATTAAGAAGGAAACTCGGGACAACGCCAGGAGGCAGCGGAGGATCGATCACAAGCTGGATTGGGTTGTGAGTAGAGGGCCGGGGCAAGCCAGTGAGCCGTATGAACCACCGCCAATCGAGCCGGATGAGGACAGTGATGATTTTGCCGGGGGAGAGCCGGAGTTTCTGGATGACGAGTAAAGTTGGAGGAGTGTGTGAAATCCCTATACTTGGTCGGGGTGTGTGGTGGTTGACAGCCCACCTCTTATCCATTTATTTGTTTTTAGTTGTGTGGCTGAACTCTAACCTGTTAGTTTAGCAAGTTTTTGTTGAGGCCGGCATGTGGCCTGTGACTTGGTAGTTGGAGTTGGTGGTGGCCAAGGGTAGTGAACCTAGCTAGTATATGGCCGCCACCTCATTTTGTTAACCGTTCTTTGTTTAAACCAAGGTCAATTTATGCTATGAAGCCCTTAGTAGATCTTTAGTGTGCCTTGATTCCATTTTGATTTATCGCTCTATAGTAGCATTCTTGGTTTGTGGCATGTTTCTTTCGGAAATCAAATCTTCAATCGTTTAGTTTTAAGTTCTGTTTTAGGGTGCTCCTCATTTTGCGCAAGGCTTGTTTTTTTTTTTTGTTCTCCGAGTCTGCTTCGAGCACTTTTTTTTGTGGGATATGGTTACTTTGCATGCAGGTTATAACTTCGTATCCATCTTTTGTCTTTTGACGCTCATTGTGGATACTTGTTTATAATTCACTCAATTTTAAGTTGATTGCTCAACCTTTGGCTGCAAGTTGTTTTGGATTAATTTTTAACTCTTGTTTAAATTATGTGCGATAAGAGTTGTTGCTAAGTAGTTTTTACGGAAGGATTGCTGGGTAGTTTGTTTGTTTCCTTCGTTTTTGTTGTTGCTAGGGGCTAGCAACGTTCAAGTTGGGGGGCGTGATTAGCACCTAAGATTGTAAGATCGTGGTGCTAAAAAGTTCCTAGCTTGTTGTGTTTTCATTAATTTCCGTTGTTTTTATGCAAATTTTACTCGTGAGGTAGTCTGTTCAGTGTTTCAGGTGAAATAACTCTGAAGGCCGTGTTTTAGGCACAAGGCACAACCCCAAGTTAATTCAGGTATCCACGCCCGGTGGAACTTTTGGTCGGTAGTTGAAAAGAGACAAGGCGAGAGAGTTCAGCCAAGGCAGGGAGACGTCGGGTGTCAGCATTGGAAGGCTGGCCTGAAGAACTGGGCATAAGCCACGCGTATCGATACGCCGTTAATCCGTATCAATACGCATTAACCTCGTGGCATGGCAGACTGTTCCGTATCGATACGGCTCTATTTTGTATCGATACGGGGAAGCTACGCAAAATGGCCCTTTTTAACTTATCAGAGTGGTATCGATACTTTGATTATTGTGTATCGATACGGGGAGCCTTCGGCCAGATATTTAGTTACTTTTTGGACTTTCCACTTAAGGAATAATTGCTACTTTTGGTATGTTTTTCAGATATTTTAGAGAGAGAGAGACCCATTTTGTTTAAATAGGGGTTTCATATCTCTCTTTTGGGAACTAGTCCATTACCACTTTTAGTTTTTTTCTCCATTAAAGCTCTTTAAGTTTTGCAAGTGTAATTTCCATTTAACTCAAGTAAGTTCTTCGTGTTCTTTATTTTCTCGTTTATTAAAGTTGATCATGTGGTTTGGATCTTTATTAATCTCAAGTTTATTTTCATTTCTGTCGGTTAAAGATGTTGGTTAAATTTAGCACTTTTGTTAGTCGTTCAAATATGCGTGAGTAGTCGATTAGGTTTGGCTTCGGAATGAGTAATGCCCCGTGATTTATGTTTATCTTCTCTTTCTCAACTCTAGACTGAAGTTTGACAAGGAAAAAGAGCATTGTTCGGCCTTTATGTAACAAAACTAATCGATGTTAATCTCCGGTGATCATGTGCTCGCTCACATGGTTCCGTGAGCGATGTCTCGGTTTGTGTTTGCCAAAAGAATGAAAGAACTCACTCATTTTCCAAGTCACACTTCAAATCTATTTATTTTCACCGTGAAATCTTCCGGTTGATAGCCTAAGCCGTGCGATTCAACTGTGTTTTCTGTGAGAAAGTTGGATAGTTAAGTCACGGGCGTGAATCATTCCAACGCCTTGCCGCTTGTCTTAATCTAGTAAAAACTCATTTTCAAGTCTTTTTAGTCAAGCAATTTCCACTTTAAAGCAAAACTAAAAGTTGGCCGTCTAAACGCCGCAAACCTTTACACCTAAAAATCCTGGCAAGCTATAAGGAATTATCTCTGTGGGTACGATCCCGGACTTTCCGGTATTTATGCTGACAACGGTCTAGCCCTACGCTCGGGGTAAAACGACCCGTTTCAACGGTTAGGTTTGGATGAAGCAGTATCTCTAATAACGGTTAAGACCCTAGCTTTAAGATTTCATCCCAAATTATTTACTAATATATATATATATATATATATATATATATAAAAGGGCAGTTCTTAAATTATTTTAAGATGGGGATGAAATCATAACTGTTTAAATTGCGTGGGATGAATACTTACATGGCATAGATAAAGAGGATGAATATTTAAATATTTCTTAATAATTTGATAAGAGAAAATTCCAGGGGATAGAAGGTGACCTCGACTTTGGGTCCCACAAATATACCAATTGCATCAACGAAGCGTCCACCACGTCCGTGGAATCCAGTGATGACTCCATCTTTGATTGGAATGGACATAGATTGACCCCCTCCCTTACCGTAGGGCCCATATTTCTTTAGATTTGTATCAAACCAGAGAGATGAGAGTACCACATTTCCACCGTAGTCTTTGTACGTCAGGCTTACGGATGAAAATTGCTCTACTGAACTGTCGATGGAGAACTAAACAAGTGCAAGTCTGAATTAGGACTTTGTTCAGGACGAATGAAAAATGAAAGAAAAAATCATCTGAAATTATTGTAGTTTTAGTTAAATAATTCATTTGCCTATTCGCCTAGACAGTGAAGATCGGAAGAACTTTAAAAAATATTTATGCTACAGACAAAAACGAAAGTGCAGAAATTTGGACACTGTGTTGTGTTGGGAACCGTCCGACGCGTGTGGGACCCGGTCACATGCATCGGATGGATCCGATACATCTCTGTCCGAATTTGTGAATAAGCTAAAGATGGGCACACCTTTGCACTTGAACCGCCACCAGTACCGCCAATTTTTACGGGGCTTCCTATGACGCCTCCATCACGGTTTTTACTTTCGAATAAAATTGAATCGATAACATCTCCATGACGAATAGTTATCTGCATTATAGGCCCGGCAAGCTTGTATTCTGAATATACACCACCTTTCCCTCCCCATGGCCCTAGTGATATAAATGCTTGTGGACTGCTAATTATTATGCCCTGCGCATTCACACAATCTATTATAACCTTCTGAGAGAGAGAGAGAGAGAGAGAGAGAGAGAGAGTGTTTACCATATGGAACTCGTGGGATAAATTTCAATCGCGTAAAGAGACTCTCTTGGACTCCCTTATATAGTTTGTATATTTCCCTTCTGAATTCGCCGAGAGCTTGTTAAAATCTGGTTGAAAATTGTAGGCGATGTTGGTGAAGGAATTTCTCTGGTGGGGGGATTTTGGGTTAAAATGGAATTGCCCGTTGGAGTGGATGCTAGAAAGGAGATATTTTACTCGTTTAAGTAAGGGCGGAGCCGAGTCCCGTTTCACTAAGGAAAATAAATATTTATTTTTTAAATTGAATTTGATGTGTTATGAGAGAATGATATTTCTCATAAAACAGAAAATAAGTATTCAAAAATAAGAACCTCAGCGGAACGGGGCGTGAACTTTGTTAAAAATGGGTTTTGCCATTGGAGTGGATGATACAAAAGAGACCTTTAACATATTTGAGTAAGGGCCAGAGATTCTCTACGTGAAGGGTAGCCCAAGTGATAATGTGCTCCTTTTACCAGGACAAAATCTTGGATCGGAAAATTATTTTACAAGATTCAGGCATCACGTCACGATAACCTGGAAAACAATTGGCGAACAATTGGCTTGGAGTACTACATTGCCAAGGTCGTTGTATTTGACGATTCCTTGTGTGAGATTCAGCAAAGGTCTCATTCCACCGTTTGAGCTATTACTTTATTTCGTAAAGAACGATGTGTTTATCATTCATGTTGAAAGTCAATAATGTTTTCTTTATTTGTTGATAAGTATGTTGAAAGTCAAGTTGTTTGATCATCAATAGGTATCGGACCAAATTTATTTGTCACAAGAAAAATAATGGACAATCAATCCTTTATTATCTCCGACTAACCTAAGCTATTATGGATGTATAGTAACGTAGTCTTACAAAATGAATAGCTCAAATCATCGAACAGAAACCGTAGTGGATCTTAATTTGCGTCCTGTGAATTAATGATTACCTGATAGAGTCTTGATACATGATACTTCGCTTGAATTTATGTTGCATGCCAACAAATGAAAAAGGGATTGTTTGAACTCCAAGATACGAAAGAGACCTTTAATGCTTGAACATCAATATGTATCGGAACAAATTTATTTATCACAAGAAACAAGAAAAATAGACCATCAATCTTTTACGATCTCCAACTAACCTACGCTATTATAGATCTATAGTACCGTAGTCTTACAAAATGAATTGATTCAAATCATCATAATAGAATCTTGGTACATACTTTGCTTGCGTTTATGTTCGAAGAACAAATGAAACGGGGATTGTCCAAACTCCAAGAGAGTATCCTATTCTTGGAGTACCCTTGTTCCACATCTTTTCCATAATTTCTAAGAGGTTAAAGGAACCGAACAGGAGATTAATGGTTAGGAGAAAAACTTATTCATAGCGGAGCAGAATGGAGCCGTGAATACATATTTATATAATTAGTAACATCGATCTTAAGGAACATACATATTTAGGAACATCTTTTTGTTCGGGCACTGGTACTCATATCTTAAAATATCTCATTTTATTCATGATTACATAGTATGCTTTTTTTCGTTTCCTTTATTTTTTTTTAAGAGGATTAATTAGATAGTTTCATACTTTCATTTCCTTCCCATCATATAAAGTGTGAATTCTTTGGACCAAACTTTCTTCCATTGTTCATGGTAAATTGTTGTTTTGCCCTTGACCCTTGTTGAGCCCATGTATACAAATGTATGGTGGGGAGAGAGTTGTGGCCGTGTACGTTGTCTCAGGTGCACCGAATAATCACTAGACGGAGTGATATGTTTCTTTTTCTCTCTTTAGACATGACAAACTACGTACTATCTTCTTTAAGGAAAAAAAAAACTCTCTTATTAAGTACGTGAATGGAAACAGACTGTTTTAGCTTTTTATAAGCTCAATGATTCATAAATGGCAAAAGTCTCAACAAAGTTAAATCTTAAAGTAGACTACTAGAATTCTTGGAGGGTTCCAACTAAAATTAATCGGTTATTGGTGAAATAATCTCTAGAATATATTAACCAAACTTTAGTGGCTTAGATGAGAGATATGAAATAAAGTCTAACATTCTCTCTCATCTGCAGTCTGGATGCACGGGAGGTACAGATTGAGGAGACGAGGAGCTAGATTTGACTCGGGCGACACTCACATGCAGTCCGGATGCACGTGGAGGTAAGAATTAATGAGGTGAGAAGATTTGATTCTGGCGACGAAGACTCGACCACGCGAAGTGAAGTCACAACATAAAACCATGTTAGAATTCTTAGAGGGTTCCAACATAAAACCAATTGACTATATGTGGAATAATCTCAAGAATATATTAACCAAACTTGGGTGGCTTATATAGACTAGCAACGTGGGATAAAGTTGTTGGAAATTTTCCAGATTAGTGAATGGAAACTGGGGCACACTGAGGGTCACCGAGGCAACCGAAGGATCCCTCTTTCGGGTTCATTGCATCTGGACGAGTCCCTCAGAGTTCCAGCTGTTTTAGCTGGTTAATACCCTATAATGTATGGTTATGGCCTAATTGATTCACCTATTCATTTTCAGCAGTTTTCTCCTATTCATGCTTGTATTCAAGGCCCGAATTCATTTTTATGGCTCTTACACAAGGGTCACCTGAGGTGTATATCATGGGGCATCTCGTTCAACATTTGACATTAGTTCACGAAATACACAAAGCCCATTCTGATATCATTCTTGTGAGAGAGAGGCAGACGCAATGTTCAATTCGCCAAGGTGCATGGCTTTCTCGTGGTGTTCCGATAGCCGTGGTCTAGTCATTCTATTGTGGGAGACAAATGCCGGTCAACCTCCAACACCCAACAGTAAGGCAGTGAAAGGCGACTTATTCAGGGCTTGATTCGGTTTCTGAACTACCGTTGAATTCATATTCAGTTTATGTAATCTTTAATCTGTAATGTTGTATACGATTAGCAATTGTAATGGGAATCTGTATTCAGCTGGAATTTGTCGATCATAACGTATTTTTCCAAACAATAAGTTTGATACCATCCGGGCTACATCTGAGAGTGAGTATTAAACTAAACAGAGCGTAGCGAACACAGTGAATATTCGGACAAGGCATACGACCACAAAAAATGAAAAACATAGCTAAGTTTTAAGTATATCTATCTTTTTATAGTACTCTAATGAGAATACAAAAAACATGAATAATTTGAAATTAGTGGATAGTCATGGTTTAGCCCATCTTTGATAGAAATGAAAATATTAGGTTACGACATCTTTCAGTTAAATATCGTAAATAAAAAATGTGTTCGCCATCCTTCGGATAAACATCTCCAAACCACAAACTGAAAAAGCAGTATATCTATATCTATATCTATTCTATATATATACTTCTTTTAAATGTACAAAGATGTTTTCTCCTTTTTCCTTACCACAAATGCCCCCAGCACTTCATCTAATTCCTGCTCCATCCTACACCTCTTCCCAACCGATACAATACAACAGCTCTGAAGAAAACGATTCAAAACTACCCCTACGAAAGATTTGGAATAAGTGATCCACCCCAAAAGGAAAGTAAGGCTTGCCTTCACCCAAAATCTCCTCCTGGTGTAGCTTCTGCTTCCACAGGGTACGCATTTCCTAAGGTTTCTCCTTCTACGTCAATTCTACTGGGAACTTCACTCCCTCTCTCCAACTGTGCAACAGAACATGAGATGGAACGTTGTCGTAAAAATTTCCTTCACAAAACATCTGCGGAAGATGTACATTAACACCAGCCTCCACCTATTGGTCCTGTTCCGGTGAGGGTGTGGAACTGTGGTTCTGACTGACATCTCTCCTAGCATCACCAACAACCAACACTGCTCTCTTTTGCGTTCCCAACTATTTAATTCCGGGAAATTTTGGCCCAGAAAATCAGGTAGGATACGGACTATATCATATGATAGTACCGTATCAATTTATTAAAATGATCGAAGAAAACTTCTTCTATAGAGGCACGTCTGTGATTCATGGACGTTTGCCTCTGAGGATTAGACCACAAGTTCCCGTAAAGTTGTGGATATCTTCGTGGATATCTTCGTGGATTCTGCTCCTATTTCTTCCTAGTTCCTACTTAATGAATGAGGAACCAAAAACTTCCGTCAAGGTTACCCACATTCAATGTGTTGTATCTCTTAGTGTATTGATGCTTCTGGTTTGCGTCATGACGGTGCTTCATTATCTATCTCAAACTATCATGTAAGTTATCAGTCGGTATTCCGAAAAACTCTGTGTTTTTTCAACTGCTGGTGGCGTCATCAGTTGAGGACCAGAATCTTAGTGATCCATTCTCATTATTGGCTTCTGATTTTTTTGTTGAATATCATGTGTTAGAGGAAGAGGAATGTCTTTGCGTGTCTCCATGATGGAGGCCAGTGTCTGTGTGACACCCTAGAGTTCCAATGCTTAAATGAAAGAGGAGGTAATGACATTTCGATTAGTATATGAATATTAAATCTTTATGAGGTGCTGTGAGGTGTTCCAATGCTTAGAATTATTTTTGAGGGTCTTTAATTGATCAGGAGGAGACCCGAGGCCCGGACGGGGTTTTTGTAAAGAGAGGACAAGTGAGGTTGTACGAGAGTTGAGCGTTGTAGTTAGTATTGTGTATGGTGAAACAAGAGTGCAGGTATGCCCATTTCTGGTTAGATTAAAGCTTATTCTGTTATTCTATATCAGAATGTGCAAAGTAAATTAAATTCAAATCCCATTCCTTTTCTTCCACCGTTCTTTCTAAACTCGTACTAATAAATGTACAGACACTTTACATCAAAGTTCATGAGCGTATCAACTTTGGAACGTACACAAAACGGTATTAACACGAATCTTCAACAGAGCAATACAACCAACACAACTTTAAAATACAACTGCATTCAGAGCCGTTCGATGTGTATGGTCCATACCCATCGAACGGCTTAGGGCGCAATTATATCCGGAATTGTATTTTGAAGTTGTGTTTATAGAACGTTTTGATCGATGTTCAAAGATACTTACTCCATGTGAACTCTTATTGCATGTATATATATAGGAGCCACTCCTACCGGAGAAACCAGTGGCCTTCCCACAAGTCAGCGTTGAAGAATCTGACTATTCACTTTGGGGGTGCTACAAGTATACCAATTGCAGCAAGGTAGGTTCCAACACGTCCATGGAATCCGGCGAAGATTCCACCTTCCACTGGAATGGACACAGAAGAAGCACCCGTTCTCGAACCAAAGGGCCCATATTTCCTCAAATTTGTATTAAAACAGAGAGATACGATTGTCCCTTCTCCACGGAAGTCTTCGTATGTCAGGCTTATAGACGAGAGTTGCTCTACTGAACTGTCGATGCAAAACTAATCAAGTGCAAGTACAAATTAGGACAGTGTCTGGAACGAATAAGAAATAACAAAAAAACATTAAAAAAAATGCTATGGAAACAAACGAAAGTGCACAATCTATATCCGAAACTGTCCGATGTGTGTAGGATCCACATTCATCAGACGGATCCAGCTATAATACATCTTTTTCTAGAACTACAAGTAAGCTAAATAGGGTCAAGGTCACACCGTTATAGTCGTATAGCCACCAGAACCGCCAATTTTCATAGAACGTCCTACACAATCACCACTTTTGCTTTTGAACAGAAGTGAATCGATAACTTGTCCATAACGAACACTTATTTGCATTGTAGGTCCGTCGGCCCTATAAGCCCAATATGTACCGTCTTTTCCTCCATGTATGCCTAAAGATATTAATCCTTCTTCACCGCTAATATTGCCCTGCACATTCAAAAAATCGATTACAACTTTCAATGGCGCATTTTATATGTGGTCAACCATTGGACTCTCTTGGTGCCTGTTCAAAGAAATTCAATCATGTAAAGAGTTTTAAAAGCTTTTGGGTGGTGATAGACACGTAAATGTTCACATAAGCGTTCCTAAGTTACATGGAGTTAATGCTTGCCGGATTGTACACGATGCTTAAAGTGCAGTTAATCGAACTAAGGGACTATGCATAAACTTAAAGTGCTCCAAAAATATGAAGTTTCTAAGGGATTATGCAAAATCAAATAAGAATAAGTTGTCCTTTGTTTCATGTTTGGTTTCTAAGGGACTATGCACAAACTTCAAGTCCATTTTAATTTAACAAAGCAGTTAATTGTTCATAACAAAACTGAATAAAAGTTTGGCTAACTCAACCTTTTTCTCTATCACTATGATCCTCTCCCTCAGCTCTTTATTCTGTGCTTCCACCTCTTCCATCTTCGTTTGAAATGCATCTTCCCTCTCCTTCAACTCTTTAATTTTAGTCTTTAGTTCTTTGATTTTAGTCTTCAGCTCTTCCTCTATCATCCGCAAGTCAACCACCTGACCCTATTTTAATAATTCAAGCCCGTGGTTTTTGTAAGTCCAAATGCATTAATTGTCCACTGAAGAAAAGAGAGAATAATTTGATCTCCATAAACTAAATGGTCATAATTGAAATGTATCTTGAGGAATTTGTCTGCCTGCTTCTATTTAGAACAGATGAGCAATGCTATTGATAGATAAGTTTGGCTACAAACCTGTGCCACTTCTATCACTTTGATCCTCTCCATCAGCTCTTTATTTTGTGCTTCCACCTCTTCCATCTTCGTTTGAAATACATTCTCCTTCTCCTTCAACTCTTTATTGTTAGTCTTCAGCTCTTCGATTTTAGTCTTCATCTCTTCCTCCATCTTGTGTAAGTCAACCACCTGATTCGATTTTAATAATTCAAGCCCTTTGTTTTCGTAAGTCCAAATGTATTAAGTGTCCACCAAAAAAGAGAGGTTAATTTGATCTCCATGAAAGTAAATAGTCATAACTGAAATGTATCTTGAGGAATTCGCCTGCCTACTTCTATTTAAAACAGATGAGAATGCTATGGATGGATAAGTTTCGCTACAAACCTGTGTCACTTCCATCACTTTGATCCTCTCCCTCAACTCTATATTTTGTGCTTCCGCCTCTTCCATCTTCGTTTGAAATACATTCTCCCTCTCCTTAAGCTCTTCGATTTTAGTCTTCAGCTCTTCCTCCATCTTCTGTAAGTCAATCACATTATTCTATTTTAAAAATTAATTCAAGCCCTTTGTTTTGTTAAGTCCAAATGCATTAATTATCCACACAAAAAAAGGGTATTGGGAAATCCTGTAGTGCAAGATCCAGCAAGGCACCCTGTAGGGCGCACACGGGTCATCGATCTTGACAATGAAAGGTTGAGCTATGATTTTTAATTATAACTGGAAAGAATCATTTGTTACCAGCCATAATTGATTTTTAATGAGGACCGTTGATTGATGAGATCGACGGCTGGTGTACCGCCCTACACGAGGTGCACTATAGCACCCCTGGATCCCAAAAAAAGTGGTTAGTTTGATCTCGATATGAGCCCGATTGAATTATATTTGTCTCCATAAAAGTAATTACTAGTCCAAATTGAAATGTATCGTGAGGAAATTGTCTGCGTGCTTCTATTTAAAATAGATGAGCAATGCTATGGATAAATAAGTTCGGTTGCAAGCCTGTGTCAATTCCATCATTTTGATCCTCACCCTTAGCTTTTTATTCTGTGCTTCAGCCTGTTCCATCTTTGTTTGAAATACATCCGCTGTCTGCTTCAACTCTTCATTTTTAGCCTTCAGCTCTTCGATTTTATTCTTCAGCTCTTCCTCTATCTTCCGTAAGTCAACCACCTGACCCTAATTTAAAAATTCAATCCCTTCTTTTTTGTAAGACCAAATGCACTAATTATTCACCGAAAAAGAGAGAGGTGTTAATTTGACCTCCCTAAAAGTAAAAGGTCAAAAATTGAAACGTATCTTGAGGAATTTGTCTGCTTGCTTCTATTTAAAATAGATCACGAGTAATGCTATGGACAAATAAGTTTGGATACAAACCTGTATCACTTCTATCACTTTGACCCTCTCTTTCAGCTCTTTATTCTGTGCTTCCACCTCTTTCATCTTCGTTTGAAACACATCCTCCCTCTCCTTCAACTCTTTATTTTTAGTCTTCAGCTCTTCAATTTTATTCTTTAGCTCTTCCTCTATCTTACGTAAGTTAACAACCTGATTCTAATTTAAAAATTCAAGCCCTTCTTTATTGTAAGTTGAAATGAACTAATTATCCATGGAAAAGAGAGAGAGAGGTTAATTTGACCTCCCTAAAAGTAAAAGGTCAAAAATTGAAACATATCTTGAGGTATTTGTCTGCCTGCTTCTATTTAAAATAGATCACGAGTAATGCTATGGACAAATAAGTTTGGATAGAAACCTGTGTCACTTCTATCACTTTGACCCTCTCTTTCAGCTCTTTATTTTGTGCTTCCACCTCTTTCATCTTCGTTTGTAATACATCCTCCCTCTCCTTCAACTCTTTATTTGTGGTCTTTAGCTCTTCGACTTTAGTCTTCAGCTCTTCCTCCATCTTCTGTAAGCCAACAAACTGATTATATTTTAATTATTCAAGCCCTTTGTTTTTGTAAGTCCAAATGCATTATTAATTATTCACCAAAATTTAAAAAAAAAAAAAAGAGGTTAATTTGATCCCGGTTTGAGCCCGATTGAATAATATTTGTCTCCATAAAAGTAAATGGTCCAAATTGAAATGTATCTTGAGGAATTTTTCCGCCTGCTTCTATTTGTAACAAATGAGCAATGCTATGGACAGATAATTTCGGCTACAAACATGTGTCCATATCCGTGCAAAGAGTTCATGTACATAACAATTTAATTTGAACATATATATGATTTGTTGAGATGACTACCAACATATTAATCACTATTTCAGGCAACTTTTATGAATCAAGAAATTCCAAATCGAGAATCTTAAAAGTGAAAATTCGGATAATCAAAACGAAACCCTTACAGACCCTGTTCTCCTGCGTAACGAACATATGAGAGACAAAATGAGCATGAGAGATTTAATAATTGGTATGAGAAAAATAGAGGGAATAGAAGGTGACCTTGACTTTGGGTGCCACAAATATACCAATTGCATCAAGGAAGCTTCCACCACGTCCATGGAAACCAGTGATGACTCCCCCTTCTATTGGAATGGAAACAGATTGACCCCCTCCCTTACCAAATGGCCCAATGTTTCTTAGATTTGTACTAAAACCGAGAGATGAGAGTACCACATTTCTACCATAGTCTTTGTACGTCAGGCTTACGGATGAGAATTGCTCCACTAAACTGTCAATGGAGAACTAAACAAGCGCAGGTCTAAGTTAGGACTTTGTTTGGGACACATAAAAAATAAAAGTAAAAATCATCTGAAATTGTTGTAGGTTTTGGTTAAATAATTCACTTGTCTATTCACCTCGACAATGAAGATCAAAATTTTTTTTTTTAAGAAGAATGTTACGGACAAAAATGAAAGAGCAAAAATTTGGACACCGAGGTGTCGAGAACCGTCAGCCATGTGTGGGACCCATGTGCATCAAATGGGTCCGATACATCTCTATCGAATCTGTGAATAAGCTAAAGAGGGGCACACCTTTGCAGACGAACTGCCACCGGCACCCCCAATTTTTACGGAGCTTCCTATGACGACGCCATCGCGGCTTTTACTTTCGAATAAAATTGAATCGACAACATCTCCATAACGAATAGTTATCTGCACTACAGGCCCGTCAGGCTTGTAAGTTGAATATGTACCACCTCTTCCTCCCCATGGCCCTACAGATATCCATCCTTCTTCACCACTAATCTTGCCCTGCACATTCACAAAATTTATTACTAAATTCTTTTTCATAAATAAATAAAGGGAATTTTTCAAAAACCCCCCATAAACTTTAAAAAACTTTATAAAAAATACTTGGACTTTAACTAATGACAAAAAAATACTTAAATTTACCATTCCGTTAACAATTAGGCTTCCGCCGTTGAATTCTGTCAATTTGTAACGGATCAAGCTAACGGAAGGCTTAACCTTCCTCTATTTATTTATTACTCCTTACTTTCAAATTTTACTTTTAACTCTTTCTTTTTTTAAGTAAAAAATAAATATGCTCTTGCAACTGTCATTGGCACATTTTATACTAGCGTATATGTCAGGGAGGAGAGAGAGAGAGAGAGAGAGAGAGAGAGAGAGAGAGAGAGAGAGAGATGAAAACTGTTTACGTACCATTGGAACTCGTGGACTCTCTTGGTGCCTATTCGGATAAATTTCGCGTAAAGAGACTGAAGGGACTCTCTTGGACTCCCTTATACTATATATTTGTATATACTATTTCCCTTGTGATCTTCGGTCGTGATTTGTAAAAATCTGGTTGAAAACTGTAGGCGATGGTGAAGGAATTCCTCTGGTGGGAAGGATTAATTTTGGGTTAAAATGAGATGTGGAAGCTAGAGATTCCCTACGTGAACTTCGTTAAAAATAGGTTTTGCCACTGGAGCGGATGATACGAAAGAAACCTCTAATTCATTTGAGTAAGGGTTGGAGATTCTCAGCTTTGTTTGAAACTCAAGGAAAGGAAGGGAAAAAAAAAACAAAAATTAAATAATTTTCCCTTCCGTTGTTTGGTTGAAAGAGAAAGAAAAAATAAAATAACAATTTCAAGTTAAGGAGTAGTAAATTTTTCCCTTTCATTTTCCTCTCATTTCTCTCCCATTTTTCCTAAGTTCCAAACAAAGCATTTATGGTGTATCAATGGAGGGCTGGCCCCGGAAAGCCCCACAAGCCGACAGCCTTCGGCAATCCCCTACCATGGGGCAACAAAAAAAATTCTTGTAACATAAACCTAACATGTAACCTCGATTTTTTTTACTTGTATGTCTTTTTATTTTTTATGCCTTAATAATAGTTAGTGGACAACCAAGTTTAGGGTCGGAAATTCAAATATCGGGATCGACACTGTATTAATGCTTAGGTGCAATATGGTGGAGTGCTCAATTCTTATGAAGACGGTGTTATTACCTTGTTGATAAGTAAAGAGAGAAATTTTTGTAATTAATTCTATTACTGATTGAAAAAAAAAATGGTTGAACTTTTACTTCGGAGACTCCTTTTTCAAAAGATTCGTTGCATCTCCTTTCTAACAATATATGTATTTTTGTCGCGAGAGAACGAGTGGTAGCCCAAGTGGTTATTTTGCAAGATCCAGGCATCGCGTCACTATAATCTAGAAAACAATAGGCTTGGAGTGCATTGGCAATGATCGTTGTATTTGATGATTCCTTATGTGATGTCAAACGGGATTTAACAAAAGGTCTCATTCGATGATTTGAGCTATTTATTTTGTTTTTATCATTCATGTTGAAAGTCATTGTATTTTTTTTTCTTTCTTTGATAAGTATATGTTGAAAGTCAAGTTGCTTGAATATCAATATGTATTGGAACAATTTTATTTGTCACAAGAAAAATGGACAATCAATCCTTTACTATCTCTAACTAACCTACGCTATTATGGATGTTTAGTAACGTAGTCTAACAAAATGAATAACTCAAATCATCAAATAGAAACCATAGTGGATCTTAATTAATTTGCGTCCCATGAATGGTTACTTGAGAGAGTCTTGATACATACTTTGCTTGAGTTTATGTTGCATGCCAACAAATGAAACAAGGATTGTCTAAACTCCAAGATACGAAAGAGACCTGTAATGCTTGAACATCTATATGTATCGGAACAAATTTATTTGTCTCAAGAAAAATGGAATCTTGGTACATACTTTGCTTATGGTATCGTTGTCTTACAAAATGAATAATTCAAATCATCATAATAGAATCTTGGTACATACTTTGCTTGAGTTTATGTTGCGAAGAACAAATGAAACGGGGATTGTCCAAACTCCAAGATAGTATCCTATTCCACATCTTTTGCCCAGCGTTTAATTTCTAAGGAGGTTAAGGAACCGAACAGGAGATTAATGGTTAGGAGAAAAACTTATTCATGGCGGAGCGGAGCGTGAATACATATTTAGGAACATACATGTATTAGTGGTTACTATGCTAATTAAATTAAAACATGCATATTTAGGAACATCTTTATGTTTGGGCACTGGTATTCATATCTTAAAATATCTCATTTTATTCATGATTACATAGTTTCATTTTTTTCGTTTCCTTTTTTTTTTTTTTTTTTCTAAAAGGATTAGTTAGTTTCATTTCCTTCCCTTTATATAAAGCATGAGTTCTTTGGACCCTTTATATAAAGCGTGAGTTCTTTGGACCGAAATTTCTTCCATTGTTCATGGTAAATTGTTCATTTTGTCCTTGACCCTTGCAACTCAACAGTGGCTAGCTTTTTCCTGAAAAATATATGAAGCGTGAACCCACGTATACAAATGTGTGGTGGGGAGAGAGTTGTAGCCGTGTACCTTGTCTCAGGTGCACCGAATAATCCCTAGACAAAGTGACATGTTTCTTTTTCTCTCTTTAGAGACATGACAAACTAATCTCTTCTTTAAAAAGGAAAAAAAAAAAAAACCGTCTCTTATTAAGTACGCGGGTGAATGGGAACAGACCGTGTTAGCTTTTTATGATAGGAAAAGTCTACAATACATACCCCTTAAAAAAGTGTACCATATGCACCTATTTTATAGTTCATTCATAACATTTTAGCATGTTTCATAACTTTTGTTTTAGAATTCATAACTTTTCAGCAATACAATTCGTAACATTTTCATTATGATTCATAACATTTTGGTGTATATTGTAACTTATATACGATTCGTAACTTTTTAGCGATACGATTCGTAACATTTTCTCTATAATTCATAACATTTTGCGGGGGGCATATGATACACACCCAAATAAAGGGTGTGTATTGTAGTCTTTCCCTTTATGATAAGCTCAATGATTCATAGATGGCAAAGTCTCGACAATGTTAGATTAATGTAGACTGGTAGAATTTTTAGAGGGTTCCAACCTAAAATTAATTGGTTATCCGTGGAGCAGTGCCAGTTCCGACATTTGGATTGCCCAAGCCTAACCTTCCGCTTGGTTGCCCCTAAATATATTTTTTTTCTGGATTTCTTTTTTTTTTTTTTGTATACATACAAATTTTTTTTTTTTTTTGGGTTGCCCCTTGCCGGGGGTTGCCAGAGCCGGCCGGCTTGCAGGGCTTACCCCCTAGCCGGCCCTGCTGTGGAGTAACCTCTAGAATATATTAACCAAGCTTGGGTGGCTTAGATGAGCGACATGGGATAAAGTTGTTGGAAAATTTCTAGATTAGTGAATGGAAATTGGGGCAAACGGAGAGTCACCAAGGCAACTGAAGAGTTCCTCTTTCGGGTTCATTGTATTTGGACGAGTCCCTTAGAATTCCAGCCGTTTCAATTCACCTGGTTAATACCCTATAATGTATGTATGGTTTAAGGAATAATTGATTCACCTATTCATTTCAGCCGTGGATGAATTCATTTTCCTGGCTCTTAAACAAGGGTCACCTGAGCTGTATATTATATAATGGGGCATCTCGTTTATCTTTTGACATTAGTTCACAAAATACAAAAAGTCCATTCTGATATCGTTCTTGAGAGGGAGAGGCTGACATAACGTTCATTTCGCCAAGGCGGCTTTCTGGTGGTATTTCGATAGCCATGATCTAGCCATTCTATCTTGGGAGACAGACGTCGGTCAACCTCCAACACCCAACGGTGAAGCAGTGATAGGAGACTAATTCAGGGCTCGGTTCGATTTCTGTATTACCGTTGAATTCATGTTCAGTTTATGTAATCTGTAATGTTGTATTCGATTATCAATTGTATTGGGAATCTGTATTCAGCTGGAATTTGTCGATCATAACGTAAGTTTGATACGATCCGAGCAACACCTGAGGGTGAGAATTAGACTTTATCTTACATTGGGTTTGTCCTTTCATTCAACATATTGAAGTTGGACTACGAAGATAGTCAATAACTCTATAAGTTGTAATAACAAATACAAGCAATTTTAATCGTACAACAATCTCCACACCACAGACTGAAAAAGCAGTATATACTAACAGGGCCGGCCCAAGTACAAGGCCCAAGAGGCCTGGGCCTTGGGCATCCCAATAATTACAAAATTTTGGGGCACTCCAATTATATGTTATATTAAAGTTTTTCTGTGACTTAACACAAAAAAAGTTCTGGCCCAGTGGTGTTTATAACAAGAATAAAGGCAGGAGGTACCTGGTTCAAAACCCAGTCCTCTACTTTTTCACTATTTGTTTTCCCTTGTAAACCGTGGACTCTTTTGCATGTTTTTGGCATTTGTTTTTCCTTTATAAATTGTGGACTCTTGCATATAATATGATGACTCTTACTTGTCAAAATATATGATGGATCTTACACTTCTTATATTTTTAACTACTTAAGCATAGTGACTCAAGATCAAAGTTCAAACGCACCATAAATGTTCTGGTAAGAATTTTTTGTTTGTTTTAATTTTTCTTTTAACTTTGAATTTCAAATTCACAAATAAAATGCACCAATATTGTAATTGTTGCTGTAAAAATTGTTAAGTATTAACTTTTTGAGGGCACATTTTTTTTAATTTGGCCTTGGGCACTTGAAACCCTTGGGCCGGCCCTGTATACTAATAAATATAAACACTTTGGACATCAAAGTTCATGAGCATATCTACTTTGGAACGTACACAAAACAGTATTAACACGAATCTTTAACAAAGCAATACAACCAACACAACTTTAAAACAACCGCGTCCAAAGTCGTTCAATGCATATAGTCCACATGCATCGAACAGCTCTGAGTGCAGTCGTATCCGGAGTCGTATTTTAGAGTTGTGTTTATAGAACGTTTTGATCTTCAAAGATACTTGCTACATGTGAACTCTTATTGCAAATATATATATAGGAGCCACTTCTACCGGAGAAACCAGTGGCCTTCCCACCAGTCAGCGTTGAAGAATCTGACTATTCACTTTGGGGTGTGCTACAAGTATACCAATTGCTGTAAGGTAGGTTCCAACACGTCCATGGAATCCGGCGAAGACTCCACCTTCTATTGGAATGGACCTAGAAGAAGTACCCGTTCTCGAACCAAAAGGCCCATATTTCCTCAGATTTGTATTGAAACATAGAGATACGACTGTCCCTTCCCCACGGAAGTCTTCGTATGTCAGGCTTATAGACGTGAGTTGCTCTACTGAACTGTCGATGCAAAACTATACAATTGCAAGAATAAATTAGGACTTTGTTTGGAACGCATAAGAAATAACAAAAAAAAAACATTAAAAAAATGCTATGGAAACAAACAAATGTACACAATCTGTGTCCGAAACTGTCCAATGTGTGTAGGATCCACATTCAACATCGGACGGATCTAGATATAGTACATCTCTGTCCAGATCTACGAGTAAGCTAAATAGGGTCAAGATCACACCGTTACAGTCGTATAGCCACCAGAACCGCCAATTTTCACAGAGCGCCCTACGCAATCACAGCTTTTACTTTTGAAAAGAAGTGAATCGATAACTTGTCCATAACGAACACTTATTTGCATTGTAGGCCCATCGGCCCTGTAAACCCAATATGCACCCTCTTTTCCTCCCTGTATCCCTAAAGATATCAATCCTTCTTCACCACTAATATTGCCCTGCACATTCACAAAATCTATTACAACCTTCAGTGACACATTTTATATATCATCTACGTACCATTGGACTCTCTTGCTGCCTGTTCGAAGAAATTCAATCGCATAAAGAGTTATAAAAGCATTTGGGTGATGATAGGCACGTAGATGTTCACCTAAGCGTCCCTAAGTTATGTGGAGTTAATGCTTGCCGAATTGCACACGATGCTTAAAAGTGCAGTTAATCGAACTAATCCAAGTCATGTGGGCTCCAAAAATAAGAAGTTTCTAAGGGACTATGCATAACCAAATAAGAATGACTTGTCCTTGGTTTCATGTTTGGTTACACGTGGCTTAGAAATGGAAGAAGTTTATTGGTTCTCGAAGCTAAACTTAAAGTCCATTTTAATTTAACAAATCAGTTAATTGTTCATAATAAAACTGAAAAAAAGGTGTATGCAAACCAAACAACTTTCACAACGTAATATAAAACCATGCACAAAAGTTTGGCTAACTCGACCTTTTTCTCTATCACTATGATCCTCTCCATCAGCTCTTTATTTTGTGCTTCTGCCTCCTCCATCTTCTTTTGAAATACATCCTCCCTGTCCTTCAACTCTTTATTTGTAGTCTTCATCTCTTCACTTTTAGTCTTCAGCTCTTCCTCCATCTTCTGTAAGTCAACCACATTATTCTATTTTAATAATTCAAGCCCTTTTGTTTTTGAAAGTCCAAATGCATTAATTATCCCCACAAAAAAAGATGTTAGTTTGATCTCGGTATGAGCCCGATTGAATCATATTTGTCTCCATAAAAACTAATGCTTTGTTTGGTTTGTGATTTAAGTAGTGTTTTTGAAAAATGAGTAGAGAGAGAAATGAGAGTAATGATTGGAGAGAGAGGTAAAAAATGGAGAGAGATAAAGTGAGAAATGAGAGTAATGATTGAAAAGTTAGAGAGAGAAATGAGAATAATAGTTGAGTTAAGAAATATTTTTTGAGTAGAGTAGTGAAGTGAACAAGGTATAAACGGTCCAAATTGAAATGTATCTTGAGGAATCTGTCTGTCTGCTTCTATTTAAAATCGATGAGCAATGT
The DNA here is from genome assembly GCA_014282245.1 of Rhododendron simsii. Taxonomy (NCBI): domain Eukaryota; kingdom Viridiplantae; phylum Streptophyta; class Magnoliopsida; order Ericales; family Ericaceae; genus Rhododendron; species Rhododendron simsii. The sequence continues at coordinate 5,694,584 of CM024964.1, forward strand.
TATGGATAGATAAGTTCGGTTACAAGCCTGTGTCACGACTCACTTCGATCCTCTCCCTTAGCTCTTTATTCTGTGTTTCTGCCTCCTCCATCTTCGTTTGAAATACATCCTCCCTCTCCTTCAATTCTTTATTTTTAGTCTTTAGCTCTTCGATTTTATTCTTCAGCTCTTCCTCCATCTTCTGTAAATCAACCACCTGATTTTAATTTAATAATTCAAACCCTTTGTTTTTGTAAGTCCAAATGCATTAATTATCCATGGAAAAAGAGAGAGGTTAATTTGATCTCCATAAAAGTAAATTGTCAAAATTAAAATGTATCTTGAGGAATTTGTCTGTTTGCTTCTATTTGAAACATATCATGAGCAATGCTAGGGACAGATAAGTTCGGCTACAAACCTTTGTCACTTCCATCACTTTGGTCCTCTCCCTCAGCTCTTTATTCTGTGCTTCCACCTCTTCCATCTTCGTTTTAAATACATCCTCCCTCTCCTTCAACTCTTTATTTTCAGTCTCCAGCTCTTTGATTTTAGTCTTCAGCTCTTCCTCCATCTTCTGTAAGTCAACCACTTGATTCTATTTTAATTATTCAAGCCCTTTGTTTTTGTAAGTCCAAATGCATTATTAATTATGCTCCAAAATAAAAAAAAAAGAGGTTAATGTGATCTCGGTTTGAGCCCGATTGAATAATATTTGTCCCCAAAAAGTAAATGGTCCAAATTGAAATGTATCTTGAGGAATTTTTCCGCCTACTTCTATTTAAAACAAATGAGAAATGCTATGAACAGATAATTTCAGCTACAAACATGTGTCCTGATCCGTGCAAAAAGTCTATGTGCGTAACAATGTAATTTGAACATCTATATGATTTGTTGACATGACTACCAATGTATTAAACTCAATTTCAGGCAACTTTTACGAATCAAGAAATTCCATATCGAGAATCTTAAAAGAGGAAGTTTGGATCTTCAAAACAAAACCATTACAGAGCCCGTTCTCTTAGGTAACCAACTTATGAGAGATAAAATGAGCATGAGATATTTGATTTATTAATTGGATAAGAGAAAAATAGAGGGGATAGAAGGTTACCTTGACTTTTGGTTCAACAAATACACCAATTGCGTCAACTAGGCTTCCACCACGTCCATGGAATCCAGCGATGACTCCACCTTCTATTGGAATGGACATAGGAAGACCCCCTCCCTTACCAAAGGGCCCAATGTTTCTTAGATTTGTATTAAAACTAAGAGATGAGAGTACTGCACGTCCCCGATAATCTCTATACGTCAGGCTTATGGATGAGAATTGCTCTACTGAACTGTCGATGGAGAACTAAACAAACGCAAGTCTAAGTTAGGCCTTTGTTTGGGACGCATAAAAGATAAAAGTAAAAATCAGCTGAAATTGTTGTAGTTTTTGGTTACATAATTCACTTGCCTATTCGCCTCAACAGCAAACATCAAAAAATTTTTTAAAAAAAAAACAAAAAAAAAAAGGCTACAGACAAAAACGAACATGCACAAATTTGGACACCATGTTGTCCGGAACCATCCGACATGTGTGGAACCACGTGCATCGGATGGATCCGACTCCAATACATCTCTATCCGAATCTATGAATAAGCTAAAGAGGGGCACACCTTTGCAGATGAACCGCCACCGGAACCACCGATTTTTACGGAGCTTCCTATGATGACGCCATCGCGACTTTTACTTTCGAACAAAATTGAATCGATAACTTCTCCATAACGAATAGTTATCTGCATTATAGGCCCGTCAGGCTTGTAAGTTGCATATGCACCACCTTTCCCTCCCCATGGCCCTAGAGATAACCATCCTTCTTCACCGCTAATCTTGCCCTGCACATCCACACAATCTATTGCAACCTTCTTTTTCATAAATAAATAAATAAAAACATCCATTACAACGTTCATAGGAGTATATTGTATATATGTCACACACACACACACACACACACACAGAGGGAGGGGGGGGTGGAGGGAAAGGGGTGGAAACTGTTTACCATTGGAACTCGTGTACTCCCTTGGTGCCTTTTCGGATAAATTCAATCGCGTAAAAAGACTGAAAGGACTCTCGTGGACTCGCTTATATATATGTATATATTTCCCTTGTGATTTCGCCGAAGAGCTTGATGGATGGATCTTCGTTCGTGATTTGAAAAAATCTGGTTGAAAATTGAAGGCGATCAATGGTAAGGAATTTCTCTGGTGGTGAGGATTTTGGGTTAAAATGGGATTGCCATTGGAGTGGATGCCAGAGATTCTCTAAGTGATTGAAAATGGATTTTGCCATTGGAGTGAACGATAGGAAAGAGACCTTTAACTCATTTGAGTAAAGGTAAGAGCTACAGATTCTCAGCTTTGTTTGAAACTCAAGGAAAGGAAAGGAAAGAAAATTAAAAAAATTTCCCCTCCTTTGTTTGGTTAGAAGAGAAAGAGAGAAGAAAATAATGTCAAATTATAGGAATAGCAAATTTTTTTCCTCCCATTTCTCTCCCACTTTTCCTAAGTTCTAAACAAAGCATAAAATAGTGAACTTTTAAGAGTTCAAAATTGGGACATATATATATATATATAGTTCGGTTGTGTATCAATGCTTAGGGTGTATCAATGGACAGCCGGCCCCGGAAAGCCGCACAAGCCCACAGCCTTCGGCGACCCCCCCTGCCTGCATGCATGGGGCAACAAAAAAATTCCTGTAACAGAAACCTATCAAGTAACTTGTATGTCTTTTTATTTTTTATGCCTTAATAGTAAGTAGACAACCAAGTTTAGGGTCGAACCTGAACAGTTCAAACATCGAGACCGGCACTATATCACTGCTTTAGGTGCAATAAGGTGGAGTGCTCAATTCTAATGAAGATGGTGTTAATACCTTGTTGATAAGTTAAGATAGAAATTTTTGTAATTAATTATATTACATGATTTTAAAAAAATGGTTGAACTTCTACTTCGGAGACTCCTTTTTCAAAAGATTAGCTGTATCTACTTTGTAACAATATAACTATTTTTGTTGGAAGAGAATGAAGGGTAGCCCAAGTGATAAGGTGCTCCCTTTACCTGAACAAAATCTTGGGTTGGAAAGTTACTTTGCAAGATCCAGGCATCATGTCACTATAACCTTGGAAACAAAAGGCTTGGAGTGCATTGGCAATGATCATTGTATGTGACGATTCCTTACGTGATGTCAAATGGGATTTAACAAAGGTCTCATTCATGTTAAAAGTCAATGTTTTTTTTCTTTTGTTGATGAGTATGTTGAAAGTCAAGTTGCTTGAACATCAATATGTATCGGAACAAATTTATTTGTCACAAGAAAAATGGACGAATCATCCTTTACTATCTCCGACTAACCTACGCTCTTATAGATATACAGTAACATAGTCTTACAAAATGAATAGCTCAAATCATCGAATAGAGCTGTAGCGGATCTTAATTTGATTTGTGTCTTGTGAATGATTACCTGAGGGAATCTTGATACATACTTCGCTTGAATATAATTATCGTAAATGTATTAATGGTTACTTAGCTAATTATATCAAAACATATATAAACAAAACAAAACAAAAATTATCGTAAATGTATTAATGGTTACTTAGCTAATTATATCAAAACATATATAAACAAAACAAAAGTAAAACAGAAACATTACATTTACATCTTCCCACTAATTACCAAGTTCACTTCTGAGGGCCAACTGCCCAACGCAAGCGCTATGCTTGTTCAACTACAAGCACTAAAAATGCTACACCATATGCACATAAAAAGCAGCATTTCTGCATTTCAACCACTGCCTCAACGCAAATCACATATTTCTAACCTGATATTAGGATTAACGTAGACGTTGGAGCAGTGCTCGTATATGAAACTCTGATCCGCAGGTTCTCCATGATGGTGGTGTCCCGTCTCTTGGCACTCCTTCAGTATGCTCATCCCACCTGGGTCTGATAGCCTGAATATTCCATAGCTCCTGAGATCACATCACTCAATAAGTGTGAAACTTCTAAAGGAGAAATGCTCTTATATTGTCCAACTTAAACACCATAAGCTGCCGATTGAAACATGTAGGCAGTTTTCTTGGAGAGAGATGTACGCTTCTTGAAACTGTGCAATTCCTTTTGATATGGAAATTGTATCGATTCTTGAGGTGATACTTTGTGAGGAGTCAGGTGAGTCTAAACCCACATAGGGCCATGGTTACCGCACTTCCTGATTATCCATGTCATGCAAATATTATGAAGTGCGACTTTTTAGAGCTACACATTTACATGGTGTTCTAGTAGCTGCTAATCAAAATGTACTCATTTCACCAATTTGTCGATGGACACGTAGAAGATAATTACATATTCATACATGCTTCATAGCCAACTAACGGTGGTAGAATAACTAGCAGATAGCAACTAGACCCCAAAAAGGCGGGTAAGGTCCGAATTTCAAAAAGCCCAAAAAGGTCACCTCCTCCCTGGGGAAATGATGAAAAAATTATGTGGCGGATAAAAGATAATTGGTACGTGAAATAGAAAACAATTTTGAGGAAAGTAGCATACCTTGTTGTATCAGTGGGAGCCATGACAATGGCAATGGCCTCAGGTACCATTACCTGGAAAAGAAGAACCAAGTGAGCAAGGGCACATGAGACGACGGAACCCCATATCATAAGCTCCAAGACAATCATAAAAGCATAAATTGAAGACAAAAAGGTGAACTGGAACGAAAATCTATTCGTAGGGAAGAAACAAGCTTTAACACATGCACATATTAAACAAAACAATTTAATTACATAGCAAAGAGCATTCGGTTGACAGGAGGGTTATCCTGTAATTGCCAGGGATTTGAGTTCTGAATTGGGATGATCTCCATGAAGCGGGGCTTTCTAATGCATACCAAATCCATGGCAACAAATTAGGACCAAGGAAGCATAATCGCCTTATGGATTACAGGTGAGCTCCATATGTACAAAACAAGCCCTTCGACACTGAATTACTGCTTCTCCAGAATTTCAATCCCATGAACGTAAATGGATGGTCTAAACTGAAACCAATTGTATGGAGTCCAATTTGTCACAACTCACAACACTAAAAAATCTGGAAAATTGTGCGGATAAAGCGCAACGCTTCCCAAAATTACACAAAATTTAAAGTCCACATGACACAAAACTCCAATCATCGCTAAGTGGTTTATAGATAACGGGATCATAGGCAAAAACCTAGTGACGAGCATAACAAGTACTCTTCATGTCAACAAATTTTGTTTCCCACATGTCGTCCTTACGGGGTCTTGCTTCTCAAAGGTGAAGTTAAAAGTTCCCTTTGTCCCTTTTCTTACTGACATTTAGCAATGCCATGCAGCCAAACTGCAATAACTTTCTAAAAGTAGTAAACTGATGGGAAAAACATTTAAAAAGCAGAAACACCAGCATGTAGGCATCCTTGCAGACAGAAATTATCAAACAGTTATAACTTATACCCAATAAGTCAATCCTACATATAAAAAATCAGATACCTGATATGAGAACTGGGTGTGCAAATCGACTGATGACATGAAACAACTTTGAGAAGGATGTGTCTGTTGACATAAACAAAAGATTAGGCTTCTAAATTAAAGACCAAACATTAATAAACAAAAGTTGGAGATTCTGTCACTAATTTACCCTACATGAACAAGTCAGGTCATTTTCAAAGCTCAATCATGAATCAGGAAACTTCAATGGCCAACTTAACTCAGTTGCTTCAAAAGTTCCACGAAGTTGGTGAATTTGAAGCTTAAGCCATTTCAGGAAAAATAAATAATAATCTTGATCAAATTAATGAATTATTTGAGTTCCATTGAATAGTGAGAAAGGAAAAACAATATCCCCCTCGATGCCAAAGCTCCAAATATGTTCAAGCACTTTGAAAGAACCCTGGGTTATTTACCGTTCATCAGCCAATTTAGAAAATCTGCTAATATGTCGTAATGATGCCAAAAAACGAGAAATTTTCAAGCCTCTGAAATCTTGAAGTACATTCCCAACCACAAACAAAGATAAAGCAAGCAATGATATTGCGCAAAGCAAATCAACTAGTTTGACCATCAGGCAAAAGAGGAGTAGGAGCTGAAATGCATACATGGATCCAACCAACAGGAAAGAGGGCCTGCTCGTGTTGTATAGAAAAGATCTCCTCCTCATACAGAGCCTGACACTAGGAACCAGTAAATTTACGTCAGCAGCTTGCAATACCCATGAACAGACCTTGTAGATAAAGACAATGCTTGGAAAAATACGTAAAATCAAAACGAGAAAAGGGACCAAAAAACATACAGAACTGGAAGTTGATTCTTGCTTCGGAATTATCAGAGTCGTGACATGGAAAATTCCCCCTCTCTGGATAGAAACAGAAGAAACAATAATCAATTCCTAATCAAGAAAGTATCCATTCAACCCCATTGACAAATCAACACCAGAGGAAAAAGAATGCAAGAAACGTTAAAGTACTATACCACAGAACATGGAACAGTATTTTGGAGGACGAAAGAAAAATATTGCCATTTGTCTCCCAGGCTAACAACTTCTTCTACAAGGTCACATGAATTGTCCATCTGGGAGGCTTCAACCAGTACACCTTGAGATTCAAGGATCACTAGGCAGCAATTGAGATAGTTGAACGATGATCCAGTAGGTGGATAACATTAAGTTCTTGGTAAATATAAGGGTCAAGTGTTCACCAGTGAAGAATTACCTTCCAGGAAAAGCTCCCATAGTACAAGATTTTTAGGGCTGTCAAATGAACCAAGCCACTAGAGCCGACTAGCATTCCCTCGTTCTAGATCAACTCATTATGCTAATTGGATCTTCCATTCCAAGCATGATACCAATAGTGGAGAAAAATAGACTATTTTGAAGAATTTTCTACTGAGTGGGACATTGTTTTAGATCGACAAGTAACCATGCTTGAAAACAGTTTGAAACTCATTTCCTGCCCTTGGCTCAGACCCTGCCCAATGAGACTACACTGAATGAAAAGAAAACCAAGCTACTTGGACTTGGCTTGCACAGCTCAATAAAAGATCATGAGGTCCGGTTGCTTGAAAGACAAACAAAGCTTGAGCACACATTTGAAGCTTGAACATGATAATTTTTGAAGCCAAGCTTGAAAAACCCACTACTTGGTTTGGCTTGACTCAGCTCGGCCCGACTTAGCTCATTTACTGCCCTGAGGCTCTACACTTTAACTACGGATTTGAGTAAATTTAACTCTAGGCTAATCAAAATCTGTACTTGGACAATCCCAGCTGTATCTAAGACAGTTGGCTTGTACGGGTTCAATAAATCCACAAATTATATTGTCCAAAAGCAACGTCATAAGCCTGAGGCATCATTTCAGGATTGACATACGGTTATGATGCAGCAAATCATATCAGTTCTAGCACTAATAGGCAAGAACGGAATCTTACAAGGAAAGCACCAAGAACCCCACAGGTCTCCAAATCTTTCTCTGTGTTGTCTCTGGCAAGTGCAAGAAAATCATCCATCAACCGTGCTGACTGAGAAAATTAGATAAGCTGACAAATTAACCATTTGAATCCACAGCATGTGCATACAAGTATGAACCTTTCTAGTTCTTACGAAAAGAAAAGTGAGGACTCCGAAGGATCGGGGAGAAAGGATATATGCTTTAAGAAAGCAGAGAAGTGCATGACCATTAGCGGCAAGCATACGTACCATTGCGAATTAGCAATATGATGAAAGAAAAATAAAGTTCCTGGTTTTCTTACTATATGTACATCTTTAAGGACTCTAGAAGCGGTCAACCCATCTGATGAAGAACTTGAATGTCCTTGTACTGAATCAGCACTAGTGATACGTGAGACTTCTGCAATATGAGGTGCATTATATACACAAGAGATTGTGGGAGAAGGGGAGGATTGTGTAACTGAATGAACGCCTATCTGCAAAAAATAGCTGGCAGCCATAAAGAGATTGCACCGAGGGCTTCAATCGAAACACCAACGATGCTACCAATTGAATATGCTGAGAACTGGATTCCTCAGTGACTATTCTGCAGAGAGGGTAATCCAACTTAGCATTGATGGTAATTAGCAAAGTTGCTTGGTGGGTGTAATTTCAGAAGAAATCTACGAGTTTGGAGTTCTGACCATTACCAAAAGGTACGTTTTGAAAACCATTTTGACATTGGTATTTCACCAGTTTTGTGGCCATGATTTAACAGTATGCTTGACATAAAAATTTGTCTACGAAGCACAATATTTTGAGAGGAAAAAAAATCGCTAGGTTGTATTTGGTACAAGAACTTTGCATGGTACATCTCCATGTGTAACTGAGATACCCGAAACATAAATGTTTTAATTTGGTCTTTGGTATCACTTGTGCATGCTTAGAGTACCTTTGGAGTTTGGAATCACTTGTTGTGAATTTGACCCAAACCATACACACACGCGCGAGCGCCAAGATAATCACGCAAAACACTCAGAAAGAATGACTTAAGGATTTACGGGGTTGCCCAATTGGATACATCTATGTCTCACCCCCAGTCTTTCACTTCAGATCCAATGGAGAAGTGGCAAACCAAACTACAAGACAAACCTACCTCACCAGTTTATAGGACGTGTTTTCTCATTGTCATGATTATAGAATTATCCTTTGGTTTGTAAGTACTCTAATATAATGATCAACCTACCTCACACAGTACCTTACTTTTGGAGTTTAACTCTGGTTTGTTGAGTTGGATTCTCAAGTAACTAATTCATTTAACTAATATTTGCATTTGGTTTTGTGATTTCACATATGCACTGCTACAATTCCGAAAATGCAAATTCTACAAACATATTCTGCCCATAACCATCTCCCTTTTTTTTTGCTTTCACCGGCCATATTGTACAGATACCCTATTCCTATACCTTTCATGTGCTTCATAAAATTTTCTAAATGGACAAGTGCTCAGCTGTTCCCCCAGCTGCATAGGATATTACCCAGCATAGCTAGACAACAATTTCAGCATACATAATTTAGCACCACTGTCTTGTGTAGGAAAATACCAACTACGTTTTTTTATTATTTTTATTTTGGTAACGGAGGAACAGCCCTATAGCCAAACACTATATGGACCCGATGGCACAACCCAAAACTCCGGGGAGCTAGCACGGCCACAACAATCACAGTCCCCCATTACTGGGGGTACTCACCCGGTGGGAATCAACCTCAAACCTTGAGGAGTATTTCCAAGCCCGGGCATCCGCCCAAACCACTGGGGCAACCTCTGGGTGTGTAAATACCAACTAGATTGTATGTAGAGTTTCTTTTTTTCAACTAGGTTTTTTTTTTTTTGTATGTATAGAGGGTTTTTTTTTTTTTGTATGTATAGAAGTTTTTTTTTTTTTTTCAACGAGGTTGTACGACAATATGTATAGAGTTTCTTCCTCTCTTTTTTCTTGACAACTCAGGGGGTGCGAACAGGATACGCACACCTTGACCGATCCACTGCCCACGAGCGAGGAGTCAAATTAAAGCCAGACAAAGCTCTATATAGACTTCCCCATAATGGCACCCGGGACTCCGGGAGTTAGTTTTGCCTAGCACATCAAATTCTCCAACCCATTACCCAACTCAAGCCGTTTGTATAATCAACGAATGAAGTGAGATACAAAAATAAAACAGGTTGGATCGTAGTTGTTCGCAAAAAATAAAATACCTGTCCGAATTAAACAATTTCAAAATCATACATGCATACAGAATTGCACAGTTACATACATATTAGCTGATCAATATATATAGGTGGTTCTGGTTCCAAAAAAATATATATAGGTGGGTTTTCAACTGATGTTCCCGCAAATCTCATACACACAACACCCACAAGATACTATAATGAATCACGAAAAAAAGAGCGGAATCGAATGGATACCTGTCGTAAAGAAACTAATTGATGATGAATCACAAGAGGGGAAGTGGCTTTTAGAGAGAGAGAGAGAGAGAGAGAGAGAGAGAGAGCGGTTAGAGAGAGTTGATTCTAATCGCTGATTTTGCTGTTTAACCAAAAAGTAATGGTAAAGAAACCAATTGATGATGTTCAACCAGTTTGGTGGAGCGGATAAAAAAAATAAAAATAATACTTACACAACAATCCAAACAAAACAATTTACACAATCTCTCATATACATATAGGCTCCACACACACTATTATGTGCGGGTCCCACATGTATGTGAGAGGTTGTGTAAGTAGCATTGTCCTAAAAAAAACACAGTTTGTTGGATGTACTTTTTTTCATTGTTGTTTAGGTTCTGTTCTGGATTTTAGATAAAAACATATTAATTTTTACAATTCACTTTCTTATAAAGCACTTTAAAATTTGACATTAATGCTTTTATTATACAATTTTAACACTAAAAATAAATTTATAAGTACATTTATAAGAAATTAGAATTAAAAATTATCAAATAAACTTTTAAGTTAAATATATTCTTTAGCGCTTATAACACGCAAAGAAACTTAGTTTCAATATGCGAATAAATGTGTGAGATTCTTTACCAACGGTACACGATACTAAAATCCTACTTATTAATAAATAAGTAAAGAAACTTAATTTCAACATGGGAATAAATGTGTGATCCCTTGCAAACAAGACATTATACTAAAACCCTACTTATTGATAAATACGTAAAGTAATCTATCTGTATATCCATTTCTTAACGGAAAATATATATATATATATATATATATATATTTTAGTAAACTAGGAGCATTTGAGACTTTTAAGCTAGTTTTTTTTTTTATTTTAGTAAACTTTGTAAAATCTAAAAATTAATATTTTTCTTCTTTTTCATCTGTATCATGCATTGTCTAGTAAAATAAATAAATAATTCCCAAAAATCAGATATTTTTCACCTTTTATAGTAGATTTTTTCAACTATAGGTTTGAACCGTAGATCGGTGGTTGTTTTAATTTTTCTTCCAAATTCAACCAAAAAAAAAAAAAAAAGTGCACCAGACGATGTGTTCACTAACCAAAATGCACGTGGGTCCATGTGCATCAAACGGTTAGCGATACAATTTTGTCCAGAGTTATATTTTAAAGTTGTACTTGTTCACTTGTTTGGGTTAGAAAGTTTGAAATTTTCCACATGTCCATGTGCATCAAACGGTTAGCGATACAATTTTTTTCAGAGTTCTATTTTAAGTTGTGCTTGTTCAATTGTTCATTGTGATTTGTGTGTTCCGAATCATTTGTTAACCTCTCCACATGCTAGTCAGAGTCGCACGAGCAAAAAATATATTATATGAGCATGTGCAGCCTTCCCTCTCATTCCCAATTAACTTTGAGTCGCATACTTCAGCAAGGACAAATGTCAGTCCCATGGACAATCAAACAATCACCATACAATGGGAAGGTTGTCAACAACAGATAAACTAGCTGATAAAAATCAGTTCAAGAAGCCCAAAAAAAACCACCACAACAATGGAACCCATCCTCTCCTCCACAACTCTGCAACTCAGACCCCATCATCTTCACCCACATTCTCTCTCCTCATCTTCTCTCTCTACACTCAAACTCACCACACCCAGAAGCCTAAGACAGAAGCTCTCATCCCCTGTTTCACCTCTTAGAGTATCTGCAAATTCCCAAGCTGCCCCTGCCTCCACTGAAGCCAAAAGCACCTATTCCGTTCCTTCTCAGATGAAGGCTTGGGTTTATGGAGAGTACGGAAGTGTCGATGTTTTGAAGTTTGATTCTAGTGTTTCAGTGCCTCCAGTGAAAGATGACCAGGTTTTGGTTAAGGTTGCTGCAGCTGCTCTGAACCCTGTTGATTTCAAGAGGAGGCTTGGGAAATTCAAGGCCACCGATTCTCCTCTCCCGGTAGAGTTTTTGCCCTTTTGCTCAGTTTTTGTTGATTGGTGTTGAAATGAATGTGTTTTCATAGCTTTTTGATTGGGTGAATGGTGTTCCGGACTTGACCAAAGTTCTTATTTTTTTCTATCGGCAAAAGCTAGTATTGTTAGAATAGTTAGATTAAAAACTTTGATTGGATGATCGACCCAAGTTAACCCAACACACACAATTAAGCAAGAAACACGAAGAGACCACATAGCAATGTTTCTGTTGTTTCTCTACTTGTGTAATTATGTACATTCACCACTCACGCCAGTTTATGAGTGAAGAAATTGTAAAGATTACATTGCGATTTGGGGATTCGAACGTCCAAACCCAAACCCAAAGGCAAAAACACACAATCAAAGAACAAACCAAGAACAGAAAATAATCACAAGCAACAAAAGAACAAGACACAGAGATTTACGTGGTTCCGAGTTAAGCAAATTGCTTAATCATACTTCACGGGGTGTTTCATTATGATGAAAGTAGGAAGAGTTATAATAGAAGGCAACCCTAGTTTTGCTTTTAAAGTCCAAGCAAATTAGTACATCAGAAAATCCTAAAAAAGACGCTTCTTGAGTAATTTTGCATAATTCTGCCTGCCCGTTCGTCCGGACCAAATTCACCTTCGTCTGGACCAACAATTCACTCTGGAATGGACCAGATTTCCAGAAACTTCAATTCTTCAAGCGTGAACGCACTGATCTGGACCAGTCTTACGGTGGTCTGGACCAGGGTCACAAAAAACAGATCAGTCTTCACGCTCAACATTGCGTACATCATGATTGCGTATGACTTGGTTTGCTTTTGGGGATAGATGAACCTAAGCTACTCAACCTTGCGTAGTCGTGTTCAACTGGCTAAAACACTTGGAACGCATTTTTGGCTCGTTGAAATTTTCAACCTAAACGTATACAACCCATCACTCGGCTTGATCAGCTTATGCTGTTTCATAAAATGAAACTGACCGCTCAAGGTCGGATCGTGATAGGCTGATAGCTTGATTAAAACTCGCTTACATAGAATTGATCGACATACAAACCAAACCTGATTAGATTGTTAAATGTCATTAAGTTTTCAAACTAAGCTTGAACAACCCACCAGCTCGATGTGACTCATCAATATAGCCCCTAGTGGCTCTAAATGGTCCCTGATAGTAATATCTTGCTGGGTGTTTATTTTTGCATTCTCTTATGGTGTGGTTGATTATTATAGGAAATGGGTATGTAGTTAGTGATTTTCTTGCTTGTACAATTTCATATGGTCCGTATCATTACTCTAGAATGCACTCCTTCGACTGCTTGTCCTCCCATTGGACATAGTCCTTTTACAATAAACACGCACTCTAGTCCAAGAATGACTGTAGGTTGAATGGTGAAGGTCTGAGATAAACTCAGAAGTAAACAAAAATTAAAATTTTTCAGTGAGGAATTGGCAATAGGTCCAATATGTGATTGCCAATAAATCTATTGGATTGCCATTAGTCCTTTTCTGTATCAATATTTCTAACTTGGCTGGAAAACGCGACCAAGGAAAACTACTGTTATTGGAAACCTTGCTAAGTTTCATTCAGGTGCTTGACCTGATGATTTTTGCTTGCACAATTTCAAACCAAAACACCAACGATTTTGGTTCTTTATTTTTGAAATGGTCACCTCTGCATCATTAAGAATGAGTTTTCCATATATAGAAAATATTGTCTGTAACTCATTTTCTTTGCATCCCTAGTGGCATTGGAATCCTCAGTGGTTGATTATGTTAGAATTTATTTAATGAGTAAAGGTTCCTCAAACCCCCTTTTACTGACATAAGAATGTCTCTATATTTCACTCCCTTTTATCTGTTGTTTGAGCTAGTTGAGTAGCCAAACTTCAGCATTCCATGGTTATTCGTTCACCTCTGACGGGGTTTCTTTCGGTGCAGACAGTTCCAGGCTACGATGTAGCTGGGGTGGTGGTTAAGGTTGGCAGCCAAGTGAAGAGCCTCAAAGAGGGAGACGAAGTGTATGGGAACATAAATGAGAAAGCACTGGAAGGGCCTAAACAGTTTGGATCTTTCGCGGAGTACACAGCTGTTGAGGAGAAGTTGTTGGCATTGAAACCCAAGAATCTGGATTTTGCTCAGGCTGCTGGTCTTCCGCTTGCAATTCAGACCGCTTATGAAGGCCTTGAGAGGTCTGGGTTTTCAGATGGCAAATCCATCCTTGTTTTGGGTGGTGCTGGTGGAGTGGGATCCCTAGTAATTCAGGTATATATTTGCAACTTCAATATATTCTGCAGTACCCATAAGAAGTTATTGTTGAATGTGCAATGGAAGCACAAGGAACCATCATCTTGAAGACCAAATATGTGCAAGGGCATGTGTTAGTTTTGATATTGTGATCTAGGTACATGCACCAAGGGCATGCATGACATGAAGCTCCTCTATGGCTCTATGGTTCTTAGTTTTTAGCTCTCAGAATGAGCATCCTCGTTATCAAATCGCTTTACCCTGTCTAGTTAACAAAAATTAATGGAAGGAGAAGAGTAAAAACATCACGAAACTTTGGAGTCTTACATTTCTCATTGACTTGGTTTGCTGTATTTGTGGCTGCACCAACGCATTAAAGCCTCATAATGAATTGAACTCAGAAGAAGTTAGAGGTTTCCTTGCCGGTCAAAAAAATATATATAGTCGAGGTTTCCTTCTGTTGAGCCTCATGGAGTGAAAATTTTGATGTTCTAACTTTTCTAATTCTACGAATCTCAAGCATTATGCTCGTGTCAACTCAATTCTTTACCAGTTTGCTTTCGCATCATCTTTGGTTTCTAATGTGGTTAGCCCATTTTACTTCGCTTCTCTTACCTTGCTGGGAGTTTGATCGTATGCAAGCATGCCTCTCTACTTCTCGTACATAGTCAACAGAAATGCAAGTTATCTAGGCGAAAGTACTGCATGTAGAAGCAAGGGCTACGTCATGTACAAATAACCTGCCCATTCATGGGTGTGATTATACTAGAATTACATATAAAACTTTTTGTCCACTGGCTTCAGCATCCATGGCTTGAAACTGTATCACCGCAGTTTCTGTCTCCGGCCATATATAGTGACTAAGTTTTGAGGTACACTCAGAAGATCAACAAGGAGATGACGGGATTAGACCAGCAGCAAATTACACACATTATGCTCTAGTGGTAAACGACTGCATCAGCCCATAACAATAGCTTGATACCTCAGATTGTTGGAGGCTTGCGATTTATGAGCTTCACTTATGTATTAGATTTTCCTATTATGTGTTACGATGAACATTTTTTGTGTATTTGAGGCAGCTTGCAAAACATGTATTCGGTGCTTCTAGAGTTGCAGCAACTTCCAGCACTGGAAAGTTGGAAGTGCTTAAAAGCTTGGGAGCTGATTTGGCTATTGATTACACTAAAGAAAACTTTGAAGACTTACCGGATAAATACGATGTCATCTATGACACCGTTGGTAAGATCATATTACCATTGTCATCACATGGATGTATGAGAATAGTTACTTTGGATCTGTTTTCAAAATCAGTTTTACTACGACACTTCTCAGGAAAACTCGTTTGGTTGACAGATTTTCAAACTTGTCTATGGAGAATATTCTGTTAAAAGTAAACCATTTATTAAGAAAATGCAAAAAATGATGTTCTCTAATTCTTGAAAACTATTTTCACTCAGTTTACTACAACACTTTTCAGGAAAACTCGTTTAGTTGACAGATTGACAGATTTTCAAACTTGTCTATAGAGAATATTCTGTAAAAAGTAAACCAATTTATTGAGAATAAAGTGAAAAATGACGTTCTCTAATTCTTGAACACTATTTTCCCTCAAAAACTAAAACGATTTCAAAATGACAAGTATTTGTGCTTTCAAAAGTAGTTATTTGAAATGTGCACGGGAAAACTTATTCTGGAAACTGAGTTTTGACGTTCTCTTTCTTCAAATGTCATTTTCCTCGACTGGTGAAACTTAGTATACGAATTTGTTATGCTCTTTCCAAATTGACAGGGCAGGGGGATAAGGCGGTGAAGGTGGTCAAGGAAGGGGGCAGCGTGGTGGTCCTAACTGGTGCAGTCATACCCCCTGGTTTCAGATTTGTGGTCACTGCCAATGGTGCCGTCTTGGAAAAACTCAATCCTTTTCTAGAAAGCAGCAAGGTGAAGCCGGTTGTTGATTCCAAGGGACCATTTCCATTTGCTAAGGTTGTCGAAGCATTCTCTTACATCGAAACAAACAGAGCTACTGGAAAAGTAGTTATACATCCAATTCCATGAGGGAAACTTGAAACTATTGTAGCCCAATTTGGCTTCAAATTTGATAGCTTATCTATAAGATTATCAGAGGCGCCGGATGTTTCGATGTGTAATTTTATGAGATTATCTGTTCAATAAAGTATTTGCATCAATGAAAGGAGCAATGCTCATGTACACTGTGCATCAGCATCTTTTTCGAGTATATATACGACTTCAAATAGAAGGAACTGGCTTTTGTATTGAAATCCATCACCCTTTCGACCATATTAACTTCCATTCTGACCCCTCTAAATCGGGATCCATCTCCGCCCGTCGCCTGCAATTTAATTCGGCGGTGCATCACAATGAGATAAGGTTGTCATGCCCTCTAATATGCTGAACCGGCATTCTTCAATCCAAATGGCATTACGCTTTGGCAAGCAATTAAGGTGGAGTTATCTACAACATCAGTTTCTCACCAGAAGGAAAATTGAAGCAATCCTTCACTCGCCTTTCGCTTTCTTTATCCAATGGTGAGGTCACATGCAACCTCTAGCTAATTTATTTGATTTTGTCTCCATTGTTGGCGGCTAACGCCGTTCACATTCACTAGGCCGAACGCGATGTGATTTCTGGTTCAATGGAAAAAAAGAAAAAGAAAATGGAATGGTCGTTCTCTTCGGGGATTATTTCGATTTTTTATTTGCTGAAAATAACATGACGTGTATGATATTTGGAATCGGCATTCACCAACTTAAGATCATTCCTTCCCAAAATCTTTCCAGCAAATCAAATACAGGCCTTGTTGAATCAATAATTCCTTATCTAAACAAACTGCAATTCTAAGTGCTTGCTCTTTCCCACTCCATTATTCTCTCTTGTGCAGCTGAGGTTCCAGTTCTCAAGTCCCAACTTATCATTTGGGTACTCTCTCTCTCTCTCTCTCTCTCTCTCTCTCTCTCTCTCAATGCAACATTCCCAGAGAACTGACATTGCCAACAACAGAGATACTAGGCCATGTCTGGAAAGCTCAAGAAGTGCATGATGCTATGCTGTTCAGGACAAGTCACGGTAAGACTTCTGACTGTTCCATTAGATCCAGAGTTTCAATTTCTTGCTCAGGTAAATATGAAATGTTCAGACCTTTGCAATTAAGCTAAACAAGCTCAGCGCTGCTGAACCATTGATTGCCGATACGTACTGTCCTCTAGGGAAGCCCCCTGCAGGATTTTCGATTCCGTACTTTTGGACCTCTTTTATACTGGCTAATTTTAGTCTGAACCACATAGTGGATGAGTGAGAATTCTATTAAACTCTAATGTAGCACCCCATTTTTGGTACTCCCAAATTTTCCTCTCCTCTGGTCCAATGTCTAAATAACCCGACGCTCGGACGCTTTAACCACACAAAAGTTGTTAGTACTGGCCACCATGCCAACCTCTTGGGTTTGTACGCTTTTTTCTTTTTCTTTTTCTTTTTCTTCCTCTCGGCCTCTAATCTAAGTGAACGGTGTCGCCAATCTTTCTCCGTCTTGCTTTTAGCTCTCGTACGGAAGCTACTTTGTACCATATCCTTCCTTTACTACTTTGATTTAGTTCGCGGGCTAGGCTTAGTAGGAATCAAGATCCAGCGGATGCGTATACTTGCCAAGGAGCGCTGACTAAACAAAAGGCCTAGATTCAGCTTGTAGATACCCGAAGTCAGCTCTCCCTACTCTACTCATCTTTGTTTCCAGTTTACAATCAGATGCTCAGGCTAGTTTGCTGGCACCTCGACTAATTCCGAAATCCTAAACTTAACGACCGGAAAAACCCGCCAATGACCCCAAGTTTGAAATGTTTGGCCTTTGTGAAATTCAAACATAGGACCCCATAGAGGACAATCACTTATATCTTTTTTCATTCCCGCTTGGCAAAAACCGATTGGGTTTCCTATTCCACCATCTCTTGAAAGACTTTTATTCTTTATCCCATTCTATACTCAAGAGTCAACTGTAATGTAACTATCGTTATGGTTTATGTAATCTGCTGATTGTGGAGAGAATTAAGTGAAACTAATATCGACCTGAACAAAAAATGCAATAATGTCAATTGGATTTAAGTTTGAGAAGGGGGTAGTAAAAGCCAGATTGGAAAACAAATTCATAGGACTCAATTCCATTTTTTAGGGTAGTGCAAGATGTGTAGTCTCTTTTTCACTCGTTTTACGGTTCATTATTTTCCTGATAATTGAATACTTTAAAATATGTGGGAAAATTGATTTCCCCATTTTATCTTAACATCTAAACAGAGCCTTAAAGTATATTGAGATCCTTTTAGCATCTACTATCTAGTGTTGTACCAGCATATATACGTGAGTGTGTGTGCGCACGCGTTCTCACATACGTATATGTGTATAGTGTTCTACAAGCTTAATTAGGACCGAAGGACAATCCTATATATACATCAGCATATATACGCGCGCGCGTGTGTGTATATATATTTATATATGTGTGTGTGCGCGTGCGCTCACATACATATGTGTATAGTGTTCAACAAGCTTAATCAGGACTGAAGTTCAACCCTATACATATTCAACTATGCAGTCAATGGGCTCTAACCCGGTTGGCATCTCCTGGTCCTCGGGAGGTCAAGGTTCAAACCCCATCGTGGGCATTTGGGATTCAGGATTATGAATAGCTTCTAAAACCCACTATGGATTCACTCTCTGCTAACCCTGCTGATGTATACAATATTATATATATATATATGGTCCGTTTCACATGAGGGGGCCCTCATTTTAATTAAATGCAGACCTCCCCATTTCTCCCCTTTTTCGATCGAATTTCGATGATCCGAGCAATTCAATGTGATCAGAACGTGATTTTAAAAGTACATGAAAGAAATTGGCAAAAAAATGATAGGAAAGAGCTTGATTTGAATAGTTTTTATTTGAACCGTTCAATAAAAAACTGTTCGGAACTGTTCGGATGAAGCCTTTCCCGGTCATTTTTTTTCTTAATTTCTCGTAAGTACCCTTAAAATCATGTTCTGAACACATTGAGCGATTTAGATCATTAAAATTTGATCGGAAAAGAGGGGGTCCTCATTTTAGTTAAAATAAGGACCCCTTCATTTGAAACAAACCGTTTAAAGTCCACTTTTTAGTTAAAATGCAAAAAGTCAAACCACGAACCAAAGACATTTGACTTAGGAGGCTGCCACTTCGACAACCCTGAAAGGTAACTCGTCTCTCTACTTTAAAAAAGCGCATGCACGCCACATCATAATCGCATTCGGTCCAAAACCACGTAAATGTGGAAATAAGAATAAAATTAAATAGAATAAGAATAAGAAACTAGGTCATTGAGAAGCTTCTAGTTTTTCCGTGTCCACATATACTCGTCTGAATTTTCTAACCTTTGATCTAATCAATGTCTTGATCAAAACTGACTTAGTAGTCACAAATGTTCATCTGGTGCAGTTCAGTTCTCGACGGGTCACAACATTAGTCTTCTTGTCTAAATCCTAGTCTATGAATTCAAGACTTTGAATTTAGTTTCTAGGGCTTGGAAATTTAATGAGCTTACACTGTTTGAAATAAATTAACAATGCTAATGTATAAAACTTATAACACTTAATAATAACACTTGGTAAAGTATTCATCCAATGATAATAAACTCCTTCCGTTGGCAAAACATTGGATTTTGGTCAGAATTTGTAATGTAAGCATAATATGACATGATAAATACGATTTTATAACGAATTTTGTCCTAACGGGTAATTTCCTGAAATTAGAAAAAAGATGAGGAGGGAACAAAATACCTAAACGTTGGAGGTGATTGAGATTGGAATAGCTTTCGTTAGAGCGTGGTGGTTGGATTTGGTTCTCGATGTGATTTTAGGAAAGTCACGGGTGAAGGTTAAGGTGAAAAGAACATGATGAGCTAATAATTGATGGGCAAGAGAGTAAATTGTGATTTTCCGTTAACTCCATCTTTTAACATCCAAGATTCATGTAGTTTTAGGACGAAAAATATTAATTTTAAAATTTCAGGTAGAGTAAGTAAAATTGGGTCATAGACTCATAGTCGAGGGCGGTTTATCATTAAAGTTTTTTCTTCAAGATTTAATGGTGAAAAAAGAAAGAAAGAGAAATTACTATTAAATTAAGACGGAGGAAGTAATTAACCGCAAACAGAATAGAAGCACCAAGAAAAAGAAGAAAGAAAGAAATCGAAGAAAGAAAGAAATCGGATTAAACAGAAGGAAAAACGGGTAGACCAATGACGAAAAAGTTGGCTCTTCCGGACTGAAAATCAAATACAATGTATCTTAAACACACGGTTTGGGGGCTGAATCCGCTGGCCAAATATGGCCTCCCTCGGTCATAATTGACCGTTTCCTTTCAACTTTTAATAAATATGGCCCAAGATTCAAACACATACATATGAAGCCGAAAAAGAAAACCAAAAGGGGTTGATGTGAAATTTGTAATTGATCAAGGAACAAAATCACTACTTTTTTAGAATAATCGGATGTCCGGATAAGTTTGCGCACACCTCAACTAATTTTTGAGTCCCGAGATTAACAACCAATCGAGCAAATTTTTAGTAGCTCCGAAGTTTAGAATGTTTGATATCTGTGGAAGGAAAAAATCTCTATTTCCTGACGTTAGTTTACTGGTTGATATGGAAATATGTGGTCCGTATGTTCTTTTGCTATATGTTCGCCTTTATCTATATGTTCATCTTGATAACAAGTGTATGGTCCATATGTACATTCTTTTTTTTATTTTTTTTCCTCCACACTTAAGACACTAGCGGGGTTAGAGAAGAGTCAGTAAGTTAGTCCACAAAGAGTTTAGAGCCTGTAAGTTGTCCATAATCTTAAACCCACAAAGAGTTTAGAGGCTATAAGTTGTCCATAGTCTTGAACCCACAAATGCCCACGATAGAGCTCGAACTCTGGCCTGTCACAAAGGAGGACTAAAAAATACCATTGAATGACAAGCGCTTTGGCCTTTTTCCTATTGTTGTAGGAGTTTTTTTTTTTTTTTAAGATGTAATCCAAACGGATTCCTCTATCACTCCTCGCAGGCGGTTCATGTTGTGGACCCCATCAGATTCACAAGATAATGTTATTTTATTATTGTAACACTGTAAGCAGCACATTTTTCCAAACGATAGAATGCTAGGAGCTAGTTTTAAGTAGTTACAACAAGATTCGAACACCTTCTTTATGATTATTTAAATTCCGAACCCTTCTCTTAAAATTAAGGGAGAATAAGAAACCGAACACACTGGGCGGTGTTTCTTGTAAGCAATAATTATAATACTATAGAAAATGGTAGTAATTGCATTGGTCACAGCAACAATATTTACATCCCAAGATTTTCGGAACCATCAGAAATGTAGTACTCCACTAATTTATGGTCCAAGTTGATTCTGTGTTTGGCCCCAATAACGTTGTTGGAGAATAAATTCCACCGCGGGTGGAAAACCGGACTTCTTCGCCATTATCCATTGTGGGCTCTGTCATAGATTTATTTTTGTAATTTGAACCAGTCATATTGTACGGGACGAAGAGTAGTGTAACCATGCAGAAAAATCAACTTGATCGGATATCGTTAGGCATATTAAAATTTGATTTTTGGTTTATGAAATTGACGATATGATGCTGTCAATAATATTAAAGTTAAATTGTCAATGACCGTCCATTTTACAACACAAACTTCAATTTTTGATGTACCTATGGATGTTTGATTAAGTTGATTTTTTGCATGTATATACTAGTCTGTGAAGCTTACAAGATAAATAGTTTAGATTAGTAATAAAAATAGAGTAAGGCCTACAAAAGCGGTGATGGAAAATCTACATTTTCCATTGCCGGCAGAATCTACAAGTCTGCCCCCATGCAAGTTTCGTGCTCACAATCTTAACAGATTGGTAAAGTGAGCATGAGAAAGCAATTAACATCCGTCTCAAAAAGTTACATTTTGCCATTTTTAATCGCCTATATTGTTCAACATGAATGTCAAAAAATATGCAATATGGATCTAATTTGATAGATTTTAATTAAATCTATTAAACAAAATTTTTAAAATCATATAAAACTTTATAAATCGAAAGATATAAGCGATCTAAAATGGCACGCAGTCTCAAAAGTGTCCAACTTTTTGGGACGAAGGGAGTAGTGCTTAATTACGAAGTCGCATGTTCGAATTTCTCGGAGGCCAATCACCCCAAAACTTGAGGCCATTGGAAGTTATGTCCGATCGTTACCTTCAGAGCCCCGAATTTAATTAAAGTGCTCGCAAATTAATCGGAAAATGTCCGATTATAAAAAATAAAAAAATAAAAAAACAGTTTCGTCCTCACATTCTCCTCACATCGTGGGTGTCGCCTTGTTTGACTTGCCCCTCCCGTAACACCCGCTGTCCCCATCTCACCCGTTAGCTTAAATATATAGTGCTGCCAGTTAAAGTAATACTAAAAAAAACAAATACTACTATACTACTAAACTCCCCTGGTAACTTACTTCCTCCGTCCAGATTTGTTTGTCTCCCTTTTTGACTTATATATAGGTTTCAAATTGACTGTCTAATTTCAAAATCAATAGCTCAGATTATATAGATTTTCAAGTCAAAGAATTAGATTTAATTTCTTTAATAAGTTGGAAATCCGAGATTAGACAAACAAATCAGGACGAAAGGAGTATATCATAATCTCTTCGTGACAATCAAGAATTGGACTTCCCAAAAACTTTTTTTTTTTTATAGTTCAAGTATCCGAGCCAACTTAAGCACGTATCAACTAATTTGGAGGCCAAATATCACCGGCCATGTACAAAGAGCCCAACTGTCCCAAAGGAGTTTGTATAGCACCTGTATCGCTTTTGAACATGAAATCTTAAAAAAGAGTAAATTCTTAAATCGAAAGCCTTAACCACTATGCCAGCGACGCAAAATATTTTGCTTTCTTATGGAACGAAAATCAATGATCAAGTTCATCGAAGAATTCTGCATTTGCACATTTGAACTCACTAAGTTGGACATCCCTACATTTGAACTCACTAATTGGACATTCCCAAACATTGCATTCTTAGGGAACGGAAATCCGTAATCACTCTTGAAATCAATTCAAATAAGTATTAGTACTAATTACAATGCCAACCATATATACTTCTATTCACGCAGTCAATGAATCACTTTACTCCTTGTGGTTTTCCAATCTGATATTCTAATATCTTTATCATCCCAAACAGTAAAACTCTTCATGTACTCTTCTTATAGGCTGTGTTCTTTTGAACTTAATTTAATCTGATATTCTAATATCTTATCGTCCCAAACAGTCATTTTTTTGCTAAAAGGTGATTTATTTCTCAAAATATTTGAGTAAAAGTAAAAAAAAAATTATACTTTTCCGATTCCTTTCGTTGAGATGAATCAATAACCCACAAAAGTTTGACGGAAAACTAACAAATGTGAAAAAATTCAAATAAGGACAAAACTCCCAGATTTAAGTTAAGTTCAAATGAATGAAGCCTTAGGCCCCGTTCCAGAACCAATAATAAGTACTTATTTTTTAAGAAGGCAATTTCAAGCTCAAAAATAAAGAGCTTAATGAAATCTAAAAATATGTAGATCTTTAATACGGTGTAAAAAAAATCAAAAAATTATTTTTCGTTTTCATTATTTTTGAGTTTAAAAATGTGAAATAAGTACTTATTTTTTAAGAAAGTGTTCTGGAACGGAGCCTTAGTTGTTTCTTTTTCCTAATGTTGTATTTTAATTAGAGGAACCATGAAATTCCAATGGCCCTAGGCACGCAAGAAAAAAAAATTGTCGAATCTCGTTGGTTTGATTCCCATCTACTAAGGATAATACCTGTCAGAAATATAATAGTAAGTTTGTTTATCGTATAACAATTTTTAAAATGAGAGATGCTGTCAAGCACCCCTTGCAAAGCGGATGCGGAGCAGCCGATCCCATCCTTTCCCATAAACTCCCACCACGAAAGACCATGATACTAGCACAACACCTTCTCCCCTCCTAACGCGTTGAAAGTCCTTGTCATGCTTCAATTATTTTTAATCCCAGCGTTTCGACTTTTCTATTTTTGGATAAACCCCCAGGTTACCCGTCTAGCAGGACTTCGCAGTTAACTTAACCACGGTTAGTAACGCCTTTAAATATACCCTCCGTTTTCGTGTGAGCAGGTGATCACTTTTATTCTGTACCAGCACCAGTACTACTCCTCTCAGGCCAAATTCCCAGGAACCAAACGCAAAAAAAGGTCGGTACTGCAACATGCTGTTTTAGCCCCCAAAAAGTTTTGAGCAAATGCCAACGATACGGATTCGGAAACCGATGTGTTTGGATTCGTCTGAAATGCACGTAAATTTATGGAGTCCGCTTATTGAATGATGAATACATCTGTGTCCGGATCCGTGTACGGAAAACTGTGTCCTCCTGTGTCCGTATCATTTTCGAAAAGATTGACTGCTTTTTCTCGTGAGCATATGCAACGATCTTGTCACAGATCCCATTACGTCGTCCATAAGGCATTGAATTCTGCTTCGGTTTCGTTTCCACTGAATTTGATTAGTTTCGTGTCCACTGAATCCATTGGGTTCATATTTCCGATTTTGTTTTGGAAATTTTGTTGGTGTATCTCGATTGAATCATGCATCATCGTTTTGGCTGAGGTCAATGTGTGAATCGGGAGAGAATTTACAGAAAAAATTGTCGATTCAGGCTTTTAATCGAGCTACGGTTTTACGAGATCCTTTCACAAATCTCTCTCTCTCTCTCTCTCTCTCTCTCTCTCTCTCTCACACACACACACACACACACACACATATGTATGTATAGGTGTGCATATGTTCGTCTTGTTTCGATCGTAGGGTAATTAAATGGACAGGGGAAATGGAGATTGAAGATAAATTTTCATTTTTCTTTTATTTTAATGGATTTTTTTTTGGTGAAATGCAGAAAGAGGACATGGGGACGAACGGGTCTAATGTGAATTCATATGAGGAAGCCATTGCTGGACTCAAGAAGCTTCTCAGGTACTCTCTCTCTCTCTCTCACAAACATTTTTGGTAACGAAATGAACACCCACCATCTCTCTCCTATGAATTAATGATTTTCACACCCTTTGTCGGGAAAATAATTTTTAACCTTTTTGTTTCTACTTTATATATGTAGAGTTACAAGTTCACCCTTGAAATATAAACGGTAGTCTTTTAAGATTTATAACAAAAAAAAAGTTATCCTTTTTTTTAGTTACCAAAAAAAAAAGTCTTCATTCCGCTAAAGTTTTTATTTTTTAAGTATTTATTTTTTATTTTACAAGACAGATCATTCTCTCATAATATATCACTTATAATTCAAAAGATGCATATTTATTTTCATTAGCTGGACGGAGTCTTATTAACCTCATTTACATATAAAAAAGAGAGAAGGGAGAGAGAGAAAAACTGTCAAACATGCAGTCAAATTCATCCAACTATAATCGGTCATTACTTGTAAAGTTGGAATTGTGCATAAGTCAAGTACTATTTAAAACAGGCGTGGCTCTTTTTATTTTTACTTCCTATATTTTTATAGCTTGGTGAGACAAATCGTTAAAATCTTCACTTCTCAAAAATTAAATTGTTGTCGGAGATGCTATGACAAATCACATGATAATATAAAATTTAGCGTTATTGAGCATGGATCTCATGTTGAGTCCCTGTTATGATCCGGACCCCGATTATGTACTTTTTCTGAGTAATTTATTTTTTAACAATTTGTTTGTAGTGGATACTAGTATTTTATGGAAAAATCTAATTCTTAAGCACATGTTATAAATATTAGTATTACATAATCTCATGTATCATTAGTATGTTAGTTCAAGGAGATAAGTTTACTTTTTGGGTGAATAAGAGATACGTGAATAGGAGATGCGTTTACGTTTTTTGAATTATGCCGTAAATGCTGTCCTCTTTGGTCATTTTGGTTGAAAATGGTACGATTTGATGGAGGAAGAGCCCAACCATGGACAAATTAATCAATGCCTTGGGCCACTGCAATGGCGCCACTTGATGTCCCAAACTCTTCATCCATCGCACTTTTGTGTGATAGAAAAGAGTTTGAGGCACTGTCATGTGATATCCCCAGGGGCATGGAATAATTACTCCTAACTACGGGTACATCATTTCGGTATCTTGTACTCATGGTCAAAGCCGTTCGATTTGTTTAGAACATTATTTTTAACAGTTCTTGCAAAAAGTAAGCTGATGAGGGTTTGATTACTCCATTCAATTTTTTTCCTTGAGATTCAGAAACAAAAATCAATGAACCCCTTATCTATATTCCAAAATAATATTCGATGTTCATGGCACCGTCACATGATAATTCAAGTGCGATGTGTAATGGAAAGTGGGCCCCGAACAATTTCTCCCCATTTCGTTACCCCAGTGGAGCCCATTGGGACTGCAAGTTCACTGACGGGTGTTCTGTTTTTTCCGGGTTTGTGGCAGTGAAAAACATGGGCTGGAGGGGGTTGCGGCCGCAAAGATCAACCAATTAACGGCGGAGCTGGAGGGGACCGCTGCCAAGGCGTTCAATCCGGTGGAGAGGGTCAAAACCGGTTTCGCTCACTTCAAGAAGGAGAAATTCGAGTACGTACGCTAAAGCGATCTTTAATTCCACCGTACTGTTTTCCCACTGAATTGGTAAAATTCCAGTATATTCTGCTAGTGTACCATGTTTTAGAAAGTAAATTCTATCCACCATAGATGGAAACCATGTGATTTCGACCACCGTTTGTGGGCTCTACAAGACTTTTTTTATTACAATCTGAACCATTCATTTTGTAGGATAAGTAGGGTAGTATATCCATGAAAAAAATTAACTTGATTGGATATCGATCGTGACTTGTATTTTGGTTTATAGAATGGATTGTTATAGTTTGAAGTTAAATTGTCCATGACTGTCCATTTTCTAAACCGAAATTAGATTTTTAATATATCTTTTGATGTCCGATCAACCTCATTTTCTGCGTGAATATATTATTCTACGGACCCTACAAGATGAACGGTTCAGATTATAATAAAAAACGCTTTGTGGGACCTATAACAGGCGGGTGGAAAATGAAGTGTTTCCACCACAAGTGGAAACAATTTTCTCTCTTTTATGCTTCACACCTTGTGCAATTATATATCCGTTGTACATTTGATTCGACTCGTAAAATTTTTAACTTAGACACCAGATACGAAATGCTTTTGATTTTGCAGTTCAACTCTATGTTCATATTGGGTCAAACTACGGACCCTAACAATGGTACACCGAAATTTTAGGAGATATTTTATTTTTCAATAATATATAGTGTGACAGCAACAGTAAGATATTGTTTGATAAGGCATTTTATATGATTAGTGTACGGCAATAATTAGATATTGCTTGATAAGGCATCTAGATACGTTTGATAAGGCATCTTATGTGATCAGTGTGATGACAACAATTAGATATCGCTTGATATGCGATTTTTGTGCATCTTATGTGACACTAATTAGCAGCTCAAGAAGAACTCTTCAGGTCACGCCAAATGATTTTTTTGATGATATCCAAGTGTAATCTCCAATACGTGTATTTTTAATTTGCGAGTGTTTTTTACGAACTATCGAGAAAAAAATGTATGCATCTTTTCAAGGAAAACAAAGGGAAAGAATATGAAAGACTCATAGGTGTAAAGAAACCCCATTCGCCTTATTCTTCTCCTTTTCTATTTCATCTTTCCTTTTCGTTCTTTGCTTTCTTGAGATTTGGTCTATGTTGCACAGCTTTATGCCTTGTTCGGCTATGTTTTCGGAAAAAGATTTTTAACTCGAAAAATACTCATTATTACTTCTTCCAATTATTATTCACAACTCGTTACTCATATTTCCAATTTTTATTTTTATTTCTCTCTCTATCTCTCCCTACTCATTACTCCTATTTCCAATCATTACTCTATTTCTCTCTTCGCTCATAAGCCCAAAAAATTTCTCAAAAATTTCTAAAAAAACTCATCCAAATACAACATTATGCTACTCTATAACAGTCCTCTCTTTCACATTCATGGACCTATTAACCTGACAGAGGTGGTAATGATCGTATCGTCGTGATTTTAGGATCTTCTCATTAATAACATCACAAACTAGGAGTACTAGTAACAATTAAAATCTCTAAACCTATCTCAAAGCAAAATTTTCTTTTTTCCCCTCCAATTCCAAGTTTTTATACAAAATTTATTTATGTGTTTTCATGCTACGCAATATTTCCTGAGAAGGAGTAATGTTATTCTGTGGTCTTTGGCACTGTTATGTGGTGTCTCCATTCTCCACGCCTCAAGACCACCCAATGATTTTTCTCTAAGACAATTGTTAAATCACTGGTTGTTTTCTTTTCTTTCATTTGATTTTTTGGGTCAACAGTCGTTTGTCTTTTACGCAAAAGACCTCATAATTCCGAGGAATTGAAGTTTGGTGGAGCCCTCATTACAGCATGAAAATTAATGGACAAACAGGCATTGTTTTGTGGAAAATGATTAGGTATTTCCCTGGTACTCTACGTGGTGCTCCGGTAGAGGAGAAACAGGCATTGTTTTTTAAATAAATACTTATTTTTTTGAATTAAAAATAATATATTATGAGAGAATGACATATATCGTAAAATGAGAAATAAGTACTTAAAAATTAAAAACATTGGCAGAACGGGCCGACACGGTACTCCAGGTAAAGGAGAAATTGCAACATACAAAATGCAGGCTACTCCTTATCTGCACCTAACAAAAATGTCTCAATAAGTTCCACCCACTAAATTTGTCATTACGTGAGATATTGATAGTCGAGAACACCATGTAGATTGTTTTGTACTCTGAAAGTATTGAATAGTTAGCCTTGTTTTTCACAATAATTTACCTAATTTATGCAGCTAATTACGGGTTGCCCCTTTGTTTTTCAGGAAAAATCCTGCTTTATATGGTGAACTTGCCAAAGGCCAGAGCCCCAAGGTCAGTAATGCTACTGAAGATAATTTCTCCTATTCTAGTGGTATTTTTGTCTTTCGAATGGATGATATTTTAATTCGATAAGGTAAATGATTGTTCTCTGCTCTCCACTTTTTGTATATCATGATCCGGAACATGAGAATAAATTATATATACTGACAATGTAAACATTTATTTTCTTTAAATTAATTACATTGCACCATATTGTCAAAACAATGGTCCTAATTAATAGAACACTGGGATGTGACATAATGTAATTGATTTGAAGGAAATAAATATTTACACTGACAGTGTGAATAATTTAATCTCTATCGTATCATGAACTCTGAATAGAGTGTTAGAATTACATCTTTTTAAATTGGTCTATCCTGGCGGCATTTTTGTACCATTTTTAACGGATAATGATGCAATTCCTCGTTCGGTCCCATATGGATAAGATAATTTAATATAAAGCCACCAATCTGGGGTAAAAACAAAGAACCACACAAAGTTCAGTAGAGTATAGTAAGATTGTTCCCCGAAGAATGGGTTTTAATGCGCTTAAATTGGCTCGAACGCCATGAGTTATCAAAAGAAAAACACATATGAACCCATTAACACAAAAAGCATGTAGATCTTGCAAATGTTTCCTTACGCACGCGCACACACTAAAAAAAAATAGAGATAAAGAAAGACAGATTTTGATAACGTCATACGAATGTTGATACTTTGCCTTTTTCCTGAAATGACTGCTGTTGAATCTGAATTGTTTCTTCTTCTTCTTCTTTATGGATCTTCTTGAATCTGAATTGTTGTTTTTTGGTAATCAATGCAGTTTATGGTATTTGCTTGCTCCGACTCCCGTGTCTGCCCTTCTCACGTCCTGGATTTCCAGCCAGGGGAGGCCTTCGTAGTTCGGAACATTGCCAGCATGGTCCCTCCATTTGATCAGGTTCTCAATACAGTACATTTTTTATTCACTGACCTAAAGGGAATGATTTTGATGAATTCTTCGTACAGATACTGTCTCTAAATTTATGGAAATGTACAAAATTACCATCAAGTGAAAATGTACCATGAACTGATAAGTGAAAGGGCAGTTTTGTAATATCCAAGAAATTTCTATTATTTTCCACTAACAAATAACTTATGTCATGCCCACGTAGACTAGCATATTTGTCATTCCTTGTACTGTCCATGGACATTCCATGGCCTGCCTTTGCCCTTCCCATTGACATTCAATTTTGTGCCAACCATTGTTCATTGTGTGTCGTGTGTCGTTTCTTGTCTTGCAGCCCTAATGTCAACTTTCCTCGTTAAATTATTACCATTCTGTTTTAACTGTAACACCAATTGAGCCGTGACCTTGTAGTCGTGAAGGTAAATTCCAATCAATTAAGTTAGAAGGTTTGAAGATAACATTTCTGTCTTAACTGCAACACTAATTGAGCCAAAACCTAGTACTCAAGACAAATATTTTTCCTTTTCACTAATTAAGTCAGGGACCCTGACAACTCTCCCCTTTTCCACCCATGGTGCGGTCCAAAAGAAAATGTTATCCCCCAATTATTGAAGCTTAATAGCATTCTATAGTACGCCAAAGCAGTCATTTTGGAATTTGGAATAATCAATGTTGCCTTATAGACATCTCCTTGCTACGTCCCTTGAAACCTTTTGTATTTTGTAGAAGTTGGGTCAAAGAATGTCACATTGGACCATTAATTCCTTTTTAATTGAATCATTTTGTTTTTTCAGTAGTTAGGTCAAAGAATATCATATGGAACCATTAATTCCTTTTTTAATTGAATTATTACCCTAAATAATTGCTTGACTTCGGTTCACATTTTTGATTATCTGATGCAGACAAAATATGCAGGAGTGGGGGCGGCAATTGAATATGCAGTATTGCATCTAAAGGTGACTTTTCCAAACTTCAATTTTTACACGTATCCCCTTTAATTTATAGTGGTAGATCCCTTTTTATATGATAGGAACTTTTGCGGTAGAGGTAATGTGTGGGAACTTGTCGTCATTAATTAGACCTACCCCACCCACTTGTTCTTTGTCCCTTCCAATACTCCAAGATCCGTTATTCAACGCTTCTCGAGTATTATCCGGTATTTTTACGTATTTTTTTAATAACGGATGTTCTGGTCATCCTGCGCATGCATCAATCAATTTCGGAGCTCTGGAATTAATAACCGGATAAATTTCCTTGGAGCTTCGGAGCTTTGAAATTAATGACCGGACAAATTCTCAAGCAGCTCCAAGCTTTGGATTTTTTCTTGTTCGGTGGAACGGTCAGGAGTGTCCTGGCCTGCTGACATGCACTTCGATTATTTTCCTCTTCAGTCCGGTCAAAGGCAGACTATCCTCCGAGGGTTTGAAATACTTGGCCTCATAAAATTCAAACATGCAATCTCATGGAGACAAACACTTATTACTATTCTCAGTCCACTTGACCAAAACCCTTGGTGATAAATTGTAAAGTGATACAGTAGCACACATTTTTATCAGGCTATTGGGAAAGAATATATAGCCCACATGATGTGTTCACATTCTGTAAGGTAATTTTCAAAACCAGTGATGGGGACACAGACATTTGGGTACAATAGAGTCCATGTTCATCGGACGGCTACAGAAATATTTGTGTCCACGCATTATTGTCTTCCAAAAACAAATTAGCGAAACATTGTTTCGTCTTCAAATCGAACCAAGTCTTGTGTCACAATTCATTGGAGTTGGCTAGTATTTTGGTGTATCAAGAGATATATTTATGATCCGTACCCATTTAAAACTTTCCCCAAAACAGTTCTTGAAAGCGACTAATTAGTTTCTAGCAATCCAAAGTTAATGACTGAAATAGAGACTGTTAGGCAAACATGTGTTAGTGTTAGGCAAACATGCATGGCTAATAGTTGGTGATCCTGTTTTTTTCTCTTTTGCAAGTGGTTGTTACTTACCCCAGCCCACATGCAATCACCTTTTGCTACTTGCAAAGTTGTCACTTCAAGGGGACACCAGCCCATCTCTTATTATGCAAGGAGCAATTTTTTTTTTTATGTTTTTGAAGGATTGATTTTTTTCCTTGAAAAAATAATCGAGTTAATGAGAAATTCTGTGGTGTAGGTGGAGACTATTATGGTCATTGGACACAGTTGTTGTGGAGGAATAAAAGGCCTCATGTCTATCCCAGATGATGGGACCACTGCTAGGTAAGATACCTTTCTAAATACTGTAAACCTGTTTCTTGAATGAAGAATCAAGGAGTATAAGAAATTAAGCATATTCCACTGATCATTGCACTTTCTGATAATTACACGTATAACCTTAAAGTAGGGTTTTACAAAGGATAGTTTGGTCATATCACCGCTATCGTTACGTTTCTCGATACCACTATTTAAAACTCTGCTTTAAAATTTGATTCTTCTTACAATTTAGACCCTTGCTTCTCTATACCATTACGTTTCTAGATTTTCTTTATGGCCCTTGGCGATGCTTTAAAGGTATTTGTGTCACTTTCATCTCCCTAGTGGTTATTATACCCTTTGGAGTGGTTATTATACCCTTTGGAGCCTTGGAGGCATCCAAAAGCTAGCATTGGAAAGCTACTTGGCAACTTTGAAACTCATCACTTTGAGCATATCGTAAAGGAGGTGCTAGTACAAGATATATGCAGTTATTTTTTATTCCCATAAGAGAGTCCTCATAAAGTTATTCCTTTGTCGAAAAAGACCACTTCTATTTGTACATGGAATTGAAAATTCATAAACAAGAAAAAGATGTATGAAATAATCGGTCGCGAATATTTCCCTTGCGAATCGAGATAATCTAAATAATTTACTGATGAACTTGTTTTTCGTTTGAACAACCAGTGAATTTATTGAGAATTGGGTCAAAATATGTATGCCTGCTAAGTCAAAGGTGCAAGCAGAGTGCAACGGCTTGGATTTCGCCGAACAGTGCAAGAATTGTGAGAAGGTAAGCACATCCTCTTCAATATTACCACCCAATGTATACAATTTAGTTTTCGATGGAAAAGAATACAACAAAGTGGTGTTGACATCTCCAAAGGAACGGATCTAGAAATTTGTATTAGTGGGGCACACCAATTAACCCGTACCCTTATAATTTCTTAGTTAGTAGTACACTTTTGACCGGTGAAATTAATATTCTCTCTATTCCAATTTGTTTGTCTATTTTTGGGATTCTAACTTTTAGGAGACTCAATGATTACTCTTGAAAAGCTTGGCTTTTTCAAAATACCCCACTTTTTAGTATTAAATGAGAGTGCACACTTTCCCAAGCGCAATATTTTTAAAAGAGAAGGGGCATTAATGAAACTTACATGAGTCAATTTCAAATTGAACATGCGGATCAAAAATAAAAAAATAAAAAATTTTCAAATTGAACAAACAATTTGGGACATTACAAAGTCAAAAGGATGACAAACAAAGTGGGACAGAGGGAGTAACAAATTGGTGAGTATATTTGTAACTTTATTTTACAATTAAAAGAAAGGGGGGTGTTTGCACAAAACAATGAGCGAAAAATTAGGACTTCAAAGAAATAGATAAGACAAATATCCTCATAAAAAAAATCTAGAGTAATATATATTATTGAAACACAATCATAAATTTATTGGGCATAATTGGAAGATTAAGAATAGCAATATAATTTTACAAAATTGAGTGGGGTCTGTGCCCCCACGAGACCCTGCATGGTTCGTTTTGGGACATCGCAAAATGCTTGTTCACCTTGGAAAGTTAATGGACAAATTTCGACCTTATTCATGTTTTACTTTTTCCTTTTGAATATTGTTAAACTCAAATTTCGACTCACAATTGGTGACTAAAGAGTAATTCTGAAATATTAGTAACTTTTAAAGTAGAACCGTTTTGTCTTCTCTTTTTTTTGGGTCGGGATTTGTCTTCTTAAATAGTGAAATTCTCAAAATAAACCAACACTCACGGGACGTAGGGAGTAATAAATATTTTTTCGCTTGCGGCATTATAAGTAGATCTCAAATGATTGCATTCTCTCAAACTTTTTGTTTGTGTGCGGTGGGTTAAAAATTGCAGGAGGCTGTGAATGTGTCCTTGGCAAACCTTTTGACCTACCCCTTTGTGAGAGCTGGTTTGTTGAAGAAAACTCTGACTATAAGGGGAGGACACTACGACTTTGTTAAGGGCAGTTTTGAGCAATGGAGTCTTGACTTTGGCGTTACCCCTTCCCTTTCTGCATAATTATCCTCTCTACCTCCATGTTTAAGTTCATGCAGTAAAGTCTGTACATGGTATCCAAGCCAAAATGTCCATTTTGGCAACAATAAAGTGCCAGCAACTTTCTGGCTTATTATATCTAGGCTTTCTTTTTTTTGTTAATTATTACTAGTATATACCAATTTTGATGGGTTGTATTGGTTTCTTTCACTTGGACTTTCTACTTGGAACAAGGTAATAGAAAGGAACCTTTTTTATTATGAAGGATGTTATTCTTATATTTTCTGTATAGAGTAATCTTGACTAGTTGAATTTGTTCGCGAGAGACTCGGCTTATATCATTCACAAAACATTTTGTCTATCAATATACATCAAACTGATTTTTTACAAGGATATTTGCATGACATATGAGCTGAACGACCGGATCATTATTTTGAGCCCAAGGTGGCACAAGTGAAAGGAAGTCTTGAGGGTTTGTTCGATTGGAAGCTGAACCCGAATCTGTTGGAAGGCAAGAGAAAATTAAATAAGTTGCATTAACACCTCAAGCATATAGCAACAATTGGAAAACAAAGTGCCTGCAAATTCTACAATTAGGTCAAAATTAAACCCATGGAAAAAAGGCCAGTTTCCATTTACAGGACTTGAGCTCAAATGGCCTGTATGGGCAGGCCTCACTGGAATGCAAGCCCAATTGTTATTGGGGCCTAGTTTTGGAAGAGCTGTGAAATTCTTAAGTAGAATAGTCGTATGAAGGTAGAAACAACTTTACCCAACGGTTCCACGAGTATACGACGGTTTCGGAAACAGTTGCATTCAGAATTTTATTTTAAAGGTGTATGCATAGATTTTATGTTAGCATTAAAATTGTTGCATGAGCAAATGCTATAATCAAGGGGGGTTGGGCAACTGTCCCTGCAGACAATCTACACATTCTTACAATTTAAAAGTATCTTGTCCGGTGAGATATTTTTGTGGGACTCACACTAATGAGACAACTCTACCAACTCTCGCGACCAATTACCGGAGAGGACCCATTTTCATTAGTGAAAGAAAGATAATTTCCTTCCAAACAAAACCTTTTAATAAAAGTTCTACAAAAAAAAATAAAAAAATTTTTGATAGAAGTAATTAATTCTTCCCCCCCGCCCCCCCGTTTTGAAAAGTGTTCTGATTATACTGGAGTATCATCTAAAGTTATCTTAAAAAGCTTGCAGATGAAACCACAATGTTAGAGAGAGAGAGAGAGAGAGAGAGAGAGACCACAATGTTGTAGCTTCACATATATAATCACAGTCACAGAATTTGCAACGCGACTCAGGAAATGAATAATCGCAGAATTTTGATACTTGAATTAATAAATGTTTTGTTCGAAAGTTGAAGAAAGATATAGAAAAGAAACTAGGAAGTGCAGAGAAAATCACGACATTTCCTTTGCCACAAGTGCCAAAATACCCTCCGAAAAATTATCAATACAACTGTTATTAGTAGAGATGTAAGCGGTTTGATTTGGTCAGTTCTTGTGGGAAAAACCGATTTAATCGATTTTTAATTATTAGATACCGAAACCGACCGATACGACTAATAAACCACATAGATCGAACCAAATTTATGTTTAGACGATTTTGTTTGGTGCGATTTATCGGTTTAGACTTTTCATATTTAGTCCAATTCCTTAGGTTAAACTACAGTATAGGATAAATTCAGGCTATAAAAATGAACAACAGGTAGGAACCTAAACTCCACCACCGAGAAGTAAGCACATACTGCAAAGCAGAGCCGACACACGAAGTTCGACCAATAGAGACAACTGTTTGATTTGGTCAGTTCTTGTGGGAAAAACCGATTTAGTCGGTTTTTAATTATTAGATACCGAAACCGACCGATACTACCAACAAATCGGTCATAACCCACCTAACGGCGGTTTGAACCGGCACTTACATAGTTATTTGCGATGTAGTAAGTTTCCGAGTAGGTCACATTGTGATGCATTTTGATGTTTTTCCTTCCTTTTTAGATTCACGTTGTGTTACATGGTGCGACAACTTGATTTTTCTTCTTTTAGTTTCGTCCTGTGTGAGCCTTTTTTGAACTCCAGTCTACATTTTTGTAATTTTATGATTTTTTTTGTCAAGACGAATCATTAATATATAAAATTACGAGAAAAACTTAATAATGGTTACGAAAGGTAAGTAATACCAAAAATTAATTAAGGGAAAATGTGTTGTTTTAATCTAAGAAGAAAATGAGACCAAAAGTACCATTTACACGGTATGGTACATGAAAACATTATTGGACACTTTCATGTAAAATTTTTCTTGTATCCTACATTTTTGAATACCAAAATAAATAAATAAATAAAAACATTTAAAAAAAAATGGACCCTAACACGTGCGCAAAGATTTTTCCAAAAAAACAAAGGGGGTCATACGTAAACCGCACCTCTGCGCTCTCTCTCTCTCTCTCTCTCTCTCTCTAACACAGATCTTCGGCCTTCAGATCGTCTGCTCTTGACTCAGGTAACACACAAGCCTTTCGCCTGATCTCCCTATTTTATCATCGAAAATGGGATTCAGATTTAGTTCCTTGATCTTCCTGTCAGACATGCATTCTTGCATAATGGTTTGCTCAAAATTTCGTTTGATTTGCAATTAAACCCTCACAATTTGGGGATTTTTTTAATTGCTTCGGGATCTCTACCTTCCTTTTGAATTTTAGTACTTTTGCATAAAATCTTTTCTTATTCATTTCAATCCGGTCCATAAACATGAACTAGAATCTGTGTATTGTGATTGTATACGTGCGCGTTTGATGGGACGCTGGTTTAAGTAAAAATTTGAGTAAAAGCTTGATTTGGAATGAAGCATTCCGATTGGCACCCCCAAATCTAAGCACAAATTCGAGTAAAAGCTTCCTTAATAACCGCATGGGGTTGTCGCAGGGGTTAATCGATTGGGCTTACCACCCCAATGACGCAAGGTCGGTTCCCTTTGTCAGCGATTTGGCCTTGGGGCCACCTCACGGTTCTCACCTCATGCAAACGCGTGGAAAAGGCTTTGGGAGGGGCTGGATAGATTAGTCCGGATCTTCGGGACACTACCATAAAAAGGGTTCATTAATGGCTATATATATGGGAGGAGAAAATTAGTGTTGCAAAATTTGAGTAAAAATTTGAGTCTTCCTTGATTTGAGTAAAACTCAATTTGGTAGAGGTTTGAGTCAAGGAGTGGAGTGGACTATAGGGGTTTTTCCTCAAATTTCGATTGAGTAAAAAAAGGGTAAGGTCCGGAGATGCGGTATCCGCATCGGATCCAAATTATATTAACCTAGCTTGCTTGCTGAGAACAACAGAGGAGAAGTAAAGATTTGTACATAAAAGAGAACTCATAATAATTGTTTAGGTTTTCGAAATCTAGTTTTGTAATAGTGTCATTTTAGTCCCAATCTGAACTGGAGGTTTTGTCTTTTCTGGATCCCAAATAAATTGTTGGAAGATAGTGCTATAGATTGCCTAGTGTTCTACCGGATTATGATTAAAACCCATTTCTTAATCTTACGTATTTTGATCCAATTCGTTATCTCAGGGTTTTTGGTTCATTGTATTTTCCTCTTTTATAATTGAGTTCCTATGCTGATCTCACTCGTGAATGTAGGGTTTAGGCAGAACCAAATAGTCCCCGTAGTCTTGTCTAGTGTGATTGCTCGGCTTATTGTTCACATTGGTGGATTCCATTAAAAAATTAACCTTTTTTGGTTGCCCATGTTGCCCACCCATCAAATTGTGGTTCCCTCGCTACCTTCTTTTGTATAGGAGATACACTTTTGGTTGTTTTACTAACTAGCTTTCCATGTATTGATATTCAAAAGGTTTTGTGGTAATGGCTGAACAAAAGATTCAACAAAGTGCCTTCACAAAAGTTCACCAGCTTCGTCCTCTAGCTGGAGGACTTATGCTCACAGTAAAAGTGATCAGTTCAAAGACGATAATGCCTAGGGGCCGTGCGGATGGAAATCAAGGACGCCAAATGCGACTTGCTGAATGTTTGGTAGGTGATGAGACGGGAATGATTATCTTCACCGCTAGAAATGATCAAGGTTTGTTGCTTTGACTTGTTGTACTTGTGCTCGAGTTTATATATGTCATGCTGCTTATCAAAATAGTTTATGAAACCATATCGTTCTAGTCTTCAGAGATTGCGAAACCACGCAATTTGTGAATCAACTGGCACATAGTGTTGAAATGAAAATGAGAAATAACATTTCTTTAGGTCTATCCCTGGATAATTGGTAGAACTATCGAGCTTCAACAATTAAATTCCAGAAGATCATAAATTACGTGAAAGGTTGAAGTTAAATAAAACGGAGACCCTGTAACAAAGTTGTTAATTTTGTACCGGCCAACGTACCGTACCGGAATGATACGTACCGATACTGGTCTGTATATCAGTGCCGTTCCGAGTTCACCACAATTAAGATTTTAAATATATTCAATATGGTAATAAAAAAAAACAGTAAAAAAAGCCTAATAGCAAAAAACCGAAAGCTTTGCAACTCAGAGAGAGTGAGAGAGAGACCTTGAAGTAGACTTTCGACAGTAGAACCTTCAAAGGATTCTATCTTCGCACACTGATGGAAGCTCAAGAAACCAGACCATTTTTCCCCAAGTTGGAATCCAAGTGTTATGATTTTTAGGGTAGTGCAAAACAAGAGAAAATCCCATATAAGCCCATAAGTTGCATATAATCATGTGCCTTCTATTTGCATATAATCATTTGACTGGTGTGGAAACAAATTAACCAACGATCATAGGTACCGTAATTTGATGACTGATAATGACTCTGCCCACTTAAACATTGACAATTCAAGAAAGAGTTGGTTGACAAAACAATCATCTTAAATAAAAGGTCGATATTTACTCGTAACTCTGATTCTTTCCTCTTTATGAAACTAAAAGGTTGTTGAGCTTCTAGTATGGATTGTTTTGAGCAAACTTTGTGAATGCCTATAAGTGACGTGGAAGGAGGGCT
Organism: Rhododendron simsii; assembly: GCA_014282245.1. Taxonomy (NCBI): domain Eukaryota; kingdom Viridiplantae; phylum Streptophyta; class Magnoliopsida; order Ericales; family Ericaceae; genus Rhododendron; species Rhododendron simsii. The sequence goes on from CM024964.1 coordinate 5,733,951, forward strand.
GGGAAGTAAATCAGATATTTTTAGCATGGAGTGCAAAACCGATGTTCTGGTACCTTGTTTTACTGTCTAAACAAACTTGCCTTTGTGTACATATGGAATGGAATATGGTTTTTGAAGAAACGAAAAATGCAACTTTCATCAACTATATTCTCTTTAGAGGATTCATCAACTATGTTGTGTACTGTCTTGTTCAATTGATTGCGTCTGAATTTTATAGGCATGTACTTTGTTAATTTGTTTCACTTGTGCAAATAGTCATACGATTTTTTATTTTTATCTTTAACTGATTGCGTATGGTGTGACTTGTAAACACGTGTCCTTTGGCATAGTGGACCTGATGAAAGACGGTACTACTTGCATCCTACGCAACGCAAAGATTGACATGTTCAAGGGATCAATGAGGCTCTCGGTGGACAGATCAGGTCGTGTTGAAATCACGGAGCAAGCTGATTTCTCCGTGAAAGAGGACAATAATTTGTCCCTCATTGAGTTTGAACGCGTAGACGTCGTTGTATAATGACTTGTAACTGGTCTTTCCTTTGCCTCTGCTGTTGTTCCACCTAAGTTGTTTTTACCATCGCAACTTAGGAGGGAGTTGGTAGAAGTTTTTGGCTTTGGTTTGACCTTGAGTACTATGGGAACCTTGTATTAAGAAATCTGCTTGTTGGGATATACTTTTGTTTCTCTATATCTATATGTTTGTTTTTGGACTGCCTTACTGTTCTATGACCATGTCTGACACCTTTCAAACATGGGCATAATTATTTCCCTTAAGCTTGTTTCCTTTTTATCATGTGGACATCTGAATATTGTCTTGGGGAGGGAAGAGGAGCAACTTGCAGATCCTGTCCGGACAGGATTCAGGACCGCTCGAACGGTCCTCGGCAGACCGAAATTCTGCACTTGTAGTTGATTCCGTCAGGACGATGGTCAAGTCGGAATTACATTTGTTGCGCGTTTTATTTGGGAATTACATTTGTTGTGCATTTTATTTAGGATTTTGGGTGAGAAACTTGATAGAACTGGGGGGCGCAACTACTGAGGGTGATTTTCGGAGCGTTGTAATCCTCATTGTTCAACAATGTATTTTTCTTCCCCTACCCCGTGGAGTAATACAAAAAAGCTACGTGCACAGCAGCTGTGTATAGACCCGATTTTCTTCCGCCTCGGGTCCCACAAAGATGATCGGAGCAGCTCATTTTGTTCAAAATATGTCGTTTAAGGTCTCTGTAAAAAATGAGCTTCGTTCGATATCGTTAGAGGCGTTAACAAAACACCCAAAATTACTCCAGAATTTAGCTCATTTTGTTCAAAATATGTCGTTTAAGGTCTCTGTAAAAAATGAGCTTCGTTCGATATCGTTAGAGGCGTTAACAAAACACCCAAAATTACTTCAGAATTTAGCTCCGATCATCTTTGTGGGACCCGAGGCTGAAGAAAATCGGGTCTGTGCACAAGTTGTTGTGCACGTAGCACAGCTCGGAGTAATATATGGTTTCAATGTGTCGTACCGTATATCTTGTGTTCTTATGTCCTTTTTTCTTGTTTCATTTCATGCCGTTTGTTGGCTATCTAGTATCAACCACCACATTCTGATGATGAAAAAAACCCACCACATTCTGAAATTGAAGGAGATCTAGTGTAGCCCAGAATCATGCGAGACAATCTTGCAACGAAGGGAAATCTGTGGTCAATCAACCATCTTCTTCCTGCGTACCCAACAAAAAATATGTGATCAATCATTTGGAAACCGGAAGCCACCCATGAGGTTCATCGCTTCCGGTGGAGGGCCTGTAGAAACAGTCTTGCAACCAAGGAAAATCTGGTTCGGAGAAAGTGTGGCTCGTCCAAAGTCTGCCCTGTCTGCTATAGTCTAGAACATCTGCTCTTTGACTGCCGTTGGGTACGTGCAGTTTGGTTTGGATTAGAGCTGCAAATGAACCGAGTAACTCGCGAGCTCGAGCTGAGTGGAGCTCGGCTTGTTCGAAAAAAACTCGTCTCGTCAAGGGAGACTCGGCTCGATCAAAGAGACTCGGTTCGAAAATCGTTTAGTAAATGATTAAACTTGGCTCGTTAAGGCTCAAGCTCAAAGTTTTTGGGTTGTTTAGTAAATGAGTTGAACTCAAGCTCGACAAAGCTCGGCTCGTTTGCGGCCCTAATTTGGATGTCATGTACAACTTAAATGTGGGTCATGGTCCTCCTACATCTGTTCAAAGGTGGACGTTGCAGGTGGTGGATCTGATCCATTTCTTGAGCAGAGTGGTCACCATAGCTTGGGAAGTTTGGAAATCAAGGAATGAGTTTGTTTTCAAATCTGAGTCGGGTGACGGACTGGGTGGGGGTACGTGACGTGCTTCCACTCATTTTTACCGACTTCGTACATAAAGATTTTTTTGGATTCACCATAGGTTCCATGTAAATGATTGTAATCGTTCATTTTTTTACGGAATAATGTTTAAGCCTTTTTCTGAAAAATATCAACTCAACCGGATATCACCAAGCGCTTGTCCATTGTTTTGACTTTCGATTCAGAATTTAGGATTGCGAATTCTGAATCGAAACATGAATGAATAAACAAGCAAAGCTAAGAATTTGTACTTTACAAAATTAACGTGTCCGGCAAGGGCAGAACTAGAAATTTATTCCGCCCTGGGCTAACTAAAATGTATATATGTGACCAAAAGAAGGTAAACTCGTATAAAATATATAAATGTTTAAAAATAAACAAAAACAAAAGTATACAAGAGTTTTTCCTCCCTTTTATTTTGTTGTTCCATTAGAGTATGTACACCAGAGTAGCAAAAATAAAATATTAGCTATTATAGCAACCTAAAACCGAGAAAACCCACCTGCAGCAATTAGATAAAAGCATTGGTGAAATACATTTCGCTACAATGCTTCGGTATATATACTGAACGACTGTTCATCAACAATTTCTTTCATCTTATTTTTCATTTCTCTCTCTTGATTTCTCTTATATTATTAAACAATCTCAAAAAAATAAGTGCTCCAATTTTTCATTCGTTTGAATAAGTTCAAGATCTTATTTTTCTGATTATATTATTCTAAATTGTTATAATTAATTTTAACCATATTTTTAAATATATAAACTATCTAAAAAAAATTAAGTACTCCATTTTTTAATCCGTTTGAATCGGTGCGAAAATCTTATTTTTCTGATCATATTGTTTTAAAAGGTCATAATTAATATTTGCATCTAGAACTCTCATAATCAATGCTTTATTTGGATTGGGATTTGAAAAGTGTTTTTGAAAAATAGTAGGGGTAATGAGTGGAGAGAGATAGAAAGAAAAAGGTGGAAAGTAGGGGGAATCTAAGGGGAATTTTTTGAAAAATTCTTTTTGAATCGCGAAGGGAACAAGGCACAAGTATTTACCTTATAGGATTCCAAATAAAGCGCAGATACTTGATTACAAGAGTCTTAGAGACAAAAATTAATTATAACCATTTATGATAAAATGATCAAACAAATAATATTTTCACGCCGTTCAAATGGACGGTGGATTGAGCTAGGCTAAATAGGAGAATGGTGGGTTAGACTAAATTCATTTGGACCAAAACTTTACACATAATATTTTTTTCTTTTTTAATTCTTCCGGATTGCACCTGGGCTATAGCCTAGTGGAGCCCAAGTGTACTTCCGCCCTTGGTCCGGTCATTTGTTTGGGACTCGATGTGAACCCACACATTGTATCTATGTGAACCCGCACATTGTATCTGTAGACTTTTGGTTACCAAAATTTGTACACATAGAGTCATTAATAGAAAAATAGATGAACACATGATAATTTTTTTTAACGCATATAGTCGAGATACACAAATTTTCTCAAGTAACTAGTCAGTAATAAATAACTCCTTTACTTTAAACATTGTTATTTTATTTGGTGTGATTGTGCTTGATTTTACACAATAAATAAAAAAATACCCAAGCAAGAATTGCGTTTGCCGGGAGTCGAACCCGGGTCTATTGCTTGGAAGGCAATTATCCTAACCGTTGGACTACAAACGCTATTTGATTTGTTAAACTTTTGCCTTTGCCATTTTAACCTGTTTTCTTTTGTGTGTCAAATTAACAACCATAACTTTCCTGTTTTGGATATTGTCTTTTTCTTTGGCTGAAAATTCCACATGCCAAAAAAAAGTAAATATATCGAACAATATCTCAATAGTCGTATGAAAACATCTAGACAAAGAACATGGTAGTGTTCATCTCAAAACTGTTTTTGTTAATGTCAAAATTATTGTACATAAAAAGTTGTACCAAGTGCAAAATACAAGATTCTTAGGCACCAAAGTTTTGGCATTAACAAAAATAATTTTGGCATTATCACTCCCCTAAAGAGAAGCTTAAAAGTTGTCTAAAACAAACATACGGTCCGGATTGGATCGAATTCCTATAAATCCAATTCTAATCTGCGAGTTACGATTTTTAGAAAATGCAATTCGTTTCCAGACCAAAATTCCTACGGTATGGTCCAATCCGTAAGTTAAGGTTCGGTCTCGATTTTATCTACGGATTATATTCTATAAACCCTAAATGACAAATTCACGTCCCCCACCCCCCAAGAATGGAGTTAACAGTGGCAAATTAATTACTCTATTGTTCAAAACCATTCCCAGAAGAATGCTTTGAATGGAGTTAACAGTGTCTGACTTGGAATGAAGATACCAATGTCAAATTAAACTATGGTTACCGTATACATCACATTAAGGTAAAAATTGTAAAATAAAAAATTATTTACTAAATATTACATATATTTTAATTTTAAGTTATTATTGTTAAATATCTCACGGTGAGATTCGATTGATTCACGGTTTCATAATAAAAATCAGTGGACCAAACCATATCTCACGATTTTTCTAAATTTTGAATCCGTGTCCAGACCATTAATCTACGGATCCAATCCAAAACGTATGGATCAGTTCGGACCGGTTTCACAGTTCACGAATTTTTTGAACAATTTACTAAAACAATAAAACATAACAAAATTTATGCACTTGCAAGTTCTGTATCCAAAAAGTTTTGCCGCCCATGGTGGGCGGCTTAGGCCGTCTAGCCTAATTTAGTAGGACAATTCAACATTGATCTTCAATTCTCTCAGATCGGGTGTGCAGTAGATTCAGTTCAAAGTATAATCATCAATTCATAGTAGTGTCATTCTCCAAAGCTTAGGTAATCAACGGTTCATCATCATCAGTCCATGCCAACCCTTGGGTGGCAAACGTATATAGGAACCCAAAACAATATAAACAAGTATAGGTGCATATTTGCAGTCAATGTGGGACAGAGTTTACTCCTTTCGTTCTATTTTGTTTGTCCTTTTTGGTTGTTTGTGTCATTCTTTAAACGCTTATATCTTTCAACTTATAACATTTTTTCGTATTTTAAGAACTTTGTATTATACTGCTAATCAAGAACAATTAAACAAGATACATATTATATATTTTTTTAGATTCGTATTAACAGATATAAGCGATGAAATATTGACACGAACGATTAAAAAAAAAAGACAGAAAACGGGACGGAGGAAGGAATCAATGTTGCCGAAACGCAATTGATTTTTCGTTCTCTCAGTTCTCGGCACTTCGCAAAATCTATAGAGGGGCTCGGCCGCAGCGTGTGGATGAGGCGGCTGTGGTCCAACTATCTCTTTCTCCTCCCCAACAAACTCTCTCCGTCGACCGCTCTCAATTCCTCGCCCACGATCCCACTTCTACCGCCGCCGCGGGGGCCTCGGTTTTCCCTCCTCCTCCAACCGCCGCTGCTGCCGCTAGATTTCCTCCGCTGCTCACTCTTCCGCCCCTGCCGTAAAGAATGGAATAGTGAATCAGGGAGCAAAGAAGGTGTTAAAAGGAATGAGATATGGTGAATTTGAAGTACGTGAGTAAATGGATTACGCAATGATGCCTTTCATTCTCCTTTGTTTCGTGGCTCTAATTTGCTTGAATGCTTTGTGATTGGGGTTTTGATTGGCGGGGGTTAGATTTTAGAGTTGTGTTTGTGCTGTTTAGGACTTTAGGCATGCGAACGAACCAGGTTGTTTGCAATCAGCTCGAGGCTCGGCTTGGGTTGTTAGTTAACGGGTCAAGCTCGAGTTTTAAGCTTGTTTTGTAAAAACGAGTTCTAAAAGCTCTTCTCTTTTGTAGAGACTCGTTTAGTAAATGAACCAAGCTCGAATACCTCAATATTAAATGAGCTCGAGATCAACTCGTTTGCAACCCTAGACTACTACTGTCGGTTGTGCTTGTATAGCATTTCAAAACATTCATATCCCAGTTGTGAATGTTCTGGAAATTAGATCTAACAGACTTAACAGTTGTTCGCATTTTCGCATAATCAGATATTTAGGATTGTTGAATTCTTTTAGGCAGTATTCCATTTAAATATTGAGTTGAATGGTGATAAATTCATTTTCATATGGATGCAGCCAGATGATCAGTGAACCAAGCAAGAATTGCGTTTGCCGGGAGTCGAACGCGGGTCTATTGCTTGGAAGGCAATTATCATAAATCCTAACCGTTGGACTACAAACACTACTTGTTTAGTTAAAACTTTTGCCTATATGGATTTAACATGTTTTATTTTATATTTTCAAATTACCAACCATAGCTTTCCTGTTTTGGATATTGTCTTTTCTTCGCCTGAAAACTCCACATGCCAAAAAAAAGTAAATAGTTGTATATCGAACAATATCTCAATAATCATATGGAAACACTCGTCTATCTAGATAAACAAAAGCTTGAAAATTGTCTAAAACATTGGGATGTCCACGGTTCGGATTGGATCGGATTCCTATAAATCCAATCTTTAATTCGCAAGTCACGATTTTTAAAAAAGACAATCCTTGTCTAAACCAAAAATCCTACGGTATAGTCCAATCCATAAGTTAAGGTTTGATCTCAATTTTATCTACGGATTACACTCTATAAACACTAACCGACAAATGCAACCAAAAAAGAAGCCGCGAACAGTGGTAAAAATTGACGTTTTCTCCCCTAGGAATGGAGTTAACAATGGCAAATGCCACAATAGGAGTATCGCATTAACAATGGCAAATTAATTATACTATTGTTCATAATCATTCCCAGAAGAATGCTTTGAATGGAGTTAACAAATAACAGTGCCCGACTTGGAATGGAGTTAGTGGCAAGTTGAACTATTGTTACCATATATATCTCATTAAGATAAAAATTGTAAAATTAATTTTAAGTTATTATTAGTAAATATCTCTCATGGTGAGTTCGGTTAATCCACGGTTTCGTACTGGAAATCTGTGGACCGAATCGTATCTCACGGTTTTCTAATTTTTGAATCGGTTAATATATCCACGGATCCAATCCAAAATGTACGAGTTGATTCGGGCCAGGATAGCAAATGGGGGGATGGTGTTGTGCAGTGAGGTTTCACTGCACAGCTCCGAGCCGTCGAATCGTGCATCCGACGGCTCGAATCTCATCTCGTTTCACTACACAGCTCCGAGCTGTCAAATCGTGCATCCGACGGCTCGAATCTCATCTCGTTTCACTGCACAGAGCTGCACAGCTCCGAGCCGTCGAATCGTGCATCTGACGGTTCGAGTCTCATCTCGGCAATTAACAATTACAAGTTTTGTATTCAAAAAGTTTTGCCGCCCATGGTGGGCGGCTTAGGCTGTGTAGCCTAATTTTAGTAGGACGATTCAACATTGATATTCAATTCCCCCGGATTGGGTAGGCAGCAGATTCAGTGCAAAGTATAATCATCAATTCATTGTCATTCTCCAAAACTTAGATAATCAACGGTTCATCTTCTAATCATCAATTGATGAATTAGAGGTTCATCATCATCAGGCAATGCCAGCCCTTGGGTGGCAAACGGGTTTAGAAACCCAAAACAATATAAACAAGTATAGGTGCTGGTTCACAACCGATGTGGGACAGAGCTTACTCCTTTCGTTTCATTTTGTTTGTCTCTTTTCGTTGTTTGTGTCATTATTTAAACGTTTATATATTTCAATTTATAATGTTTTTCATATTTTAAAAACTTTGTATAATATAGTACTAATCGAAAACTATCAAACAAAATTTATATTGCATATTTTTTGAGATTCATATTAAAAGATATAGCAATTAAAAACCTGACACGAATATCAAGAAAGGTCAAAGAAAATACTCCACAGAAAAGCAGGTGACTTTCGTTCTCTCAGTTCTCAGCGCTTCGCATAATCAGTCATCAATGGAGGGGCTCGGCCACAGCTTGTGGATGAGGCGGCTGTGGTCCCACCATCTCCTTCTCCTCCCCAATAAACTCTCTCCGTCGGCCACTCTCAATTCCTCGCCCATGATCCCACCTCTACCGCCACCGCGGGGCCTCGGTTTTCCCGCCTCCGCTCGGTTGTGCATTTTATTTAGGATTTTGTGTGAGAAACTTTGATAGAACTGGGGGCGCAACTACTGAGGGTTAGGCTTGTTAATGATCAAATCCAATGCAATCCGAATTTGGTCAGAAAAATTCGATCCGAATTCGTTAACGTCGATTTGAAAATCCGAATCATGTAATCGAAATACAGATCGGATTACATCCGGATCGGATTAAATCCGTTATCAATCCGATTAGAACTTTATTTCTTTTTTTATTTTTATTTTTATTTTTTTTAAAATTGTAAATTTTTTATTTTTTTAAAAAAATGTTTAAGAAGTTGTATTTTTATTTTAAACTTGTATTTTTATTTTTAATTTTTCTTTTGGAAATTGTATTTTTTTCTAAAATTTTTGAAGTAAAACAGTTTTCGGATCGAATTCGGATTTATTTGTAATCTTCATTGTTCAACAGTGTATTTTTCTTCCCCTACCCCGTGGAGTAATATATATATATATATATATATATATATATATATATATATATATATGGTTTCAATGTGGGTACGTATATATCTTGTGTCTTTTTTTCTTGTTTGGTTTAATTTCATGCTTAATTAATGTTTCATGGGGTTTGTTGGCGAGCTCTGCTATTCGCAGGGAAGAGTTGCAAGGAACTACGCAAGGAAAAATGCGTTTGGACTCATTCTGGGTTCCACAAAAATCAAGAAAAATATCCATAAATCTTTTAATATTATTTTATGGGGTCCTGTAAAAAATCAGCTGCAACTGATATCGGTAAGTATTACTTTTGGATTCATATGGGCGAACTGAACAGTTTCGTCCATACGAATCCAAAAGTAATACTTACCGATATCCGTTGGAGCTGATTTTTTACAGGATCCCATAAAATAATATTCAAAAATTTATGGATATTTTTCTAAATTTTTGTGGGACCCAGAATGAGCCCAAGCACATTTTTTCTTTCGTGGTTTCTTGCAAATCGTCCTTACGATTAGAATTTCCGCTCGTTTGTTGGCCATCAATTAACCACCTCATTAATTCCGAGATTGAATTAAGGAGATCGATCCAGTGTACGTAGCCCATAATGAATCATGCGAGACAATCTTGTCTTGCTCAAATTAAAGGAAAATCTGTGGTCAATCAACCATCTTCTTCCTAATTTGTCCCCCAGGGCCCAGTACAAAGGAAGAAAAACCTACCTTAAACAAGCCTGCAGTATACGGAAGGTATAATGAGAGGAATTCTGTCTACATCTCTCCATGTGCGTGTAGTACTGTATTTCCATACCAATAATATTTGCTATTGCATACATATATTCATCATATATTACGTGGGTCCCTCATTGGGTCATGCATACACACGTAACGTAACGTCCATGCATACAAACGTGACGTCCCTCATTGAGTCATGCATGTACGTAGTATATAAACTTTCCAGGAAGTTTTTTTTTTTTTGGGTAAGTAACTTTCTTGGAACTGCCCGCAAATAAATCACGTATTACCAGTCATGTTATACATCGTGTTAAGGACGGAGTCAGGATTTTTTTGTACGAGAGGGCCGGCCAGGATTTTTAGATTTACAAAAGTCATGTTATAAATTGTGCTAGGGACGGAACTAGGATTTTTTGTACGAGAGGGCCGGCCACAATATGAACAATAAAATTTTGAAATTTCGATGTTCAAAAATGTAAAATATATGAATGACCAAATAATACCCATTACTAAACACACTATCTAGGTGATTTTAACAAACCAAAAACAACTAAAGGGTGAAAAATATAGTTTTTCAATACATTGTTGTTGAACACAAATTTCGAGTCTACGAAAAAGACGGGAAAATGCTGAACAATAGTCAATTTTATTGATGTATCAAAACTAGGATTACAATTTCTAATGAATTTCTAAGCAACTAAATTAATCCTCTGATTTTTTTCTTCGATTGTTGAAACGAGAGTTTGATGCTTGATCTCGAATCGAACGGCGGAATCTTCTTAGAGATTTGCGAAGAAGATGATGACTTAGGTTGAATGTTCTTTGGAGTTTTGATCCGAAGAACCTTCTTGTTGGATTTGGACTTGAGGAATTCTGAAAAGTTTGGATGCTTTAATCTTCAGAGCTCTGGAGTTGGATGCTTGAATGTGACGATGATTGATTGATGATCCAAAAATATGAGAGGGAGCACCTCTATTTATAGAGATGTGGGATGGAGAGTCATGGAATGTCCAACCTCCTTAATTTGTATTTATCTCTCTAATTATTTCCTTATAAGAAATAAAAGAAATAATTATAACTTGATAATTATACTTCTTTCTTTTATTTTAAGAAAGACAATTACAGTATTTGTAGAGAGAAATATAATTATTATTTTACTAAGTGATTTAATTTGATTGGTCAAACTTAATAAAAATAATAATAGCGTCACTTAGACATGTGATACCATTTGATTGCTCCATTTGTGTCACTTTAACATTTGACCTCAAGACACATGGCGACATTTGATTGGCCATTTATCCTGGCCTATTTATTAGATCCCGCAACACGTGGCAACTTGTAATTGGCTGAAAATTTTACATGCCTACAATTGTATCTCAAGCATGTATCAAAATGGAAGTTATCGACACATTAGATCTGAAGTCATATACGATTGAGTTGAAACTAATTGTCGCAATAATTTTTTTTCACTACATAAAACCAAAAGCTTTTGTGAGAAACATATCCTTCATCTGAAACATGTGTTCTGACAATATTTATAGTTGAAAGTGCCTTTTCGGATCCACTATTTTTAATTCGGTGGGGGCCACAATGTATAATGTTGATATTTAAACAAAAAAATTAACTTAAATAATTATGAAAATTCAAAACCACGCAGGGGCGTAGTCCCCATAAGCCGAAGTGAGCTTCCGTCTTTGTACGCCCCAGATTGCGAAAAAACTCAGCTTGTCATGGAGAGTAATTGTTATGCAAGCAGCAAAACCATGTATTGGCAGGACATGCACGTACAGAAAAGTGAAAAGGGAAGAACAGTTTCATGTTTGGTGGTACACCAATTATTATTGCACACCACACGTGCCATAATTATTATTACGTAAACTTTCTTAACACATATTACTTTACACATAATAGTACACATCATCTTTAACAACAGTACAAGCCAATTATTTCACCCCCTCTCAGAAAAAGGGAAAAGAACTACGGAAAAAAGAAACTGGCCAGTTTTGTTGCTTTTAATTTTAAGGAGTGTACAAAACGGTGATAACTGATAAATAACTTGTGTCGATCCCACATGCTGCTTCTTGGTGCCGGAGAAATGTAGAAATTGTTCGAATATTGTGGTGAGCTTTAACATGAACAGAAATTCGTTTTAAGAATGAATGAGAATTGCAAAAGCCAAGCTTATTTAAGAGATCGGACTCGCACGCACTCGCCGTCGCTAAGCAGGACATGCACGAGGTCGAGGTCAGGATCGAGACTCGAGATTCGTGGGCCCGCGATTTATGGTTGGAGGTCGGTGGTCAATGGTCGAGTCTTGGGTTAGTTTGGATTTGATGACCTGGGCTTTGGGCCTGAAATATCTAAATAACAAACTTGAGTCTTGGTTGGGCTTAGGCTTCTTGGGCCTATAACAATCATTGAAAATGGGCTTGCCATACTTTGGGTTGAAAATTAAGGAAAAATGACGGCCCAAGACGTGTTTTAATAATTAATATCTGTCAAGGATATGCTGAAAATATTTATTAATGTTGAAAATATTCTTGACGGGTATTAAAATTATTTAAAAACGTCATTGACCGTCATTTTCCCTTGAATTTAATTGAGACTGTCATGCTAGTAATAGTGAGAGCTAGTTTTCACCAGCTTCTTCGATGGCGGTTCCTCACCGGCAGCTCCTATTAAGTGCCCGACTATTCCTTCAGGTGTATTGGTCCTATTGTGCGACAAACGGAAGACACAACGATTCTATCAAACAATATTGACTTAGACAAGAACAAAAAATTGAAACGAATGCAAGAAATCAAGCACACAAGAACACAAGCCAATTACGTGGTTCGATAATACTTAAACAAATTACAACAGAGGGAGTACTATTTTTGAGTCCTCATTTTGCGAACCAGACAAACATTATAGGACCGAGGGAATATATAAGAACACACAACAGGTCGAAGTTATACATTCTGACGGATATGCGTGAGAACCATATCTGAATCCAAAAACCACCTTGTAACTTTTTCTTTTTCTTTTTCTTTTTTCTTTTTTCTGTGGTAAATATGCATCACACCACCTCAAGTGCTTTACTTGCCTTACTGCGGAAGGTATAATGAAAGGAATGTTGTCTGTGACTCTACACATTTCCGCATGGAAGTGATGGACTTACAAAAATAATTTTTTAATTTTTTTTGTAAGGATTTGATATATCTCATCGAAATTTATCAAATAAGATCTATATTGCATTTTTTTTTATTTCAGTAAGCCTACTATTTTTAAGCTTGAAAATTGCAAATAAGTACTTACGGAGTATTTTTTAAGGACCAAAAGCGGAATGGGGCCGTATTAATCTCGTCTCCGGCATTAACAATTGCAACTGATTAGTCTATTTTGGCCAAATAATTTATTTGGCTTATTTTTGTCCTTATTCAATTTTTTTTACATTGGTTAGTTTTCGTCAATTCTTTGTGGGTTTTTTTTGTCTTTTCAAAAAAAATTGGGTCTCATTTTTAATCTTTTAGACCCTGTGACCCTGTTTGTTTAAGGGTTTTGGATTCTAATAATTACCCTATTTATCTCTAATCATTACTCTCATTTTTTCTCTATCTCTCTCCAATTATTACTCTATTTCTCCTTACACTCATTTCCTATAAATCCAAATCCAAAATCCCAAAACGAATACTTTTTAGATTCCTCTCGTCATGAGGAATTGAAACAATAATAAAAAAAACGAAAAACTAAAAAATATAAATTTTTTTGAATAATGACAAGATAATAAGGGGGTGTTCCGATTTCTTAAAAATAGAACTTTTAGAAAAGAAATATAATTTCAAGCTCAAAAATCACGTGTTTACGCAAATAATTTTTCTACCAATATGAATATTGTTTGATAGATCTCATTGAAATCTTTTAAACTGTGCAAAAAAAAATTAAAAAATTACTCCCTCCGTCCCTTTTTAAGTGTCCTGCTTCGTAATTTCAACTTATTAAAAAGACATCATCATCATACCTTTCACATCAACTTTTTCCTCCACTTTTCCTACTTACCCATCATCACTACACTTTTACTCACTAACTTTTCAAAATGGAATCTACTTTTAGAGACAAAATAGATAATTCACAAACTTTTACCCACTAACTTTACAAAATGGACATTTATTATGGGACAGCCTAAAAATGAATACCGGACTATAAAAAAAGGACGAAGGGAGTAATTTTTATTTTCATTATATTTAAACTTGAAATTACTTTCTTTTCGAAAATGAAGGTTTAAAAAAAAAAAAAAAAAGAAACGGCACCTAAGCCAGCTAGATTAACCGGCCAAAATAGGCTATTACTCTCGTCTCGGTTGCTTGACAAGTTCAGGAGACCAATAAGGCCCCGTTCCAGAACTGGTAATAAGTACTTATTTTTTAAGAAGACAATTTCAAGCTCAAAAATATAAGGCTTAATGAAATCTAAAAATATGCAAAAAAAATCAAAAAATTATTTTTCATTTACATTATTTTTGAGTTTGAAAATATGAAATAAGTACTTATTTTTTAAGAAGGTGTTCTGGAACGGAGCCTAATTCTAAAACCACACCGAAACGCACACACCCGCTGTCACGTGGAAAGTTTCTAGGAGACCACTGTAAGATACATGTGGGTCCAGCCGTTGACAAGCTGTGATAAGACGGCTATAATATAGAGGAAGGTACTATTAATTTTGGTGGAAATTATCCAATAGTCTGGACCATCGCCAAATGGTGTAAATTATCCAATAATCTGGACCATCGCCAAATGGTATCTCAGATCATTCTACAACTACACATTCTCATGGGATCTATGACTAAGTGTATTAACTCTATATATATAGGATTCTGGTTCTGGAGTAGTTTGAAACACCACGTGATAGCGCTCCCGTACTATGAAACAATTACTCTTGATTATGTAATGCTTACGTTGAAGACAATGTATAGCTTGTGAATAAGCAAGTGTTCTTGTATTATGAGTTTGGAAAATTGCATCTTTTTTGTGCCATATTATTGCTTTCCTTCTGTGTATATATGGTTTGCAAGCTTGGTGATTGGAAGTAGCTAAAGAGAGTCTTGAAAACTTCCACAGCAAATAATGCCACTTGTTAGGTTTGTACACAGGCCATGGCAAATGTCACCGAAATCCGATAACGGCATCTGTTTTTCTTCAATGGGTTCCTCCATTTTGGTGGATTGCAAGTGCCCCAAATGATAAAAACAAGTTTGGGCATGCTAACTGCAATTCTGGGCGTGCTCACTTTGCTAAAAGATATGGAAACATTGGAAATAAGACTGAGATTGTTGCTTTCGAGTCTTAGAGCCACACAGAATCAGTCCCAAGGGACTCTCCACTGCATTTTTTGATGAGTAGCATCACATTACTAAACCAGTCACAGAGAGCAAAAACCACAATCAGAGTTTTGTACACAAAAAAATTACAAATTTTCCCAAAATTTTGAAACCCTAATTTTTGGGGGTTTGAAGATGGAGAATCTAGGGCTAATAGGAAAGTTCAGAGTGAGGGAGGAGGAGATACCTTGGTGGTGGGGTGCATCTCGATTTGAATCTAGGGCAAATGGGCAAGTTTTTCGTGTGATTCGAGCGAGGTGGTGGGGTGGTCGCCGGAGGTGAAGCCGTTGACGTGGTGGACGGAGGTGGTAATGGGAGTCGTCGGCATAGGTGGTGGTCGTCGCCATCTCTCTCTCCCTCTTGGAAATTTGCAGAAGAGAATAAATTCTTTACACTGCCGGTGTAAATATTTTTTTCCTCCAAATCAATTGTATTACGCCACATCGTCATGTTTTATTAATTGGGACCACTATTTTGACACGTGTCACAATGCAATTGATTTGGAGGAAACAAATGTTTACACCGGCGGTGTAAAGAATTTATTCTCTTTGCGGAACACGACTTCTTGCCTTATGTTTTTGTGTTGTTTTTTTTTTTTTTGGGCTAGAACCCACCATTCGGTGGGCGTTCACCGATATTAGTTCGGTGGGCGTAGCTTTATCGATAGAATAATTTCAATATGATTATATATTTAATGTATCAGGATAAGTAATTAACAATAGCAAGGGCTACAGGGCATCGTTGTCAAATAAACAGCCACAATTTCAAGCTAGATGCATAATCTCTTTTTCATACCCTCACCAAACACTTTCACATGTTTTTAATTATGAGTTTTTTCAGAATCCAGAAATCTAGAATCACAATCCAGAATCTAGAATCCATCAAAACAATTAGCACTTTTATATATGTATTTTTTTATTTCTTTAACTAATAGCACCGACATACACTCTACCTAGCTATATCAATATTGAAACACTCACTACCTTTGGAGTAATTATTCAATAGTCCGGGAGTACCGCCGCATGATACTCGATCCAGACCATTTTACAACAATACATTCTTGTAGGATCCATACACATAGTCATAGATTCACAGGAATATGTGATTGTAAAATGGTCCGAAGTATCACGTGGCGGTACTCCCAGACTATTGGATAATTTCACCAGGGTTTGTCTGTAAATCAACAGAGTCTTAACATACACAATTGGGTCCACTTCATGTATTCCCATAAAAATTAAACACTTTAATACACAACCCACAATATAGATGCTTGTAGTCCAGGACTACTGAATTATTTTCCTCCAGGCTGCCCAACAAGAACAGTATTAGGCTCTGAGGTGGGTTGCTCGAGCAAAATTGGGTTTCCTCCTATGTCGTCGTCGGCTACAACAACAATTTGAGGAGGAGGAGGATGATTACTTTCTCTTTCATCTTGTTGATGGTTCTGGACAGTACAAGTGATAATGAGAACTGGAATGCTGTACAAGATATCCCAAACCGAGAAAAGAAATCCCACCAATAATTCCGAAAGAACACCGTGCCAAGGAGAGACACAAATGATAAGCGTGTAAACATACCAGAAAAGAAGTTGTGGCAGGAAAACAGAGCTGAACAGGGTAATACCCAAGAAGAAAGAGAAGTCTCCCACTCGAACTCGGATACGGTCAGCCGTCAAAGAAAGTGGGAGCTTGATTGAGGTGACGAGGAAGGGTATCAAAAGTACAATGGCAAAGAACCAGCTGTTCCAATTCATATTGAAACTGGGCAGGGAAGGGAGCCAAGGCTTTTCTTGGAGGTGTTGGAGGAGGGAGAGGATCAGGTTGAGAAGTGCTGGGACAGCAAACCTCAAGTCTAGGTTATACATTCTGACTGAAATGCTATAAGAGAACTACGTCTGCATGCAACAAGCTACCATAACTGTTTTGGTGAAATGCTCTCTCTCTCTCTCTCTCTCTCTCTCTCTCTCTCTCTCTCTCTCTCTCTCTCTCTCTCTCTCTCTCTCTCTCTCTCTCTCTCTCTCTCTCATCCCTGATCCCCGTAAGGGTATGTATAGGGTGCCCATATATAGGCGGGGGTTTTGGAGGTTTCGTGGAAGTTTCATTCAGCCATTCAATTAAAGGAAAAGGAGAAAGACGGCCTTCGGAGCATAACACCGAACTACCGAAGTAACCAATGTTGTGTTTGAATGAATTTTTAAAAAATTTTATAAGGTTATAAGAGAAGAGAGAAATGAGGCCCTGTTCCGCAACGGAAAAAAAGTTCTTATTTTTTAAGAAGACAATTTCAAGTTCAAAAATTATGAACTTATTGAAATCTAAAAATATGCAATATGAATCTTATTTGAAAGATCTCATCGAGATCTTTTATACGATACAAAAAAAATTGAAAATTTATTTTTCATTTATATTATTTTTAATTTTAAAAATGTGAAATAAACTGTTTATTTTTTAAGAAGGTTTTTGGAACGGGCCTGAGAATAATGATTAGAAGTAGGAATAATGATTGAAGAGAGATAAAAAGATAAATAAGAATAATAATTAGAAATATATGTAAATAATAATTAAAAATAAGAGTAATGAGTATTTTTTGTGTTTGAGAAATTTTTTTTCAAATCAGTATCCAAGCAAGGCAGTGCCGAAAAAGGGACGATGAGAAGGTCGGTCAATGTGAGGAAAAATAGACCAAAAAAAGGACGATGTAAAAGTGGGTCAATTGAACGAATAATTCTCAAAAGAAGACCGATGCAAAGGTGGGTCCCTGTCGGCATTCCATGCAGGTGGGTCCCTGTCGGTACGCGCCCCCTGGGCTCTGTCTCGAGATCAGTTCAAATCGGTATAGTTCTGTTATATATCGGTTCAGTTCGGGAAAATTTTCGGGTTACCGAGACCAACTCAAAAATTGATAAATTCGATTCGGTCTTGACCGAAACCTACCAAACTCACCGTTATCCCAATCGAAAACGTAACCGATTGATCAATTTTTTCAGGTTTGTAAGTCCTTCGTTTTTCAATCGCCCCCTATCGATAGATATGTTTTCTGAAATTTGTAGGGACAAAATTGCTCAGTTACATAGTTTTAAATTCAAAAAACATGTTTACTTATATTCATTAGAGCTGATTGTTAACAAGAATCCCATAAATAATTCTTTTAAAATTTATGATTATTTTTTTTGTATTTTTATAGAGTTTAAGATAGACCCCGTGATGGCCACCCGTGCGGTGGTCGATTTTTGCAAAGTTTCCCACCTATCAGAAAAGCCAAAAGTTAAATCTCCCTCAAAACCTCCCCGCCGATCAGAAAAGCCAAAAGTTTACCCACCAGATCCAAAAAGCCAAAGGTTCCCCACCAGATTAAAAAATCAAACGGTTACGTGTTGACGAACATGCGGAACAAAGGTGATATAAACCACTTGTGCTGTTGTGCACCAATTACAAATAGATGTCCATCTGTCATTCGAAGATACCGTAATTTTTGACATAACCAATCATTATAAGTATAACTAAGATTAGTGATATGTATAACTAAGGCTTTATAAAAGTATAACATCCAAAATCCCCAAAAATTCTGGAAATTTTGAGGGTTATGTCTTTGTAAGGCCTTAGCTATGTATATCACTGGTTTTTATTATCCTTATAATGGTCGGTTATGCCAAAAATTACGATATCTCTAAAATGACCAGCGACACAATAGCATCATCCCGAAAACGAAATATATATGCGGCTGGCTAGAAGAAAGGCAGTAGGATTGGTTAGCGTAGAATCCAGCCAAATGAGAGAGCTACTGAAGCTCGATCGCATGACGTTGCACAAGACACCAAAACAGTGCCACCACTAGGAATTAGGAAATTCAGAGCTTAGGTGAATCTAAAGCCACTCGAAAAGTTCCTTTTTGAAACAACCCACACCTATAGATTAGGGATGGCATTCGGGGCAGATATGGGGATTTTCGTCCCCGATACCCGAACAGGGAGGGGGAAAAGGAACCATAACCGGATCATTCGATTTTCGGGTAATCCCCGAACCGAATGGGTAACCGAACCAAATCAAAAAAGAAGAAAAAAAAAAGGTTTGATGGCTAATAATCTCGCGCGCATGCCGAGCAAAAAAAAATAATCTCGCGCGCACACACAGAGGGAAACAGAGAGGAACAAAGCCCCAAGAGCCAACTCCAAAGTAACACTACAGATCTATTCAACAATGTATTCAACCACTGATTTTTTCATATCTATTCAAACAACCAGCGATTTTTCATATCTATTTAAACCCTATGCTAACCGTGCATGCACTGTTTGGCTTTTGGCTACATAGATCTCCAATCGGCCAGAGAGAAAACCAGAGACGAATAGATGATGAGAGTCGACTGTGTCTGCTACAAATCGGCCTTGGAGTCTGGCGAGTGCTTCAAATCTATAGCTTGCAAAACAAAGATGATGAGAATCGAGAGATAAAGGGAGACGAACACACAATTGAGAGAGAGAGAGAGAGAGAGAGAGAGAGAGACCTCAACTCAGATCTAAATCGCCGCATCCAGCCCTCTCTGCGTCTCTGGGAAATGAAAATAGGAGTGAGCCAAAATGAAATGAAACCCTAACGTACGTGTATGTTTATATATATATATATATATATATATGTAGGGGTATTTTTGTAATTAATTTGTTTTGGTTCAGTTCGGTTACGGTTCGGTTTAGGTATCGGTTCGGGTATCAGCTGAACCATAACCGAACCGATACCCGTTCGGTTATCCTATGTTGCAACCATATCCGTACCCGCAGGGAATATTTCGGTTATGGTTAGGGGAAAAACTTCGGTTACAGTTCGAGTACCCATCGGTTCGGTTCGAATTGTCATCCCTACTATAGATGCATACAAAAGTATGTTGAGAGTCTGATCCGCCTAAGATCTTTTAATTAATGTGCGTGTAAGTCCAATGCGTTGAGTAGTAATTACAGAGTCCAGGCCACATTATCTAAACCCAATATACATTGAATGACTCATATTCTTTTTGGCTAAACCTTATAAGTGATGAACTAATCAATTATATATTAAGATATATTATTTTTTTCTATTTATCCGATGTAGTCAATCATTTGGAAAAAGCCCCCCATGAGGTCCGTCACTTCCGGTGGAGGGCCTGCAGAAAGAGTCTTGCAACCAAGAAAAATCTGGTTCAGAGAAAGTGTGGCTCGTCCAAAGTTTGCCCCATCTGCTAGTATAAATTTGATGAGTCTAGAACATCTGGGTACATGCTGTTTTGACGCAGCAGAATTCACAAGAGATTAATTGGCGTACTAATCCAAACGGGATAAACAACTCATCGCAACGAGCAATTCTTGCGCACAAGAATGAAGGAGAAATTCTCTGCAATATTATTAATCAAAAAGCTTAGAAGTTAAATAATTGAATAGGTTACAGCCCTTTTTATAAGAACTTAACCCTAGAAATCCTACTGTAAAAGAACTAATAAATCATGCCAAAACAAGCGGCATTAAATAAAAGATATTTCCTAATTAATTAAAATAAAATCCTAATTCTTGTAGACCAAGAATCCTAATAAAGGTAGAAATCAAAATCAAACCAAATACGAAAAATTAATAATTCTAACCTAAACGGAAATATTCCTAGCCAAAATCTTATTCTAAAATAATAAAAATAAAATACAAAAACTCTCAATTTTTGTCCTACATCAGTCTCCTTTTCTTCAAAAGAACTCGACCTCGAGTTCTTGTTGTTTGAAACAACTTCACACATTGCAACTTGTCTGCATTAATTTTGTACTTCAAATTAATTTTCTCGAACACGAACTTCGATATTCATGTCCCTCCTTCCAATAGGTTGCAAGTTGACAACAACAGTATCAACGAAACATGGAATATTTAAACTTCTTACTTCTCTAAAAATTTGTCAAAGAAAAGTTTTCATGCAATAATCTTTTCTCTTCATGCTTCACCTTATTGACAAGATTCACTAGATGAATATTGGGAATCCATTCAAACTTTTCCACTCCAAGAAAATCGACAAAAGTAACTTTAGCCCTATCAAAGATGCAATTATGTTGTGAATCAATCATTTGGATATACGCCTCAAATTGGTTGTTAGACAATCCTTTTGAAGGTATTTCATTTGACACCCCTGTATTGATGGCGAGAACCTCCTCCTCAACACAAATATTAGTATCAACCATCTCCAATAGACAACTATTTCGGTCCTCAACAACTTGATCACCAATATCAATATTATTATTTTTAATATCAACTTCAACTATGACCTCATCCACGGCTTCTATATTATTCGTCTTATCATCAACCTCCGTTTCAATTTTTGGTTCATTAATTTGAATCACAACCTCTTTGACAACTTCTTCAACGACATCTTTGACAGTAATGGTTGTATTTTGTTCCTTTGGCCCATATTTTTCCTTCAGTAATTTTTCATAATTCCATGGCAAAAATCTCTCCACCAAAAGTCTTTTTAATTCTCAACCATGCATGAATTCGACGCTTGCCCAATCGATTTCTTGATGATTGTAATTTTAACCACCATTGTAGCGCCGGGCCCGTAAGCTTCAATAACAAAAACCTCCACCTTTGTTCGAAAGGAGTTTTTGTATACTCAAAAAAATCATCAATGTCCAGTATCCAATCCAACAATCTTCAAAAAATTCAAGACCACTAAATTTTGGCAACTTATCGCAATACCTGAAATTTGCTTATCGCTTTATTGACTGATAATCATCATGATTCTTGAATAACTCGCCTTCAAATTCATTCCTACTATCATATTGATAATAATAAGAATATCCTCCGGAGACGTTTTAGTGAACAGGTTGGTTGCGGGCAAATCCCTCAACGCGGTTCCTATTCTGGTTAGAAGGTTGGTGATGAGCAAATCCCAACGTGTGATCCTTCTCAACCCTTTCTAGCCTTTGGTGAATTTGTAGAGTCAACCCCTGCAGCAACTCACAGATCTCTGCAAACTGAGCCCGATTATCTTGACGAAACTCGGCTAACTGAGTGCTTCGATCTTGCAACTGTGTTCGGGTATCCTCCATCATCTTCCTTAGGTCAGTAAGCCCACGACCAACGTCAATGAGTGTGTCTTCTTTTGTGTTTGGTGCCATCGAACCAGGCAAAGCCTTGCTCTTATACCACTTGACGCAGCGAAATTCACAAGAGATTAATTAGCGTACTAATCCAAACGAGACAAACAACTCGTCGCAACGAGCAATTCCTGCGCACAAGAATGAAAGAGAAATTCTCTGCAATATTATTAATCAAAAAGCTTAGAAGTTAAATAATTGAATAGGTTACAGCCCTTTTTATAAGAACTTAACCCTAGAAATCCTACTGTAAAAGAAATAATAAATCATGTCAAAACAAGCGGCATTAAATAAAAGATATTTCCTAATTCATTAAAATAAAATCCTAATTCTTGTAGACCAAGAATCCTAATAAAGGTAGAAATCAAAATCAAACCGAATACGGAAAGTTAATAATTCTAATCTGCACGGAAATATTCCTAGCCAAAATCTTATTCTAAAATAATAAAAATAAAATACAAAAACTCTCAATTTTTGTCCTACATCATGTTCGGTTTAGATTAGGGCCACAAATGAATTGAGTAACTTGCAATCTCGACCTCAAGTTTTTGGGAGTGGAGCTTGGCTCGTTCGAAAAAAAACTTGGCTCGTTAAGGGAGACTCAGCTCGATCAAAGAAACTCGTTTAGTAAATAACTAAGCTTGACTCGTTAAGACTCGAACTCAAGTTTTTTGGTCGTTTAGTAAATGAGCCGAACTTGAGCTCGACAAAGCTCAGCTCGTTTTGCAGCCCTAGTTTGGATGTCATGTACAACTTAAGGTTGCATTCTTATGGATTTAACTTACATCTAAAAATTTTGTCCTTATTTGAATTTTTTTCGCATTTATTAGTTTTGCGCCAAATTTTTGTAAGTTATTGATTCGTTGGAAAAGTAAAAAAAAAATTCACTTTTACCCAAATATTTTGAGAAATTTGCTCTAAAAAGTGGTTATTTCTCAAAATAATTGGATAAAATTAAAGAAATTTTATTTTTCCGATTCCTCTTGTTGAGACGAATTAATAGCCGTCAAAATTTTGACGCAAAATTAATAAATACAAAAAAAATTCAAATAGAGACAAAATTCTCAAATTTAAGTTAAATTCATAAAAATGCAACCCAAATGTGGGTCATGGACCTCCTACGTCAGTCAAAGTCGGGGACGTTGCAGGTGGTGGACGATTTAAATGGTGGGGATCTGACTCATTTCTTGAGCTGAGTGGTCACCATAGCTTGGCATGTTTGGAAATCAAGAAATGAGTTTGTTTTCAAATCTGAGTCGGGTGCCGGATCGGGTGACGGGCACATGGAATCACATGACTTCATTCATTTTTACCGACTTTGTACATATAGATTTTTTTGGATTTACCATAGGTCCCATGTAAATGATCGTAATCGTTTACTTTTTTATAGAATAATGTTTAGGCCTTATCAAAAAAATATCACTTCAATCGGATACCACGAAGCGCTTGATCCATTCTTTTAACTTTCGATTCAGAATTTAGGACTGCGAATTCTGAATCAAAACATGAATGAATAATCAAAGCACTTAGTGGGGTTCAATAGTACTAGTTTTTTACAAGGAAAGCTAAGAATTTGTTCTTTACAGAATTAACGTGTTTGATCTTTTGTTTGAGACTCAATGTAAACACATTGCATTTGTAAACCTTTGGTTACCGAAATTTGTACACGTAGAGTTATTAATAAAAAAATAGATAATGAACGCATGATAATTTTTTTAAGGGGGAGTTAAAGATTCGTCCTCAGCACCCACAAGATGTAGGTTTCCGTCCGGCTGTTTTTAGCCCATTATGTTTTCATCCTCTTTATTTTTTAATGCCAATAGTGCCCCTCTACATAAAACTGTACGTATATATGTTTATCTATATGTATGTACTAGCGAATGCCCGTGCCTGAAGGCACGGCTCTGGCATTTGATATGGCTTTGGATTCAACAACAATGAGTGGTAAAATACAGGGGAGTTCACAACCCAAAAGTTACATTACGCTCCGTAGTTGTGTAGTAGAGTAAAAACACATGCCAACTGCCAAAACAAACATGAGATTTTGTAGCACACAACAACAGGGATAGGATGGGGAAGAACAAAGCAAATAAAGATAAATTAAACCATTTCATTTCAAGGGGTAAGCCTTCCTAATGAATCACTTGATGTCAATAGCGCATGCCCATGTCTAAAGGCATGGTTAAAAATAAGGTATTAAAAAAAACAACCCAGTTTCAGAAGTCTTTCGCAACGTGTGATAAACTATAGGAGTTCACAATCTAGAAGTTACAGATCTTTTGCATTCTGCCGTCAAATATTTAGTGAAGTAAAAATACATGCAACTGTCAAAACAAACACCGTAAAATTCTTCAACAAACAACAGAGGTCTACTCCAAGAGGAACAAAGCAAACATATAAAATTAAACACTTCAATTAATGGAATAAACCTTCCTAATGAAATGCTATGTATCAAAATATTAACCCAACCTCGTGACTGAAGAACAAAATTAATATTGAGGCACCTCAAGAACACGATTTTGTACTCTTTTCTTTCTTCATTATATTCATCTTCACCAGAAGCATTTTCCATGAGGTGCATCAGCGTGCCAAGATCATTGAAGGACGTTCATATTGAAGCAGGGCCAACCCAAGTTGAGACTGAGCAAGCTCAGTTCCTTTTTGCTGGGCTTCGACTTGCTTGGATCCGGATGAACTCACTGGTTGAGATTCCAGTGCAAGAACTTCAGAATTAGCATCATTGAATCTAGGTAGAGCATCAATAGCAACATAATCTGACAATTACTATACATGTCCCACAACTTACCTGTTGGGAGACCCTCACTGCACAATTCTTTTATCCATACATGCCTCAAAGCTGCCCATGCTTCCAAATAACATTGCAGCAGTATGTCTCTATGATTCAAAATTGACACCAGCAGGTAAGAGATTTTTTAACCTTAATTTTCCTCAACTTATACGGTCAACTCATAATGGTCGAGCTTATTTGTGAAAGCCAAACTCAAGTAAAGACAAATTAAACAAAGGTAATGAATTCTTTGGCTCTAATGATAAAGGTATGATTCTACTCATAATTTTCACTATAAGACTTCTCTTTTGTAAACCTTGAAATCTAGAGAATCGCTGGTAGACCATCCAATAATTCATCTAGAGATCACTATTAACCAGCAACTTGCAAATATGGAAAACAAAAGATTTTGAAAGTCAATAAACCAAAATCGGAATGACAATTAGACCTTCACTGAATGAGCCACCTAGTATTTTTTACTTTGTTAGTTCAATGCTTCTTGACTTGAGAGTTGAGACAACGTGTCATGTTGTGTCCTTGGATTTATGAATAATCTGCGAGCCAGAGTATCGGTGTCCAATATTTTGAAAAAAAAAAATTTATCAGAGTATCAATGTTGTGTTTTCATGTCGGTTTCAGTTAAATCACCTAACTACTTGCCTTATGCCTTAATTGAACATTCAGTCACACGCTACTTATTTGACTTTCCATTTCCACGATTTTAATTAACACTCCAAATGCCACAAACAAAGAACCTTCAAATTTACAACATAAATAAATTATGTAAAAACCATAGCCAAAAGATATAAAATAGTAGATAATCACATATAATTCCATCTAGTTTTAATCCCAAAAAAGTCAACATAGGTCTACTTGGACAACTTGTTTGGTGGTTAAAATTGGGACAAATCCTTGCCGTCACTGGTAAAGAAAGTAGAAGTTTCTTATCGGGTACATTACCGCACGGTATGGACAATTTACTCTCTCCTTGCTGTCAAATTGGTACAATGTTTATTCAATGGTCAGCATAATAAGCAATGCATGAGAAAAGAAAACACCACCCAACAATAGCATTTTTCAAATTAATCACACAAAATGACAATCAAATGGCAGTATCCAAAGAGTTGCTTGGACTTCAACTCTAGGATAAATCAATATTGTGGATGAAGAAAATGAAGAAAGCTTACATTTGGGTACCCTTAAATACTACCAACATCCATTATTACAGTGCATCCCCATGACCTTGAATCTTGGGTCTGCGATTTAACATGGGCCAACGACTAAGGAAGCTTTTATACGGTGAAGCTGATGATGGACTGCGATCCACCAAGTCGTCTTCATGTCCTTCCATTTGACAACTCTGATCATGGGTAAACCGCAAGGGTGTCTTCAGATACTAAACGTGGGTGGTTTTCAAAGGACATAAGCATTCTGATTGGAACATTGGCCATGGTTGAAGCACCCCCTTGTACCGAAACACTAAATGCCTACGGTAGCTTGAGAATGCAAGCATGGGTACCTGTTTTATGTGTTTGAGACAGGTTCAAAACTTCCTACTCTGAATCCTTACAAACAGTATCGGCCCACAAAGGTTAAATCGCAAGTAGACCAATTCAACTCTTTCCAAGGTTTTTGATCAATGCGGGTTTTTAATGGGTTTGTAGATCGGTTGAAAAGTGACTAAATTATAAATAAATCATAGAGAAGCAAACAATTAAACAAACAAAAAAGAGTGCCTTCATATGGAATAAAACTTTCCGTTTTGTGTAAAATAACTCACCGATTGCCGCCATTTGAATCACCACATGACATTCAGCTCTCGCTCATCATGGATAGCAACAGCAACATTCCTTTTTTGAAGAAGTTGAACCTACGGCATTTATAGTGAATTGAAATTCTTAATGACATCAAGCAAAGAGGAAGCATACTCAATAAGAAAAGAGTGAAGGAAGAATTAGTTACCGTTGCCCTTAAATCATTGTCCACCTGTCAATAGCAAAAAAATAACGTTGTGTCACAGTAAAACGGAATAAAGTGAAATTGTTATCATCAATTTGAAACAAACTTTTTTGGGAATATCATACCTGATCGAAAATGGTAATGTTGTCCATAAGTAGAAACGGTACTTCGAGATGTGCCAACGGGGTTGAATAACCTTGTTGAAACATTAAGGAGAAATAGATCTGCGAAATGGATCATATGAAGGCACAAAAGCTTCAGATTACGTTTTTTTTATGCCTCACGATCAAAAAACAAACCAAAAGCCAAGCAATATACTCAAACTCACATCCGTCTCCCCGCATATCCTTCTTTTACTCCCCCCCTCCCCCACTTAGCCTTTTTTGTTATACTTAAGAAAGAATCAGGTTTTTCTTTCAAATTGCTGTTAGAGCTATCTTTCTGCTAACTACCTATCCTGATGCTTGATGGGCATGTGGATTATAAAAACAGGAGTAGGGAAATTTAATAATGTGGAAGAAGATTGTGAGAAAATGAACTCTTTCGTACTGATTAAAAAAAGAAAGAACTCTTTCATCTACTAATGAGGGAAAATGAAGTCTACTCAACCACACAAATAATCGAACACCTACTGTGCATATGTTTTTCAAAAAACCATTCAGGATGAGCCATTACACACAAAAAAATATTCCACACAGATGGTTGAGAGAGAGAGAGAGAGAGAGTCGTACAACCTTTGCTCTGATCACGATGAAGGGCCACCCATTCATATGGAAAAACACTGGTTTCCCACCACTGAATCACAATACCAAGGAATTAGACAAACGAAATATTTAATACCTATTATTGGAATTTGCTAGCCAGGATAAAAGCCAAACAAATTCCAAAATTCAAATCCAAGATAAAAACCCTAATATGGAATTCCAATAATGCTATTCAGGTTTAGAAATTTACCTTAGATCAACTGAACTCGAAAATAATGCGTGGGGTTTGGGAAGATATTGGCTGACTTGAATACATGGTGGTAGATGAGGCAGTCGAAAAAATAAGAGCTGCCACCCAGTAGATCATTAGATGGAAGGTACACACACACACACACACAGAGCACCTTACCGAGGAGTACTTCGTTGGTGTCTGGACCGTAGCAATCGAAGGTGTCGAGGAAGGCGATGCCGCTCTTGATCGCGCACCGGTGGGTGGTGGCTCGTCGCGCCAGTCGGTGGAGCTAGGAGAGCGATCGAAGAGAAAGAGTCGAGAGAGGGAGACAGAGGGAGGGTGAGGTATGGGAGTACGGCTAGAGTTTCACAAAATGTCTACGTTTCTACGTTTCAAATTTTGGAAGTCTAATCCTAGTTTTACCAAAATGCCATTTAAGATAACCCTTGGATGGATCAAGTATTTACAAAAATGTCATTGCACAATGAAGGGTATAGATTTATGCAGGAGACAAATCTGAGCGTTGGTTGTCTTTTTGATTCAAACACAATCCTATCTTATTATATAGATATATAGCAACGAAAAAGAGGACTACAACATAACTCCTCTCGTCCCCCGATCAAACTGCAATTAGTCCCACGTCTGTTTCGCATTCCCATCCCGAAATTGTCGTCCGAGATTCCCATCCAGAGAATCGTAGTCCTGTAACGGACTCCATTCCATTTGAAATTTTGGCTCCCTATTTTCCTAAATCCCTAAACGGCGACAAATCTATAACAGTCTGGCCGTCCTCCATTGTTGCGAAATCCGTTTAATCTAATCGGCGTATGCAGTCCCCCATTCAAACCAAATGGGGGTTTATCCGGAAGATTCCAAAAAGCCACAAATCAATCCAGTCATTTTTTGCTGAAGCAATCGACGGAGAGAAGGAGGGGAAGAAATCGAGATGGCCAGATTTCGTAAGTTGTTCCGTCAAACGCACCTTAATTTTTTTGCATCATTGTTTGGTTTTGCCAAACAGAGCAAGATTACGCGTATTCGTAATGAACAAGTGTTCATTGATTTTTGAAGTTTCATGTTTCGTAATATGTCAAGTTCATATCTCTTTCTTATTTTTTCCGAAGATATGCCATGAATATGAAGATGATCTGTTGAGAGTTTATTTGCATGTATTAAAAATGTCATCTTTTTATGGAATGGTTGGTCGTTTTTTTGTTGGCCTTATTTTCATGGATTTGATGTTTGGAGTAGAAGAAACATGGGAAAATTCATATGGTGATGGTCATGTTTTTTTGTCGACAGCCATGGTCATGAATTTGGTGATGGTCATGTTTTTTTTTTTTGGATAAAGTTGGTCATGTTTTGTTGGAATTATGTCATCTTTGTATGGAATGGTTGGTCATTTTATTGTTGGCCTTGTTTTCATGGATTAGATGTTTGGAGCAGAAGAAACATGGGGAATTTCATATGGTGATGGTCAAGTTTTTTTTGTTGACAGCCATGGTCATGAGTTTGGTGATGGTCATATTTTTTGGTTGACAAAATTGGTCAAGTTTTGTTGGAATTACGTGTCTTTGTACTGAATAGGCCTGGTTTTCATGGATTAGATGTTTTGAGTAGAAGAAACATGGAAAAATTCATATGGTGTATCTTGTAAGAACGGGATACACTGGATGAGTTGTTTACTCAACCTACCCGCCTGACACACTGGGTCGTAAAAACGGGATATCTAATAGGTATATTTATTTGTTGGTTTCAGCCTCAACTGCGCTGTTATTGTTTGTTATATCATTCGGCAATACTATCAAAACGAACCCATTTTGAAGACGCTACCAAAGGATGCGGTCCGAAATAGTTAAAGCATTTATTAGCAGTGAACATAATCCATGGACACTAGAAGCAGTCTGAAGAAACTGAGCACCGGATGTTGGTGGTGTAGAAATGTCCCCACAGGATGATGCTACCAGTCTTCAGCCTATGCCTTTGAGGACAAGTTTGGGGATAATACTACATATGTTACTAGTTTTTGGAACTAAGTAGAACTTTTTCTAGGTTATATATGTTTTGGCAATTGTGATACTGACTAGCCAAGTAGAATCATTTTGGTGGATAATTCCTTATTTTGCATGTACCAAGTTGGTGTTTCAATTAACTTTCGGATGGATAATTCGCAACTGGTTTTATATGATTCCAAAATCATGTGTTCATGATTGTGTCTTGTATGCCTATGTCTTTTTTTTTAATATGCCATGAAATGGTAAGAACATATAAACATAGTTCATGGTTAATGATTCGAATAATTTATCGTGAAAATAAAACGCCATACAACATGATTCGGTGAACAGTTATGCATGTAAACGGGAGCATCTTCTGCAAATGATTATGATTGGGCGTGATATACCATTAATCGACCATGATGGGATGAAAAATTATGCACGCAGATGGTGAGCATCCTCTGCAACTAATTAGAGTTCTTAAATATTCATAGACATATCTTGTTACGAGGAAAATGATGGATGGAGAATTACGATGATCGATGAAAGGAACTAAAATGCCAAAGTTCAAATGTTTGTGGGAGGACTAATCTCCATCCCGGGGACCTTATATATCCGTTCGGAAACAAAACTTCGTCCGTAGTCGATGGTAACAGAAATCAGTGGGATTTGGTGATCTTCACATTAGAAATTTTGAATTTTGAAATCCTCCTAATATTTGTTCAATTAATTGCAGGACTCTAATGGCTGATTTGAATCCAATGCCTTTAATTTAGGAAATAATTGGGATTTGAAATTCTCCTACTATTACTCACGGATTTGCAAGACTTCCCGGATCCCTTACGGTATGTGTGTGTGTGTGTATATATATATATATATATATATATATATATACACACACATACACACATGTCCATATACGTTATACATATTCATATACGTTGTATATCCAACTAGAGGGGTAGTAAGGACATTTCACACATCAAAAGGATGGAAACATAACGGTTTAAAATGACCGGGATGAATACTTACATGAGATGAGAGAGGAGGATGAATATTTAAAAACTCCTTTTTTTAACACATATAGTCGAGGTGTACAAGTTTGCTCAAGTAACTAAAAAATATAAACATTTTTATTTTATCACGGATGCGAAGATTATTTTAGTGTGATTGTGCTTGATTTTACACATAATAAATAAAAGCAAGAGTAAATTACAATAAACCCCCCTCAACTAACCCGAATTTTCACTTAACCCCCTCTAACTACAAAACTCAACAGTGTACACCCTCTAACTATCCAGAATTGACACTTAACACCCTTTTGTTAGGTTTCCGTAGGAAAAATGCACCGACGGCCGTCTCCAGCCACCGGGCGGCCGATCCGAGCCGTCCAAAATTTTTTTTAAAAAAAACCGAGTGGGCTAACGTGGGAATCAAAGGCATCCGACGTGCGTAGATGCTCGATCTAAACACCCCATTTAAATTCTTGGGGTATTTGGATCGAGCACCTAAGCATGTCGGATGCCGTTGATTCCCGCGTTAGCCCACTTGGTTTTTTTTTTAAAAATTTTTGGACGACTCGGATCGGCCGCCCGGTGGCCGGAGACGGCGGTCGGTGCATTTTTCCTACGGAAACCTAACGAAAAGGTGTTAAGTGTCAATTCTGGATAGTTAGAGGGTGCACACTGTTGAGTTTTGTAGTTGGAGGGGGTTAAGTGAAAATTCGGATTAGTTGAGGGGGGTTTACTGTAATTTACAGTAAAAGCAATGGAATGGGTTCTTGCGTTTGCCGGGAGTCGAACCCGGGTCTATTGCTTGGAAGGCAATTATCCTAACCGTTGGACTACAAACGCTCCTTGTTTGGTTAAACTTTTGCCTTTACCATTTAACCTGTTTTCTTTTGTGTTTCAAATTAACAACCATTACTTTCCTGTTTTGTATATTGTCCAAAAAAAAAAAGTAAAAAGTTTTTTTTTGATAGGGAAAAAAAGAGAGTAAATAGTTATATCGAACAATATCTCAATAGTTGTATGAAAACATTAGTCTAGATAAAGAAAATGATAGTGTTAATACCAAAATTGATTTTGCTAATATTAAAATTGTTGTGCATAAAAAGCTTTTACCATGTGCAAAGTACAAAAATTCTTATGCACAAAAGTTTTGACGTTAACAAAATTAGTTTTGGCATTATCTTTCCCCTAAAGAATAGCTTGAAAGTTGTCTTATAAATTTAATTCTAATTCGCGAGTTACGATTTTTAAAAAATGCAATCCGTGTTCGAACCAAAAGTCTTACGGTACAGTCCAATCCGCATGTTAAGGTTCGATCTCGGTTTTATCTACAGATTACATTCTATAAATACTAAATGACAAATTGAAGCCCCCTAACACTGGAGTTAACAGTGGCAAATGCCACAATATGAGTATCACATTAACAGTGGCAAATTAATTATAGTATTGTTCAAAACTATTCCCAGAAGAATGCTTTGAATGGAGTTAACAGTGTCTGACTTGGAATGAAGATACCAATGGCAAATTAAACTATGGTTACCATATATATCACATTAAGGTAAAAATGGTAAAATAAAAAATTATTTACTAAATATTACATATATTTTAATTTTACGTTATTATTGTTAAATATCTCATGGTGAGGTTCGATTAATCCACGGTTTCATAGTAAAAAATCAGTGGACTGAACCGTATCTCACGGTTTTTCTAAATTTTGAATACATGCCCAGACCATTAATCCACGGATTCAATCTAAAATGTACGGATCAATTTAGACCGATTTCACAGTTCACCAAATTTTTTGAACAACCTTACTAAAATAGTAAAACATAACAAAATATATGCACTTGCAAGTTCTGTATCCAAAAAGTTTTGCCGCCCATGGTGGGCGGCTTAGGCCGTGTAGCCTAATTTAGTGGGACGGTTCGACATTGATATTCAATTCTTCCGGATCGGGTAGGCAGCAGATTCAGTCCAAAGTATAATCATCAATTCATAGTAGTGTCATTCTCCAAAGCTTAGGTAATCAACGGTTCATCATCATTAGTCCATGCCAGCCCTTGGGTGGCAAACAAATATAGGAACCCAAAACAATATAAACAAGTATAGATGTATATTTGGGGTCGATGTGGGACAGAGTTTACTCCTTTTGTTCCATATTGTTTGTCTTTTTTGGTTGTTTGTGTCATTCTTTAAAGCTTATATCTTTCTACTTATAACATTTTTTCGCATTTTAAGAACATTGTATAATACCGCTAATCGAGAACAATTAAACAAGATAGATATTGCATATTTTTTTAGATTCGTATAGACGGATATAAGCCATGGAATATTGACACGAACAATGAAAAAAGAAGACGACGCAGAAAACGGGACGGAGGAAGGAATCAGTCTTGCGGAAACGCAATTGATTTTTCGTTCTCTCAGTTCTCTGCACTTTGCAAAATCTATGGAGGGGCTCGGCCGCAGCGTGTGGATGAGGCGGCTGTGGTCCAACTATCTCTTTCTCCTCCCCAACAAACTCTCTCCGTCGACCGCTCTCAATTCCTCGCTCACGATCCCACTTCTACCGCCGCCGCGGGGCCTCGGTTTTCCCGCCTCCTCCGACCGCCGCTGCTGCCGCTCGATTTCCTCCGCCGCTCACTCTTCCGCCCCTGCCGTTAAGAATGGAATCGTGAATCGGGGAACAAAGAAGGTGTTACTCAAAGGAATGAGATATGGTGAATTTGAAGTACGTGAGTATATATTTTCGTTTTTGTGTGTGTGTGTGTGCGTGTTTATGCATAGCGTAAATGGATTACGCACTGATGCCTTTCATTCTCCTTTGTTTCGTGGCTCTAATTTACTTGAATGCTTTGTGATTGGGATTTCGATTGGCGGGGGTTAGATTTTGGAGTTGTGTTTGTGCTGTTTAGGACTTTTGGCATGCGAACGAACCAGGTTGTTTGCAATCAGCTCGAGGCTTGGCTTGGGTTGTTAGTAAACGAGTCGAGCTCTGAGTTTTAAGCTTGTTTAGTGCAAACGAGCCGAGCTTGAGTTGGTTATAACTCGGCTCGTTTCTAAAAGCTCTTCTCTTTCGTAGAGACTCATTTAGTAAATGAACCGAGCTCGAACACTTCAATATTAAATGAGCTCGAGATCGACTGTTTGCAACCCTAGACTACTACTGTTGGTTGTGCTTGGACAGCATTTCAAAACATGCATATCCCAGTTGTGAATGTTCTGGAAATTAGATGTAACAGACTAACAGTTGTTCGCATTTTCCAATAATCAGATATTTAGGATTGTTGAATTCTTTTAGGCAGTATTCCATTTAAATATTGAGTTGAATGGTGATACATTCATTTTCATATGGATGCAGCCACGTGGAGTCTTAGAAATCAGTGATGTACCTGAGTTGCACACTTGATACTTAAGCAAGGATATGGAATATGGGTCCTGAATCCTGATACTCCTGGATTTTTTAGTTGGACAGTTGCCTAGAAAGCATATTTGCTCTTCATCTTTACTCTTTTTTAGTGGATTACTATGCATGAAGACATATCAGATGCGCCTAGAAGACAAAATTTACCGCTGACAATGAAAGAAGCGTATTTAAAAAATTCAATATTTTCCAGTGTTCTGGTGTCTTAACATGAGAATTATATGACTTCGACACGGACGTACATCTGTACCCAATTTACGTACCCGAATCCATGTAACATGGGTTGCAGTTAAAATTTCAAGCTTGATCATCAGATACCATTCACCAGAGGTGTAAATTTCCTCGGTACCAATCAAAGCTTAAGTTTCTTTTTTCCAGTATGATGTTTTCGCTCTTCAGTTGCTTTTCTATCTAACTTATGAAAGTTTTGGGAACACTATGGAAAATTGTTGTTCACTTCAATGTTGGAGTTTTCTGTAACGGGGATGTTGTCTGTATAACTTTTTTCTGTAGTAAGTGGTCTGTTCGTGATTCAACAGAAATGGGTTCAATCACAAGGATTCAGGCCTGGCCAGGCCCTAATGTTATGGAAACGCCTTTATGGCAATGATATTTGGGCACATTGTATCGATGAACTGGAAGGTTAGCTTCTGTCTTCTTCTTCTCTGTTCCTTATTTTGTATTTCATTTTCAGAGCTAATGTATTTATCTTCCTAATCTATTTGTCTTCATTATAATTCTCGTTTTGATCTTCACTTATGGCTCTGTATCTTGTATACCTCTTCTTATTCCTCGGCCTAAAATTGATTACATTTTGTTATTAAATATAATAAATGTAGGTTTGAACAAGGATTTCATGAAAATGTTGAGTGATCGTGCTGAATTCAGGGCATTGCTTGTGAAAGACATCGTCACCGCATCCGATGGCACCAGAAAGGTAGACATCATGTTTCCTAGTTAGTCTGCTACTGAACCACTTTGCTTCTTGCTTGTGTCATATATAAGCCAAATTCAAAACCATAGGGCACGTATGTGGAAAACATATTTTCCTATGTTTTTTTTGAGTGTTGGTATATCTATATCTTGAGAATTGTTTCATTGACTTTAACTCGCAGGATTTTGCAGATTTTGTTCACTTTGGAAGATGGACTGGTAATAGAAACAGTTGTAATACCTTGTGATAGGGGCCGGACTACTGTTTGTGTTTCGAGCCAAGTGGGCTGTGGCATGAATTGTCAGTTCTGCTACACTGGCAGGCAAGCTTGCAGTCTTCTTTTGGTTTATTATTTGTTAATTACCGTAATTAGGCTGGTTTTACCATGTTCCAATCGGTTTTGCAGGATGGGCTTAAAGAGAAATTTAACTGCTGCTGAGATAGTAGAGCAGGCTGTATTTGCACGGCGGCTGTTCTCAGATGAAGTTGGCTCCATTACAAATGTTGTGTTCATGGTAGGTCTGTTAGGATTCTGAATTTCCTTTGAATTTTTCCAATACTGGTCTTAGAAATTTTGGGAAGGGGTAGTTTTTATTGATTGATTCAACTATGCATTATCCTTTAAACCAACTCTGCAGTTTTATTCAGCGAATGGACTCTGCTTTGTATTCTTATGATTGCTGCCTTTGTGTTTCAGAGCTATGGTATCCTAACTTCAGTAACTGTTTCTTTTCTTTTCTTTTTTCCTTGCAGTGCCATGTATAATTCATCAAGTAGATGACTTTCTTTACGAGAATCTTTGTAGAAAATAGTTTCAAAGTTCATGAAATGCAGGGATTTGTTTGACTTGTGGAAGTCATTAAAAGCTAGCTTTTCTACATGATACCAGGAGATCTTTTCCTCCTCACATAATGTATATATGGATTGAAATTTGGTTTTATTTAACATGGTAGTTATTCTAGGGGATGGGAGAACCGCTTCATAACATTGACAATGTCTTAAAGGCCACCGACATAATGGTGCATGAGCAAGGCCTCCATTTCAGTCCTCGCAGGGTTACTGTTTCTACCAGTGGACTTGTTCCCCAGCTGAAACGTTTCCTTCACGAGTCTAATTGTTCTTTGGCAGTTAGCTTGAATGCAACGAATGATGAGGTACTTCTTGTCTAGCCATATTTGATAGGCACATAGAGAGAAGAAGAAAAAAAGTGAGAAGATTGATCCTCATTAAAAAAATTAATGCAGGTTAGAAACTGGATCATGCCAGTTAACCGGAAGTATAATCTGGCTTTGCTGCTTGGGACCCTCCGGCAGGAACTTCGTTCTAAACGTAATTACGTGGTTCTATTTGAATATGTAATGCTTGCAGGCATTAATGACAGGTCAGATAAGCCTTTCACTTTTGCGCATTTTCAATGCTATACCTTAGTATTAGTTGTCTCCATATTTTCCGGGTACCCCATTGTATGCAGCATTTAATAGCCATTCTTAAGCTGTGGTGAGGTATGATTTCATGGGAATTGCATTGATTAGAGTGAGTTTTAGTGTGACAGCATTTCTATATTAAGTATTTGTGATTACAAGAAATGCGTTTATTTGAATTTATTTTAGTCGTGTTAAGTTCATGATTTAGACAGGTCAAGTGGGATGTATGTCATCTTTATAAAATGTCTATAATCGGCTTGTGGTTATTAGGTTTTTGATTGGATGTTAGAGGGTCTACGTTTGCTATTAAATTATGTAATTCATTGCCTCACAATCCTTCAGACTTATGTTTGTTCGTGGTGAGATTCGAGAACGAGAATATTAGTTTTCGGTGGCCAAATGATTTTTGTTATATACCGTAGCTCCCTGTGGTGGTGCTGGTGCCTCCATGCTATGCATTGACGGTGCTAGATTCCCTTATTAAGTGGATGAAAAATATGTGTAGTTGGCGCAGAGTTTGTCAATTGTTGAAGTTGTGGTACCTGACTTCGAGGAATAACTCTTTGATAGCTGTCTCGTCGTCAGTCCTTTAATTCCTCAGTGCGGCCACTGCCAAGCCCCCACCTGGCCCCCACTGCCACCCTCATCTTCCCCAATTCATCGCCATCCCCTCCCCATCTTCCTCCCGTTCCTATCCACTGCTCACTACAGCTCTATTCTCAGTGTTTCCTCCGCCCATGGCTCACTACTTGTAACACTTTTCTACAGAACCGGTGCTCAATTCTGCTTGATCTAATGCAACGTGGAAGGAATGTCATCCACTTAAGAATGTGTGATCTCAAGAATGTGTTGTGAACAAACTATTTATAGACTTAATGTTCAACCAAACCTTTCTATTCCGTCTTCCTTTTTCTTAATTTAACTTGCATATGATGCCTTATCAATTTTCTTGAGAGGGGCTGTGGAAGTGTTGGGGACAGGGAGGGGAGGTGGTTGTACGACCACTGGTTAGGAGGTTTCCAATGGGTTCATTAGGGGTAAATACTTAATGTGTGATATTTCATATTGTCGGGTTAAAATTTTAGGGTTTTATTTGTAAGTTTCCCTACATTTGTTAAGATATAACATCACAGCCCTGTCTTTTATATTCATATGGTTGCATCTTTGTACGATGTATCTATTTGCATTTTACCTGAATAGGAGGTACAGAGAGTTAATCATATTTTTTGAAGTAATTTTTTTGGGATACATTTTACCATCTTAAATAATAGACACGGTGTTTCAATTTTTGGTCGTATCTGCAGTATGGAGGATGCAAAGAAGTTGATTGATCTTGTCCAGGACATTCCATGCAAGATCAACCTTATATCATTCAACCCTCATTCCGGGTCCCTTTTCAGACCGACCTCCGACGACAAAATGATCGAGTTTAGGAATACTCTGGCGGCAGCCGGTTGCGTTGTTTTCATGCGACTCAGTAGAGGTGACGATCAGATGGCCGCCTGCGGTCAGCTTGGCAAACCTGGTGAGATCCAAGCCCCCTTGCTTCGTGTTCCGGCTCAGTTCCAAAAGGTTTTCGAAGCATCATTTTGAGTGCTTACTGTTCATTCAAACTATCAACCAAACAACTGTGACAGTTCTTACTTGTCAAATGCCAATGAAATGATAAGATTGCGTTTCGAATTTTGAGGAGCAGACCGGTTAGATTGGTATTTAACGCGGGATGTTCTGAAAATAGGAGTTCTAGGTAGTGATAGGGTAGGGTAGGATTATGTGGATTACAATAGTAGAGGTTAGTATGCAGTTGTTTTGAGATACTTTTTGTCAAACTACTGATGTAAAACATATTTCTTAAAACGTAATGCGCATGTTTTCTAGATTTTTAGTTTGCTAAGTCTACAGTTTTGGAATGTAGGTTTGGAAACGTAATTCATCTGAGGTATTCATCTTTTTTGATGTTTGGAACACTATCCATTATTCCATTCACCGTGTAGGTTTCAATCAGGTTAATCGGGCCTGATATCGGCAAGTGTCGGGTCGAATTATGCGTGTTTTCAAAAATAATTGCTCCGATAATTAAAATGAAAGCATCCGAATAGTTTTCGATTTATCATGTAAAATCATAGTTCAACATGAGGTACTGTGCTTGGAATATTGTGTTTATGCCATTATTCCCCACTTCAGGCCACGTGATCCAAGCCAATAATCGGACATTCATTGGCGTGTAATAGTTTAAACTCTAACTCGTTTGATTCGCGGACTGAAAATGATGAGATTAACAGTCCTAGGATTAATAGTCCCTGGATTATTTGTCCAGGATTAATTTCATCCCTAATTTCACCCAATCCCATGTTTGATTCGCCCGGGATTAATTATGGGATAAGGAATAGTATTTTTTTTTTAAATTCAAAACCATTTTTAGAAAAAAGAAACTTTTGAAAAATAAACATTTTAAAGCAAATAATTTTGTGAAACATTTTTATTACAAAACAATTTGGGAAAAGTTGTTTTTTTTTTTTGAGCTAATTTTCAAAAAAAAACAAATTTCTTTAAAAAAAGTAGAAAATCAATTTTTTGAAAGAAAAAAAAAATAGTTTTTGAAACTGTTATTTGAAGAAAGAGGTTTTTTGAAAACATTTTTCAAACAAAATAGTTTTTGAAATCATTTTTTGAGAAAAGAAATTTTTAAAAAACATTTTCTCGTATTTTTTAAACAAAAATAATTTCTGAAAACATTTTCGAAAAGATGAAAGTTTTGAAAATAGTTTTTTTCAAAAAGTTTTTGTAAAACATTTTTGAAAAATAAGAAAGTTTTGAAAAAATATATTTAAAAAAAATTTCAAAACAATTTCTGAAATTAAGATTTTTTAAAAAAAACATTTTCTGAAATTAATTTTTTAAAATTTTTTTAAAAATCATTTTCTGAAATTAATATTAAAGAAAATAATTCTGAAAATACTTTTTGAAATCAATCTCAATATCATCGAAATATTTCTGAAAACAATTCCTTATTTGTTAATCCTACGTAATCCCACCTCCCTTCCCCCCCCCCCCCCCCCCCCAGGATTATTTAGTACCCCCCATATAGGGATAAAATTAATCCTAGGATTAATAATCCCAACAGTCATTTCGGGAACCAAACGTGGGATAACTCAGGATTAGGTACATTTAGTCCTATCCCAGGCAATTAATCCACGAATCAAACGAATGTGTTCTTTCAATCTGGTTGTATTCCTTCCTCTTCTCCTTTGAGAGAGAGAGAGAGGTCGTTTTAGTTGTTTTTTTCCCGGTCTTGTGACCACTTCAAAAATAAAGAAGACAAACCCTTTTTTTATATCCGCAAATAGAAGGCTAAACTTAGGTGTTCGATAAAATTGAAAACTTAAAGTAAACAATGAATGAAAACAAAATGATGAATTGATTAGTGATAGTGATTCTCCTTTAATTTTGCTAATGGTTACCGTGTAGTTGTGGTAGTGGTGATTGTGATTGCGTGACGATGGGATGGTGGAGTGGGGATTGTGGCAGCGGTAGAGTGTTGGTTGTGATTGCGGGCGTGGTGATTGTGGGGTGATAGTCATGGAGGATCCTGATCCTCTACGAGGATTTGTGTGTGAAGATCATGGGAGGGTTTTCACAAGGGGCTGCCAACACATTAATGAGCAAAGCAAATCTAACGGTCCACATTGGTAATTCTTTGTCTTTGAGCAAACGAAGACGACACAGTTTTTGGGAAAATATTCTAACGGAGAGCAAACGGGAGTTCTAAACGTTGGCTCCCTCTCTCTCATCTATGGGTAAGACTTCAAACTCTGTGTTGTCCGATTGCCAACGACAAAATACCTCTGTTTTATTCCTGTATTTTTAGAGGCCTTTGTGGAATCTATAGCCTGGTGAATTTTTGAGTTTTTGTATGGACCCACTTCAATAGCTGTAGGAAATACTAGTAATATGTTGTTTTCTTGGAGTTCTATTTCAGTTCAGAAATTGGGAAAATTTTTGGAACCCTGATTTTGTTTTGAGATAATTGACCATTTATAGTTGAATGTTCATGGATACTTTGCTCACGACTCATTAGAAGCTTGAATTTCCTTCACCCACTTCATGGATTTGTAGAAAACACAGTAGTTTGAGCCCTTCAAAGCCTCCGAAGAAACCTAATTTGGAATTGGGAAAAAATATTTCAGTCAAGGCAAAAGACTAGTGGCCTTTTGGAGATTGTATAGTTGGAGCTCATCATCCAAACCTCGTCATCGTGGAGAATGGCCAGAGGGACGGAGAAGAACAACAAGAAGAAGAAGCAAATAAAGTAAAAAAACGGTGGTGGGTTTGCTCTAGAACTGTTAACGACTGTAGAAGAGGAACGGAGAAGAAGACGGGGAGATTTTCTCTCCGTTAACCTTGTATTCAATAAACGGCGTCGTTTGGTGAAAGGAAAAGGGAGGACTGTCTTGAACCGTTAGATTTGCTCATTGATGTGTTGACAGCCCCTTACGAGAACCCTCACATGATCCTCACACACAAATTCTCATAGAGGATCCGGATGTGAAGAGGTGGCGGGGTTGAGTGGTGGTGGATTTGTGTTGGAGTGATGGTGGTGGTGGTGGTGGTGGCGACGGCGGCGTGACAATTTATCCACTACACATTTTTGCAAGATGATTTTATTTTTTTACTCTCTCCCAAAAATGTGCGGTGAATAAAAATATGTATAATTTTTTTAAAAATATGTCAAGTTTTAGGCTCCGCAGCGGTGCCGTAGACTACGAAATATTTGTCTATATTAATCAGTGCAAGCTATCCCATCTTTGATTACTCCCTCCGTTCCAAATTAATAGTCCAGTTCGGTCTCCAATGTAATTTTTAAATTGTTAATATCTTTCAATCTATAATAAATTTTATATGTAATATGGATCTTATATGATACTATATATCTCAATTAGTTATGTTATACAAAAAAATTTAAAATCTTTAAAGACATTGTAGATTGAAAAATATTAATAACAATTTAAAATTTGCATTGAAGACCGAACCGAACCATCAATTTGGAACGGAGAGAGTATTTGATTGGACGTTGGACTATTGATTAGGGCATGGTTTCGTCTTCCTTTCACACTAGGGGTGTCCAGCGGTCGGGTTTTTTCGGGTTCGGGTCGGGTCTAACCCGACCCGACATTTGTCGGGTTATGAAAAACCTCATCCGAAACCGACCGAGTAATTGGTCGGACTCCGACTGAAACGTTTTCGGGCGGGTTCGGTCGGGTTTAGTCGGGTTGGGCCTATTATTGGGCCCTTTTTTGGGCCTATTTTATTTTTCCTGGGCCATTATTTTAGGCTAATTTTTCAACAGTTTCCAATCTTTTAGCAGGTCAAAAAGCCCAAAATTGCCCAACATTTCACCATTTCATAGCAGGCCAAACGCCTAGATCAAATGGCCCATGTCAGTCTTGACATTTCCAAACATTTCCAGAACATTTCCAGCTCTGTTTTCTGCTACAACAAGTCAAGTCCTAAGTGCAACTGTGCAAGTGTTCAATTGTGCAACCAAGATAAAAAATTTAACACACAAACTACTTCCAGCTCCAGAGAGTAGTCTCTCACTCTCTTTAGTCTTCCTGTTTTTTCAGCAGCCAATAACCATACAACAATTAAAACACCACATTTCCAACACCACATTTCCACCAGTCCACCAGTCCACCACATTACAAGTTTAAACTACCACCAAATTACAAGTCCAAAATAATTAAACCTACAAGTCCATAATAATATTAAGAAGCCAAACACAGTCCAATAGTCCATCCACTAAAGTCTCAAGCAGCCAATCCCATGTCCAAAGACTCCAAACGAACAAAACCTGTTAACATAGAAAGGAAAATTAGATGAGAATGAAAAACACCTAGGATCACAAAATAACATCAAAGTAAAATGTTTTACCATCCAAAGCATCGTCAGTCCAATCCAAACCTGTTGCATAGAAAGAAATTTTTTGAAGAGAATTGAAAACTTAAAAGATTACAAAATAACATAATGTTAAATGTTATACCGATTACCGAGGTCCAATGTCCAAAGGCCTTCACTCAATACCTAGGAACTTGCCTTGCATGTTGCATCATCAGTTGATTCAGTTTGTAAAAGTTCTGGAAAAAAAAAAAAAAACATTTTATTGAATACAATACTAAGAAAAAACTAAATAGTAAGTAGACTACATCAATTAAATTAAATTACCTCGTTCAAGATCTTCAACTTTATCCATAGATTGTCGAAGAGAGATTGGAACCGCGCTTAGAAGCCAATTTTGGGTGCATACAAGAGTCTCGACCATTGACGGTGAGAGTGAACTTCGAAATGGATCAAGTACGCGACCACCCGTACTAAAGGCCGACTCGGAAGCAACGGTAGACACAGGCATAGCTAATACATCACGCGCTACTTTGGACAAGATTGGATACTTGTTGGAATTGTTCTTCCACCATACCAAGATATCAAAATCTGGATTGTCCCTACGTTCGCACAAATCCCCCAAATACTTGTC
Source organism: Rhododendron simsii (assembly GCA_014282245.1). Taxonomy (NCBI): domain Eukaryota; kingdom Viridiplantae; phylum Streptophyta; class Magnoliopsida; order Ericales; family Ericaceae; genus Rhododendron; species Rhododendron simsii. The sequence goes on from CM024964.1 coordinate 5,776,993, forward strand.
TACTTCCGAGGAACAAACACTAGAATACTCCTCCTCCAAGTAAGTGTCAAATTCGCTAGCTAAATTCAAGCGGCGATCACAATCCTCATTCTCCTCCGTTACTCTCGGCATTGAACTTGCACTAGGCACATTTTGCCTAACTTCACCCTCTTTTTCATAAGAATCATACAACTTGTTCAAAACATCCTTCACTTGTTTTTCCATTTTCTCACCCACCACCTTCCCTTTGGATCTTGTATAGCAAAATTTCACCAACCTTAACTTATACCGGGGATCAAGTGCCACCGCCACATAAAGTAGGGGATTGAATTTCTCTACATCCCCCCAATACGTCTCAAATTTTCTTTTCATTTCAATCGCCATCTTAGACATAAAAGGATCTCTGTTGAGGATTGATTCATTTATACGGGTTTCAACCTCAAACAAATCATGAAAGAACACATTGGATGTGACAAAAAGAGAAGCTGAAAATTTCTTGGTTGCATCATAGAACAGTTTTAAGAATGTAGCAAACAACCCACACTTCTTCCAATCAAGCTTGTTTGGCACAGTTGCTTGTCTTAGAGTTGGGACCATATGGCTCCCACCTTCGTCACCCTCACCCTCCAATGACAAATCCTCATCACCTTCTTTTATGCCAAAGAATTTTATGAAATTATTGTCTTCCTCCCCATTCGTTGGAATGCCTTCTCAAACTTGATGGCTACTTCTAACATCAAATAAGTGGAATTCCACCGAGTACACACATCAAGACACACAGTTTGTTTTGATTTAATTTTCTCTTTCTCCACACACTTCTTGAAAGTCTCCATTCTTTGTGGAGAAGATCTCACATACCTCACAACATCACGAACACTCAGAATAGATTCACTCATGTCTTTCAACCCCTCAACGACGATAAGATTCAAAATGTGTGCACAACATCGCATATGCATATATTCATGCCCCAAGACAGTCCTTTTCCAATCCAATGTTTTCCTTTTCAAGTACTCAATAGCCGTGCCGTTTGAACTTGCATTATCTACCGTCATTGTAAAAATACCATCAACATTCCATTCAAGCAATAATGACTCAATTTTCTTACCTATTGTAGCACCCTTGTGATCTTCAATTTGACAAAAGTTTAAGATTCTCTTTTGCAACTTCCAATCATCATCAATGAAGTGTGCAGTGAGACACATATAATTAAGGTTTTGAATTGATGTCCATGTATCAGTCGTGAGGCAAATCCTACGGCCCTTTAATAATTTTTTCAATTTCCCCCTCTCGTAGTCTTTAATTGCAACCACCTCTCTAGTAATCGTTTGGCGAGAAGGAACCGGTGTGAACTTCGGTTGCATGACCTTACAAAACTTTCTAAATCCAATCCCCTCAACAAACCTAAATGGTAGTTCATCAATAATCACCATTTCTGCAAGAGCTCTCTTACACTCTTTAAAGGAAAATACACTTGTCACAACGTCAACACCCCCCCCCCCCCCCCCCCCCCCTCGTTGACTTTGAATGAAAGGTTTGGTTGTCCATGTTGGTCTCTAAGAGGATACAACGGGCAAACGGGGATGTGAGCTTTCAAATTGCTAACGCCATGTTTTTTACTATCAGCCGCATATCTTTTCTTGCAATAGTTACACTCACCCCATGTATCTTCGCCCTCTATTATTTTTTCGAAGTGATCCCAGGCAGGAGATCGATATCGATCTTTTTTTGGGTTGGGGCCTTTAGGAGTTTGTGGTGGAAGCTTTCTTTTCTTGGTTTTTTTTTCCCTCACTTGATTTACTTTATCTACCGTATCATCCTCAACATTAACAACATCGGCAAGGGTAGTCACAGCAGGATTAGGATTACCTTCAAGTTCAAGTTCTTCAATATCAACAACATCATCCTCAAGTTCCCCACCAGGATGGAAATCAAAAACTGGCTCCCGCTCCATCACCTACAACAAACAAGAGTGATGATCATATGGTTTTCAATCAGTTAAATTAAAAGAATCAAAGTACTTTCTATACTAGTTTAGTAGTTTATAGACACTAGCAGATTATAATATTATATGAGGAACCAAATTTAGTGGTAGGCTGGTAGCAATAAACAAAAACAGAGGTGCTTACTGCTTCCCATTTGACATTTATAAAACTAAATCTTTTGGAACCCAAAGAGGCAAAGACTGAGCTAATTGTTTTCATGTTTAGATACACCTAAATAGTCTAACTCTAACATCTAATATGATGCACTAATATGGACAATTAATATGGCAGAGGCATTATAAAATGAAATACAATAAATCAAGCATATACAAACGTGAGCACACGATATTCCCCTCAAAACATCAGTACATCACAGTTCACACTTCACAGATTCACAGTCGTCCCTCCACAAGAACACACACACACACAGAGACGGGTTCTCTCTGATCAGAGATGAACTCCATCAAAATCTGGCAACACATTACCAAACTAACAGTTAAAAAATTAACTCCATCAAACCACCAATCCACCACCACCTCTGCCGCCACTCACTTCCAAAGAGAGAGAGACAGAGAGAGACAGAGAGAGAGAGAGAGAGAAGTACCGGATTTAGGCGTCGATCGGCTGCGAACGAGAACGAGAGAGTGGTCCACAGAGAATCTGGAGAATCGGAGATCAAGAAATTCAAAACTAAGTTAACTAACAGTTAAAAAATTAAATCATAATGAAATAATCAAAACTATGGAGATTGGAGACTGACTGGTGAGCAAGAGAGAGAGAGAGAGAAAGAGAAACGTACCACGGTACCAATTTGGTCGCCGGCAGCGAGATCGAGAGGAGAGTGGATGTGGAGAGTCGGAGACTGGTGACTTGGAGAGCAGGAGGCAGGAGCGGTCTGAGGCTCTGAGCGGAGAGGAGTAGAGGACTGGCCGGAGATTTGGTCGCCGGTCAGAGAGATTGAGAGAGTGGGGTGGCCGGGTGGGGGCCGTCCGGCGTCCGTGGTGCGGCTGGGTGTGGATGGGTGGGGACCGTGGGGTGGGGTGGAAATCGCCGAGAGCGGCGAGAGGAGTCAGAGAGAGGAGACGAGATTGAGAAAACAAACCCTAATGAAAAAATCCCAATTTTTTTTCTTTTATATAGGTATGAAATTCGGTCGGGTCGGGTGACCCGACACTTAATATATACAACCCGAAACCCGACCGACAAACTTTCGGGTCTTTCTCAGTCAACCCGAACCCGACCGACTATCTCAGTTTAAACCGTCCGACGGTGAATTTTCGGGTCGGGTCGGGTCGGGTTGTCGGTCGGGTGGGTTTTTTGGACAGCCCTATTTCACACTGCACTTTCGTAATGATGATTGATGACTAAATGCCTTCGTGGCTAAGGAATGGCATTGTTGTGATGATTGATGACTAAATGCCTTGGTGGCTAAGGAATGGCATTGTTTTGAGAAGTAACACTACCCACATCGTTACAAGGAGGCTTTAGTGCCTGTTATTGTTTTTTTAATCAGACAGGCTTAGTGCCTGTTTGGCCCCTTTATTTTCCACTTTTCGTTTTCACATTTTATGCCTTTTATTTGTTTGGCTGAGAATTGGAGAATGTGTTTTGTGAGACTGTGTTTTCCTTTTTCCACTTTAGAGAGCAAAAGTGAGAAATAGTCTAGGAGGAGCTTTTCACATTCTTCTTTTCCACTTCTCTTTTCTCATCCTAAATGAAAAGACCCAATTGCCCTTGACATATTTTTAAAATCACCAAATTACCCTTTACATATTTTGCATTGGGAATCTGGGATTATTGATGGTTCGTCTTTTTTTTTTTCCCCAATTACTTGGATTTGAGGTTTTTTTTTTTTAAGTCAGTCGTCTATTTTTTTTATTCTTAATTAGCAAACAAAATTGGAGACTTTCAATTAACAGAACAGATAAAAATTAGAGACTTTAAAAAAAAAATGGCGACTTCACATTATCCTCCTCACACTTCTGGTACACATCTTCCACCATTTTTAGATAATACCCAAAACCCCCCTCGTGTTTTTTTTTTTTTTTTTTTGATTGATGATAGTTCGAAGTGTTCTTGTTTTTTTGCAGTTACTTCGATTTAAATTAATTATTATTTTAAAAAAAAAAAAACATTGTTGGAGGCTATCAAGTTCCAAAAAATAAAGTATGAACGAAAAAGACTTCAAACGAAAAAAAAATAATCTAAAAAATAGTTTGAGACTTTCAATTAACGAAGAAGAAAATAATTTCGCAATATAACTTAAATTTTTTGGTTAAAACATTATTCATACACATTATATACCATTAATCAAGGGCAGCATGGTAAAAAACAATCCATAATTGATTTTCATCACATACCTCCCAAACACTACTCCTATTGAAAAATGCATTCTGCACATACCATTCAAATACTCTACCAAATTCAAAATACATTCTGACCATAATTCATAAAGTTAAAAATGAAAAGCCAAAAAGTAGGCTCCCAAACACAATGGCATTGTTGTATATGAGAAATTTTAAGTACAAAGAAAATAGTCCAAAATTACCCTGAAAAGATAAATCAATGGTACTGAAGTGCATCTGTATCGTTAATTTACCTTTTCGGGATAATTTTGGGGTATATTTTTTTTGTACCTAGCACTTTTTTGGCAGGTTACACTTTTGGCTTACTTGCATGTAAAATAAGCTCAAATTCTCTAACTCCAATTTTACTTGTAGGTTTGTAAATTGTCGGCCATTAAATTCATGTCAAAATCTTACTACTACAAATCTACAATAGAAGAAGATATACGTGATCTAATAACCAGAATTTTACCATAGAATTCGATAAAGAAAATGATATTGGCACTCCAAAAATTGATGCTGGCACCTCAAAATTAATGTAATTCCAAAGCAATTTTCTTTTATTTTTTAGAGTATCTGCATCAATTTTTGGAGTGTCAATATCATTTTTCTTCGATAATCACAATATAAATTTTTGGCGATTAAATGCATGTCAAAACTGTAAATTCGATAAGTATTCTAAAAGCAGACGAATTTCAGCAAATCCATACGAATATCGTAAGTTTTTTTTAAAATGATAACAAATGATATTATAGATTCAATAAACAATACATAATCTCCATCTCTAAATAAAGGGATCAAAAAACTAAACAGGAAGGGACTCTGACCAAAAATTACACCCAACTCCAACTAAACCTATCGCTCCAAATAATCAGAGTACTGTAGAAAACAACTAAAAACACCTAACACAGGAGTGATAAAAGCCCCATAAACAAGGCGAAATTCCACACATGGAACACCAAAGAAGAGAACAAAAAAGAGAAAAACCAGTGACAGAACTGAACGGAGTTTGTCGTACTGGAGCAGACTTCATCCACCAACCTAGATCTACTTTGGTGGGGGAGGACGCTTCCGGCGATCACGATCTGAGAACGCTTCCGGCGATCACGATCTACAAGGCACTATCTCTAAAAACTGTCGAACTACACGGCAAAAGAGGTGGAGGAGGGGTGGCGGATGGTGGTTTTTGGAGGAGAATGATGGGGGTGACTGGAGAAGAAGAGAAAACCTCCGAGATCTAAGATCGGGAGATGGAAAAACCCCACGAGGAAGAGAAATATCTCCCTTCTCGTCACCCATTAGGGTGTAAACGGAGGGGAAGGAGGAGATGTGGGGCGGCAGCTTCTTTATGGTGTGTGTGTGTGTGTGTGTGTGTGTGAGTGAGAGAGAGAGAGAGAGAGGAATATCGTAAGTTAGCATAAACTATTTAGATGTCTACTCAATCGTAGCACCCAGGGGTTGTCCCAGTGGTTCAGGCGGATGCTCAAGGTTTGAGAGTACTCCTTAAGATCTAAGGTTCGATTTCTTATCAGATGAGTATCCTGAAGTAAGTGGGCAGCCGTGACTTGTGTAGTTGCGCTAGCTCCCCCGGAGGTTTGGATTACACAGTCGGGTCCACATAATAGCCTTGCTGTAGGATTGTTCCTCCGTTACCAAAAAAAAACAAACATGAAATATGCATTGAATGAGTACCACTGTGTTCTTATGAACTTAAATTTTGTCCTTATTTGAATTATTTTCGCATTTATTAGTTGTGCACCAACATTTTGACGGCTATTGATACGTCTTGACAAGAGGAATCAGAAAAATAAAATTTCTTTACTTTTACGGTTTTACCCAAGTATTTTAAGAAATAACCATTTTGTAACGCAAAACTCAAAATACTTACTTTTTGCGCTAAAAAATGATTATTTCTCAAAATACTTAGATAAAAATGAAATTTTTTTTATTTTTCTGATCATCTCATCAAGACGAATCAATAACTCACAAAATTTGGCTCAAATCTAACAAATGCAAAAAAAAAATTCAATTAAAAACAAAAAAATTCAAATTTAAGTTAAGTCCATAAGAACGCAGTTCAGAGTCGGAAAATTTCGTAAAAGCGTTTGGTAGATCTCAAACACTGTGTACCGGATATTTTCTCTTATTAATTTGTTTTCAATTTGTTTTCCTCCAACTACGCTTTTATAACCACACATTACACTCACTCCCCCACTTTCAGAATTTTCCTTTTTTCCAACAGGAAATCAAAAACTGTTTTGTTTGTGAAAGAGCTTTAGCGTATAAAAACTTTGTACAAGTTTGACATTAGCAGCACCCTTCTCAATAACCCTGAAAAATTTATTGATGGGGAAGTGGGAACCTCCAATGTGGTACCGCACATTTCTTCACTACGCATCTCTTGAAGAGCCCCGCAATCAAGAGTACGAAGCCCATAAAAATGTGACGGAAAAGAGAGTTGGAAACCGCTGTAGCGGTGTGGTATTTCCCTATGCCTACATACACACACACACACAAAAAGTATCAATAAGTTTAGGTACACTACCTCCAATCACTGCACCATTAATTACATCTTTTGTGGGGCTTATCCAGGATCTCAAAAAAATATCCATAAATTTTAGAATAATATTTTATGGGGCCCTGTAAAAAATTAGCTCTAACGGATATCGGTAAGTATTACTGTATTTCTTAATTTGTAGGGGCGAAACTGCTCAACTGTACAATTTCGCCTCTACGAATCAAGAAATAATACTTATCGATATCCGTTGGAGTTGATTTTTTACAGGGCCCCATAATATATTATTTTAAAATTTATGAACATTTTTCTGTATTTTTTTGGGACCCAGAATGAACCCCACAAAAAATATAGTGGATAGTATAGTAGATGGATGGTAATGTAGTTAACATCTCTCAAAAAAATTATCACGTCCAAAAACAACGTAGTCTAGTACTAGATGCATGTGGAATTTTTAACGTGGGACCCACCATTCGGTAATGGCGGAAGTGAGGAAACGACTCTATAGTCTTTCGGAGGACTACTTTAAACGAGAGTCCACTCTATATTCCATTCTTGTTCTGTTTTTTCCCGACGATCAAACTAAATGCATGTGCAATTATTAACGTGGGACCAACTATTCGGTAAATGGTATTGACGGAGGTGAGGAAACGACTTTCTAGTCTGTCGGAGTACTACTTTAAACGAGAGGCCACCCTCTTCCGTTCCAGAGCACCTTCTTAAAAAATAAATAAGTATTTATTTCACATTTTCGAATTCAAAAATAATATAAATAAAAAATAAATTTTTTAAATTTTTTTTGCACCGTATAAAAGATCTCGATAAGATCTATCAAACAAGATCCATATTGCTAAGAAAATTATTTGAATAAACATATTATTTTTAAGCTTGAAATTACTTTTTTAAAAATAAGAACTTATTTTCAGTTTTAAAACGGGGCCTCTATATTACTTTCTTGTTTTTTTTGGACAATGAACATTATCCCATGTATACTTAAATAAAAATATAATAAACAAAGTGGACATTATCGATTTGAAAATACAAAAATAACAAATCAAAAACAAAATACAATTAAACAAAACAAAAGAGAAGCCGTCCGCCAAGAAGCCGGAGTTAGACCCATCGATTACATTCGTGAAGGGGATTGGAGTGGCCAAGACTAAAGTGGCTAGATATGGACACTGAGCAACTCCCCTAGATGCCCTGCAACACCAATTTAAGCTCATTCTCACCACAGACTGAAGGCTGAATCAGCCGCCGCTGCCACCGTTGAATTGGTTCTAAGACATCATATCTGGAACTCTAGATCTGGCCCCACCGTGCAGATGATTATTACCATCGCGTTCCCACCGTACAGTTTACAAACCAAGAGAAAAATTGAGAAAAAGAGTCCCGGAATACTTGGGACCAAGTTCACCCCAGGTTTCAGTTCTTAAATTCAATTTTTGACCGTTGTGGGCCCACTCTCGTTCATAACAATGATCGAAGCCGTTTGTATTTTAGATACTGTAAAAGATTGAACCCTCTTAACAAAAAGATTGCTCCTACCAAACTAAACACCGGTTGATACGTCAACAAGTCACTTTTCGTCCAGGACAAAATGAACCGTAAACTTCTGCAGTCCATTTTATTGTCCGTTAATGTAGAGTGTTAGCATGGCTATAGGTGTTCGATCCTATTAAATTTTCATAGGGGCAAAACGATGCATGAGATATGCTTTATTCTTTTTGCTTTTCAAAAAGTATTTTGGTAAAAAAAATTTCTCTAAATTCTTTCTACTTTCAATATTTCTCTCTCTATCGCTTTCCATTTATTATCCCTACTACTGTTTTAAAAAAAATTTAAATTCAAATTCCAACACGGCATAAATATGAACGGTTTCGATCGCTTTGATGGGACCGTAGCAGGCAAACGGATGATCGAAAACCGAACCGGAAATTGGTCCTTTTGACAGTGCAACACACGCGCGTCCAAAACCGTCACTATAACTGGCGGCATCACTTCACCCTCACTCCAAAATTCCTGTAACTCCTTTACCTCTCCCGCACACAACACTTAACCTCTCTCTCTCTCTCTAGAGTCAGTTTTCAATCCACTTCAAAACCCTAACTCCGAAGAGCATGGAAGCTTGCTCCAACAACGAAGACCTCTCGAGACTCGCCCTCGAAACATCAATGGTGGACCCTCGGAACTCGAAGCACGTCCACGACAACATCCACGGAAACATCTATCTCGACAAGGTAATAACCGTTCCTTCACTTCCCTGCTACTCTTCTCGAAATCTTTTGTCGTAGTATTTGTTGACGTTCACAAGTGTTTTTACTTGTACCGTCGAAACGAATATCTATTCGATGCTTGTGGTTTTGATTTTCGGTCAAGTTGATCGAAACTCTTCGTTTTTTTGATTGATTTCAAACTTCTGTCATTGATAATGAACGAAAAATCGCCGAAATGTGCAACTATTTGATGCTTGCGTTTTTTGAATTTCGATCAAGTTTATAGAAATACTTCATTTCGATTGTTTCAGACTGCTGTCGTGTAGAATTCTGTAGTCTTAATCCCTTATATGCACTTGCATTGTGAGCGTTAGTCTGCGTGACTGCATGTACGTATGTACAGATTTTTTTTGTGGCGGTTTGAGATATTTTCGCATTTTGTTGGCTTTGTAGCAAGGTTTTAGATGAAGGTAGTTATGTAAAGAGATTTTGGACCTCTAATGCCTTTATTTACCTATGTATCAGCTGATTCTATGTGAGAAAGGCATATCTATGGTTGTATTGTTACGTTTCCTGATTTGCTATTTACAACTCTGCTTCGTAGCTTAGTTAGATGCACATCAAATTGAGATTTAGATTTGATTTAAGGTTTTGAGTGCGTTTTTGTAACTTTGTTATATATGGAGAGAGAGAGAGAGAGAGAGAGAGAGAGAACTGGTAAGATTAGTTGCTTTTGTATGAGTCTACGTGTTGGAATCTATGTCACATGATTCGTGTACGCGAGTATGAGCGTCAAAGTATCTTTGGAAAACATTCTAAAATACTAAAATTCACGAGAGCGAGGATTGAGAGCAAGAAGGGAGGAGGGCCTTACTAAAGGATTATTTGACTGAGGTTGGAATCTATCTTTTTTGGTGAATCGAGATATTTTCCATTCTTGTTGACTTTGTAGCTAAGTCAAGGGTTTTTACAATGTGAAATTAACAAGAGAAATCTAAGAAGAGGAAAATGGAAGAGGAGGGAGAATTTCTTGCACATACTTGGGATCCTTAGTATGTTTTGGAAGTCTGATTTTATTGAGAACCTCGATATGCAGCGGTTCCATTTTTAATTTATTTATTATATACTCCTATATAGGAGCAATTCTTCATTTTGGTTGTTAACATATAAGTTTTTGCCTTTTTACCCTAACTTTTCTCTTCTTTGCAGACTTCTGTCGGTAATGTAGGTTTTTTTTTTTTTTTAAATAATTTTCTCTTCCTTTTTTTTTTTTTTGTACTTAATAATTGGTAGCTTTTTAGATTCTATAATGGATAGTTACCGAAAATTAGGACTATTGGCACTCGATTTTGGAGTGTGCCAGGACCACCTCCAGCGCATTTCACGTCCCTCTCTGTGCCATGTGACACTAGGATGCGGCTCGAGAAATATTGTGGGTCCCAGACTAATTTATGCCTTGTTTGGATTGAGATTTGAAAAGTTTTTTGAAAAATAGTAGGGGTAATAAGTGGAGAGAGATAGAGAGAGAAATGTTGAGAATAGGGGGAATCTAGGGGGAATTTTTTGAAAAATACTTTTTAAAAATCAAAAGGAACAAGGCATTACATCTCACAAAACATTGTTTTTCTCTTTAAAATTACCTCTGCATCAAGAGATGGATTAAGAGCTGGCCACACGGCTTATACTTCTTAGAAGCTTGGGTCTGACTTGGCCATTGAAACATATAACTATTATTTGTGGACTGAAAATCAGTGAAATATTGATTGCTTTGTTTTCTCTGGATTGCAGCTCTCATTGAAGTTCATTGATACTGAACAGTTCCAAAGGCAAGTTTGACTTTGATACTAACTTTTAAGAGTTCTTTTCCTTTCCTTTTCCCCATTCCCTGTCTAGTGTTCATTGAACCTCTTTTTGTACTAGTTTTCCTGCGGGTAATTCTCTGGCAATTTTCTTCATTTTGCAGACTTCGTGATCTAAAGCAACTTGGTGAGGCTTTTTTCTTCTAAGACTCCCCCCCCCATCCCCCGGGCCCGCAAGCCACACGCGCACGCGATGTTAACTATTATGACAATTAGGTCATGACCTGCATAGGTCTGTCCCTTATGTCAATCCAAAAAGTGTGCTGCATATTTAACCTTTTTGCCATTTTAACTGACTATATTGCGCATGTGCACACTCTAAATAAACACATGCCTCTCATAGTAAATTCCCTTCGTACCTTGGGTAGGTAAAGAAGTTGGGGTTCAAGTCCATACATCTTTGTCATTATGTTCTAGTGCAGACCAAAATACATCTTTCAGAGTTTATCTATAAGCTGATCAGAGTTCTGTCGTTTTTATAAATTTCTTCCCTCTTTGGTCTTCCCTTGGCAAGTTGTGCTTCACGGTAGCAGAAACTTAACTATCTCATATAAGACAGGTATTATTGTTCCTAACAATTAGATGCAGCATCAGTCAACCCTTAGGCAGCCCTAAGTTTTGAACTTTGGGATGGATGGATGGAAGTTTCGAAAAGAATGTGAACTTTGTAGATTTTGAGGAAACATGCCTGCATTGAGTTTAGAATATGTTACTATATTTATCTATGCAAGTTCAACAGAGTATGAAGTAGATAATTAGCATGTTCTTTGCATGCAGACTTTCTATTTAGTGCAACTGTGTGATACTGTGATCTCGGTTGTTTACCTCAATTTATGTGCACAGAGCTTGTTTAGTTGATCAGGTCTCCTTGATCGAAGTCATGTTTGGAGTGCCCCAGTCAATAAACAGGAAGACGAAGAATTTCAGTGTCAATGCTAAACATCCTTCCAAAAGGCGCTCGTGGCAGCTGTTTAACCTCTCATTCATTTTTATATGTCCCATGATTAAATTATGTCGATTCTGCACTTTTTGGCTCATAACAAGCTTCCAAATAGGGAACTTTTGTGGTCAAAGTGAGAGGATGTCCCTGCTAGAGCCCATCCCAGAACTTAATCATGTTTGCTACATAGAAATTCCCCGGCTATTCAGTTGACCTTTTCAAGACAAGTAATGCTTTATGTGTTGGTGCTGAGGGGCTTAAAGCTGTTACTGAGTCAGTTTTTATTGATATTTCAGGTGTAACACACATGGTTTACCCAGGGGCTGTACACTCTCGGTTTGAGCATTCCCTCGGGGTATATTGGCTGGCTGGTGCAGCTATTAATATGATAAAGAACTTGCAAGTAGGAAAATGACTGTGCCCTGTTGACTCTTATCATTCTTATATCCTGTTGGTGATAATTATTTGTCCATAAACATGCTTTCATTGCAGGGCGCGGACCTTGGCATTGATCGCTTTGATATACAGACAGTAAAGCTTGCTGGTAACTACATGATGCCTTGCCGTTCAAAAAAACTACATGACGCCTCCATGACATTATGTTGTCTGTCTATCTAATGTTGTTTTGTTATTCTACAATTAGGATTACTGCATGATGTAGGGCATGGTCCATTTAGCCACTTATTTGAGCGCGAGTTTCTTCCCCGGGTTGTCAATGGATGCCAATGGTAATTCTATCATCCTACTAATTTGTTGATGGTCGCTGAAGATAATCATATGGGTGTTTGAATATGAAGCACCGTATTGAAAATCCTTGAACATCTTTATCCATGCCATTTGAAATTACTAGAATGCTTAATCTTCCTTTAAAAGTATACAGTTTGTGGTAGATACATTTGCATAACATTTTTATTGGCTCCTCTGAGGTGACTACCACGAAAGGGAAGTTTGCTTTCATTATCATAGTAGTTTACTCAATTATGAGTATGATTATGTAGGTAAATGAAACCTGCAGGGCCATGCATTGTACTGGAGTTGATTGTAGAACCTGCCTGAATGCATTCTGGATTCCGATTATAGATGAGTATAAGGACATTACTTCAGTGCTGGACCATATAATTGCTGGGGCTACAATATTGTTAAATGAATGAGATTTGTGTCCTTGTATTAGATGTGCACCTGCAGTGAGTTTTGAATCAATTGGTTTCAGTAATATAAGGCTACAAAGTGATTTTGGAAACTTTTACACAAAAACTTGAGCAGTTAGTCTGGAGCTGGCTGTTTACTCTCAGGAGAGAGAATTTTATGGCTATTTGAACTTTATGACCATTTGAACTCCGTTCTTTCTTTTTCACTTTTTCTCCTCCTATTAGTTTCCTTTCAAGCACCAGCCTTTGTTGCCAAGAGGCCTTTGGCCCAACAGCATCAAGGTGCACTTAGGTGCTAGGTGTAAGGAGGTTAGGAGTTCAACTCCTCTAAGGTGAAAATGTAGAGCTATTCTAACAATAATAAATTTCACCAAGCAAAAAAAAAAAGAGAAGAAGAAGAAAAAGGACTAGCTTTTTTTTTTTTTTGATAGTTGATTGTGCTTCCATATCCCTTCCCCTGCCTATGAATCCAAATTTGACTTCTCCCATTACTAGCCTGCAACTGGGAAGGTTCTCTGCTCTTTGGCATGGGGACGGGGGTTTTGATGGGATTCATGGTGCCTTCTCAATTTTTGGAAAAAAGGAGGCAGGAAGGAATCACATTTAATAGTGCAACGCAATGTGATTGATTTCCAGGCGCATTTCGCCCGTAAGTTAATTGGTAATGTACACTTACAGAAAGAAGCAGCACTTACTACACCACCTAAGCAGGTTTAATCTACTGCTTACATTTTGAATTTGGAAGATTATAATAGATTCAACATTGGAGTTCATTTTGAGTTACAGGAAAGACATGAAATGTCTTGGTAACCTGTTGATGGCATATTATTATTTTCATATGTATTCTTAACTGAAATTGCATTATATTGGGTACAAGATCAATAGTTTGTTTCTTTTTTTGGTGGTTTTATCTCGTACAAGTCGGCTTAAGTTTTTTGTAAACTAGGTTCTGAAACATAATGCACTCTACACCTCTAAGCAGTTTGACCTATTACTTACATTTTTGCGTTTGGAAGATTATAAAGCTTCATTATGGTAGTAGTCCTATTTGTTATGTATAGTCTAGACTTTCAGTGTCTTGGTAGTCTGTCAAGGATGTATGAGTTTTTGTCGTTTTAGTTTTCCTTAAAGGTATTCCATTGTGTACAAGACCAATTGTTCATTTCAAACTTTTTCCCGGTTTGATCAGAGAGAAATAAAAATTTTAAATTGCTTATAATGGATTAATATCAATGCATGATTCTGTAATTAATTAGATGGAACTTTTTGCAGGTCTCATGAGCACATGTCTAAGAACATGATTGAACACATCGTTGATGTGCACAACATAGACATTGAACGTGAAAGTCTTAACAAAGTGAAGGTTGTATTGTTTTTCAAATTCTCATACACTTATGATTGGTACCCAAGTTTTCTGTTGCTATTAAAATGCCAGCACATTATGAAAAGATGCAAGTTTCAAGAATTCTTTAGTGGAAGAGACTTGAGTTCTAGGAGCACATAGCTCCAGGTGGACTTCTGTAACTAATACGGTGGTCGAACGTTTTCTACTGGGACTGGATGTACTGAATTGATTTCAAATAGATCTCCCAATTGCATCTTTGCTTCTTTTTAGCCTTCCAAGTTCTACGTGTGCAGAAATATACCCTGAATGTGGTAGTCTTATTGGTGACATGGGATAAATTATCATGGATCACACGGGCCTTTGTTCTTCTCTTTTTCCTGTAATATGATATTTGTGTGATTTTTCAACAGGAGATGGTAGTTGCTAGCTATGAAAATGCTCAATCAAAAGTAAGTCATGACAGTTTTAAATTTCACCTTTGAAAACCTGTTCTTTGCTTGTAATCCAACTTTTATTTGTCATTGCCTGTATCTTGTTTTTCTTTTTGGCTGTTGTTGGCCCTCTTCCTTTGCAGAGTTCGAAAGAGAAGCTTTTCTTATACGATATTGTTGCAAATGGTCGAAATGGAATAGATGTCGACAAGTAACCACTTCTCTTTTGACTTCATCTGTAATGAGTTTTAACGTATGAATATTTTGTGGATATTGAAATTAGTTGATAACTTGTCTGTATGCAGATTTGATTACATGGTTCGTGACTCTCGCGCCTGTCGATTAGGTTATGAATTCCAGTTTCCGAGGTATGATAAAAAATTTGCAGGGGCATAATCTTGTTAGTTAATGTATACATCTACTCTTCTTTTAATGTATCCGAGGTAACCTTTCTGTAAAGGCAGAAGTCATTTCCCTGATCTGTAAAGCTTCATGAAGCTTTTTACGGCCTGCAATACCTCCCAAAATCATGTCTTGATGTTGTTACTTGCAGGCTTTTGGAGAACATGAGAGTCATAGATGATGAAATCTGTTATCGTGCCAAGGAATGTATGTTTTCAAATGTCTGTTATCCAATTACATTGATAATGATCATGATATGCACTAGTTCCATCTGCATATATAAAAGATAATATGGTCAGGTTTAACTATCCACAAGTTATTCTCCATGCGTGCTGATCTGCATCGAACCGTCTACATGCATGCCAAAGTAAAGGTACCACATATGCCTAAATCTTTTTCTGCAGAACCCATAAGTGTGCACGTTGTAGATCATATTTTTATTTAATCATATATAGGTAAATATTTTCTAGATTGTATCTGACAACTTTGTTTCCAGGCAATAGAACTCATGATTGTAGATGCCCTCACCAAAGCAAATGATGAACTTCAAATTGCAGCTAGTATTCAAGATCCAGCTACATACTGGAAGGTTTGTTTATGTTTCAATAGATTAACCGTCAATATGATGTCTTTTGGACCGTATTCCTTTTGTTTTAATATAATCAATTTGCTTAAAACTGCAGTTAGATGACACGATAATAAAAACTATTGAAACCCATTCAAGCCCAAAGCTTAAGGAATCTAAAGATCTGATCCAACGGATTCGGAGAAGGGAACTGTACCAGGTACTTGAACACATACCACAAGGGGCAGGGATGATGGTTTCTGAGAAAGTGCTTTCGTTCGGAGGCTTACCTGTTGTGTGTCCTGTTTACTTCATGTTCTAAATTGTGGAGGCAAAATGACTGTATATCATCCTCTTGCAGTTCGGCAATGAGTTTTGTGTTCCCAAGGAAAAACTGGAGCACTTCAAAAATGTCACTCCCCAAGATATCATCTGTTCTCAGGTACTTCTAATTTTTATCGTAACATGTTTAGAAACCTTTGTCTTGAGACAAAGAGGTTCTGACAAATATTTCTCCAACCAGAAAAGTTGCGGTGTTACGATAAAAGAGGAAGATATTGCTGTTGCCAATGTTAAAATTGACATGACGCGGGGAAGGAATAATCCTGTTGACAGGTATGCAGGAAAGGGTTGGACAACAATTTTGATGAATTAGTTACTCTGTAGCTCAAATGCTTTGATAGTTTACAATTCTTCTGAACTTCAATTAACAATGACTCCTCTTGTCTTCATGTGTTCCAGGGTCCACTTTTTCAAGGTAATGGAATCTCCTTACAACTGCCTGAATCCGTATTCAATTGTTGCTCATTCCAAGCCTGAATGAAGTACTGGGCTAAATTTTTCAATTTCAATAAATGATAACTGGTTTATAATCCAAATGAAGCTAACTGATATATGGTATTGCAAACACTAGGGGTATGTGATGTGGATGGTTGAAAGCTCTTAATAGTTAATAATGTGATTAGTTCCTTAAAAATTAGTCGTGTCCAAAAAGGAATGGCTTGACCCAAAATTCATGGAGTGGAGCTGTTATACGCATATGTGCTTGACCAGGGGCGAATCTACACCAGGACCAGGGGTTCTCGTGCCCCTTTGGAATTTGGAATTTTATGCTTATACCCCTATACGCTTAGTATGCTTTTCATTTATCCCCTATAGGATTAGACTAGTGTCCACATATTAGAAAAATATGAAATCAATCCCACTCATAAGCCTAAAAAATATGGATTGAATTATGATCTATAATTGGTCCACATATTGGTCCTATGATCTATAATTCATGTGTTGACTGTTTGAATTATGTTTTTCATTTCAGAAAACAAACCCAGCCCTAAACCTGTGAAATATGGATTGAAAATGTTTGTATCCCAACATTAACAAGGGAAAATGCTGGATGTTGATTTACTTATTCTGGTAAAAGGGATAAAGTCAAAACGAAACCGTGAGAGAATTATGGGACTTGGAAGCGTAGCCCTACTGGGTAGAATTTTTTTGAAACCTCAATACTTATCCGCTCAAGGCACGGTCTAATTCTGTACTCTAATTCCTCAAAAAGCTGAACTGTCTTACACTCTTGGGTGCATGATACCATTAGATGATGGACTTTTCTCCTTGAAATAGTTTTGTTGTTTTATTGTATTGGCGTACTCAGTTTTTGTTTTCCCAGGATTATGTGACAGATGATAAATTCACCATAGAAGATGAGAGTATTAGTCACATGCTGCCCTCGGGTCACCAAGATATGATAGTGAGGGTGTACTCTAAAAAGCCTGAATTGGTCAGTGAAAGAATATTAAATATTTATTCTGTTTTTATCATGAATTTGTTTTGCTTGATTGTGCATCTGTTAATTAGTGTGTTCATCATATGAAACAGTTTGAAGCAGTTTGTGAGGCCTTTGTCAATTTTCAAGTGAAAACATATGGGAAGACAACTCAAGTGCATGGTACTCCTAAGAAGAAGAAACGCCAAAGCTAATTGCTTCAACCATCTGTCTGGCCTCGTCTCGCTTTCAGTTGGAAAATGTACATATTCGTATATGTGTGAAGTGAAGAAACTAAATTCGGTATGAGCATACGTGTAAAGAACTCTCTCTCTCTCTCTCTCTCTCTCTCTCTCTCTCTCTCTCTCTCTCTCTCTCTGTGTGTGTGTGTGATAGTGCTTCATTTCTCCTTGGTACACTGGTGTACAATCTATAATGAGTGTGGCATCCACAATGCCTTTGATTGAGGAGATTTGTACTACAATTTATGATCCTCAAAGTTTATCAAAATCTTTCGTAAAACCGAACCGATCTATGAGAGGAGAGATATGACAGTGGCCTTCAAAGATAAGCAGCTTTTTCAAGTACTTGGGAGATAAGCAGCTTTTTCAAGTACTTGGGTATTGAACAAATTCAATCTTACTGAGGGTTTGTGAAGGAAGAAGGAAAGGAATTATATCCTTTTCGGCCTCTACCTACAATTTCCAACTGCGTTTTCGTTCGACCTCAAATCCGTATTCCTATTCAGGATCCAAACGCAGTCACCATATGATTCAGTAGAATCTTTGAGATGGATGGTTTGGATCATCCATAGTATTTAGAGGTCAGTTTTTTTTTTCCTCAACAAATTTTGGGATCTTTGGGTTGCATATGGCATTTCTGGTCTGATATATCTAACACAACTGGGACAAGTTGAAAGAATCATCACTTGGTATACGCTGATTCGCTTGGGATAAATGGAAGATACAGGCTTGTGCTTTAGTTGCATACAGTCGACAGTGTATGAATTATTATTGCCGAACTGGAAAACTGCCGCCTATTTTCCTCTATACAATACTGGGAGTATCATAAAATGATGCAAAATGTATACTCTATTGCAGAAATGATAGTTAAAACCCATCAGATATGGTTAAAAATATGATATTACAAATACAAAGTGCTTTGCATATCAGGCAAATTGGCCTCCAGTTTTCCTAGTTATAAGTTGGCGTCTGGACCAGCTTAAGCTCTATTTCAAACTCACTACTACTTTAATTGATGTTAGTTTAATTGTTGTTTCGATGGTCCAGTGAAAGTTGTTAACAAACTTACGGGAGCTGTATAGAAGGGATTATTTTGAACTCGATGTTTAATCAAGTAGAGTTTGTCTTCCTTTCCTTTATCATCATCTGAAAATGGGCTGAAATGCCGATTTGTAACTGAGCTTAACCTCCGGTTTTTGCATTGATTAGTGACATTCCTTTATTGTACAGATTATTTCTCTGGAAAATGATTTTTGTGCCCTATTTTTAAATGCACTTTAAAATTGGTCTTGTAGTGTGGTTTAAAATATTTCTTGTGTGTAGTGTAATACACTGGAAGATAATTTTTGAAGTGCTTTTATAATACTAGTAATGTGGAGTGCAAAAATTATAGTATTTTCCTAATTTTTTTATAGTTTGATTTTTGCGCTCTATAATTCACTGGAGGCGCTCCAATTTTGTCCCCATATCATGGGAGAAGACAATCCGCCGCATATGCTGCCCATCCCATGTCAAGGACTCAAGGACCATTTTGCACATGGTTGTGTGGGACCTACATAAAAATTTCACACAAACAATCTGAACCGTTCAATAATTTTAAAATAATTATTCAATTAACCTTAAAAAAATTTAGCTCAATTGGATTTTTGTAAGTAATTATTCTAATTCGTTCAATTTTTTAGAGTTTAGGATCTTGAATTCTGAATGAAAAATTGAATGAATTAGAATAATTATTTACAAAAATCCAATTGGGCTAAATTATTTCAAAATCAATTGAATAATTATTTTCAAATTATTGATAAACGAGTAGAGCTCGAGTTCAACAAATCTCGATTCGTTTACGGCCTTACTTTGAGCCTACAATTTCATGCTAGCAGAATGGAGTAGCATCTCGTCAACAAAACACGATTTGTCATTGGCTGTTTACAATAACAAAGGACAGATAGAAGCCAACCTTTGCAAGAGAGGCGTGTTTGAAGTTGTGCGCGAGTGAATTCAACAAAAATTTAAAAGAGTCGAATAAAATACTGACACAAAAATTACCAGAACTGTAGCATAAACTCACCCTGATGAGAATTTTTTCAGTGCCGAGCGGGCACCGGCCATGTGGTGCTGAACACGCATTTCAGCCGTCCAAACGTGTTTTTACACAGTCCAGATCTGTTTGGGTTTGAGGGGATTTTTGATAATTTTACACTCAAAATTTACCCAAACAGATCTGGACTGTCTAAAACATGTTTGGACAGCCGAGATGGTGCTTGGCACCACGTGGCCGGTGCCCACCCGACACTGAAAAACTTCTCCACCCTGATAATCTATTGGAAAATTCTAAAATCAGCTTAATGGGCTAACAATAATAAATATATGAATGTATATTAGAGGGTGTAAAAACTACACAGAAATACGTGTTTTCCTTATCTTCTAGTGTGCAATAGCAAGACTAATAATTCAAACACAAAGCCATACATAACCTTTCACATACATATGGGGCCCACACATGCATGTGTGTGGACCCCTCATATATATGAGAGAATGTATATAGTGTTGTATTTGAATTATTTCCTATCATTTTTTATTTCAGAATCCCATATAAATAATAAGAGTTATTTAATTTGTTTAGATGTATTTTTAACTGTTTCTGTAAAAAATCAACTCATTTAAATACTTTCTCAGTCCTAATTTAAGTGTCCATTACAGTTCTGCATGTCATTTTCAATTTTTTATATCTCCCAATGTATATTGCTAAAAATATGCAATATGAATCTTTTTTGATAGATCTCAATTATTTTTATTAGACAATGATTTTAAAAACATAATACATAATATATTTTGAGATATATAAGCTATTGAAAATAACACGTAGAACCGTAGTGAACACTTAAATTAAGACAAAGGGAGTATTTGTTAAGTACTTAATTGATTGCTGACCTTAGGGTTTGTTCGTTTGGGGTACTCAATTTCTGCGTACGATTTCCAATAATTTTTTTTGTTTCTCTCTTTTTACTCATTACACTTTAAAACCATCCTTCAAACCCAAACCTGGTCTCATATTTTCTGAGAAAAAATTTTGATGAATCAATTAAGCTAGTAGTGAACAAATATTTAATTTTTCGTTCTCTTCACTTTTTAAGAAGAATTTTTTAAAAAAATACCCCCTAAATTTTTCCTACTTCCAACATTTCTCTCTCTCTTCACTTATTACTACTACTATTTTTCCAAAAAAAAATTTAAAAACCAAACACAGTATAAATAAGTTGAATTTTTATAGAAACTCTTCATTAAGCTAGTAGTGAAATCCAAATGGAATGGTGCTATTGGTACAGACAAAAAATTTGTACCAGTGGGTACAAACTTCTTTTTGGGCCGATTTTGGGTCTCAAAAAAATAATCGAAGTCGCTCATTTTGTTTAAAATACTTTACTTATGGTTCCTATAAAAAATAAGCTTAATCCAGTATCGGTAAGAGTATTTACAAAATATCCAAACTTTGCAAAGCTTAATTCCAGAGCAAAGTTTGGATGTTTCGTAAATACTCTTACCAATACCGGATTAAGCATATTTTTTGTAGGGACCATAAGCAAAGTATTTTAAATAAAATGAGCGATTTTGGTCATTTTTTAAAAAACCCAAAATGGGTCCAAAAAGGGGTTTGTACCCATTGGTATAGATTTTTTTTGTCTATACCAGTAGACTTTCTGATCCAAATGACTCTTTTTAAAGGCAAATTCTACAAACCGTCACGTGAGCAGTTTACGGTGAACCCACGCGCTTGTTTCTTTGTACTTTAAAGTCTGCACACAGCTTTAGCAAATTAGCAAGTCCCACTCCACTGATGCAAAAGTAAATAATAAATAGGCAAAAGCTAAAATCAGCCTAAAGGGCTGATTATAAAGGGCCCATGGTGCCTTTCACGCGCTTTGTAGGGAAGTGGCAACAGTCCCTTACTGCCAATCTCACTGCAACTGGCAGCCTTTCTCTCCCTTTGTTAAAGTGATGATGCTATAAAGGGAATTGACAAAATTGACCCTACCACTATTTCCCCCCAATCTAAAGTGGGCCGAATCACTCCTTCACTCCAAAGAATTTTTATTAGTCCTCATTTTTTTTTGGAACAAATTACTGCTCATTAAATAATCTATAAAAAAAATTGTGTATTTTTCTGATGTCTTTCGGTTCCCCTAGCTCCCTCACCAAATTTGCCATATTTATTTTTCTGATGTGTTCTCTTATCGTGTTTTCTTAAATGTTTATCAAATTCATGTCAATTTTTGAGAATTAACTATTCATTTAATAAATAAAATAGAAAATTATTGATTTAAGAGATAGTTTTTCAATAGTTTTAATGTTTTTAGCATTGTTTTACATGACCTGAACCTTAATCCATGTTTTTATACTTAAATATTTTTTCATGGTGATATCAAGCCAAACAATTAATCCTTTCCAGTTTAACAATATGAAATAAAAATCGGTGAACCCAATTATACCCAATGTTTTCAATAACTATTAATTTGATCCAAGAAAGGAATAGAAAAAACTCAAGGCTTGTTCGGTTGGATTTTGAGGGAGGTTTTTGGAGTAATAAGTGAAGAAAGATAAAAAGAAAAAAATTATTAGGGACTCTGTACGCCCGACTATATTGCAAAAAATTGAATATTTGAGTTTTTCTTGCATATTTTCAAAAAATCTTGAGAAAAATTAATACTTTTTTATTCTTTCGATTTGTCTCGTTGAGATGAATCAATAAACTACAAAAGTTTGATGCAAAACTAACAAACGCAAAAAAAAAAATCGAATAAGGACATCAAAAAACCACAAAAAGCTAAGGATTACAACACCTAACTATTGAAAAATTGAATCAAGTACTTTCAATTATCCAAATGTAATGTAACAAATTCTTTACAAGGCCACTCAGAAAATAATTTAAAATTTATGAACTGCTCGGATTATTATTATGGATCCCTGAAGTTACCCCACAAAGCAAGGTGTACATAATCAAGCCTAATTTCTTAAAAAAAAAAAAAGAAGCCAAACTTGCCTTCTTGTTTTGTCCTTATCCAATTATTTTTAGTATTTGTTAGTTTTAAGTCAAACTTTTGTATATCATTGATTCGTCTCGACAAGAGAAATTGGAAAAAAAAAATTACGACCTTCACTAAATTTAGCTCCAAAAGCCCATCTTTTGGACTAAATCTTGAATATTTCTAAAACTTTTGAACTAAATCTTGAATATTTCTAAAAAAATATGGAAGTTTTTTTTTTTTTTTTTCCTGATTTTCCTCGTCGAGACAAATCAAATTCACAAAGGTTTGACGCAGAACTGAAAAAAATAAATAACGGGGGCTGTTTCCACTAATTAATAAGTTTTGAGAAAAAAATTGTAGTAATGTTAGATGTTTTCAGAAGTGAATAACTTGTAAATGAGTTTGTGAGTAAAGTTATTGTTGCAAAAAAAATTTTGTTGACAACTTTTTGTTAGTGTGAATGAGATGGTAAAATATTGAAACTTGTTACTTTTAGTGTGAACGAGATGGAAAAAAATTTGGATTTTTTTCCTTTTTGCTGGTGGAAACATGGCCGGTTTGAAGAAAAAAATCCCAAGAACAGTAACCAGCAGAGGGAGCGGGGGCGTGAATTTTTAAGCTCAAAAGTCAAAAAGTAGTCATGGGTTCCAAAGGGCAAAGTAGACATTCAGTAAAAATGCAAAAGATCCCTGACGTTAGAAACCAAGAAGTATCGGGACCCCTGACATTTGAAACCAATAAGTACTATCAAGAGAGGAAAAACTGACACGTGGAGGAAGTATCATCCGCCCAATGGGCGGACATTAGAAGAACCGTTGTTTATATTTGTATATATAAAACTTTCTTTTACTTTACCACAGACCTCTCGGCCCCGCCCGCCGGTGGTGGACCCGTCTCCTCTACGTCTTTCCCCTTTTGCCTTTCACTGCGAGAACAAATCCTCTCTCTCCTCTTTTAAAGAGAGTGAATATTATTTTCTTTTTTATTGATTGAAATAGTATAGATTCCATCCATGTAATACTTTTTAGTAAGTATGATATTACTTTGTGATGAGATTGAACTTACATTTTTTACTTTTAGAAAAAAGCACATTTTTTTTTCTTAAGAACTTACAACATGTTCCACCAACACTTTTTTTTTACTTTTAGAAAAAATGTACATTTAATTTTTTTTTAAAACTTTTTTGATTCGTCTTGTTGAGACAATTTTACTTTTTTAATTCATCTCGTTGAGACAAATCAATAATCCGCAAAAAATTTAGCGCGAAACTAATAAACCTGAAAAGAATTGAATAAGAACAAAACGTTCATTTTTTTCTAAAAGTAGAACGATTCTTAGCTGATTTTTTTACAGAGATTATTGAACAAATTCAATGTCTCTGATTATTAGTGTGAGATTCCGATGTCACACAACAAATATTTTAAGCAAATAAGCCAAGTGGCTTGTTTTTTTTCTTTATTTAATTTTTTCCACATATGTTAGTTTTGCGTCATTTTTTTTTTACATTATTGGTTCGTTTTCAAAAAAAGTAAAATATTATGATTGAAACTCATAATTTTTTTCAATGAAGACAAAAAATTGAGACGAATCAATAATTCACACAAAATTAAGGCAAAATTAATAAATGCGAGCAAATTTTGAATAAGCCAAGTGGTTTTTTTTTTTTTTTTGCTTCGCATGCCAAAACACCCCTTAGAGTGCTATCAATTACTTTGGAGTAGTTTCCAAAAAAAATACTACTTTTGGAGTAGTCTATATAGAGTTTTGCTCTATTTTAATTGTGGCTCCTAAAATAGAGGTTGCGTTCCTGTAAACTTATAAATTTAAAACTTATTTCACTTTTTTTTTTCCTAATTTTTTGTTTATATTTCCGTCAAAATTTTTGGGATTAATCATTCCTCTCGACAAGACGAATCGAAAAAGTATAAAAAAATATGGACCAATATTGAAAAAATTCAAATAAGACATTACTATAGGCAAATAAGATAACTATATACTTTTTCGTCTTTAGTAGTACTTTTTTTTTCTTTCGGTCATAATTTTATACCTTTTTAAACTCCTCTCGTTGAGATAGATGACTAATCCAAAAAAAAAAATCACCCGAATTTATCAAAATTTCAAAAAAGACAAACAAAAAATACAAAACGAAAAAAAATAATTATGCTCAAAAGAATGAAACCTAAGTGATGGAATTGATCCCTAAAAATTAGTCGAGATACGTATAAGCTGGTCAACGTACTGAAGTTTTGAAAAAAATTCAATTTCTTTTTAAGAGTCCCTAAAATTACATACTCCATTTTATAGATCTAATTGAACGACAGTCCTTTATGCTTTACCCAGAGCTTTTTCGTTATTTATTGGTGGGCAAGCTGCCATTTGGAGGGAAAATTTCTTCATACGTGAATGAAAGTCAAAATAAGGGGAAATGCAAAAGGACAACATGGTCATTGTGCTGAACCGTGTAATCAACTCTGCAAAGGCTGTCAGCGGTAAATCAGTACATAGCAGAATGTTTCTCTTAACCGCGCGCGTGAATAGCATTATAGTCAACCCTTTGGGCTGATTGTAGCATTCTCTTATAAACAAAGGAGGTTCATGGGTAAAGTTGAAGGGCTATTTTGGACATTTGGACTGTTGATTGGGGCATGGTTTCGTCGTCCTTTCCTTACACACTGCAGTCTGCAATGCTGCACTTTGGTAATGACTAATGACTTGGTGGCCAAGGAATGGCAGGGTTTTTTTTCCTTTTTCCCTTTTTTTTATCAGAGGAATGGCAGCATTGTTAACAATTTTGTTTGGCTGGGAGTTTAGTTTAATTTAATTTTGATAGTAGGTGAAGAGGTGAAGAGAGAAATAGAGTAATGATTGAAGATATGAGTAATAATTGGATAGAGATAGAGAGAAATGAAAAAGTAATAATTAGAGAACTAAGATAACAATTAGAGAAAGAAATAGAGTAATAATTGGATAAAGAAATAGAGTAATAATTGAAAACTAAACAAAAACTAAAACAAAGGGGCTGTACCACTTACTATGAAAAAGAACTTTTTAAAAAAGAAAGTAATTTCAAACTCAAAAATTATGTGTTCACGCAAATAATTTTTCTACGAATATGGATCTTATTTAATAGATCTTATTAAGATTTTTTAAACGGTGCAAAAAAATTGAAAAAATATTTTTCATTTTCATTATATTCGAATTTGAAATTATCTTCGTTTGAAAAAAAAATACTTTTTGCTAAAGTGGAACACCTCCTAAAAGGTTAACCGAACAAAGCCAACATATGCTATTGGCTGGCTTGCGATGTGAAATAAGCTCAAATTCTCTGCACCCAATTTTACTAATGCTGTGTTTGGTTTGTGTTTTGAATTTTTTTTAGAAAAATAATAGGGATAATAAGTGGAAAGAGATAGAGAGAAAAATGTTGGAAGTAAGAGAAATCTAGGGGGAATTTTTTGAAAAATTCTTTTTGAATTGTAAAGAGAACAAGAATTTTCTGCGATTATTAAATCATTTGAAAATCTTACCATTGAAGATTTACGAGTGATCTAATATTGGAAATGTTTCGATGGGTAGAAGATTTGAAGGAATGAAATGCTCTAAACTAACCTCAAATAGCCTCAATCCCATTCGAAGAGCATCTATAATGTAATAATCAAAATCAAAAAATTGCTAAAGTTAGCAATGTGTGTTTTAAAAAATGCTCACATTGTAATAATTAAAGTTAATAACCTCCTAACCAATAATTAAATTTGGACATTTAAATAATCAAAAATAACAATGTGAGACTTCACATTGTTAACTTTAACAACTTTCTAAATGAATAATCAAAAGCTGACGTGGTAAATTTTGATTATTCACTTTTGATTATTACATTGCGGATGCTCTAAAGCAAATTGTTTACCCAAAAGGCCAAAACACCAAAATTCTATTTTAACTAGTCACAAAATACATCTCCTAACGGCCTAAGCAAATACCTACTCAAATTACAAAATTCCTTTTTAAAATTTTAAAAAAAAAAAGAAGACAAAACCCAAAATATAGGGCTTCGCCGGAAAAAATAACCAAAATCCACCATTAGAGCTTCACCGGGAAACAAATTTGGACAGAATCCACGACCTCTGCTTGCCGATGATCAAAACTTCGATTCCGACAGACGAATCGAAATCCCACAAATTGAAATCTATAAACCGAAATCAGTAAACCCACAATTGAAATTGCTAAACACACAATCAAAATTAGTAAACACAATCAAAATCAGTAAATCCACATATCCACTGAAATCCCATGCTTCCTTCTTCCGATCAACAAAATCCCATATTTCGACCGACCAACGATGGCTGAATCAAACCCCACCGGGCTCCAGCAACAACGACGAAGCCAACAACTCCAGAGCCAACGCAGAGAGAGAGAGAGAGAGAGAGAGAGAGAGAGAGAGAGAGAGAGAATCGAGTGAACAGTGCCTCGCCCCTTGTGGCGTGGTACTGTAGCTCCCAATCAAAGTACCGAGCTCTAAGCTAGTCTGTTGGGTGAGAGGTTTTTAGAGTTTGGCTCTCCTCCCAGGCAAGAATAAGGAAGAGAGGAGGCCATTGGAGATGCTCTAAAAAATGTTACCTTGATTTGTTTCCTCCAACTTACACTTTATAGCAACACATACACACATTGCACCTTAGTTGTAGTAGAATCTTTCGTTTTCCCAAGGATCTAGAGAAAATTATTTATGGGACATCGCCACGTGTTATCGAACATTATTCTGCGCCATATTTCTTATAGGGTTCACCATTAAGTATAAGACATCCGTAAAAATATATTCCATATAATGAAAAACGGTGTTGAGACACCGCCATGCCGCCCATGCCAAGATCACTAATAATTTCCCTACAAAAAAAAAAAAAAAAATCATCCACGTGTCACGTCTAAACAAAAAGAAGCATGCATGTGTATGTACTATTGTGGGACCCACCATTTGGTAATCGGAATCGACCCACTGTAACTGACGTTCGCCTGCATATTCCTTTTCTTTTGAATCGTAGTAACTGATTATTACAATACTCCCCCATCACGTTTCCACTCCACAGTCAACAAAACAAGAGAAAACTTGAGAAAAATCTCCCAACAGTTTCCTATTCTCCAGTCCAGTCCAGTTTGGTCTCGGGCTATTCTGGCTGTCGCTGCGAATCCATAACAATGATCTGGAATTTTTCATATTTTAAATATTGCAAAAACAAGAAACTATGAAAGTAGTAATCGACCGATAGCATATTTGTTGAAAACAAAATAAACCGTTCAAACACCTATCATCTATGAACTTGCCTCTTAGATTTTCACGTGAAGGTATTGATGTGTGAGATCTTAAATAGAAACGGTTTCGATCGTTGTAGCGGGACCCTGAGTAGGCCCACGGCTTATAACTGGACGAAACTGGAGGGTCGAAAACTGGACCGGAATTTCGTCCTTTGACAGTTCAAAACCGTCACTATTAATTGGCAGCCTTCACGTCTTCACCACCTCTTCAAAATTCCTGTACCCTGTAACTTCCTTTACCTCTCCCACACACAACACTTAACCCCTCTCTCTCTCTCTCTCTCTCTCTCTCTCTCGATTCTGTTTTCAATCCAGTTCAAAACCCTAACTCTCTCTCTCAAACACACAGTGGAAAGAGAATGGGAGCTTGTTACGACGAAGGCCTCTGTGAAGCATCAATGGTGGATCCTCGCAACTCGAAGCCTGTTCACGATAACGTTCACGATAACATCTATATCGACAAAGTAATACTACCTCCTAATTCACTTCCTAAAACTGTTCGTGGAGTTAGTTAACATTTTTCGAATCTCTAAGTTGACATGTATCTGGTTGATGCTTGCGACTTTGATTTTTGTTCAAGTTGATTGAACCTCTCCTGTTTCGATTGATTTCAAACTTGTACCGTTTATGAGGAATAAAAAAATTCGCCGAAACGTGTGACTATTTGGTGCTTGCTACTTCGAATTTTGCTCAAGTTGATTGAAATTCTTCATTTCGATTGTTTCAGAGTTGAGACTGCTATCGTTGGGAATATATTAGTCTCAATCTGATAAATGCACGTGCGTATGTGCCTGTAAATCTGCATGTGTGTGTGTATAAGTATATTTTTGGTGAATCCGATTTGTTTATACGTTGATATGAATCTGTGCCCCCGTAGGTTGCTTAACTTATGTGTCGTTGGTTGACCGGTTCTATTGGCCGAACTCTGTGTGTCGGTTCTGCTCTGCAGTATGTGCCTATCTCTTGATGATAGAGATTAGGTCTTCCTACTTTTATGTTATTTGTCTATCCTGTTAGTCTTGAGTTGCGCAGTAGTTTTCCTATCTTTGTATTTTAGGTGGATTCCTTTGTGATTGCCGTTGGACTTTTTGACATGATATGATTGCGATTGTCAAAAAAGAAAAAAAGATGCACTCAAATTGTGAGATTCAGATTTGATTTAAGGTTATAAATGCATTATAATTTTCTGCGTGTTGGAATAGTATGTTTTTCTTTCGCTGAATTGAGATGTTTCCCATTCTTGTTGCCTTTGTAGCTGAGTCAGAGGCATTCTATATGTTGAAATTCAGATTTGATTTAATGTTTTAAATGTGTTTGTGTGTGAGCAAGAGAAATCTAAGTATAGGAAAATGGAAGAGGATGGAGATTTTCTTTCATACAAGTGGGGTCCTTAATAAAACTTTTTTGCCGTTAAAATAAATGTCTTTTTGTAGGCTGATTTGTTAGAGATTATTTTTTAGAACCTCTATATGCCGTAGTTCCGTTTTAATTGCAATATGAGCAATTCTTTGTTTTGGCCATTAAAATGTCGTTTTTGGCCTTTTACCCCAACTTTTCTCTTAATTTGCAGACTTCTGTCGCTAATATATGGAATTTTTAATCATTTTATCGTTTTTTTTTCTATTTAACGATTGGTAGCTTTGTTGATTCTATTAATGTTCAAAAGGATTCCAGTAATAGTTACCAAAAATTAGGAGGACTATTGGCACAGAATTTTGGAGTGTGACCGTGACCTCCTCCAGCGCATTTAACATCCCTCTCTGTCCCATGTGGCAATAGATCGCTGCTTGAGAACTATTGTAGGTTTCAGACTGATTTACCTTTCACTAAAATATTGATTGTTTTCTTAAAATAACCTCACTATCAGGAGATGGATTAAGCGCTAGCTGCATGGCCTGTGCTTCTTACAAGCATGGGTCTGACTTTGGCCATTGAGACTTGTAAACTCTTGTATTTCTGGACTAAAAATCAGGAAAGAGTTAATTGCATTTTTTTCTCTGGATTGCAGCTATCCTTGAAGTTCATTGATACTGAACAGTTCCAGAGGCAAGTCTTACTTTGAAACTATCTTTTAAGAGTTCTTTTGCTTTCCTTTCCCACTTTCCCCTTCGCTGTGTAGTGTTCATTGCACTCCTTTTTGTGGTTGTTTTCCTGCAACTGATTCTGCGGTTATCTTCTTCGTATTGCAGACTTCGCGATCTAAAGCAACTTGGTGAGGCTTTTCTCTTTCCTCCCCAACCGCGCGTGTGCAAAGTTTATTTAGTAGGAAAATTACATCATGACCTGCGTAGGTCTTTCCCTGATGTCATTCTGAAAATCGTGCTGCATCTTTAACCTTTTCACCATTTTTATTGAGCTTTTTGCACAACTGCTCATGCTAAATAAACGCGTGCCTTTGATAGTTAATTCCCTTTGTACCTTGGGTAGGTATATAAGTTTGAATTCAAGTCCATATATCTTCGTCATTTTGTGTATTAGTCCACACTAGAATACATCTTTCAGAGTTTATCTATAAGCTGGTCAGAGTTTTGTCGTTTCTATGAATTTCTTCCCTCTTTTGTCTTCCTTGGGCAAGTTGTGTTTTAGTGTCACAAAAACTTAATTATGATCACATTAGACAGTTATTATAGTTCCCATCCCTAGGCTTTCAACTTTTGGATGGATGGATGGATGTTTTGAAAAGAATGTGAACTAAGTGGATTTTGGAGGAAACATGCCTGCATTGAGTTTAGAAGATGATACTATGTTTAACTATGCAAGTTCAACCGAGCATGAAGTAAATAAGTATCTTCTTTGCATGCAGAATTTCTCTTTAGTGCGACTTTGTGGTACTGCGATCTCAGTTGTTTCTACCTCAACTTACATGCACAGAGCTTGTTTAGTTGCCCAGGTTTCCATCATGGAGGTCATCTTTGGAGTGCTCCTGTCAATAAACAGGAAGATGATGAAATTCAGAGTCAATGTTAAACATCCTACCAAAAGTCGCTCGTGGCAGCTGTTTAACCTCTCATTCATATTTCCATGTCCTACTATTTTAATGTTGAGTTTGGATGAGTTTTTGAGAAATTTTTTATGAGAGTAATGATTGGAAGTAGGGGTAATGAGTGGAGAGAGATAAGGAGATAAATGAGAATAATGATTGGAGATGGGGGTAATAAGTGGAGAGTAAAGATTGGAAGTATGGGGTATTTTTTGAAAAAAAAAAAATTTCAAAACGTTAAACGAACAAGGCATAATTGTGTACATCCTGCACTTTTTAGCTCATAACAAGCTTCTGAATGGGGAACTTTTGTGGTCAAAGTGAGCGGATGTCCCTGCTAGAGTCCATAACAGAACCTATATGTCTTAGCTATGAAGAAATCCCCCGGCCATTCTGTTGACCTTATCTAGTAATTACTGCCTTTTGTTATGGTTCTAAGGGGCTTAAAGCTTTTACTGAGTCAGTTTTTACTGATTTTTCAGGTGTAACATACATGGTTTACCCAGGGGGTGTGCACTCTCGGTTTGAGCATTCACTCGGGGTATATTGCCTGGCTGGTGAAGCTATTCATATGATCAAAAACTTTCAAGTAGGAAAATGACTCTGTGCTCTATTGACTCTTATCATTCTTACTCTCTATCGTACTGGTGGTATTATCCGTCCATAAACATGCTTTCATTGCAGGGCGCGGAGCTTGGCATCGATCGTTTTGATATACAGACAGTAAAGCTTGCTGGTAACTGCATGACGCTTCCATAACATCAAGTTGTCTGTCTGTCTATCTAATGTTGTTTTGTTATTCTACCACCAGGATTACTGCATGATGTGGGGCATGGACCATTTAGCCACTTATTTGAGCGCGAGTTTCTTCCCCGGGTTCTCAATGGTTACCAATGGTAATTCTATCATGCTTCAGAAATTAGTTTGTGAATGGTCAGTGAAGATAATCATATGGGTGTTTGAGTGTTGAAGCATAGTATTGAAAATCCTTAAACATCTATATCCATGCAGTTTGAAATTACCAGAACCCTTAATCTTCCTCTAAAACTGTAGAGTTTGTTTTATTGAGATGCAGTTGTTAACATTCTTTTAGAACATATATATTGGCTATTCTAAGATGTCTACCTTGAAAGGAAAGTATGCTTTCATTTTCTTAGTAGTTTACTCATTTATAGTATCATAATGCTTAAATGAAACCTGGAGTGTCATTCATTCTACTGGAGCTGAATGTAGAACCTGCCTGGATGCATTCTGGAATTTGAACATAGTTCAATATAAGGACATTACGCAGTACTGGACAAAATAATTGCCGGGGTGACAATAGGTTGAATGAATCTTGATTTTTGATGTTGTATTAGGCATGCGCCTGCAGTGAGTTTTAATCATTACGATTGGTTTCATTAGTAAAAGGTTGGAAAGTGATTTTAGAAACGTTTGCTCCGAAGGCTTGAGCGGTTTTGTTTAACTTTAAGGCTATTTGACCTCTATGACTATTTTACTTCCATTCCTTTTTCTTCTTCTTCTTTTCGCTTTTTCTCCTCCTCCTTTTGGTTTCCTTTCTAGGACCAGCCTTCGTTTGTTTGATAAGTTGATTGTGCTTCCATCCCTGCCCCTGCATATGAATTCAAATTTGACTTCTCTCATTACTAGATTGCAGCTGGAAAGGTTCTCTGCTCTTTGGCATGGGGCCGGGGGTTTTGATGTGGTTCATGGGGCCTTCACATTTTTTGGAGAAGTGTAGGCAGGAACTAGGAAGGAATCACAATTAATTGTCCAATGCAACATAATTGATGTCTGGGTGCTTTTCGTCCGTAAGTTATTTGGTAGCCTACACTTACAAAAGAAAAGAAAAGAAGCACCACTTACTACACCATCTAAGCAGGTTTAACCTGTTGCTTACATTTTTGCATTTGGAAGATTATAATAGCTTCAATATAGAAGTTCTATTTTTAGTTATGCTAGAGATATGCAATGTTTTGGTAACTGTCAATGGTTTATTATTGTTTTTGTCTTTAGTCTTAACTGAAATGGCATTACATGGGGGGTGCAAGATCAATTGTTTGTTTCATTTTTTTTGTGTGTGTGTGTGTTTATCTTGCAGAAGTTGGCTTAAGTTTTCCTTATATACTAGGTTCTGAAACTAAATGCACTCTACACTTCTAAGCAGTTTGACCTCTTACTTACATTTTTGCATTGGAAGATTGTATTAGTAGTCCTATTTGCAAGTACAGTATAGACATGCAATGTTAGTCCGTCAAGGACATATGAATTTTCGGTTTGATGCAGCAGAAATTGGTGTAGCTTTTCTTGAACAAAAATTTTAAATTGCTTATCATGGGTTATGTGTGCGCATGATCTTGGTTATTAATCAGATGGAACCTTTTGCAGGTCCCATGAGGACATGTCTCTGAAGATGATTGACTACATCGTTGATGAGCACAGCATCGATATTGACCATGAAAGTCATGAAAAAGTGAAGGTTGCATTGTTTTTCCAAGTGGACGTTCTATATCTATTATGTTGGTCAAACATCATTTACTGAGTCTGATATACTGAATTGATTTCAAATCTATCTTGCCATTGTCATCTTTGCTTCTTTTTAGCCTTCCAATTTCCAGGTGACCATTAAAATTCCTTCACTGCTTAGATCTGTGCATACTCCGAACATAGGCTAAATGGTGACATTGGGACAAAGTATTACAGATTATATGAGACTTTCCTCCTCTCTTTCCTGTTGTATGATATGTGTGATTTTTCTCCAGGAAATGATAGTTGCTAGCGCTCAAAATGCTCCGTCAAAAGTAAGTCATGCCAGTTCAAGCATTTCATGATGGTGTTATGACCCTAAATTACTAAATTTCACCTTTGAAAATCTGTTCTATCTTATTTAAGCATTTTATCATGGTGTTACTCCAACTTTAATTTGTTAATGCATCTGTCTGATTTGTTGTTTTTGCTGTTGTTGGTCGTCCTCTTCCTCTGTAGAGTTCGAAAGAGAAGCTTTTCTTGTATGATATTGTTGCAAATGGCCGAAATGGAATAGATGTAGACAAGTGTGCCACTTCTCTTTTGACTTCCTCTGCAATGAGTTTTCAATATTTGGTTACTGGTGTGGAATGTGGATACTGAGACTTGTAGATAACTCGTCTCTATGCAGATTTGATTACATTGCTCGTGACTCTCGCGCCTGTGGACTACCATGCAGGTTTCAGTTTCGGAGGTGATAAAAGATTTGCCGGGTGTAATCTAGTTTGTTCTTGTATATATATGTACTCTTCCTCTAATAAATCAGTAAATACTTTGCTATATGCAGAAGTCATTATTATGATCTATGGAAACGCTATGATGCTTGTTACGGCTTTAACCTGTGATACCTTACGAAATCATGTTTGTTGCTGTTATTTGCAGGCTATTGGAAAACATGCGAGTTATAGATGATGAAATCTGTTATCGTGCTAAGGAATGTATGTTTTGAAATGTTTGTATGTTTTGAAATGTTTGTTATTCATTTACATTACTAGTGGTTTTGATATTCACTAATTCCATCTACCTATAAATGGTGACACGGCCAGGCTTTACGGTCCACGATTTATTCTCCTCTCGTGCTTATCTGCATCGAATGGTCTACATGCATTCCAAAGTAAAGGTACCACACTTACCTAAATCTTTGTCTGCGGACCCAATAACTGTGCACTTTGTAGATCATAATTTTCATTTATTAGCATATAGGTGAATAGTTAAACCGATTTATTGGGACTTAAGGCTTGGTTTAGTTTGGTTATATATATATGTTAAATAGATTAAATCTGACTCAACTAATTTTCCAGGCAATAGAACTCATGATTGTAGATGCGCTCTCCAAAGCAGATGATTATCTTCAAATTGCATCCAGTATTCACGATCCATCTTTATACTGGAAGGTTTGTTTCTGTTTTAATAGATTACCCTGCAATATGATGTCTTTTGGAGTGTATTCCTGGTGTTTTAATGTAATCAATTTGCTTAAACTGCAGTTAGATGACACGATAATAAAAACCATTGAATCTCATGCAAGCCCAGAGCTTAAGGAGTCTAAAGATCTGATCCAACGGATTCGAAGAAGGGATCTGTACCAGGTACTTGAACACGAAACACGAGGGACAGGCATGATGCTTCCTGAAAAAGCGCTTGCATTTGGAAGCTTACCTGTTGTATGCCCTCTTTACTTCATGTACTAAATTGTCGAGGCAAATTTACGGTGTATTATCCTCTTGTAGTTCTGCAATGAGTTTGCCGTTCCCAAGGAAATCCTGGAGCACTTCAAAAATGTTACTCCCCAAGATATCATCTGTTCTCAGGTACTTTAGATTCTATCCTAATAAATTTAGAAGCCTTTGTCTCAAGGCAAGAAGTTCTGAAAAGTATTTCTCCAACCAGAAAAGTTGTGGTGTTACACTAAAAGAAGAAGATATTGTTGTGACCAATGTTAAAATTGACATGACGCGGGGAAGGAGTAATCCTCTTGACAGGTATGTGGGAAAGAGTTGGACAACAATTTTGATCATCTAGTTATTCTGTTGCTCAAACTCTTTCATGGTATACAATTCTTGAACTTCATTTAACATTGACTCCTCCTGTGTTCATGTGTTTCCAGGGTCAACTTTTTCCAGGTAACAGAATTTCCTTACGACTTCCTAAATCCATATTCAATTCTTGCTCTTTTCAAGCCTGAATGAAGTACTGGGCTAAATTGTTTAATTTCAGCGAAGATAACTGATTTATTTTTATCCAAATGAAGCTAACTTGTTATATGGTATTGGTGTCAAAACCACTTGGATATGTGGATGGTTAAAAGCTGCTAATAACGTGATGAGTTCCATAAAATTAGTAGTGTCAATAAAGGGAATGACTTGAATCTAAATGCATTATCCAAATGAAGCTAACTTGTTATATGGTATTGGTACCACTCGGATCTGTGGATGGTTGATAGCTGTTAATAACGTGATGAGTTCTGTAAAATTAGTCGTGTCAATAAAGGGAATGACTTGATTCTAAATGTAAGGAGTGGAAATGTTGTGTGCATGTATGCTTGACCAGGGGCAAATCTACACTGAGACCAGGGGATCTTGTACTCGTGTGGAATTTTGAATCTTGCACTTATAGCTCTAGAAACTTGGTATACTTTGCATTTATTCCCTAAAGGATTACACTAGTGTCCTAGGCACGCTCATAAGCCTCAAAAGTAACAAGAGCAACACCACATTCAATGCGCTTCTCTACTTTCTCTTTCTAGAAACCCCTCTTTTTGTTCTTATGTTCTTTAGTTCATGTGTTGATTGTATGTGTTAGATTTTTCATTTTGGAATACAAACCAATGCCTAAAACCTCTGAAATATATGGACTGGAAATGTTTGAATCCCAGCATTAACAGGGCAGGAAAAGTAATTACTTATTCAGGTGGAAGGAATGAAGTCAAACAAAACCATGAGATAATTCTGGGGACTTGGAAACATAGCCATAACGGGTAGAAAAAGTTTGAATCCTCAATACATATCCACTCAAGGCACTGATCTAAGTCTGTATTAATTAACCTTCAGAAGCTGGACGGTCTTGGGTACATAATACCTTTAGATGATAGATTTTTATCCCCGAAATAGTTTTGCTTTTTACTGCATAGGCTTATCAGTGTTTCTTTTCCCAGGATTTTGAGACTGACGGGAAATTCACCATAGAGGATAAGCGCGTTAGTCACCTGCTGCCTGCGTGTCATCAAGATGTGATAGTGAGGGTGTACTCTAAAAATCCTCAATTGGTCTGTGAAAGAATACTGCTTTTGTTTATTTCCTGAATATGTTATTCTTTATAATGCATCTGTATACTAAAGGTGTTAATAATATGGAACAGGTTGCAGCAGTTTCTGATGCCTTCGACAATTTTCAAGAGAGAACATACGGGCAGAAAACTCAAGTGCATGCAACTCCTGAAAAGAAGAAACGCAGATGCTAATTGCTTCAATCGTCTGTCTCGCCTCGTCTCGCCTTCAGTTGGAAAATGTACATTTTTGTATATGCGTGACGTTAAGAAACTAAATTTGGCGCAAGCATACGTGTAAAGAACTCTCTCTCTCTCTGATAGTCGTGTTTCATTTCTTCTTGGCATGCTGGTGTACAGTCTGTAATGAGAGTGGCATCCACAATGCCTTTGATTGATGAGATTTGTACTACAACTTGTGATACTCAAAGTTCATCAAAATCGTGAACATTCAGATATGATAGTGGCCTTCGAAGATCAGCAGCTTTAGCAAGCACTACTAGGGAATTGAACAAATTCAATCTGTTTCAGATTCTTCCTCAATTCACCTGGAACATAGTTTTGGATCTTGGACTTACTGAGGGTTTGTGATTCTTGTGAAGGAAGAAGGAAAGGAATTATATCCTTTTCGGCCTCTCCCCATAATTTCCTACTGTGTTTCTGTTCAACCTCAAATCCTATTCCTACTCAGGATCCAAATATAATCACTCATATGATTCAGTAGAATCTTTGAAATGGATGGTTTGGATCATTCGTAGTATTTAGATGCCAGTTTTTTTTTTTTCTCGAGAAATTTTGAGATCCTTGGGTTACCTAAGGCATTTCTTGTCACGCCCCGCCCCGCAAAACGACACCCATTGTGGGCCCGAGTCGGCGCGGCCACGTGGCATTCCCAAACGCCAACCAAACAATCACTTAACAACAGATATTAACTCAGAATAAACCAGCGGAAGACGTAACATTAATATTAACATAGGAGTCGACGTTATACCCATAACTTTACATACTTGGCAAACTAAAGTGCAAAACATCCTTTACAAAACGAGTCGATTATATATATATGACAACTCACTACCACCGACACAATCAACACCCTCAAAGCCAACCCCAAAACGCCGACTGGTAGTGGACCATCCTACGAACCCCTGCTATCTGGCAATCCAAAGGAAAACCAGGAGTGTGTGAGATATAGAATAAATCCAATAAAATTCAACATAAACCACTAACAGAAACAACCACAATTTATATACACAACACATGCATTGACACGTCTGCCACATCCCATGTACCCAAGGTATTGTGTCCCGCACACCAAGTTTCCGTTCGCCGTAAATAGAACAGCACGGCCCACGACAAGGTGTGACTCACTCCACAAACCTTATACGGGTACAATCAACACACCAATCATGCACATTAGTAATTAAACCAACCATAGCATGATACACAACCAACATGTTAACATCTTATTGAAGATATAAGATATCAAACACACTCACCTTTGCATCAACCGAGGTACAAACTTACGGTTTCGGCACCTCCCAATTGACCGGCTTGACACCTTGCCATAAGTTAACCATATCAGTTTATTGAACGCTTAAACGTTACAACCAACTCCTGATAACAATCTATTACACCAACAGTAGGTTTAACGATGCTTAACGCATACAAATATGTTCATCTCAAAGACCTAGATGTGTGCCAAAACATACTTGAAGTTCAAACACAACATATCTCTCAAAACTGGTTTGAAATCCTATGACCAGCCTATCGTATTTTGCCTCTAACTTCTTATAGGTTCAGATTCAGATCATAAGACTACCACCATTAGAAAGTAGACTTTCAATACATAGATTTTGATATAAAATTTGTCCCAAATAGATTTCAAATGACAAAGTTATGACTGCCTAAAGATGCACACTTAGAAATACAAATCTGCAGTTTCTGCAGAATAGCCTGTGATCGAATGTTCACTAAAAATCACATACTCAATCTTTTCCATTAATTCTAACACCAAAACATCACCAATTAATCAATACTTAAAACTCAAAAGAACCCATAGTCAGTAAATACATTTAACTATGATAAAATTGATGAATAGCATAGCTCTAAAACCTGCCCAGATTCCCAGAGTTAACAAACCATTAACTTCAGAACAGAAACTGATTTTTCCTAAAAGTAACCTAGGCACAAAACTTACATATTCAGAAAGGTATGCAAGTCTAGTTTCAGAATCAAGAAACGGTGCGTAAAACCGACACCCGAGCAAGAAGTTATGCCCGTTTTCCAACACGTGTCTGTGCTGTCTGCACAGACGCGAATCAGACACCAGTTCAGTCCACGAATTTTGTAGGCCAAAACACTTCGAGTTATTTTCTGAAAATTTAACACGATGCAATAGACTCACAGACGAACCTTCAGGATTTTTCTCAAGAATTTAGAAGATTTCTAGGTACCTTGAATAAATTCGTCAAAACAGGACAGATTTAACTTTGCTTAAAACTCAGGTTTGCATGACCAATAGATGCACGAATTTTCTGCAACAAAACCCAATTCCAATCTCTAAAACCACCTCCCATGGATACAATCCAACTCTAAAACTTCAATCAAGTGCATACAAGATGTAGAACATGAAATCTTTCACAAGAAACATGCATTCAACAATTAAAAAGATGAAACTCACCAAATTAAACTTCAATTCCAGGCTAGTTAAATCTTATCTAGGTTTTTCCCTATTTTCCCCTTCTTCCTCCTTCCTGCCGCTCCTCCCTTTCTCTCTCTCTCTCTATACGTGTATCAACGAAGAAAGAAACAGAACACTTACTCAGTTAATA
The DNA here is from genome assembly GCA_014282245.1 of Rhododendron simsii. Lineage (NCBI taxonomy): Eukaryota > Viridiplantae > Streptophyta > Magnoliopsida > Ericales > Ericaceae > Rhododendron > Rhododendron simsii. The sequence continues at coordinate 5,816,650 of CM024964.1, forward strand.
AACTCCAAGGAAAATTATTGTGTGCCAACAAGACCACATACTATCATGTTCCAATTCACAAATCACACACAAGCCCTCACGCTTCTAATGTATGCAATTTAACCCCGTGACGCATAATTTAATTAAATACGTGAATCAAAATACCAAAATATCCGAGACGGGTGCTACAACTCTCCCCCCCTTAGGAAATTTCGTCCCGAAATTAGCACCACCAGCCCCACACCAGCCACAACTGAAATCATTTGGTTAGTAAAACAGACCGGTCCCAAGACTAAACCTAGCAACAACACCACCACGAACGAATAAACCATTGAACTTTACAACCTCACAACATCTTGATATATACAGCTTCTTCCGAAAGATAGTATATGCACAATACCACAAATCAGCTACTCGTTCAAATACACCATCATGAAATCTCTCTCACTTGGCTTCACCTCCTAACCAAAACTTTCTTTTCTTTTTTTCTTTTTAAAATCATGCCCTTGTGCACACAACACTTATAGACAATAACATACTTACGATACACATCTCAAAACTTTCTTATTGCACATCAACCCTCGATGAAAACAATTACTCGAGTCTCATAGATATTAACTCAATACCGATTTGTCCTCTCTAAAGAACCTGTGGCCCTCAACTTACATCACAGTACCCTACATGTCTATATGTTAAAATCACTTTCTCCATTTCATACGATCTACCATAGGAAATTTATGAGTTTTATCCTTTAATAGAGTAAATTCCAACCAGAAACTCTCTAACTCTCGTTAAAATCAATATAACACAATCTCAACAATTTTCTTTGTAAAATTGATCTCATTATCAGTATCAACTCTCTAATCCACCATATCAACATGCACTCTCAATGCATGAGTATATCCCTTTTAAGAAAAATAAGTTATAACCTCGTACTATCAGCCAACACATTATTACTACTTGGTATACCATCAAACACCAATCTCGGCAACCAATTTTTTTTTTTTTAAACATATATACTCATGTTCAACAATCATTATATCACACAAGTATACCAAAATAATCACACCTATCATACACACACAACCCCCTAAGAAATTTGTATATGCTAGTATACAATCCAACCCAACGCAGACTAACACGAATCAACAACCCTCCTAACTTCCTAATTCTCCACCCACCACAAAACTTGCTATTACCATAGTCTAATTATCACTTAAGATTTCACCGCTGCCCCTAACATCACCTGCAACCCACATGCACCAACTCAGAGATCCCAACATCCTCTCCATCACTCTTTCACAACTAAGATCCCAACACTATTCCACGTCCCACTGTCAACTCAGTACTATCCCCGAATTCCGTTTCAGAAACCCGAACTCAGGTTGTTGTAATGTGTCCCTGCAAAACAAGGTTGGTCGACAACATATATATCATTGATGGCATGCGAATATGACAACATGCAAGACGTGTCGTGATTTGATAGGCACGTTGCCTATTTCTTCACAACACCACTGACACTCCAGTCGACTGGACTGACTCTGACATGAAGCCACAATGCATGATCATATTATCAAATCAAACAACAAATAAAAGTTATACCTGTCCCATTCTCTCAGAATGGTTTTCAAGAACAGCAGCACTCTGTCCCAGTTTCGCATCCACGAAGTTAACCCATTTCTCATCTGACCCTTGCAACTATTTATAAACATTGCTCCTTCCCTCAACACATTTTAATCCCGACCTGACTTGTGTCTCTCAAACTTGTATCATTCAAACTTCGTTAACATAATAAAGCCCAGACACAACTCCCCCTTCATAATACCAAACGTTCACAGTTACCATTTGTTTCTACTATCATCTTCCAACTAACTCTTGTCACCCTCAATGCGACTCTCAACTCCTTCTAACTCACCATTCCAACCGTTAGGCAATCCATCTCACTCATTAAGGCTACATTCAACAACTAACTCACTAAACTTTTCCAACTCACCCGTACATGTAATAAAACATACAAACACACACCCACACCTATCTCCCCCACAGATAATCAAAACTATATACCAGTTCACATAGAACCAATAAAACCATCTTCACATAACACTAAACTGTTATGTTTTACATTTATCAACTCATGACACGTGCACCTACATACATTCCATGTATCCACATACTCAATTCCCTATCATACGTTAACCTACTAGCAACATTATAACATATCATTCACACTACAAAAAGTAGTAACGTATACTTTGCTCACCCCTTAAAAAGATATGTTTACAAACATAAATTCTGCATTCTCAAATTCTCACTATCAATTAAAATTTATCTTATTACTCATTTCAGTCCTTTCAATACCAAATATGGATTTATGTTCATCGACTACAGAGTATAATTTTTCAAACCTTTTCAAAGAATACTAAAGCCTTTTGTACATACTTTCAAATTTTTGAACAACACACTTCACACCACATTCTCAATACTTTAAATGTCACTCAAGAACACATAGCCAAATGCAAGTAGTACATAGATACACATTCATTGCTCATTCGGGTCTGCATAAATAACATTATAACGTTATTGAGTACACCCAACTCAATGCAACACAAAACCATCATCCGTAAGATTCTCAACTTCCACTTTATTGATCCCTTTAACTAAACGAAAGTATTCACATCCCCACATCATTTCCTTGGGCACTATGCCCAAAACATTACTATACTAGATGTGTCCATACCCACGAATTTTTTTATTTTTATTTTTATTTAGAAAGTTCAACATTCTTCACACCCGCTAAACGCATTTTAAAGGTTTTCAACTTCTATAATAGTTAATACTTTCCACACAACGGATGGAGATCAACCATCTTAAACCTTGTATTTAGCAATGCATATATCTCTATGTGAGTGTCCCTTCGCGTGCACTAAACACACACGTATCCGATCACACATCAATGAAGCATCATAGCTTCTAAAGACACACCCTTTTTTTTTAATTACACTAAACGGTTAAAAATGTGAACGAGTACCTTAAGACTATTAGGTATTCTCATGTGTGCTTCACCCCACAAATTAACACACTTCTTTCAATATCTTCCCAATTATCATGAAACCTACAACCTTGACGCTAATATTTCACGTTCAAAATTAGCCCTCTCTAGCGCGTAGCCCTCCTACCCTCAAGAATCTTCCCACCGCAACTTACACTGTAGCAAGGTTAACATACCATATAACAATACATCTTTTCCACCGTAATATAATTCGTATCTTACAATGGCACATAATGACTCTAAGTGTGCGCTAGGCATATAGATAACACAGTAACAAAGTTTAACTCCTAGACAACATTCAATAATGAAAATACCTATCACGATATCCACCACAGCTTGAGTTCCTTGACATGCATAAGCACATACTCTCCATAACGTCATGAACCTTAAATCCCTTTACCTCCAACACCCTGAACAAGATCTACATAAGCCACCACAGGTGCCTGTACAATCTACCATGGAATATTTACCATTCGCTGCTCCATGTACCGAGCCACAACAACAACCTGTTTCAACAATTCAGACCACCACCAACAACATAGTGCTAAGTATAAAATACACACACGTTAGTCACCGACTAACCCTTACTCAACAGACACAACACCATATGGTCCACTACCAAAACTCCCAATCGACTCTTAACGCAGAGACTAGAAAGTACTAGCTCTGATACCAAACTGTCACGCCCCGCCCCGCAAAACGACACCCATTGTGGGCCCGAGTCGGCGCGGCCACGTGGCATTCCCAAACGCCAACCAAACAATCACTTAACAACAGATATTAACTCAGAATAAACCAGCGGAAGACGTAACATTAATATTAACATAGGAGTCGACGTTATACCCATAACTTTACATACTTGGCAAACTAAAGTGCAAAACATCCTTTACAAAACGAGTCGATTATATATATATGACAACTCACTACCACCGACACAATCAACACCCTCAAAGCCAACCCCAAAACGCCGACTGGTAGTGGACCATCCTACGAACCCCTGCTATCTGGCAATCCAAAGGAAAACCAGGAGTGTGTGAGATATAGAATAAATCCAATAAAATTCAACATAAACCACTAACAGAAACAACCACAATTTATATACACAACACATGCATTGACACGTCTGCCACATCCCATGTACCCAAGGTATTGTGTCCCGCACACCAAGTTTCCGTTCGCCGTAAATAGAACAGCACGGCCCACGACAAGGTGTGACTCACTCCACAAACCTTATACGGGTACAATCAACACACCAATCATGCACACTAGTAATTAAACCAACCATAGCATGATACACAACCAACATGTTAACATCTTATTGAAGATATAAGATATCAAACACACTCACCTTTGCATCAACCGAGGTACAAACTTACGGTTTCGGCACCTCCCAATTGACCGGCTTGACACCTTGCCATAAGTTAACCATATCAGTTTATTGAACGCTTAAACGTTACAACCAACTCCTGATAACAATCTATTACACCAACAGTAGGTTTAACGATGCTTAACGCATACAAATATGTTCATCTCAAAGACCTAGATGTGTGCCAAAACATACTTGAAGTTCAAACACAACATATCTCTCAAAACTGGTTTGAAATCCTATGACCAGCCTATCGTATTTTGCCTCTAACTTCTTATAGGTTCAGATTCAGATCATAAGACTACCACCATTAGAAAGTAGACTTTCAATACATAGATTTTGATATAAAATTTGTCCCAAATAGATTTCAAATGACAAAGTTATGACTGCCTAAAGATGCACACTTAGAAATACAAATCTGCAGTTTCTGCAGAATAGCCTGTGATCGAATGTTCACTAAAAATCACATACTCAATCTTTTCCATTAATTCTAACACCAAAACATCACCAATTAATCAATACTTAAAACTCAAAAGAACCCATAGTCAGTAAATACATTTAACTATGATAAAATTGATGAATAGCATAGCTCTAAAACCTGCCCAGATTCCCAAAGTTAACAAACCATTAACTTCAGAACAGAAACTGATTTTTCCTAAAAGTAACCTAGGCACAAAACTTACATATTCAGAAAGGTATGCAAGTCTAGTTTCAGAATCAAGAAACGGTGCGTAAAACCGACACCCGAGCAAGAAGTTATGCCCGTTTTCCAACACGTGTCTGTGCTGTCTGCACAGACGCGAATCAGACACCAGTTCAGTCCACGAATTTTGTAGGCCAAAACACTTCGAGTTATTTTCTGAAAATTTAACACGATGCAATAGACTCACAGACGAACCTTCAGGATTTTTCTCAAGAATTTAGAAGATTTCTAGGTACCTTGAATAAATTCGTCAAAACAGGACAGATTTAACTTTGCTTAAAACTCAGGTTTGCATGACCAATAGATGCACGAATTTTCTGCAACAAAACCCAATTCCAATCTCTAAAACCACCTCCCATGGATACAATCCAACTCTAAAACTTCAATCAAGTGCATACAAGATGTAGAACATGAAATCTTTCACAAGAAACATGCATTCAACAATTAAAAAGATGAAACTCACCAAATTAAACTTCAATTCCAGGCTAGTTAAATCTTATCTAGGTTTTTCCCTATTTTCCCCTTCTTCCTCCTTCCTGCCGCTCCTCCCTTTCTCTCTCTCTCTCTCTATACGTGTATCAACGAAGAAAGAAACAGAACACGTACTCAGTTAATAAACTCCAAGGAAAATTATTGTGTGCCAACAAGACCACATACTATCATGTTCCAATTCACAAATCACACACAAGCCCTCACGCTTCTAATGTATGCAATTTAACCCCGTGACGCATAATTTAATTAAATACGTGAATCAAAATACCAAAATATCCGAGACGGGTGCTACATTTCTGGTCTGATATATCAAACTCAACTGGAATAAGTTGAAAGATTGGCTTGGAATAAATGGAAGATCCAGGCTTGTGCTTTAGTTGCGTACGCTCGACAGTATATGAATTATTCTTGCCAAACTGGAAAACTGCTGCACATTTTTCTCTATATATACAGAACTGGGAGTATCATGAAATGATGCAAAATGCGTACTGCATTGCAGAAATGATAGTTAAAACCCATCAGATATGGTCAAAAATGTGATGCAACAAATACAAAGTGCTTTGCATGTCAGGCAAATTGGCCTCCAGTTTTCCTTGTTATAAGTTGGCGTCTAGACCAGCTTCCGCTCTATTTCAAACTCAGTAAATTCTACTTATTGTTGGTGGTTTACTTGTTATTTTGAACTCGATGTTGAATCAGTAAGTAGGGTTTGTCTTTCTTTTCTTTATCATCTGAAAAGGGCTGAAATGCTGATTTGTAACTGAGTTCAACCTTCGGTTTTTGTTTTGATTAGTGACATTCCTTTATTGTACAGATTATTTCTCTGGGAAATGATTTTTGTACTATACTTTTAAGTGCACTTTGCAAGAGAAGCGTGTTTGAAGTTGTGTGCAAAGTAGTGTCTTTTTGTTTTTAAACGGCAAAATAGTAGTATTTTATTAGGGGGAGGGGAAAGCTATTCAACCAAAAGTTGGAATCAAAGCAATGGGACGAGCCAATGTAACACATGAGGGCCTAAGAAGCCCATATTTAAAATAACCAGCACAGAAAATCTAGGGGAAAATGACGGCCAATGACGTATTTTGATAATTAATACCCGCCAAAGACATTTTGTTCATTAACAAATGTTCTTAGCATGTCCTTAAAATACAGTTTTAATTATCAAAACACGTCCTGGGCCGTCATTTTTCCCAAAATATCTAGAGGGTTTAAAAGTCCAACTCATAAGAAAATCCTAAACCTAACCCAAAGGGCCTAAGTGCGGAAGAAGTGGTGTTAAGAAATTATGCACAACAATTATTCAACTTCTCTTTAGTCGTCATCAAAATTGAACACAATCTGACCCAGTTCGCGATAGGACTCACTTAAGATGTTTTGATGTGTAGATAATTCATATCAACTACAAGCTTGAATATCAATGAAGATCTATCAAATCATATTCGGCTCTCATCCGTTTTCTTTCAAGACAAATACGAGTTACTGTGAGTTAAGTTTTATTCACCTCCTACTTAAAAGGGTGAATATTACCCTATTTTTTATTGATTGAAATGTTGTAGATCCTACCATATAAGTAATGTCATACTTATCAAAAAGTGTATTGCATGGTAAGCATCACATCACTTTGTGGTGGGATCCACGTCATTTCAACCAATAAAAGGGAGGGTAATGTTCACCTTCTTTGGAGGAGAGTGAACAAAATTGCACTCAGTTACTCTAGTTAAATATAGGGAATTGATATTCACATTTTTTTTTTATATTCACTCTTATTTTGTCTTTTAGAAAAAAATACATTTTAAAAACAAAAAAACAAAATAGAGGGTGTGTAATGTATATCAAAAAAGAGAGTGTGAATATCAATTCCCTTCCTCGTGTAATGTCATTTAGTACTTTGTAAGTTTATATGCGTAAATCTTTTATAATTAAATCATCTACACAATATATATGGGGAGTGATTTTGACACTCCCCAAATTGATAACCGAATTCCTCTTTGGAAGTGCCAAAATCAATCCCTAACACTCCCCAAATTGATAACCGAATTCCTCTTTGGAAGTGCCAAAATCAATCCTTATATGGAATTAATTTTGGCACTCCCCTGGTGAGTGTGATTATCAGATTGGGGAGTGTCAAAATCAATTCCCACGAGGAAAATGAAATAAGTAACGGATTCCATCAGGCGAATATGATTCTTAAAGTTTAATTTCTGTTCAATCACATAACTTATTTCCAAATTGTATGCCTACTAGTATTCCGTAGCGGGGCAGATAATGAGCTCTTCGTTGTTGTGGAATTTTATTTTCTGCATAAAGTAAAATAGTTTAGGATTTCTTATCTTATTAGGTAAAAAAGAAAAAAGAAAAAAGGGGGAGAGATTTTGGATCATTTCTGTTTTCTTGGTCGATGGAAGAAGGTGGAGGAGGGGGAAACCAAGACGTGACGATAACGATTCTAGACGCCTAAAGAGCCCCGAAAGGGACTAGTCAAACCTCAAGTCACATAATGTACGTGCGAAAGGGCAAGAGCGAATGTGAAAGTGTCTTTTAAAAATCTCCCAAGCAACTAGAATTTATGAGTGCGAAATTTGAACAGGCGAGGGCAGAAGGTAAAGTGAGAGCGAGGGCGAATGTCATTTTGAAGAATTACATCACTAAGGTCACACCTAATACTAGTGGAACTCAATCAAATTTCGCAGGAAGTTCAAGGGTGTTTCGAACCTTGGTCTCGCTCATGATACCAAACCACTTAATTAGCCGTGAACCACTTAAAAACAAGTTTTATACAATTCGAAAACAACACTACGGCCTCCTTGGCTAAATAATCCTATCCTTACTTAATTTTTTACGATTAATTTTACTTTATGTCAAATTTTTGTGAATTATCGGTTTGTTTCAATAAGAGGAATCAGAAAAGTATAAAATTGTGATCAAAACTCAATTTTTTTTAATAAATCTGAAAAATTAGATTTTTGGCTAAACAAAATAAGTTTTAAGTTTGAAGCATAATTTTTTATTTTTCTAAATCTTCTCGCCATGACGAAACAATAATGCACAAAAATTAATGCAAAATGACGAATGCAAATTTTTTTTAAGTAAAGAAAGACAAAAAATAAGCTAAGTTTTTATATTCAGCCAAAAACTACCCTACATATACCCCACGATACACCAGATCAAGCCCAGACCCAAAACTAACATAAATCTGCAATCTAGGGCACGAACCCAAGTTACCAGAGACAGCGAGTCGAACAAAACATCCACCACCACCGCGCCTCTCTCTCTAAATGGCGGAGTTCCCCACTTCTCCGACCACCACAGACCAACCCACTCCCCAGCCCGTAACCCCTACCCCACAATCGAACCCACCCGATCCATCACCACTAAACCCTAATCCTACACCACCACCACCACCACCCGTAATCACTCTCCCACCGCCACCTTCGGTCCAACTCTACGCCCCGCCGCCGCAAATCCCCGCCGTCCCGCCCACGGCGCCGTCGTTCCGGCCGGCGACCCCGCCCGTCCCGCTCGTTCCCTCCGCGCCGCCGCAGTTCTCTCCCATCCCGGTGAATTTTCAAAACCCTAGCGTCCAGCCGCCCGGCGTGACCGTTCCCGCAGCGCCGATGATGATGCCGCAACAGTACGCGGCGGTGCCGGGTCAGCCGCCGCCTAATCCGGCTTACAGGATGTATGCGCCGATGCCGAATGGGTACCCTGCTCCTCAAGGCAGTATTCCTCTTCAGGGTGGGTTACTCAATTCTCTCTGTTTGTTTGCCTGTGTTATATTTGTGGGTGTATATGCTAGAAAGTTATCACCTTGATCATCTTTGTTAAGAAATCGGCCAAACCAACAAGCACAATGCGCGAAGATCAATCAAGAAAAGAAAATAGAACTCAAGACACTTAGATTTTTAACGCAGTTCTCCAACAAATGTGTAGCTGAGTATGTCCACAGGTTACACCAGTTTCCACTGTGTATTGAACGAAGAATGGAGATTATAAGTTACATTGGCTGCATGGAGCAAGTATTTATAATATAGGATTTATCTCACCGATTACCTTGATACCCCTGTATGGGTTTTGCAGGGGCGCCCCATACCTGGCCGTCGGTGCCGCCCCTGAACCCAACCCCCGCGACCTAACCCCGAATAGTCGCGTGACTCACACTTAGTCAGGCTCCAGCCCGGCAGTCTTCTCCTCCTTGTTTTTAGTTTTAGGTGTCTATAGAGTTTGTGCACTAGTTGTTGCCTCAAATTTCCATTGTTTGGTCGTACTCTGATTTAAAAAATTACTGTACTTCAGGCTCCCTTTAGAGAGTTGTGTGTATTAAATCTAGGGATTTAATATTCAATGAGAGTAAGTCCAGCCGAATTATTCATTTCCATAGCCAATGTACCCCGAAAAATATCATCTTTATTTTACTGACGGGTTGTTTGTTTCTCCAAACCCCAATGATTGGTTGGTGATGTGGCATTCTTCCATTTCTTCACCTAATTTGCCTTGTCTTTAGCAGCCAAATCATAAAAAGGCTAAACGGATGGCCAATTGTAGCCCCAAGATGACTAAGATGGATCAGAGCTAGAAGAGATGTATCTTGTTGGAACTTGGAATCTTATGAGGGATTCCAATCACTCTTTAGATAATTATTTCATATCGATCCTGATAATACTCCCAAACTCGATACTCATGTAAGCAATTCCAAAATGTGTGTAATTCTCATTCAATAACGATGTAGAATCCCTTGATTTGAAATCCTCGTCTATCCAAACATAGCCTTAGTTAAGTTTGGTATTAGCGGTTGTTTTAGCTGCAACGACCTTTTTGAGCGAATGGAGTCTGCCTTTATCTTTGCCTGATGCATGAAGTTGTATAAACATATTTAGATATTGTGACTGACTACAGAAAACTTTGACAATTCTTTCTTTCTATTTTTGGTGTTGATGTTAGTGGAGTTGTTTGTTATTCATGGATAGAATAGTGGTATGCACATGCTTACTGGTCTGATTTAGAGGGGAGAGTTTGGTTGAGAGGAGTTGGGGGGAAATTCGTGTTAGTTGTATAAGGGGTACCGATGACAGGATGTTTTCTCCTACAGTGTCCTGATTGACTACCGTCAGAAAGGTTCGAAGGCTTCATATTGCAGTTCCTTAGAGACTTTCCACCCTACAACTCCTTTTTTGGTATGCACACGTTTGCTTAGTTTCTTTGATTGCTTTTTGAGTAGACAATATCTAAGTCAATAATTTAATCTTCCCATTCTTGAAACTGGCCTCAGAGGAAAAATGTAAATATCATGCTAAATATTGCCCAGTCCTGTCATCTTCGTTACTAGACTATTATCTGATAGTTGCATGGATATGGCTACGTTTTCCCCTTTAATGGGCTCTTGATACTTGAATTGCGGCAGCGGATCATGTTACAAACTGAGGGCTAGTGCCTTTGCATTCCAAGGTATCACAATCTTTTCAACTACAGTCTTTCTTTCTTTCTCTCTCTCTTTGTGGTTCTTTCTTTTTTTATTTTTGCATTGAGTTGTTAACAGTTGAGATATTAAAGACTCTGGCCACTAAGATATTTGTATCTTCAATTTTGTTGGTGTTAATGAGATAATTGAAGTCTCATGTACCCTATTACGAAATTTCATAAACGGTGCATCGGGTATTGTGAGAAGGCTACTATTTGCGAGTGGATGCATAAGGTAAGCCAGCCTCATATATCCATTGTTTTTGAATTCGATGTTATTGTCTTCGTGTTCCTTCAGGTTTTCTGTTCAGGTGGTGATTGTTCCCATGCTGTGCTGCAATCTCTGTTATGCATGTAATATGTGGTAAAACATTTAGTTATTCTGTGGACTTATTTTATGCCATGGATTTACGGATGGAGAGAACTGTTGTTAGTTGTTACTGTAATTATCTTAGAAACCTGCTCTGATAAATTTGCATAGGTTTTGCCATTCGTGCAGGCATGCCTCGTTATCCATCTCCATTTCTGCCAATGGTTCGACCAGCATTTCCTCCACGTCCACCTGGTCCCATCATGCCACCACAGTTACGTCCCCCCATTACGGGGATTCGTGGTCCCATTAACCCTCCTCTTATTAGGCCAGTGGCCAGTCCAAGTATTACACCAACAGATAAATCACAAACTACAGTGTATGTTGGCAAGATAGCATCGACAATTGAAAATGATTTTATCCGCTCTCTCCTTGAGGTAGGTTTGGTACCTGTTTGCATACCCCTTCTTCGTCTAAGTTTTTGCCCTGTTGCGTTATGTTTGTTGTACTGAATTAAATATTTGGACATCTCTTGATTTCTGAAGCTCTGTGGACTTGTCAAGAACTGGAAACGTGCCCAAGATCCCACCGATGGCACACCTAAAGGTTTTGGGATTTGTGAGTTTGATTCTGCTGAAGGGGTTCTACGTGCATTGAGGCTGCTATGTAAATTGAATGTTGACGGACAAGAGCTGATGGTATGCTTTCCTTTTTACAATACACTGTTACTGCCTTGTCTTTTTCCTTGAGCAGATGCGACATATGCTCCTCTCCTGTACTTAATATTGGCTTTCGTTCATTTTCTTGGTTCTGGTCTCCACAGTGCATGATATGAATATACAGCCAAGCAATGGTTCGATGTTTCTAGATTTGTGCTGTCTCCACATTTGTGCCATGTATGCCTTGTTTCTAAGAAGTGTTGCTTCTATTTCCACATTAAACTAATTTTGCTGCCTAAAAGGAGTATTTTGACACTGTGAGGCATCTATAGGTCTGTATGTTATAATAATTTTGCTACCACTGATCATATCTGTAGGTCAGGCACTTTTGCTTTTAGTTATACTTGTTCTTTGGTAACTGAGATATTCAATGAAGAGCAAACAAAACAGAGTACAAAGAAGGTAAACCCTCCAATCACAAAAGACCTACTATCGACAACAACCTCTGAACTGGGAAGGGGAAAGCTTGATAGGAGTTTGCCATGATTTGCGAATGGCAACATTGTTGAATTGGGAACCTTTTAACCCTAACATCATAGTTGACTTTATGAAGGCCTGCAGAAGTAGACATCATAGTTAACATCATCCTTGGCAGATCTTGAGATCCTTTCTTTCCAAATGTAATAGAAGATGGGAGGCCATGCAATCTTCCTGACTAGGCTGTAAAAAACTCAGTTTGCCAATTAGCCTTAACTTCAGAACCCCAATTCCGATGGGTTTTATACGACGGAGAGGCAATTACTGATTGTATTGTATAAAACTGGTAGATTGCTTTATGCAAATAGTACTTGCCAAATTTACTCCCTATGATTCTAGAAATTGGTCTTTGTTGCACATGAAGGCATGGGTCGGAAAAATGCTAGGCACTATTCGGGCGTAAGAGAGCCGCCTAGTTGGGGACTAGAGATTAGTCGGTTTTCTATTTTTTAAAAAGTTCTCTCCCCACATCCCCAAAGTTTGAGTAAGAAATAATACTAGGAAGAAAAGAATTAAGACTGAAGTAACTACCAAAAAGAAAGTAATAACTAGTGACAAGTAACTTTCAAATACTCCCTAGTCCCTCCTCCCAAATTGCTTGACCTTTTTAGGTAATTGTGCATTTTGTACCCAAGAAATAAGGTATTAGCACGGTTTTTTTTCCCCTAAATTTCTTACTCCAATTTAACAATATCATTGAGAAGAAAACATTTGTGTGAAAATTTTCCAATTTTTTTTAATCATAAATACATTAAATTTTGCGTACAAAATGCACAACTATCCAAAAAGGTCGAGCAATTTGGGACGGAGGGAGTATAAAGTTTGATGTTCAAAGTTGAAAACAAAATGAAATTAAGTACTTCACAAATAAAATCGGGGTATGGTGTATATTTTGTTTTTGTGAAAATAACACTTAAACCCTATGTTTTCAAATATTACACAGTTAACCCTAAAATTTTTAAAATTACAAAATAGGCCCGTCGACTAGTCGCAGCCTAGCCAATTAATCCCCGACTAATGTACACAATGCCTAATCAATGCCTAGACCCTAAAATCTAGGCATTGGGTGGCCGTCTAGTTCGACTTTTAGAACACTGCATGATGGACCTATCTCATCTTTTCTTTCAGTTGTTGCACTTCCTCACTAGGACAGTATTGTTGATCTGCCTTGCTTCCTCTTTCTCCCTTGGGTTGTGAATAGATAACTAATTTTTTTCTTACTAACATTGGCTAGTGATCCTGTTTCACTCAGAAATCTGGATGTACTAGGCACCTAGAATTGGGGATTATGTTTGTTCTTTGTTATTGTTTTGCCAGCAGAGACCGGGCTAACAGGACTTCAGTCGCTCAGTCATCCACTTGTGATCTTTGGTTAATGTTATTATCGCTTCAAAAGTAGATATGCTTCAGTTATAGGACATGATTTTTTCGTGAATCGTCGTATCTGTCCCTTCTTTTGAAGAATGATTGCTGAGTTTGGTACTGTGATCGACTGTGCAACACTTTTTCCTATGGTCTACTATTTTAGTCGCATATCTGGTTTCCTTCTTGTCTTGGAACTCCTTTATCTTGGCCCTTATCTTGATGTTACCTTTTAGCCTTGTAATGTTAACAACGGAAATTGCCTCCTGAAGAGATGTGCGATAAGGAGCTTATGTGTAGGTCTTATCTGTTAGTTATCCAGTAATATTTTGCAGAAAGCCATCGACACCTGTCAAGCCTTCATACAAGTTTGTTTAATTGGGTCTTTATTGTTTGGTGTATCGAACTCCTAAACACTTTTATTCTCTCACAGAATTAATAGTCATTTTCCCAAACATATTCTATAGGGAAAACAGCCTAGTAAGCTGCTGAAATTCATAAGTATGGCTCTGTGTCCAAAACAGTATATATAGACCTAGTTGAACTGTTTGTTGCTCAAATTTGAACAGCAATTTTTATACTTTTTTTGAATCAAAAGGAATGCTTTGGATATGAACCGTGTGTGAATTGTAAGGTTTAAACCATCACAGGATGTTTAATTGTTAATGTGCATTGATTGTTATGGTTGTCATGCGTTGATATTTGATAATATTTGGTAAATTCTCTATAAATGCATCTTCAGATAAATATTGCACCAGCAACGAGAGAGTATCTTGAGCGTTATGTTGAAAAGAAAACTGAAAGCTTAAAGAAACTCAAAGAGACTGAAAGTGAAGGTGCCGAGAACGAGGAAGAGGGTGCACCAAGTGCTGAGAAGAGTGAACCTCCAAAGCCCTCTGGTGAGGACATAAAAAAAGATGACAAAGATTCAACTAAAGAAGAAACTAATGACACTGCTAGTTTTGGCATTGTGACTGATGAAGACCGAGAAGCTGATCGAGAGGCTCTAGAGAAGCTTACAGGTATGATAGAAGAGAGATTAAAGAACAGGCCTCTACCTCCACCACCTCCGCTGCCAGCTGCTGATGCTTCCGGTCACGCAAACTCCGAGCAGCCAGCTGGATCAAAGGATGGGGACTCTGATGTGGATACACCAAGAAATGGTGAGACTAATATAAGGGATATAGGGAGCTCTATGACGTCGTATTCGATAGTTGAGTTGAACAAAATTGTTGAAATAAGTGTTACTGCCAATATAGATTATGTTTCCTTTGAAATAGATTTGTATAAGGTTCGTTTGATATCCTTTGTCCCCCTTTTGCTTCGTCTCATTTATTTTGGTGATGCAGCTGAAGATAAAAATGATGATGAGATAACAAGTGACAGCAAACCTACAAGTGAGCATGATAAGCCTGAAACAAGTTCACCTGATAGGGGTAGAAGACATGATAGGAGGAGCAAAGAAAGGGAACGAGATTTGAAACGGGAAAAGGAAAGGGAACTGGAAAGGTACGAAAGAGAAAGGGAGCAGGACCGAGCTAGGAGAGATAGGGAGAGAGATTACAAGATTAAGGAAGATGACCGTAGGTACAAGGCACGTGTTAAGGAGTGGGAATCCAGAGAGAGAGAGAAAGAGTATGTGCGGAAGCTGGAGAAAGAAAAGGAGAAAGAGAGAGAGTATAAGCGGAAACGGGAAGTTTTGGATCAAGAGGATGAAATTGATGTTAGTGATTCGAAAAGGAGGAAACACAAGAGCAGCGGCTCAGAGGAGAGAAGAAGGCGGCTAAGGGAGAAGGAAGAGGACTTCGATGATAGACTTAAAGAAGAGGAAGAAGTTGCTGAGGCCAAGAGGAGGGCTGAGGAGGAACTTCAGAAACAAAAAGAGAAAGATGCACTAGAAATTCCACCTGTTGATCATTTTATGAACGGTGGTGATAAAGCCGTATTGCCTGAGGAAACTAATGTGGTGATCAAAGATGAGGCTGCTGAAGAAACTTACAATGGTGATTATGGTGGGAAAACCATATTAGCAATAGTCTTTACTTCCTCCATCCCTTATTGTTTGACCATTTTCGAAAGTAGTGCTTTTAATCAAATCAACAAATAACGAACTTTCATGAGTAGGTTTTGGAAAAAATTTCCACCAATAATCAAGAGTACTAATTGAGATTTTTTGGTTGGTATTTTTTTAAATTTATCTATATGAAAGTATAATCTTTATCAATCTGAGTAGCATGCATGCCAAAAATTGGCAAACAAATCGTACGGGAGTAGTTATAATTTCTGTTTTTTTTTTCTTTTTCCGTTGCAAGTTTTCCTCCTTCTCACTAAGATTGTTATTCCTCTTTGTACATGGGTTTGGACTTCCTATTAGGAGGTGAGTTTACAGAAAATGGCAATGGGGATGAATCAGTCGCTGGATCGAATGCTGCCTTAGACACTCGACATGATAGCAATTCATCTTCTAAAAAGTTGGGATTCGGTCTTGTGGGGTCAGGAAAACGAACTGCTGTCCCCTCTGTTTTCAATGAAGAGGAAGATGAGGATGCGCGGAAGGATAAAAAGATGAGGCCTCTGGTTCCCATTGATTACTCAACTGAGGAGCTGCAGGCTGTCCAATCTACCATTTCCGGGGCACCATCTCCAAATTTGGCTGCGGCAGCAGAATTTGCGAAACGTATCTCCAGTGTTACCAAAGAAGAGAAGCCTGATGCAGAAAAAGAAAGAAGCAGGCGCTCTCATGATAGGTCTAGCCTAAGGGATAGAGGGCGGAATGATGATGAGACTAGTCGCGGCAGAGATGAGGGTAGAAAAGACAATTATGCGCGGAGCAGGGATAGGGAGCATGGACTGGATAAAGCTAAGACACCGGATAACCAGAAGCTCTTGGATGCAAAGCAATTGATTGATCTGATACCGAAGACCAAGGATGAATTGTTCTCTTATGAGATTAACTGGGCCATTTATGATAAGGTGAGCAGCTGTACTCAAACCTCATATTTTTGTTTTTCTGTTCTGCTTGAATTTAAAGGTTTTTCTAGAAGATAATGAAGCTAGCATGGCTGGCTACATACAAGTATAGGATAGCCAAATCAAGATGAGACGGGACGGACGGTCAGAGGCCGCAGCGGGACTACCATAGGAAAGCCCGCCCCCTCTAGCTAACATAGAAATGGATTCTCGGATAGCAGTAGTCTCTATGTGAATCTCTTCAATGGCAGAATCCCAACCAGACCTAATCTGTTTGGGTTCAATCAAAGGGTGAATTCCCTTTTTTATATTCTTTTTTATTTGCTTGGAAGGCTTACATTTTACTGAATTGAACAAAGATTCCTAGAATGCATCTGCAAGAAATACTAAATAGATACGGAGTAAATAAGATTCTGAGGATAGGATTGAGTCTGGAGTCTTTCAAGCTTTTCTTTTGGCGGCATAGGCACTGGACATACACAGGTGTCTAATGGTTTGTCTTTTGTTACTCGTGTTTGGAATCTGGGATTTGATTATTAGAGGTTACTTACTGTTGGAACCCAGGGTTGCACCTTCATTTTGATATGAAAACTGGAAAAGTGAAAATACATGAAATGCGACTTTGCATTGATTTAAGGTCTTTTTAAATTGGTTTAAGTTTTACTTTGACATAATGAAGAAGGTTTTCCACTTGAAATGTAGGACTTCTCCTTTTTTGCCAAGTTTAAAAGTAGGACAGCCCTTGATTACAAGCAATGACAGCTATGAACTTGTAACTTCTGGATTACCAACTCCAGGTATGGAAGTCCTAGCAACCTAAGAATGAGTGAGTAGAAGATAGAAATATCCACGTCAAACTGAATGCAAACTAGGGGATTATAGATTCCATGCCACTATGTTAAATGGTGAAAAGAGTGCATTAAAGTTTTATTGGAATCTAATTTGCATGGGCTTTAGAATTTGGCAGACAGACGGCTTTGTTCTCTGTAGGATCAGACCTATTGAAATGTATTTCTGATAGATATTAGAAATCTGTATAAATTTGGCTCTCTTGGTATGCACCAACTGAAATGAAATTTTATCTAGGTTTCTGCATCGATTTTTGGCATGGTTTTGCTCCCTTGTTTTCCATAGTTTATTGGGTCTTTGTAATAAAGAAAGACCAAGAAAATAAAAGGTGAACAACAATCAAGTGGCAACTTCAAATAGGTGCACAACTGAATGAACATTCAAATACCTTCATTGAGATGTATTGGTGATGGTTATCCTTGGTATTTATGAACTTTTTCAGAATGAGCTGCATGATAGAATGAGACCGTGGATCTCTAAGAAGATAACAGAGTTTTTGGGCGAGGAAGAGACCACATTGGTAGACTTCATTGTGTCCAGCACGCAGGAACATGTTAAGGCATCCGAAATGCTGGGGAGGCTCCAGTCTATCTTGGATGATGAAGCTGAAATGTTTGTGCTAAAGATGTGGAGGATGCTTATTTTTGAAATCAAGAAGATAGAGACTGGTCTTGCTTTGAGGTCTAAAACCTGATCAATCTCAGGTACATGGGCCTTCCCTGTAGCTGGAATTTGTTTAGATTACTTGTCCTGATATTATTTCTTTAACTCCATGCATTTTATAAGAAAGCAGCATTTCTCCTTAGGAATAATGGTTTGTTTTAGTTTGTAATGCTTTAAAATCAATTCTAATCAAGTTGGCTGTGATGTCAAATCCTTTTATGTTTTTTGGACTACTCATCTCACATCCATGTTGTGGAAAAGCAGTATTTGACGTCTGGTTTAGAATGTATCTAGAATCTGCATCTCACTTTTTGAAGTGTTGAACCGGTCTAATATATGCACATGTTCTTTGGAAGAATGGTTTTTTGTTGTGGTCTGTGTCGTCACTGTTATATCCGGATCCTTCTTTAGGATGGTCTTGTGTGCCAAGTTGTTGCGGAACATTTTGCTCTAATTTTATGTTTGGAACATTTTTCTATTATGCATCTGATATTAGTAAGCTGATCTGGTTTCTGGGTTCTAGGCTTTTCCTCTTGAACAGGCTGTTGGTTTCCAGAAATGCCCTGTTGCCCCTTTTGATCCTTTTCAAAATTTACCAACATCAAATGGACTGCTTTTATTGTAATTGATTTCACACTCTCCTTTTTTATAACCACACTCCCATATTTGTCCTCGTGCAATGTGAATTTACAAAATTACCCTTTCATGTGTACTCTCACACTTGGAAAGACAACATTGTAAATTCACATCATAAGAAGACAAAAATGGGTGTGGTTATAAAAAGGGGGAGTGTGAAGACCATTACCCTTTATTTTTGTTCTTGAGGAAAAATCTTCTTGATTGATTTATTCCAAATTACGTGTCTTATGCCAGTCAACTGTCAAAAATCTGTGCAATGGCGAACATTCAGCTGCTTATTACGAACTACCTTGTTTTGCCCAAAAAATGCCAAACCAAGTTCTTGGGGAGAAAAGTAGACTTTGTTAGGTTTAAGTTTTGAGTTAGGTTTTTGGAGTAATGAGTGAAGAGAGAGAAATGAGAGTAATAATTAAAAAGAATTTATTGGGGACTGCAAACAAAGTCGGGTTGTGTTTGGATCTTAGGTTTGTCGTGGAAATGTGAATGGAAATGAAAGGGAAAAGATCGTTCTTGATTTTTATTCTATTCACATCCAATGATAGATTTGTCCAATATAATAGATAACAATATACGAATTTTGGCTTCGTGTACTGACCATGGATTCGTCAAGTCGAGCCATAGCACCTTACCTTCTTTCTCCTCGTTTGCAACATGTCTTCGTATGACGAGCCATCCGCAAGTAGAACGCATTAGCTGTTTGCACTCAAGTTGGTGATAAGGGCTAGAAACGGGCAACCATTCAATCTTAAAATCATTCTCTTTGGGCGCTGCTATTCGCAACCCTTTATTTTCTTCCATAGCCCGTTAAAATTTTTCAATTATACTCGACAGTTAGTTACCGAAATTGAGATAAATTTTCAGCATCCAATTACCGAAATATAATATATTTTTTAACAGCTATTTACCGAAAATGCATATTCGGCAACTTGAACGGTTACCGATATAATTTTGTTTTCCATTGAAATATTATTTATGATATTTACCGTACTGTCGAATAGTAGCCCGGCTTGGGTATCTTACAGATGTACAAAATTTGGCAAAAGTAATTACAAAATTTGGCAAAAGTAATTAAAATTGAAACGAGGACAACCGACTCATTGTGTTGGCCATAAATTTGCATAATTTAGATTACTGCAGCTGTTGGCACAGAGTTAACCGATACTTATATAGACCCATTCTGTTGAGTTATCGAGAATGGTGAGCTAAAATGTATTTGACAAAATTGCAATTAAGTAAAGAAAAATAAAATTTAGTTTTGTGTGTTAAGTTGACAGAATTTGGCAGAAGAATTTTAAATTCCTCATTTGTTACAAACCATTTGCAGGAAAGCGTTGCCCGATAGAAAAGTTGACAATTCAAGAGAAGTTATAGAAAAGTTGATTTTTTCATCCTTCCGTATGATTGAACGAGCCGTCAGTCCGTTTTTGGAAGAGTGTGGAGTTTTATCTTTTGATTGTCAACAGGACTTTCCCCACTTAATAGTAAACAGTCATAGCTAAGCCTAATTGTATTGGGAAAACACACACACACACTCTAGACTGCTCACAATTGGAAACAAAGTTGCAATTATACCAAATGATCCAGTCTTATCGTGAAAGCAAGAATTTGATCATCATCATCAACCCCATCATGCAAATCGGACAAACAAAAAAAAACATCACGGATTTGGAAGCGATCTCTTTATTTTTGAAGCACAGAACACGAAGGTTATATCCATGCCGGATTCTTCAATGGTGTAACGACAGCCTTCACTTGCAAGTAGTTGTCAAGACTGTAGACACCCTTCTCTCTGCCCTGTCCGCTCATCTTATACCCGCCAAAGGGAATCGCTGCATCAAATATGTCAAAGCAATTAACCCACACTGTCCCAACTCTCAATGCCCGTGTCAAAGTGTTGGCAGTGTCGATGTTTTGGGTAAAGACTCCAGCAGCCAGTCCGTAGCGAGAGGCATTCGCTCTTCGTATAACTTCACCGAGATCCCTGAAAGTCCAGCCAAGAAGATTTTTGAAGGAGCGGAAATGGCTTATGGGCTGTTTGGTTGCATGAAGAGAATCATTTCCAAGTGACTAAGTAATCCAAGTCGGTCAATACATAACCACGCTAATTTGCTGGTATCACTCACTACATAGCACATAACCAATCTAATTCGTGTTTTTTGCTTGTTGAAGTACAGTACATAGCAGATCAAAAAAAAAATTACAGTACGTAATATCTACTCAATCTCATGTTTAAAAAAAAAAATTTGATTGAATTTTGTTTTCATGAGAAGAAGAAAATTTTGTAGTTTTTTCTGCTGTTTTCTTTCCGGCCAACCTCAAAGACATCTTATTATCTAATCTAAATCTAAAGAGCTACTTAAATTCCCTGGTTCAAATTCAAAACAACCAAACAGGCGCTTGGCAATTATATTTATGATCATCAAATACATACCGTATGTTAGGTTAAGAAGTGTGTAAGAGTGAGGGAAAGGAGCCTCCTATAAAAATGGGATTTTCAGAGAATTGTTTGTGACTCACTTGTATTTCAAGATAGACTGCACTGGACCAAAGATTTCTTCCTTTGCTATCAACATGTCATCCTGATATTAACCAACATTTGTGTTACTTATAGTGAAGAGTCCATATTCAAGATGAAAGAAATAGCACGGTTTACAAGGTGACGAGATATACCTGAACATTTGAGAACACAGTGGGCTTAATATAGTAACCTTTGGTGCCAAATCTCTCCCCTCCAGTTTCAAGGGTAGCTCCGCCATCGATACCAGCTCTTATACACCTCAGAATCTTTTCAAATTGCTCTGAATCAATCTAATTTGGATGAGCAAAACTTGTTAAGTATTTCCAAATGTATCCGAATTCTTTACTAGTACTAAATTTGTACTACTGAGCAGAAGAGTGAATCAGCAACTTTGTGCAAAAATATTGACCTTTACCATGAATATAATTTCACTATGATTGTGTCAACTTTTTGGCAAAATTTGTGCATCCTCGTTTTACTGCGCAATGTAGCTTTTTAGGTACTTGCAACTATAAGCTAGATCCACAGCTGTGGATGTAGTTTTTCCAAAGTACTTACTGAAAACAGGATTCAGGTATGATGAAATGCTCTTGATGATTTTTTTTTAATCAGCAGATGCTCTTGATGATTTTTTTTTTTAATCAGCAGATGCTCTTGATGATTTACCTGAGGCCCTTGTTCAATTCCACCCTTAAAAGGATCGCCAACAGAACGTTGAATAGCACGTGCCTTGGCTTTCTCTAAAAACTCATCATATACACGCTCATGTACATATGTGCGAGAGCCAGCACAGCAGCATTGTCCCTGCAGATGATAGTGCATATACTTATTTCAAGAATGATTTATTTCTTATATGATCCTTCCATTAACAGACATTTAAATGAACCAACCTGGTTAAAGAATAGAGCAAAGTGAGCCAGTTCGACAGCCTGATCCACATCCGCATCCTCACATACAATGAAGGGAGATTTCCCGCCAAGCTCCAAAGTCGTTTTCTTAAGATTGCTTGTAGCTGCTAATTGGAGTACAATTTTTCCGGTTGCTGTTGATCCAGTGAAAGCAATCTGCACCAATGTAAACATAAGTTTAACTTAAAAGGTCCAAGGAATGATACATGTTTTTAGACTGGTATACCGATTGCAAAACATCAAATTCTTCTGAAGGTAAATGGCGGTCCTCTAGAAAACGTCACCAATAATGAACGAAAGATTCTCAAATTCTCCTTCCATGGTAAATCAAAAGTTTATTATGGTGAATTGCACAAGTACGGTAGAGTATCTACCACTTTGCCACAAGCTATATTTGCGTGTTGGACTGTGGAACGGCAAACAAGTCAAACAGACAGACGAATATATAGCTCATATTAGAATAAGAAAAAACCCAAAAATGATGTATAATGTTGATCTTAATTGTAATGAGACAACAACAATGTGCTTTCTCTTGCCCGTCAAACTTGATTTTCCCATCAAAAACCTAGGAACGGCCTCTCTTTAGTCCACCATAAGATCTGGAAAATATGAACAAAACAGGGTATGAACAAAACAGGGTAATATTTGCTCCAAAAGACGATATAAAGCCCTAAGATATACCACACAAACCAAGATGGGTAGGAAAAAGGTCCAGCATTGGTTGCCATTTACCAAAATCATAACATAAACAAGCTTGGAGACGAGCTGCAGCAACTCCTAAGAGTTCGATACGCAAAACTACTGAAAATCCTTAGACAAGAAAACAACATGTGAGTGGGCTTAAAGCATCCTCATTTTACCCAATGCCAATTTCCAATACTAGATTTGCAACTCAAGACAAGGAACCTAGACTGCCTGGCTCTATACATCAGCTAGGAATGAAAGTTATTTTAGCAAGTACCATAAACATTTTTTGCCCTAACTTCAGTTTAGAGCAACTACAATAGATTGTGGCATTCTCTACGTATTTTAACAAAGAGATGTGAGCTGTCTACTACTTGTGTCCTCATGGAGCCTCATCATCAAACACGAAGCATAGAAAAAATCCATCGGATGAATTTACCTTATGCGCTTCGTCATCTGTGGTACTGTGTTCATTTCACACCTTAACTTCATCGTTAAACGCTTACACTGAATATTACAACTTGGTTTCAGCTAAAGGTCTAAACCAAAACTGGCAAGCATTAGTTATAGAAGCTTAGTTCAGAGAGGAACAAGTATATGTAATTCAATCCTAGAAGATACATAAGAGGACTCTCTTAGCTTATAGAAACAAAATAATGTGCTCATTTTGGAAGGTCAAAAGTTATCAGAGAACAGTAATCGGCAAAAGTAAACGGTTTTACTCACATCAAAATTAATCAAATGAAGGACGTATCTCATGAGCCACAGGAACAAAACTTTGATATAACATACTAATTTCCAGAAAAAATAAATCAAATCAATAACTTTTGTCTCGTATAAGTTTAAGAAACAAGGATTTCCAGTCATTCACATCTTGATGCCTTAATATTACTTTGAGCTCTCTTTCACCCTGGATCAAGAAAGTGTTTTACATTTACTGAACCAGACAGACAAATTTCCCATTTGAGGCATTCGAACAGTATTATGGCTGAAGATTCATCGAGGTGATAGTACAATGATAGCAATTACATTTAATGGATGAGCAAATAAGAAAATTCATATTTGATGTTATATTTATAAATTATAAATTATAAGTAGATATCCTCAGCCAGCCCAGAACAATGTGATTGCATAAAGAAACACACACACACATGTATATATACAAACTTATAAACCTTGTCAACATCCATATGACTGGCTAGAGATGCACCAGCAGTGGGACCGAAACCAGAAACCACGTTCAGAACACCTGGAGGAAGGCCAGCCTGTTCAAAAGATAATCTTCTGAGAAAGCATAATGAGATGATAAATGTGTGTAGTACAACCACAAGATGGAGAAAATTTTCAGACTACTCCATTTCATAATAATAAAGGCATTTCATAATAATAAAGGATCAAGTATTACCATGACTCACATCACATGTTTTTTTTTTTTGCCAAGTCAATTACAAGAGAAAGGAGAAGAGACTCACATCACACATAACAATAATGTATTTTCAACTATTGGCTGCTTGGAACTTCTATAGTTCTATCAAGTAAAAAGCAAAATTTGATTTCAGTCGTTATTCCATGATGGGTTCTAGCTACTTCTTTCATTATTATATGGTATCCATCTTTGACATGCCAGATGCCAGACATCAGACATCGCTGCAGTTTGTATTAGTAAATATACAATAAAGCTATCATATGTGTGATGAAAGTTGGTGTACTACATCAAGATTTGGTTATACAAATAATTACTTAATGTCAATGAACCGTCAATGAACTAAGAGTCGGAAAAACCGTCAATGAACTAAGAGTAAAATGTCAGGGACCAGGCACTACAGGTCGTGAAATTTACCAAAAGATGGGGGGCAAAAACACTCAAAAAAAAGAAGTTGTTTAATGAAGAAGACAATATATCTGAATGATAAACTACCTCATGCATTAATTTCGAAACATAGAGAGCAGACAATGGGGTCTGTTCTGCTGTTTTTAGAACAACAGTGTTACCACATGCTAATGCAGGTCCAACTTTCCAAGCAAACATGAGAAGAGGAAAATTCCAGGGGATAATCTGTCCAGCAACGCCAATTGGTTCACGCAGCGTTTGCACGTGATAAGGTCCATCAGCAGGAACTGTGAGACCGTGAATTTTATCTGCCCAACCTGCAAAGTTTGCATATAAAATTCTTAGAACATCTTCCTAAAGAACAGGAAACTAGAACAGTTGCAAGTATTTTCTATTTTACGTACCAGCATAATACCGAAAGAGGCGAACAAACATTGGTACTTCAATGGTGGCAGACTGTTCATATGGCTTCCCATTATCCCAAGTCTCAAGCGCTGCGATTTCATTATTATGCTTTTCAACCAAATCAGCAAAGCGCAACAATATCCGGGATCTTTCCTGTATACAATAAACAAAAGAGTTATTACGTATATCTAAACATATAATAAGCAAAAGATGAATTGAGAAATGAGATGAGATATGGTTACATAAGCAGTCATTTTGGGCCATGGTCCTTCATCAAAGGCCTTGCGAGCTGCAGAGACTGCTCGGTTGATGTCTTCTGCATCACCTTCAGCAACGTCGACAATCACCTCCCCTGTCCTAGGATCCAAAGTCGAAAATGTTTTCCCTGATGCCAAAGTAAGCTTTAGATATCTAGTGTTTAAACTTCAAATGGTAGCTTATAGATTCATCGAGTAACTACATTAGCAGACATAATATTGAAAGACTTCTCGTTGCCATAAAAAATGAAAATAAATTATCGCTGTTATTATCAGCACGAAAATCTCACCAGATGCTGCATCTACAAATTTTCCATTGATAAGGAGCTGAGTGTGGTCTATAGTCAGGGATGGCTTGATTGGCTCCTCAATAGCAGCAGCAGTGCTATATTTCCAGCCTCCTCTGCCAAGGTAAGAGTTCTTCCCTAAGAAAAATAATAATCGCATGAACTAGTCAGTAAATGCACGGTCTAACGACCATGAAACAAAACTTCGGTAAAAAAGTGAAAAATTAAGCATTCCTCAGCGAGTAAAGAAAAACAGAAATTTTCCAAAAATCAGAATTATGCAGAACATTGGAGATTTGTATTACACTTGATGAGACTAAAACTGAAGGGAAATAGTCATATAGCAATATATATAAATAAATATCCGCACAAAATATTTCCAATAGACATTCGACCTGGCCTGTAAAACTTTCAACCAAACACCAGACATGTGGGCCCACTTAGATATATAGTCCAATCTAATGCTCCTACCCGATCAAAAAAAGGAGCTCTTAGAATACTTGGAGAGAATCTGAGATGGTATATTCAAACAAACTCTTTACATTTGATCAAAATCGGCAGGAGTTCCATGATAGAAATAAGTTCATCAAATTCATAACAATTAACAAGATAACTGGCACAATTGCCCAAACAACATACGTTTTTCTATGGATGTGAAAAAAAAATTCAAACAATCAGTCAAGCTTTGTTAATTAACTGCCTGTTTGTCAATCTTTCCTGTCCTTAAGCGATGAAAAATGCTATTGCAGCTACATAACAAGCAGTTCGAGCATGAGCATCTGACAAAACTACACTGGGTGATCAACCTTTCTTTCTTTTTTTTAACTGGGGATGATCAACTTAGATGCAACAAATCAACTCGATCAGAATAAGTGGAAACAACAGTCAGCAATCATCAAATCGTTTCGGAACATATGCGATGCAAAACCTAGGAAAATGCGATTTCAGTTATATGAACATCTAATGTTAGCTATGGAGCCCGCCCTTTGGAACGGTGGATTTGGTCCACCAGATATGCGTAAACCGGCCCGGCCCGGACATATGAGTTATCAGAAAAAGAAAAAAGAAAAAAAAGGTTCTTCAAACATCTGAGAGATCTACCATGGATGATCAAGTTAGATTCAACAGATCAACTACATCCGAATTTCGTGGAAACAATAGTCTCATTTCTCATTCCTTCAGATTCACCGATCATCGATCGTAGACTAAACCGAAAAACAAACGATCAATTTTTTTTTTTTCCTTTTTAACTCATGCGCACGGGCTAGCATACGCACAGCTGGATTAATCCCGGGACCGATTCCACCGTCCACCACCAGCGACTAGCATGACCCAATTAAAGCCGGGACGAAATCCCGGAACAGGGAGCGGCAACAAATTTACAGTGACGGAAGAAAGATTTCTGTGATCGCGTTTACCTCGAGAAAGTAGAGGAAGAGATGATGAAGAAGAAGAAGAGCGTAAGGAGCGAGAGAGAAGCCTCAAAGCCGCCATTTCTGAAACTTTATGCTTCACTCCGTAGAGCTTTAAAACTATCTTCCTATGATTATACTTCTGTACTTTATATAGGAGTAGTCAATGGAGGAGTTCTCGTAATTAATACAACTATGACAAGTCAAAAGAGACATTCAAAACTCCAAAGGATATCCGACAGTCTCTGGTTTAGACCGAGCGTAATTTTGTTCATCCTTCTTAAAAGATCGTGAACATTATCCTATCTCTTATTGATTGAAATGGTGTGAACTGCACCGCAAAGTGATATTATACTTATCATGCAATACACTTTTTAGTAAGCATGGCTCTGCATCATTTCAACTAATACAAAAGAGGGTAATGTTCACCCTCTTAAGTGGAGGGTGAACAAAACTCAACTCTGTTTAGACCCCTCTCGGGACTAAAAAATGACCGGAGTCGCTCATCTTCTTTACACTGCCGGTGTAAATATTTATTTTCTCCAAATTAATTATTGTACTACATCGTCATATTTTATTGATTGGGACCACTGTTTTGCAACGTGACGCAATATAATTGATTTGAAGAAAATAAATGTTTTACACCGGCGGTGTAAATAATTTATTCTCTCTTTGAAATACTTTGCTTAGGATTTCTGAAAAAAATGAGTACAATTGGATATCGATAAGAGCATTCACGATATGTCTAACTTTGCTTCACAATTCATGTTTGAATTTTGAGAAAATTTTATGTGTCGAGTGGGTATATTCCATGTGCAACCTGCTCAACACATTTGGGTCGTCCAATACACTCTTGGACGTCTTGGATTGAAATCCTTTCTCTTCTCTCACCCAAACACACTCTCTCCCTTTTTTCTCTCCAACTCTAGGGCATTAAAAAATGTAATGGACGGCTTAGATGAGCCGAGCGGGCACCACGTGGTACCCACTCGGCACTAAAAAATTTTCCCTGAATTTTGGAACAAAGTTGTGTGTATCGTAAACACCATTACCGAAAACCAATTGAACTTATTTTTTACAAGCACCCTAAAAAAATATTTTTAAATAAAATGAACAACTCCGATCATTTGTATGCGGGGTCTGTGTTGCTACATCTGTAATAGTTGTAGCACCTGAATTGTATTCTCTGTGCTTAACTGTGCACTCTGCTTCATGAGGGCCCGGCCCGGCCCACTTGGGATCTATCTATATAATATCCAAATATCTTATCCACGTCAGATATCAAAAAGGTTTCTGTTTTGTATATCACGTGGTATTTTTTCCCCCATACAGATAGAATAAACCTATTTTTCCGTTAACCCATCACCGATTTGAAGATAGACCTTTTATACTTTAAATTTAAGTACTTACACCTCTTATACGCATAAATATAAGGGTAAGTGCAAATTTCCCTTCTTTCACTTCAAAGTTTAGGATTGTGAGTGCTTAAATTTGAAATACAAAGGGATCTATAAATCGGTGATAGTACAAGGGGTGTAAGTGCAAATTACTTTACTTATAATTACTCCATCCGTTCTTTTTCAAGTGTCAAATTTTGAAATTTTAACTTATTAAAGAGACAACGCCTTTGTTAGGTTTCCTTTTTAACTTTCACTTTCATTTTTGTTTTCAATCATTATTCCTATTTCTCCCCAATCATTACTCATATTTTTAATTATTATTTTAACTTTTTTTTTTCTATATCTCTCCAATTATTATCTCTATCTCCTAATTATTACACATATTTCTCTCCACAATCATTACCCAAAACCAAAATTACAAACCGAACAAAGCCAACATCATTATACTTTTCACATCAACTTTTATATTTATTTTTCCTACTTATCCTCTATAAAGATATCATCATTATACTTTTTTACTCACAAACTTTTCAAAACGGAGTCTATTTTTAAGGACAAAATAAAAAAAATGTACCAATTTTTGCACACTAACTTTACAAAATAGACATTTATTAAAGAACAACCCTATAAAAAAATGACAAAAGAAGTGGTATATACTATACTACTCTTATTACACAAAACTAGGCCAAACTGCCGTGGACGTTGACCTATAATTATGGAGATCTCAATCCCAATTTTTAAAATAAACTTTTTACACATAGACAACTGGGTTGGCACTTAATTTCCTTTTAATTGAATTTCCTTTCTGTCTATGATTGTTAGTCTATTTTGGGGTTTCAACTCTTTTAGGGGCATCATGATTACTTTGTATAGTTCATGTTTTTTTAATTTTACACTTCAATAAGTTAATTTAATATTTTGAGACAACAAAAAAAGAGAGTAAAATTGACACAATTTACACATTGACTTTCATATTACTGAATTAAATCCCGCAACTTCATCACCAAATCTATATAAAGTTACCTTCACCTTCATGACCAAAATTGCTCTCTAACAAGTGTGCCGAATTCCATGTACGTTTGTACATGGAGAAGCATATTATTATTATGAAGGGAACAACTTTTTTTGGTGTGAAGGTTAATTTTGAGGCTGATGCATATTTGGTTCTCTAAACTACCCTTTTAACTACTCTAAAGAAACTGCTAAGTAGAAGGGGAAAAAAAAACACGTCACCTAAACTTATCCTCCCCTTTCTCTTACTTTCACATCTCAGATATCACTTTCACATCTGAAATATCATTAGGAATTTTATCTTAGTTCAACATTTTAATCTTTCCTTTCTTTTTGCATAAGAATACAATTTACACCCGCAACGCGTGTTCCAGGACGTCGCGTCCAAGAGACGAGGGATTATTCAGTGCTATGTGCTCCAGGGACTTTTTTTTCACAACACATTGATTCTGGAGTCATACATTTGGTGATGGATGTATGGAGAAGGCTCATAGAACATTACACGTTATGGTGCTCCAAGAGTAAATAACAATTTTTAGAGAGAGAGAGAGAGAGAAATCACATGAGTCACCAACCCAAAATGATGTGACCGTTTCATCGGCCAATCATGACTGTTTTGTACTTACCGTGACCAATTAAATTCACCGGGGCCTGCTTGAGTGTAGCAATTGTTTGTTTGTTTATTTTATGTGTGAATTTAGATGCAAAATAAATGAAAATTCAGAGATAAAAGTAAAAAAGAATGCAGCCAACCACCAATCTAATATGTTTATTCTCATCAAATTTGTAAAATAAAAAGGTCATTCATGATAAGTTTAAATGCCATTAAGGATAATCCTGCGAATATGCTAGATAGAGAACAACATAGGACTTAAACTAATGTATTTTTAATGCATCAGTTCAAGGGCTAAATGCTAAAAATTAAAAAATATTAATGTAAATAGTTCAACATTGTAGCAAAATAGGAGTTTCTGAACTTTTCTGGGAAAAGTTCGTGGCAAATCACATCAACGAAGGCGTTTTGAACTTTCCGTGAGATAGATTAAGGAAAATGCTAAAAACATTTCCATTGACTATTAATAAGCCGGAAAAATGAGGAAAAAAAATACATTTTTATGTGTGTTAAAAGGGCCTTGAAAAGTGTTTAAAATGTATCAAAAATTACGTTTTTTTTATTTATTCTTCTTGCCTTATTGACAATCCAGCGGCTATCAATAACATATCCGATAAATTACCAGTAATATAGAAGGGATTGATCCACATTTTTACTAACAATAGCAACTTCATGGCAAATCCAAGTTCATAGAAAGAAAAAGACTTTCTAAAAATAAAAAACCTCGGAAAATGCGAATGTGGCTATTTATCAGTATCAAGTTCTTTGATTGAACATCTACCGGTAGCTTTGAGCCCACCGCTAATAAACGGTGGAGAGTAGAATTGCTCTCAAAAATTAATCAAGATACGTGTAAATAAGTTGGTCTGAACATCTTAGATTTATGAAATCAACTCCGTCCACATTGCGTGAAAACTACATTTGGATTTCCTAATTACTTGTGATCACAAACCAGATTACGATTAAAAAACAAAACGATCAATTGTTCAATTACTCACTCTCTCTCTCGACTCAATGTTAAAGAGTCGGGAGACAAAGAAGATGAAGAACAAATTGATACTGTACTACTCCACTAGAAATGAAAAACGGGTTTTGTGATCGTGTGACCTTACCTCGAGAAAATAGAGCAACAGAGGAGAGAGAAGAAGAAGGACGAAAGGAGCGAGAGAGAAGCCTCAAAGCCGCCATTCCTGAAGCCAAAAGTATTCCTCGGTGGCCTTCACGGCTGCACGCCTGAACTTATTTATAGAGTTGGATCGGAGTTAATGCCGGAAGTAAAGAAACTGAATGGGTATTTATACAGGGGATCGGCTCCTCTCCACAAGGAACTAAAACCTATCCGCATCAGTCTCTTTAGAATTTGGATCAAATTAATTCCCTTCAAATCAATTAAATACTAATAAAATAGTCCCTAAGGATGAACAGTGCCCGATTGGAAACAAATAAAAGGAGTGGGTGAGACAAAATAAATTAATGTAAAAACTTTTAACGGATGAACAAAGCATCTCTTAAGCTAAAGAGGAACGGTTACAAAACTAAAACTTTGGCAAGTGGTCACTACTAATAAAGAGGCTGATGTGAGGGTGTTTCTTCCATTTTGCTCATTAAAGTGAAGTACATGGTAGTTTAGCTACTCCAATGTGGATGTTCTAAGCATGCATTTTTTTTTCATCAATAAAACTGGGGTGTGTAATACCACTTCAAGATCTCACTTAAATGATCTGAATCGTTCATAATTTTAAAATAAAATTTCCCTATTTAGTTGTAAAAAACAGCTCAGTCGGAATCATCGGATAATAGTAAGTGATTAATCTAACAGAAAGTCTGTGGACACAGCAAATCTGTGCACAGATCGTGCACAGATTTTTATGTGGGGCCCACTACGGGTCCCACACAAGTGATCCGAGCCGTTCGGTATATTTAAAACATTTTTTCAAGGGCTCTCGCCAAAAATCAGCTCAATCCGATACTTGTAAGTACTTAATCTAATCGTCTAACTTTTCATTATCTAAAAACTTGAATGAAAAGTTAGATGATTAGATCAAACATTTATAGGTATCGGATTGAGCTAATTTTTCGCGAGGGCCCTTGAAAAAATGTTTTAAACATAATGAACGGCTCGAATCACTTGTGTGGGACCCGTAGTGGGCCCCACATAAAAATCTGTGCACAATCTGTGCACAGATTTGCTGTGCCGGTTTAGAGTTATCTGATTGAATTGATTTTTTTATGAAGCAATTGCAAAAATATTTTACGGTTAATAAATGACTCGAATCATTTGTATAAAACTCCAGAGTGAGTTTTATACACCCGTCCGTGCAAATTGATTTGTTGCAAAAATATTGTACTTTACTTGTGTCCTATTAAATGAGAGGCATATGAACTATATTATGAAGAGAGATGAGGTATGGAGTGTGACGTTAATCACGATTTTAGTATATCAATGTATTAGCATATCAAATGTGATATGATCTCAATAGTTGAGTGATATATTAATATTGTGGTTAACGTAACACTTCATATCATATCTCTCTTCATCAATCTCTTTTTTTTTTTTATAAATTAGAAGTCAATAAATTGTTACTACCACAATGAGATGATTAGACAGGCCCACATGAAAGAAATGGGGGGCGAGAGAGAGAGAGGGAGAAAGCGCATGAGTTACCAACCCAGCTTGATATGACCGTTTCCTATCGGCCAATCTCGTACATGGTGTGTATCTTTAACATTGTACTTACGCTGACCAATTTGAATTCATTGGGGCCTGTTTGGTTGTAGTACGAATTGTTTATTTCGTTTGTTAATTTGCGGTGCTACAGTTCCAGACCCCAATCGGATCCTGGCGTCCCGTCGGGCCCATTTCGGCTACTGGACGGCTGATCCGAGCTGTCTAAAAATTCTATAAAAAAAATGAGTGGGCCTACGCGAGAATCAACGGCATTCGATGTGTGTAGGTGCTCGATCTAAACACTCCATATTTTTGTATATATATGTAAAAAAATTTGTCGATGAATACAGATGCAAAATAAACTAATAAAAATTCAGAGATAAAATAAATCAATAAGCAAGGTCTATCAAAGGGGACATTGAAGGCGTAGTTTTTGGTATTGAGTTCCCCTTCAGTATTTTTTTTTTCCCCAGAAATAAAGTCGATTTATATATAAAACAAAATACAAAGGACTGAACCCCATCGGTCCAAAAATATAGAAAAATAAAAAATAAAATAAAATACAACAAACAAACAAAATAAAACAAAAAATAAAGTCTTCTGGAGCCAAGATGTCGGAGTCGGACTCGTCAATCACACTTGTGAACGGGGATTGGAGTCGCCAAGTGTGGAGTGGCTAGCTATGAACATAGAGCAGACTCTCTTGGATGGTTCCGCCACACCAACTTGAGCTCGTTCTCGCCATAGACTGAAGGTTGAAGCTGCTGCTGATGCTGCCACTGTCATCACTAAATTGGTTGTAAGAAACCAGATCTAGAACCCTAGATCTGGCTCCTGAGTCCAAAAATGATAGGGAGAATGGGAGGTCTCGGCTCTCTAAGGAGGAGAGAGTCTTAACCACCTCACGACCATAGACCTAGAGAGAAACCAGAAGAATAATTATTTTTCTCTGGCACAAACTCGATTCATTTATACATCAAACAAAGTACAAAAATCAGTTTGATCGGACTCTGTTTGTGTATGAACCAACCGCATATGTGCTTGAAAAAACAAAGCATAGTATGGTTTGGAACTTTTAAAGTCTATTTTTATGTCGCACAAACGTGATTCATTCATACATCAAACGGAGTAAAATCAAACTCATTTTTGGCTTGCATATTCTTTTCCGACGAGTTCTACAAAATGAATGATTCCAATCAAGTTTTTGAGTTCGAATGAACCCAAAATAATTTAAAAATGGAGAGGACCAGACATTTTAATATCGGAGGGAAACTCGGTTTGTGTTTATTTTTTTGCCAAACGGTATACACAGTGGGGTTTATGAGAAAGTTTAGTAACTTGACAAATAATTTAAAAATGGAGAGGACCAGACATTTTAATAATGGAGGGAAACTCAGTTTGTGTTTATTTTTTTGCCAAACGGTATACATCAGTGGGGTTTACGAGAAAGTTTAGTAACTTAATAATTAAAGGGAGTTTAAAGTCTCTCCATAGATTTGACCCCAAACCTCTCTCTTGTACAACCAAGAAGTACAATCAAATGTGGCTCCAAACCTCTGGTACATGTTATTGATGTTGTTTGCAAGTTTGGTAACTTGCCTTGGCGGTCGACTTAGGCCTTTTTATTGGTTTTTGTGAAGTTGTTTATACTAAACCCAAATTTTTTGTTAAAAATTGAGTTGTTTTCACTAAATAAAAACATCTAACACATTTTCTCTCACAAACACCCTACATATTTTCTTCAATTTTTCATTTAGTGGAAATAATTTAATTACAAATAGCTTACCGGAATGTCCCTGGATGGTGTATGCAGTAGTATTATTGGCTATGCAAATACTAGGTATGCCTGAGATATGGAAGTTCAATTTTGTTCACCCTTCTGAAATATTGAAGAGGCTCAATTTTATTGGAGCTGAAACTCTGACAACAGGGGATCCACTAATTTTGTTTCATTTAAATTTTTTTTCATCGGTTGTTTTATTTTAAATTTGGGGCCGCTTCATAGAATCATAAGAGAATCAAGGTTTTATCACGTGGTTATCTCTCTGTGGTCCCTTAAAAAGTTGGCCTCGCCACGGTTTCAAGTAACAGCGACCCGTTCTTTTTGTAGGTCTCAATATGTTTCTCATCTAGGCAAATAAATCAAGTTGATCGGGCATATGTAAAAGCTTGGTCGAATTGCATTATATGAAGAGACCACAAAAATGGTGCATATCATCAAATAAAATCCTAGTCAACAACCCCAAGGCCCCGTTCAGTTGCCAGGAAAGTACAGGAAAGGATGGGAAAATCAATTTTCCCATAACTTTTCTAGTGTTCAATTGGCAGGAAAATTCTAGGACTTACCAATTTAAGTTTTCCTGCAGGAATTACTTTCCTGCAAAAGTGATCCTGCAAAAAACACAGGATTTTGCGTCGCGGGAAAAGGAAAATGAGTGAACACTCACAAAATTTTTCAGAAAGTTTCTTTTTCCTGACAAATGAACAACTAAACCTTAATTTTTCTTGCAAAATTCTTTTGTCAAATGAACACTCACAGGAAAATGATTTTCTTTTTCTTTTACTTCACATCACTTCACTTTTTCTGGGAATCAATTTCCTACACAACTTTCTCGACAACTGAACGGAGCTAGCTTAGTATTCTATTCCCCTTTTCTCACATCTAAACAAAGTCTCACATCTAAACAAAGTTCCTTACTGAAATGGAGACTACATCTCCATTTTGGAGACCAAAACTCTAAAAAGAACGGTGAGTCCCTCTAATATTACCCATGAAGTACAAATGGTTGAAGAAAATAGGGAATAAATTATAAAATCCCCCCTAAATATAGAGATTTGGTCTCCAAAATAGAGATACAAAACTTAATATTCCGTATAAGATGCTTTGAGGAGTCTCCATCTTTGGAGACCCAAGCAAAAATCTTCACTTTCGAGAAATTTAGTATGATTGGAGTTTTTTTGATCTTGGAGACTTTGATCTCCAAATAGAGATTTGGAGATTAAACAAAGATTGGAGCTGAAACTCTAACAGTAGGGGACCCACTTATCTTTTTTTAAAATTTTTTTGAACGGTTGTTGGCTTTGTTCGGTTAAGGATTTAGTTTTAGTTTTGTTTTTAATTATTACCCTACTTCTTTCTCCAATTATTATTTTCTCATCTCTCTCCAATCATTATCTTTATCTTCAATCATTACTCTATTTCTCTCTTCACCCATTACCAAAACTAAACTAAACTAAATTAAACTCCCAATCAAACACTATCGTTGTATTTTAGATGAGGTCCACTTCATCGAGAATCAAAATTTTAAACTATCACTTTGTGATCTCTCATGTGGTTTCTTCCGTGATATAAAATTTAAAATTTGGACTCGCCACGGTTGATTAATTGATGACAAGCCGTTCATTTTGTAAGCTTCGATATGCTTTTCATTTGAGCAAAAAATCAGGTAGGTTGGACATCGACTAAAGCATGATTGGATTGCATGCATTATATAAAGAGACCAACAAAAATAATTCAGATCATCACATAAAGTTGCTGTGAAGAAGAACCTCAAGGGTTTGGCTCAGTACGGAATGCTTGGGACTTAGAAGTTTGCTTATTCTTTAAGGGCTCGCCACCAATTGTCAACACTGTCTCACCGATGCTTAAGCGTGTCAAAGCGATCATGAAAGGGACTGTATAGATTAATTCAATACTAATGCTATGGGTACCGACCAACTATGCACAGAGAATGCACAGTTTGGTGTGGGGGGCCAGATTCGGGTATCACACAAATGATTCGAACAGTTAATAAATTTCCAAATAAATTTTTGAATGGCCGTGTTAAAAATCAGCTCCAATAAATACTTACTTGTAAGTGTTTGATCCAATCTTTCAAATTTTCGTTTAGAATTTAGGATTCGGGAATCTGAATGAATCTTGAAGCAAAATTAGATAATTGGATCAAGCATTTACAAATATTCCATTGAGCTGGTTATTCACAAGGTCACTCAAATATTATTTCGAAGTTAATAAACGGATCAAATTATATGTGGACCTACACACTGATCTATGCACTATCTATGCACAGTCGAACAATATCCATAGTTGAATTTTTAATTCGAAATGCGTGAAAACTGCCCTCCAACCACATTTATTGTCCAAATACTCCATTAAAAACATTATAAAGAATCACATCTCACCTCAGACGGAACAAACCACATCAAGATTTGTCACATGGGAAGGTCCTTTCCTCCTTTATATATTGTACATTGACTCCCATTTAATTTGTTTATGAAATCTTTTAATGATTTCCAGCTCACTCCATGTACCAATAGAGTTTTATACAGCAATTTGCCTTTTATTATACAAAACAATTTCAAGCAAGCACTGATTTATATTATACTGTAAACATAATTATATGTATCTTCCCACAAAGAGTCTTATTATATCCGGCCAGTATGCATCAGGTGGCAACTAAATAAAGGATGTATAGAGATCTGAACAACATAATTGAGTGTCATACTAGGCTGGCTGTTTCCAGTATTAACTTCTCACTTTTTCTTACAATCCAGATTGTTTGGGCTGGCGTGCTCTATGTGTAATTCATGAGGGATCTACTCCATGTATTTTATGGACACAACTGTTTTCAGAGCTATTGGATACACATGAATCTACATACATTAAACGGCTTCAAAATGTCGGGAGTTATGTTACTAAACTTTTTGAACTCTCAATTCACCATCAGGCCAAGCCCTCACGTTGACTAACTTCTCACTTTAATGTTCAAGATGCTAATAAAATATAGTCATTCATATCATGTGATACAAGAAGGCAATCTGGCAACTCTCAATTCACAAGGAATGAAAATAACTTAAAACGATATTAAGGGTGTGTTCCACTAACTAAAATTTAAAGATGATATATTGTGAGAGAATGATTTGTTTCGTAAAGTAGAAAATAAGTACTTAAAGAATAAGAACGTTAGCAGGACGGAATTTAACTAATGACAACAAAATTGCTATATCAATCAAAGACTTAATACTAGGGAAAATGACGGTCAATGACGTATTTTGATAATTAATACCTGCCAAGGTCATTTTGTTCATTACAAATGTTCTTAGTATGTCCTTAAAAGATATTAATTATCAAAACACGTCCTGGACCGTCATTTTCCCTAAATACTATAATAGCTAGCAGGCCACGCAACGGCCACGGTCGCGGTTTAATGATACCGATAATGTCGACCGATTCATAGTGGGAGTCGCTTGTAGTGATCGTGGATCATTCAAATCAATTTCGGCCATTGGGGAAAAAAATGAAGAAGCTTTTGGAGCATTTAAATGGGTCGTAGCGGTCAAGTATTGCCATTAAAATATAATATATATATATATAAGTGTATATCACTTCTTTTCAAGTCCAGTCGTCTGGATTTTATTATGGTCCGGATTTCTATTTAAGTCATTGGATCTGGATGGGGGAGATCGATCCCATCCAGATCCAACAGCTTAGACTAAAATCTGAACCATAATAAAATTCGAACGACTGAACCTGAAAAGAAGTATGTATATATATATATATATATATATATATGCGGTCAAGTATCCACTGTAGCGGTTGTAATGCAAATAAAAAAATCTAATACATAACAATCGCGTGTGATTTTTTAGTCTCACTGTTATATCGAAACCATGACGAAGCCTGGTGGCCACCCTGCTTAAATTTTATTTTTTCTTATAATTTTATAGTAGTGGTCTTTTAGAATCTGTATAATTCTACAAGCCTGTTCACCCAACGTTTCTTTCTTAAAATATAAATTCCGTTCATCTAAGATTATTAAAAAATTTAGTACTGGCCCTCCTAATAATTCTCTACAAAATAATTCACATGATAAATTTTTTGGAAATAGTTTTTTTTTTTTTTTCACGTGATGCACTCGATCTCACTGCATTTAATAATTTATTTGCTCTTACATTTTAAGATTTTAAGTAACCCCATGTTTTTGGTACTTTATTGTATTCTATTTGTGTGATCCAGGTCAACAGAGGAACGTAATTGATGCATTTTTTTTTTTTAATTTTTTGAATTGTACTTAGGAGTGGGCACTGTGTTATATCGTGTTCATGTTAGAATTCTCTCAACCTTAAACCGATTTGTTTATCTTTTCGTGTCAGAATTCTGTTTCTTAAAATTGCCCTGACCCGATCTTCATGTTGGATTCGTATTGTGTTTTCGTTGTAGTATCATGTTGTTCATGCTCATGATAATATTTTAGCTGAATTATTTATTTACTGCTATTGAATTTCAAAGTTCATACTGTTAATTATGATAAATTCACTATTTCATCTTTTAGGTATGGGGAGTGGGTTTATACTTTAATTATGACATTTATTTCATTTTTTAGGTTTGGGGGCACCGATGTAATGCATTACTACTATTTTGATGTACTATGTTTTACAGAAAAGATAGGTACACTAATTTTTTATACTACATAATTACACTATATTTTATGTGACGTCTATTTCGGATCCCACGAAAATTTAGAAAAAAATCGATAAATTTTAAAATATTATTTTATGGGGCCTTGTAAAAAATCAACTCCAACAAATATCGGTAATTATTACTTTGCGACTAGTATGCATGGATCATGTGCTATGTTCCCATTTCTATTGACGTAAGCGGAGCAAACCAAAGCCGAGATTGAGAAGGAAGAAAATTTACACCAATGACAAATGAATGACAATGAAAAAAAAAAGTCGAAAGAGTCAAAAGACACGCAAGAGTTTACACGCATGGTTCAGCCTGCATCCACGGGAGAAGAAATCAGGGCTGGCTCATAGGGTAGGCGAGAAAAGTGACCACTTCTAGACCCCGAATTTTGATCCAAAATTGAGACCCCACTGTAATGTAACTTACATATTAATATTAGAATATTTAAAAATAATAAAACACAATTGTATCTTATTTTCTTCAAAAACTCTTGCAATCATATCCTTTTAGTTTGATTTTTTTGTTATTTTTTGTACTTTTATCATTTTTTTAAGAAATTCATGAATATGTAAAGGACTTAATAAAGGAAATAACTTCGAGTATCCAAAATATATAAGCCGGCACTAGAAGAAATGTGCAGGATAAATTACATAACCCCCATTCCTAGTACACCTACTCTCACCACCCAAAGAACGATTTACAATAGGAGAACAAAGGAGGCGGATTCTTTGCGGTTGGACTGCAGAGAGTCCATACAGTCCAATCTCAGCCATTTATCTTCGCATGTAATGGTCCAAACTTCATAAAACTTTTCCAAAAAAAAATTTAACTTTTCTCTGAATTTTTTTTTTTATATCTCAACCGTTAAAAACACCATCCGATTGTTCTTAACCTTCCAACCACACATTTGCAGTCCACATGTGGACCGCAGACCAGCCTAATTCCAGAAGAAACACCCTATTTTGAATAGGAGACAAGAAACATCCTCTCATTTTCTCACCAGGCCACAAGCATACAAAATTTATTGTAATTAAAGTCCAGGATTTCAATATCCAATCAAAACTTGTAATTAAAGTCAATCAATAATATCCAATCAAAGATTGATATCTTCCCACTTGCAACTTTATCCAACGATGACTAACATGAGCCAAAATTCAACAAAAAAGTGATGCAGTCTTTCATATATACAACTAAGGTTTGCTTGTGTCCGAAGACACGAAGCAACTCGTTCTGAACACAATTCAAATGAATTTGTATCATTTGTTACTATTGACCACCCCACTTACCAAGCCGACTTCTCCTAGAAGTAGTGTTCTCAAATAAGCTTTAAACAGAGTTAATCTAATCAACTAGCTAGACAACTACATTACACATCAATTCATTGCATCTTAAAGAAATGTCTAAAAATAGCACATTTGCTGCAATACCTTAGAAACTACTAAAGAGACGTGTAAGGAGAATAATTTCATATTGAAGGCTTAACATGACGTGAGAGACTATCTTCTCAATGTTCTTCCCAATCTTTTATCTGTCACTTTTGACGTTGAATGTCTTTGAACTTTCTCATATCAACACTTTTCAAAATGTCCATGTAACAAGTTGAGTAAAATATCTCCATCTTGAAGCATATATGGAAGACAAATCTAGTGGTTGATTATATTAGTAAGAATGTTTTATCTGGGCACTTTAGGTCTCAGGTGTATTTCTAACTTTTGATTGGAATTGATCCCCTCTCCCTTAATAAAATGCTATTTTTGCCGTTCAAAAAAAATTATTTTAGTACGAAATATTGGAGCACACAAACGGTACATGTGCAACTAAAGTTACATCATTTCCGATGCCATTGAAGGCTTGAAGCAATCTATTTTTGTTAATCCTCCTCAACTCCATTGCCTTTTCAAACCAATTTGGACGCAAGAGAGAGGGAGAGGGAGAGGGAGAGGGAGGTAGCAACCACGCAAGAAAACACAACTTAAAATCGGACTACGGTTGCCCAAGCATAAAACTTGAAGGTACTAATTTACTGCTAGGCACGTAAAAATAGTTAGAACCATTCGTCTGTACAGATAATAGGCAGGGCCAGCCCTAGGCATAAGCCCACCAGGCGACCGCTTAGGGCCTCCCATTTTGGGCAAATAATTGAGCCCAAAATAGTGCAATATATTAAATATTAGGTATGTGAAATATTTTTCAACTAGGCTAACATAGCATGGTGGTAAAGCGCCTGTGTATGGAGCACGGAAATGCGAGTTCAATTCCTGGTGGCTTTCATTTTTATCCCAAAATTTTGGAACATCTCTACAGAAAAAGGTTTTGAAAAGAAGTTTTGGAGTCTCAAACTCCCAACCCGAGATTTTAAAAGGCAGTACAAGTACCTATTATCTCGAACAACTTATAAATATACTAAAAAATGAGAGGCCTTATTTTCAAACTTTGCCTAGGGCCTCGGAAATCTCAGGACCAAGCCTGGTAATAGGGTCAAAAAATCAATAGGTTTGCTATCAACTAATTAATGCACTCCGAAACAGTCGGTAAAATTTGCACGACCACATAGAGTTGCAGAATCGCAGGCGGGACAGGCTAGAATAGTAATGCTGGGAGAGAGAAAAGAGTAAGAGAAATGAGATATTACAAGTGAAGAAGTGACGAAGAAGAATATATATTAAAGAGTGATTTTCAAGCAAAACACAAGACACACTTGAAGGACCAAATTCCAGAGATCTTATTCAAAATATTGTTATTAAAAAGGAGGGATAAAGGATTCATTGGGCAAAACGAAACCTGTTTAGCAACAACTATTATTATTATTATTATTTTTATTTTTTATTTTTTATTTTTTTTTGAAGAGTTATTCATTGTCTTGAATGATCCAAAAAGGATCAAATTACATAGATCGATTGGGAGATCAGTCCAGGGCCGGCTCATAAATTTTGGAGGCCGGAAGCAAATTACAAAAGATTTACCATTACAAAGTATATTTATATAGTTATTTCAAAAAAATGCAACCATTACAATATCTCAAAATTCATCATTTGAAAATTAGTCTTCTCAAATTTCATTCCATTGTCAATTCCATTCATTGAACCAAACATATCCTAATGGGTTATGGCCTATGAGAGTTGATAATCCAGAAATTCCATCGTTGGGCATATTTTGTGGCTCTTAAATTTCAATTGGGCCTATTTTTGTAAAGTAGACTTAGTGCCAAATTATTTTTGGGACATATACACATACATATATATATGGGTCCTAGAATTTTAAGGGCCTTCATTTTTAGCTTTTTTGGGAACCCGAAGTGCATGTTTCTCTCACCAATCCTCTCAGCCGGTCCTAGAGATCACGAAGTGGGGCTCACCTATCCTCTAAGCTTGCCCTAGAGATCACGAAGTGGGGGAGGGGGGGATACCGCTGGTCTCTATCAGCAATTCGGTTACACCAAGAAAAATGAAAGATCGAGGTTGCTTTAGGGGACACTTTCTTGGCGCGTTTCTTCTCAAACAAGAAAAATTCAAACGCGGTGGACCGGCCAGCTAGCCAAGGCAGAACCCACTTTGATAATTTTAATTTTTTTCAAGAAAAGGTCCCATCCTTCAATATCATGATTGGATCGACCAGGCCAGATCATGAGTGAATAGAAAATCAAAAATGTACATAGTTGTTCCAGCGGAAGTACTAGGAATAATTCTACCACTTCTACTGGGAGTAGCCTTTTTTTTTTTTTTTTAATTTGATCACTGAAACTGCCCAAACGGCTACAAACACCTAAAATCCGGAGCCCTCGGTTGGAAAAAAACAATCCTCAGCTTTTGAATTATCCATATGGATTGGGTAGGAGGAGTTCACTATCGAATCAATGCCAGAGCCCTGAGGCAAAGAACCCAAAACGATTCATGGGCCTTGTTCTCGTGGACCCAGGAACATTGGAGAAATGGACTTTGCTAAAATCTCGAACCCAGATGGGCCAGCTATAGCTCAGCCCAATTTGATTTATTTGTTTTGACTAAATCATGAATTTGTGACTAGTTTAGGAAAAGGAAGGGTACAGAAAGACTCAAAAGGGTAGTTAGGTAAACCAACATTTTGTTCTGTTTCTTTATTTTGGTTAATCTCTGCACAAATATGATTGGACTCCATTGCTGAATAAAGAAGGGGGGGAAAAATTCAAAAGACATGAACTAGCCAATACAAACCACTTCCTCATTGGCAGGACTAAATAAAATGATTGAAACTTGTAATTAATCCGATTTTATAATTGTCTCATTTGTTA
Source organism: Rhododendron simsii (assembly GCA_014282245.1). Classification (NCBI taxonomy): domain Eukaryota; kingdom Viridiplantae; phylum Streptophyta; class Magnoliopsida; order Ericales; family Ericaceae; genus Rhododendron; species Rhododendron simsii. The sequence continues at coordinate 5,860,412 of CM024964.1, forward strand.
TAACTTATTACAAGTCATAAAAGTAATTTTTGCTAACTGGAACCAACAAATGGGAACCATTTTAGGAACACTAATTGCTTTGGTAATTATGTCTAAGTATCATATTTTTGGTACCATGTGATGTGTCACCACTATATTAGATAACAACTATCAAACCACCCCTGTATCGCCAAATTCAATGGATAAGACTTATCAAACATGGTTTTATAGGAAATAGTTGATAAACAAACCATGCAATTCATTGTTCAAGCTTGATTTATAAAATATTATGTGGTTTAAAAATAAGTTCGAGCTTAGCTTATTTATAAGAGACAAGCCACTCTCAAATGGGTTTTAATTGATCGATCTCGAGTAACTTGAATATTTTATTCATCATAAGCCGATCGAGTGGAGTTATAGGTTGCCCAAGCATGATCATTTAAAAGCTGAACGAGCTATATAAATTAAAATACTATACAAGTTTAGTTTTTTCTTTTTATGTAACAAGTTAAGCTATATAAATTAAAATACTACACAAGTTTAGTTTTTTTTATGTAACAAATCAATCGTAAACAAGGATTTAACAAACAAACATTAAGGGGTTATTCGGCTAAATAAGCCAAAAGGCTTATTTATTTGTCCTTATTCAAAAAAATTCATATTTATTAGTTTTTCGTCAATTTTTTGGGGATTGTTGCTTAGTCACGACGAGAGGAATCTAAAAGGTAAAAAATTACGATCGAAACCTAATTTTTTTGAATATAGGCAAAAATAAGTCAATAAATCAATTTTATAGTTCTTTTTTTTTTTTCCCATCCCTCCTAACGGGATCATGATTTCTTTGTAATTCTTTTTATAGGAACCATGATGATCATGATCAAAGGGAAAAGTCATAGAAGCAATTTCAATCACATGATGGAGCAAACCACCGAAAGTGGGAAAGTCTTTTTAGTCTTCTGATGGGGGACATTACTCGTTCAAACTTCATATACTCCACTACATTTTAAAGATGAATGAGTGATCTGCTTTACGGTTGGACGGCTAGTATTATATCAAGTGAACGGTGAAATTGAACCTCCAGAAATTAATCGAGATGTGTGTAAGTTGATCTAAATGAGTTATCAATATAGGTGGGTAGCCACTTTAGAGAGGTGGAGTACCTATATATTATGAGTCTTTTCGAATCTGACTGATTTTATGATGAGAATTGTTTATTTTATTAAGCTCATCGAGTTACCTACGGCTGCACTCATAATAAAAAAATTAAACAATTCAAGAATCTATTTTTCTTGCACTTAGAATGGAGGTACCTTCTTGAAGCCACTTGCTAATCATATTTTTTGGAACACATTACTATTCCATGTCTCATTGCGAGTCTTTTCGAATCTAACTGATTTTATGATGAGAATCATTTATTTTATTAAGCTCATCGAGTTACCTACGGTCACACTCATAATAAAAAAATTAAACAACTCAAGAATCTATTTTTCTTGCACTTAGAATGGAGGTACCTTCTCGAAGCCACTTGCTAATCATATTTTTTGGAACACATTACTATTCCCTGTCTGATATTATTGGTCCGGCCGACATATAAAATCAGCTATTTAAGTGGACATGAAATTGAGGTAGGCATCCTCGCAAAGTCAAAATTAAATTTTCAATTCCTTGTTACTTTTAAAAAGAATTTCTACTTTTTTATGAGGATTAATATATGAAAATCTAAATAATTTCTTTGCCTTTTTGAAGATGAGAAAAGAATCCCAAAATGTAGCTGCTAATATTTTGATCAAGAAAGTGAAGCTAGTGCAGGATCTATGTTATCAGTGTAACTTTATTTTGTGTTGATTTTCATGATATTCTATAAACTGCTTTTATTATCCCTTGAATTTCCAACTCTTCAAGGGAAAAAAAAGAAATACCAGGCAAGGCATAGTCCATAGATATGAATTACAGACAAAGGGGAGGGAAATCATTACTGAAATGTATGTGCATGATATTTGCAGAAAAATCTGTACGGAAATCATTACTGAAAATCATATCAAACGATATACAATCAACGTGATTTACAGCATTATCAATGTTCTCGATAAACTCTAAAAAATGAACAATTTCAATAGTTTTTATGAGCCCAAAAATAGCTCACAAATGATTCAAACTGGACCGGACTGGTCGGACAGAACTGGATGGATCCTCCCCCAATTCCTTACGAAAGTGATCTGACAAACTAGCTAGGAACTCCAAATCCCAAAATCCCATCATCTCAAAACCCTAATCGAGAGCCTCATCATTTTACACTCCATAGGCAATCAAATGCACTTTACTTTTACTTTTATTATTATTATACTATTCTCCAGTAGTATTGAGTCATGATTATTATAGACTTTTGTTGTGGAGAATATTTTACTAGTGCTTTGCACGACGAAAAAGGAAGGGAACAAACCGATGCGTCTTTCCTCAGCAGATTCCAAGGGGGACTAAAGTAGTAGTAACTTTTTTTTGAAAATGCCCACTTGTAATGAGTGCATTTTTTTAAAAAAAATTGTTTGATATTTTATGTTATCATTATACATATTTAATTCTGCGGTCTCGCTTGCTTCTGTCCACTAGACAAAGGATAATATGTCAATAATTTCAAATAAGTTTGGATATCAATGCATGTCTTACAGACGTTAAAATACTTTCACAAATATTAATACATATTTCTCGAATATCAGTTCATATTTTACCCATTCTCCTACATCATTGCGGCAAAACTTAGAATAATCCTAAAGCACTCTACTTTTTTGAAATTGATTGATTTATCGATTGTGCAGTCGATTTGATTAGGTGATAATTTGAACCGTTATTTTGCACCATTAGAACTTTGAAGACCAAAATGGTTTAGGAAATTTGGTAGGGTTACTTTTAAGAGGGTGTGTTGCAAGCTATGAATTTGCATTTTGCATTGTGCGGATTTGCATTTTGAGTATTGATGAATAGTTTTTGAAATGGATTTTACAATAATGCATTATGAAAAATGATCTAAATAAAGAAGAATCAAACTTCGAGAGATGCATTTTAGATTCTTCTTTCTTACATCGTCATTCACTATTCCTTTACAAAATCTAGTTTATAAGTTATTGAAACACTTCCATATTCTCTACAAAAATAACTTACGATTCAAAATATAAAAATTTATTGATGACTTTAAAACAATCCTAAATATAACTTAATACTACGGCTGCAAACGAACCGAGGTACTCCCAAAGAGCTCGAGGCTTGGCTCGGCTCGTTAGGCTCCACTCGGCTCAGCTAGACTCGTTTAGTAATCAAGTCAAATTCGAGCTCGAGTTTTGGATTCGTTTAGTAAACAAACCGAGCTTTAACACTCCAAAACTCGGCTCGACTCGACTCAAAAAAACTCAGCTCAAAAAAGTAGGCTCATCTAATTTATAAAAACTCGTTTGGTTAATGAATCAAGCTCGTTTCATTAAGAGAGTTGTTTATAGCCAAGTCAAACTCTGAGCATGAGTTTTTGGCTCGTTTATTGAATAAATTGAGCTCTATTTATTTTGCCATCTTTTATCAATGTTCTCCCTCTATTTCCATCTATATATACACACCTGTACGTAGTATCCAATCAGTGAAATCGTGCGGCCTTCATTTTAGGGCTTTAGAGAGAGAGTGTGCGCGTAAAGTAGTGAGTGGGTAGATGGCGGAGGAGAGCGGCGCCGCTACCGATTTCCCAGTGAAGAGGCAGAGGGAGGACGAAGAATTGAACAACAACCACAACCACAACGGTGTCGAAATGGAAGGAATCAACGACAATAATAATATTAGCACCAACAAAGAGTCTGAATATATTTCATCTGTTATACCCGGTTGGTTTTCTGAGATCAGCCCAATGTGGCCAGGTGGGTTTCTGATCATTTACATTTATGTATCTTTTCTGGGTTCAGATTGTTTTTAAAATTCTCTGATTCTGGCAAAAAAAGCAACAATTGAGCTTTAGATTTCGTATTAGTCTTTTCTTTCACTGTTGCATGTATTGGTATGGTGGTGTTGTTTTTTTTGGTTAGACAGTCAGCGTGTCCGGCCAGCTCACCCCCGCCTAAACTAATCCCGGTCCGGTCAAAGGCAAGCAATCCACATCAGAAAATTCATAAGAAGTCACTTTCTTGCGGCCTGACCCCAAGAATCGAACCTGATCAATTTTATCTTTTCTGGGTTCAGCTTGTTTTAAATTTTCTCTGATTTTGGCTCAAAAAAACTGAGCTTTAGATTGTGTATCACCCTTTTCTTTTCTGTTGCAATCTGCACGTACTAGTATGGTGTTGTCTGCTAATCATACGTAGATGTATCTTTTGTGGGCTGAGATTGTTCTTTGACGTCTCTGATTTTGATGAAAACGAAAAAAACTGAGCTTTAAATTTTGTATTACCCTTTTCTTTACTGTTGCATGTACCGGTATGGTGTTGTTTGTGTGAGAAGAAATATGCTTATTGATTTGTAGTAACAACTTTATAGTCACCTTAGTGTTGTGGAATGAAGGTTCTGAGTATCACAGCTAGTTGGACAGGAATTCTCTAGTCGTATTGCAATTGGTTTTGCAGTAGATGAGAATCAAAGTCAAACTGAGGCGATTTTCACTTAGACCTGTGTTCATGTCCTCCAAGGCTGGCTCATAAGTTTTGGAGGCCGGAAGCAAATCTCTTGAATGAGGTCTCTCTATATTTTTCATACAAAAGTTGGTCTACAAAGAGTTTCATAAAAAAAAACCATTACAAAAGATTTACCATCACAAAGTATAAGCATATAGTTATCCCAAAAAAATGCAACCATTACAATATCTCAAAATTCATCCTTTGAAAATTAGTCTTCTCAATTCCATTCCATTGAACCAAACGTATCCTAATGGGTTATGGCCTATGGGAATTGATAATCAGTGTATTCCACCGTTGGGCCTATTTTGTGTAAAGTAGACTTAGTGAAAAATTATTTTTGGGACATATATACGTACATATATATAGGGGTCCTAGAATTTTGGGGGCCATAATTTTTAGCCTTTTTAGGGGCCTGAAGCGCATGCTTCTCTCACCTATCCTCTAAGCTGGCCCTGACGTCTTCCCCTTCTGAACAACCCTATTGGGGCATGTTCACCATTTGGTGTGTCAAATGACATTCCATGGTTCTCATACCTGGTCAGATACAATTGTCGCATCTAGTACTGGCCTGATCTTGCAATTTTTTGCTTGTTGCCATTGCCCTGACCAGTGAGTGATGTGTTTCTGGTAATTTTAGTTCATCTGCAAAATGCTAGTCAGGACTCAGGAGCTTGGTTATGGAAGCAGATGTGGCTATTATTCCTTCTGCTTGCAATTGTTTTATTGGTGCAAAACTTTGTTCTTGCGCACGTGGTTTGAAAAATATAACTTGGACTTCCGTTGGCCATTCCATTTGTAGATAAGATATGTTTTACATGCCCACTGTCATGTTTCGTGTTAATACCGACTTGTTTTTTTCCATTTCATAAGCTGGGTAGCTTGTTGCTCTGACTAATGTACAACTTGCAGAGCCATGTATTTCATACGGAGTATGTTGTTAATATGCAAATTGTGAAATTAGTTCTTATCAGAGTATGTTGTTGTTGTATTTCATACGAAGTATGTTGTTAACATCTTTTATTTTTTACGCCCGTTAAATTCTTGATGCATATGTTTGTGCTGAAGTATTATAACTTCTTTTGTCCTTGTCTGGAAAAAGTTATTGTTAATTCTGTCTTCTCTTTATAACGTACTATCTCATCCATAAAGTTAATTTTTGGTGAATTCAGGAGAAGCACATTCTTTGAAGGTGGAAAAGATCTTATTTCAAGGAAAATCTGAATACCAGAATGTTATGGTTTTCCAGGTACTTGATGTTCTGGAACTCAAAACATGTAGTTTGCCTCTGGTTTTTTCTTACTATGATTGGTCTGTTTCTGATTTCTATGTTGCAGTCTTCAACCTATGGAAATGTTCTTGTTTTGGATGGTGTGATTCAACTCACAGAGAGGGATGAATGCGCATATCAAGAAATGATTGTACATCTCCCACTTTGCTCGATTCCCAATCCAAAGAAGGTCTGTTCAACGTATTAAAATTCATTGACGACCAGTATCATTTGGATGTAAAAATGTTGTTTTTGCACTGAATAGTTTCGATACTGGTACTTTTTTGGAGTTAAATGGCCCTTATTTGTTTGGGTTTGTCTGGTGGATCTCGACTCTAGATTTAGGTTTTTATGGGGGTAAATCTAGGGCAATCGAGAAGTTGCACATAGAGAGAAGAAAAAGATGAACCAAGGTGAATGTCTGAAAGGTATCTAAGCTTTGGTGTTTGTAGGTAATGTAGTCCAGTCATTCCACTTGCCAGGACACGTGGCTACCCCCTAGACGGCCCCCCCACGACAGGTGGCACGTGAAGTGGACTGTTCTATCATATCTTCACAAACACTGTTCTCTGCCTGGGCCTCTTCATCAGAAATATGCCTCAGTATCACAGGTAGAATACTGCCCTCTGTACCCCTCCCCACAACCCAATAACCTCAAGCATTGGGCTATGAGTAAGGTCCAAGCACCTTACGCATGACCCTTGGAGGATGTGGTATAGAGGCTGGAGGGAGGCTCATTAAGTTAGGGCTAGTGTCCCCCTTGGGAAGAGTTCTCCTGCCTTAACATCCTCAGAGAGAGACCAAGACAGAAGATGCCAAAAACCGACATCAGTGCCCTGTTACCTGACACAATCACAATGCGGTGAACCAATCTGAGTCATGTAGTGTAAACGCCTTAGCAACTCAGCGCGACACCTTCATACAGCCATGATCTGTGATCTCTCTAAGTATCAAAGATGCGCCGATGAACTATGAGTTCCAATACTTGTGCCATGGAACGGCCAGCATACGGCCATGAACAGACATCAGTGCCCTGTTACCTGTTACCTGACACGATCACAATGCAGTGAGTCGATCTGAGTCGTGTAGTGTTAATGCCATAGCGACTCAGCGTGACACCTTCATACAGCCATGAACTGTAATCTCTCTAATCAAAGATGCACCAATGAACTATGAGTTCCAATACTTGTGCCATGGAATGGCCAGCAGTGTGAGGATGCCACCTGTACTAAACAGAGTAGTCAACTAGCCATGCATATCCAAGGCTACAACCCCAATATTTTGTTTTGTTTTTGATAAGTGCAAGGCTACAACCTAATGCAAGATTTAGAAAAGAATAAATTCCAAAACATCTGGTAAGTTCACCTAGCGCCTACCATCTGCCAGTTAGCTCTCACTACATGCATCTACAATGGTTGACAGTGAAAGTGGTCAATGGATTCCCATGTGACTAGCCATTCAAACTCCTACTTATTGTGGTTTTTGGCTACTCTAAAACTAGTTGAGCTGTGGAAATTTTATTTGCCAGTTGAGAACAGCATGAATTGAGCAAGGAAACTGGTTTTAAAAGATGGGGAAAAAAATCAAGCCATATATGACAGGCTATTTTAGTTTTTAAATCTGTCTCTGAGAAAACTGCTAAACAAACAAAGTGCAATTAACATTAACTGTATATAGTTCTTCCCTTATCTTCTATTTTGGTGCTCACAGATTGTTTCATTTGTAGGTTTTGGTTATTGGAGGAGGGGATGGTGGTGTTTTACGTGAAGTGTCTCGCCATTCTTCTGTTGAGCAGATAGATATTTGTGAAATTGATAAAATGGTCGTTGATGTGAGTGATAATGATTTGGTTAAGTTTCTGTTTATGTTTTCTGTTGTGTTCAGCTAGCGGTACATTCTTTTCCTACTAGATATGCATTGGATGTTAATCTCTTGCACCAAAGTCTCTGTTTATATATGTCTTCTTTGGAGTCAAAGAATCAAACACGGATTTACCTTCCAAATGAGAGCAGATGGTTGCTTTCATAGGTCCTATGATTTGAGTTCTGTGGGTCAATTTGGAAGAGAGAGGAAATTGATAACCTCATTATGTGATTCTATTCCAGGTTTCAGAACGATTTTTCCCTCACGTCTCTATCGGATATAAGGATCCCCGTGTAACTCTACATATTGGTGATGGTATAGTCAGCTCTTTTTATTCTCCACTTCTCAACCTCTTCATCCTTTCTGCTTTAAATTGATGCCTTCACTGGTTTTCTATCACTCTCTCTGCAGGCGTTGCTTTTTTGAAAGCTGTTCCTGAAGGAACTTATGATGCAATTATAGTAGACTCTTCTGATCCAATAGGTGATCGCATTGTTGCAGTCAATTGCTTCATTTCTTATATTTCATCGGAAGCGTGACCTATTGCTTTCTTAGGTTGTTCATCAGAAACCTCTTTCCATTTTAAGACCCAAGTCCCTTGTTTTATCTTTGATCAGGTCCTGCACAGGAACTTTTTCAAAAGCCATTTTTTGAGTCAGTAGCAAAGGCTCTTCGTCCTGGAGGGGTTATTTGTACTCAAGCAGAAAGCATATGGCTTCACATGCACATAATCGAAGATATTGTTGCAAATTGCCGCCAGATATTCAAAGGCTCTGTCAACTATGCATGGACCTCAGTTCCTACATACCCAAGGTATGCCATATTAAGGACCCCCTTTTCTGATTGTGTTATTTCTACTTCTGCGTATTTGTTTAGTGGGAGCTTCCATCATTTAAACTCGAGATGGTTATATTATTTGTTGAGGGTGAAATTCTATTTGTTTTCTTTTATCGGTTTTGCTAAGCACAGCCATTGCAGATAGTACTGGTATAGTACCGAAGAAGTCAAGACTTTCAACAACTTTCATGGAGTCAATACACATTCACGGATTTTAATACACTTTTTACAGATTCAAATGCACTTTTTACACATTATCCCCTGCCCTTAGGGAGGGTTGGTAGCATGTTCCTTCTTTCCGTTTATAGTTGACGCTTTGCTCTTGTTAATGGAGAAAATTTGTGTATCTCAATGCTATTGGCTTCTTTAATTCCAGTGGGGTGATTGGTTTCATGCTTTGCTCTACCGAGGGGCCGCCCGTGGATTTCAAGCATCCAGTCAACCCAATAGAGGGTGATGATAGCCATTGCAAATCAAACGGGCCCTTGAAATTCTACAACAAAGAGGTGTGGTTCTGTCTTTTCTGGTGTATTTCTCCACGCACAAACATTTTGCCCTCAACTTATGCAGGGTTTGTTCTGTTTCTTTAACAGATGCATGCAGCAGCTTTCTGTTTGCCGTCTTTTGCCAAAAAGGTGATTGAATCGAAAGCTATATGAGCAATTTCTTTTTGAGTCATTCGAGGAGCAGGATGTAGCGATTGGAGGGTTCCCGGCGTTCATCCTCACTGATCAAGAGGTCCTTCTAGCATAAGTGAGGTTTCAAATTTGATGCCTTGAGTTTGCACCATTGTCTAATTGGATAGAGGTTTATGATATTTGCCAGCATAGGGATGAATGTGTTTTTCTTGAGAAGATTACTCTGGTTCTTAGCATCCAATTGCAGGTGACAATAATCACCAGAGTTCGCGATTTCAGTATATGGCACTTGTATGAGGTCACTGGAACAAGAAGATATTTTTTCATCGTTTTTATCAGTACATGAACCCTAATGATATTGCATCATTGACAAAAATATCGAATTATAAAGTAGTACAAATATGTTGAGTAAGACTTCCAAAAGGGAGAAGGAGGCCTCCATGCAGCCAAGAGGCCTTTGGCCTAACAACATCGGGTGTTCACTTAGGCCTCGTTCGGCTGAATAAGTTTTTTTTTTTTTTATCCGCAAAAACGCCCAAAGGGCAGGCTAAATAAGTTAACTTACTTATTTTTTGGTCTTTATTCAATTTTTTTTTTGTATGTGTTAGTTTTTTGTCAATTTTTTGAGAATTATTGCATCGTCATGATGAGAGGAATTTAAAAAATAAAAAATTATGATCGAAATTCAATTTTGAACAAAGACGAAAAAATTGGCTTATTTTTGTCTTTATTCAAAAAAATTTTTTACTTTTTAGATTCCTCTTGTTGATGCAATAATCTCCAAAAAAGTGTGAGGAAAAAGGAGGTTAGGGGTTTAGCACCTCTTTCAAGGTGCTAATCTAACTATTATGAGCCAATATAAAAATAATAATAATAATAATAATAATAATAATAATAAAGGAGGCCTCTATGCAAGGAGAAGAAAGCAAACCACAAACCTCCACGTAAGGAGGACTGGGAGGACTTAAAGCCTCCTTGGAGGAGGTATTATTACAACACAAACCAAAAAAATCTCCACACATGAAGAAAATAATGAAAAAATGGGGAAAGAATTGCTTCCTCTATCTCTGTGGCTTTGAAGCTCCTCCAAGTCGTCTAGATCTTCAAAAAAGTTCTAGCCTCACTCATGGGTACTGATCGGACTCTGTTTGATCAGAAGTGATTGCCCAGCGTGCCGCGTGTGGGCAACATGTACATTCGCGGTCAATGGTGTTAGGTCACAGTGATGGCCAATACGTCGGGCTACAACCGTAAAGCAGATTTGAGCCAAATCATTTGAGTCGAAATCTGAAAATATGAAACAAATAAAATGGTGATCGGAGGAAGGACAGAGGTTAGATGAAAGGATCAAGAGGGGGTGGAAGAGGGGATGACAAGGGAAATTTTGATTGGAAAAAAAAAGGGTTGGAAACTACCCCTTCCCAATCAGAGAGATTCAGACTTGAGAGAGCTTTCTAGAGAGAGAGAAAGAGAGAGCAGGAAACCAATACTTATTATGTCTCATTGGACTTTTGTTTTCCGCTTACACTATTGCAAGAGCCAAATACCATGGCTTCCATTTTTGTTTCTTTGTGGAAATACTCTATGGCTCCGTTCAGTTGTCAAAAATGTTACATAAGAAATAGATTCCAACAAAAAGTGACGGGGTGAAGCAAAAAAAGTGAAATTCATTTTCTGTATGCGTTCTCTTCAAAAGAATCGTACAAAAAAAACTAAAATTCCTTTCTCTTGGCAAAACTTAGCTTACAGGAAAATATTTTTCAGTAGAAAAATTGAAATTGTAGCTCCTACAATTTCATGGTATAACACACAAAAAGTAACAGAAAAGTTAATTTTTCCGTTGCCTATCCTTTTCATGCAAGTGAATGAGGGTAACAGTTTGGGTCCCACAATTGCTTGAGAAAGACTTAGAGGTCATTGATCGGTCGATATAGAAAAACAAAAAATTACGAACAGGAGAAAACAAAAGTAGAAAGAGCTACAATGCTTCAAATTATAGGGCAATAAGCCTTCAGGGAGCTGGTACCAAAGCGTCGCTGGACATTCCTGATTGTCCTTTTTCTTTTTCTGGGTTGATGCGATATCGTCGTACTCAAAAGGCGACAACCTAATCTAATTCTTCAAAAATTTCAAACTTCCAATCATCGTAACGGAGTGTCACAAGAAGGCCAGCTATAATATGCCGGGATTAATCACCTCCAGCACCATCAATGATATACTTAATTTACCGAGTAAAGAACTCCATCAAGTTACATAACAAGTCCACCAACGCAAACAAAACAAAGCCTGCACTGCTTTTACTTACCACAATCTTCATGGGTAACTTTCCAAATTTACCAAGGATCAAGCAAAAATGAGCTTTACTACTAGAAACCAGAGTTATATGCTGAATATGGGGGCATTTCACAGGAGTTGTTACATGACAGTGGCACTGACACCCTCGAATGGACACTTTTTGTGCTGAATCCATAAAACTCACCCTCTGAAGGAAACGAGATGGGGGGAAAGGATAAAGAAAAGGAAAAGCACCAGAGCAACGAATATTTGTCCTTTCGAAAATATTTCAGGGTTTTCCAACGATATTTTGGCATCCCAGTTCCCGGAAAGACAGCAGCAGATCAAGCACCACAACAAAAATTAGAAAGCTATAAATCGGCACCACATCGTCAACAGAACAAACTCGGAGCACAATGATTCATGCATAAATTCTTCACATCAAGAATTGTGCTCCACAAGCAAACAAGGTTCCATTGATTACATGGTAAAAATCACACAAGCACAAGAGAAAGGCCTGTTCAATGATGACCACTGAATCTTTAGTCGCGTTGGAGATGCCACTGGCATGATTTCAAAGCCGACGCGCGGTGGTGTAGCAAATCGGTATCATTTAGTAGAGATTGTGAAATTTACTTTGGGGAAGTACCACAAACAGTTCACATAGTATGACAATGGCTGTTCAATGATGACCATTGAAGCTATACTCGCATTGGAGATGCCACTGGTATGATTTCAAAGCAGAGGCACGGTGGTGTAGCAAATCGGTATCATTTAGTTGAGGAGCTATTGTGTCATTTTCTTTTGGGAAGTACCATAAACAGTGCGCATAGTATGACTTAACACCGCAGATGAACAGCATCATCTTCGTCAACCAACGTAGATAATAGCAAAGATCTTAAGTAGGAATATCAGAAGCTTTGTTGCAGAAGAATGCAGTTAGAGAAGTATGCAGGCAACCAAGGTTCTGGACATTAGCAGTTTCAATTGCAATTCAAAGCGAGTATGCACAAGGAGCAACAACGAGAAGATGATGTGGTGCAGAGGGGCAGAGGTTGTAAACGATGTGCACAAAGCAGGAGGCAAAATTTGCTGATTTCGCCTAAAATCGAACTCAAAACAAACGACACAGTATTTAGTTCACGGACGTCCACGTGAATGCATCGATTCGGTCAAGAAAATCAACAGAAAAAATATAAGCAGTGATAGTAGACAGTTTAAAGTATAAAAGAAACCTCTACGTTTCAGTACGCTGAGCGGCTGAGGAGAGCAGGCCGACACAAACAGTCCAAAGCACCCCTTTCGGCGGCAAAAATAACTGTAGAAACCATCCAAAGCCAAGTTCAAAACACACCAATTGTCTCGACAAGAATTCATAAAACTCTACTCTCTTCTTAACCAATACTATCAGGACTACAGTGTAGCAGAGATCTCATCCGTTCCTTTCCACCTGCATGTTGATACAAGTCTTCCCCCAGCTTATAGTCTCTGCCAAAATACAACCTGATGTAATGAAGAACATAGAGGAGAAACGATGTGTAAAGATAATACTCAGATAGAGCAAATGCCAGAAAACATATGGTATGGACCGAATGTTATCTTACCAAGTGATTCTATGAAGAAATAAAGGGCCAGTCTAAGATACCACGACAAAACACTTCAATGACCTAGGACCCCTTACTTTCCACGATTTCCCAACATTTATTTTTACTTAAAATTCCAGTTTTTCACTTTCTTTTTTAGCAGGCTGCCTGTGCATGAAAGTTTTCTAGTTTCCTCGTTTCTATCTTTTCCAGTCATATGGTTGTTTTTAATCCAGGTGGGTTCAATTTTAAGAGCTATGGCTTCTGTATTTACTTGTTAGCACTTGGCAGTTGGCGGTTGTTGTAGCATTGGTAGGATATACCAATCACCATGACAACCACCATTCAATATAGGACCAAGTGTTCACGTAATACAAGAATGGTGACCACTATATGCAACTGAATAAACTGAGCAAATCAAAAAAGAACTTACCCAGAAGTGAAAATTAATCACGGTAAGAGCGGCGATAAGGAGGTGACCTGCTGTAGCTAGGTCGGCGTGGGGACCTTCTCCCCATTGGGCTATAACTCCTGCCACAAGAGGAATTCACAATAAAGAATAAAAAAGGAGCCAATACAATTTCTTCCAATAAGAAAAGGCAAGATGGTTTGAAGAATACGTATAAAGAGTGGAATTATTGACCTACAACCAAACAGAACACGACAAACACGAAACACACCTTCGCCCATAAATTGGACTACCGCGGCGTCGAGGACTGGGGCTACGATAACGTCCACCCCCCAAACCCCGTGAACCAAGGCGCGAACGGCATTCTCGTGCAAAATGACCTGGTTCACCACACTCATAACACTTCAAGTCCCCACCCCCTCCACCTCCTCCACGCCTGCCATTGCCTTCTTTAGAATTGTGCGAAAGCTCCACACGCCAACCATTCTTCCCTGTTAAATGAAACCACATTTTCATAAACAAAGGTTTACAAAGCAAAACAAAAAGAAAGCATCAGTCTTCCAATTTCGAAAAGATGCGATCAAAATGAGAGGATATTAAACAACTTGACACAGCAGTCGTGAAAAAACTTCCGAGGCCACTGAAACGGGTTAACAATATAATGAAAAAAAGAAAAGAAGATTTGATAATGCAGAGAAGGGTTGATTACCAATCAAGCAGGGAAGATTACAAGATTGTCAAGAAAATTATATATAAATGAAAGAGAAGGTATTGACTGGAGAAGGTAATGAATCCTATGCAACTATGCTTATATACCACGCATCTGAAACGGCAGACAGGATTCTTGCTATCTTGCATATTAAGTATTCTAGAGTACTACATCAAAAGGGTATCCATAGTTAGATGAGAACAAAAAGAAGAGATTGCTAGCACAAGTAAGAAGTAGCATACAAACTACAGGAAGTTTGCTCAAAACTTTCAACCTTTTTGTACAAGAAAAAATGAAACAAGTCAGATACAACAACTTGCTCAACTGATCTCACCCAGCATTCTTAAGAAATTTCAAGGAACCATACTAGAAGACTACCTGGAGCCTATGAAGCACGGATACAGATACGGGATACGGATACGACACGATACGGATACGGCGATACGGCAAAACCTAAAAAACTAGGATACGGATACGTCGGGGATACGGCTGTACAAATTATATATTTTTAGAATTATTAGTCTCATACTAGGCACAAGAAGTCAAAAAGTAGTTAAATTGCCAATACCAAGCATTAAGCACATGTCCAAACAAAAGAGAACCTAACAAAAACTAATACGAAGCATCCAACATCCAATACATGCCAAAAGTCACTAGTTTACCGTATTTTATCTTTTGCTAGAGCAGGTTACAACTAGTAACTAGTTTGACCTATTGTATTTTCTGTATAAAAAGCAAAGTTAACATGGCAATAAAAGAAAAACCAACCTTAACAATATATATATATGACCATCGGGTAAGTATGATACGATCAGGAGAGAGAGAGAGAGAGAACGGAGAGAGAGTACGATTAGGACTCAGGAGAGAGAGAGAGAGAGAGAGAGAGAGTGTGTACCTGCCTTCAATTGATCTAGGGAGAGAAGGAATCGATCGAGTTCTAGGGCTTGGATGTCGATTGTCGAGTATGTCTGCCAATAGACGTAAGTATTTTATACTCCTTATAGTTCTATTACACTTATAATTTTATAATTTTATTACACTTTCCCCCTTCTAATTTATAATTTTATTACACTTTTCTCCTCATAATCTTATTGTTTTCTACTTAAATCTTTAAAAAATTTCATTTTTGACCCCGCCGTATCCGAAACGTATCCGGCCGTATCCCTCCCGTATCGCTCGCGTATCCGAAACGTATCCGAAAATAAAAACATTTAATTTAATTACAGGATACTTATTTGCCGTATCCGATACGTATCGGGCGCGTATCCGTATCCGGGGAGTATCCGATACTTGTACATGACTAGTTTCGGAGTATCCGTGCTTCATAGCCTGGAGCCAAATATAGAAGAAGAAAGCAGCATATTTGGTGAATGAGAGACAAGAAGACAAGAAAAAAGATCATCTTCGTCTTGACTTAGAGTAGGAAGTGGGAACTACACGTAACAATCAACTCTTTGACTGTGCAAGAACAGAATGGATTAGATCCGGTCACTAGGGACATACAATCAAGTTTTTCTCTCTTTCATGGGTGCTCCCAAAGTTTCCAAACCAATTAGCTCAATAAGGGGACCCTTCTGAAGTTTCATAATCGTACCTTAATCAAGTGTCAGGAAAATTTATTCCGCTAGAAAAGATAACTGACAAACAGTTAGGAGGATTGTTCCCGCATTGTTTTATAAAAATCGCATGCAACAAGACATGACCTACTTCCCACAATATTTATGCCTGTATAATATGCGTCTTGTGCTTGAAATGGTAGGTGAAACAGCAAGAGAGAGGGGTGAGAGAAGCAAAATTTCTATGGCCCTGTACTGTTGATTACTTGCGTGCTTCGAGACTGCTGCTTTATTTGCTTGATTTCTTGACACGTATTCCTTTTTGCAACAGACAGATTTCATGTCCAATCATAGGCGGTGTAGACATGTCTATGGAAGAAGATTGAGAAGAACAATCCAAGCCTTTAGTAGTCCTTATGGAGGTCATCAAGTTAGATTATTGAATTTTGACAGAGATAATACCTTGATAAACCCATCCTCTATACTTGTGAAACAAAGGATATGGAAAACTCACCCAACGCACAGTAGAAGTTCCACACAATATTATTACAGTAGGAAACATCAATATGTAGCTCAAAACAGTTACTCTGATGCAAACAATGGGAACATATACTTGAATAGAAACATTATAAGAAAAGCAACCACGTCTTAATATATTTACCATCAAGATCACGAATTGCGTCAAGAGCATCCCTCTTATCATCAAACTCAATAAAGGCATACCCAGGTGGTCTCCGTGCAACCCAAACACTGCATAATTTCATTTACAACAATGAGGGTTAGTAGCAATCAGGAACAATTCCACATATGCCTTCAATTAGAACATTTCAATCTAGACCTTCACGCCACACAGCCATATTGTCAGGCACGGAGCTACTGTGGGACCTGCAGGGGCCCGGCACACACAAAAAAATTGCATGCAATCTATATAATTTAGTTACATGTTCATTCAAAAAAAACCCTACTGTTGACAATTATATGCATGATAATTTGTTAAAAATTATATGCATTACTATTTGTTATTTTGATGATTATATTGATGAAGTTTTTATTATTTGGGAAAAGAAAATCTTTTATCGCAAAGTCCTTTTTCGGGCAAATTAGTTTATTTGCCTTGAAACATAGCATAAAGTATCTTGGATTCAATGTTTAATATTTACAAAGTCTTAAAGAGCTCAATACATGCTTTAACGGAATTATTTAGATGAATTTTTGAGCCACAGGTTGACGAACCGGCTGACAGGCCGGCTGTCTTTACAGAGAGCTATGACAACCGGAGTGCACCGGTTGACAGGCCGGTTGACAGACCGGAAGTCCAGCCGGAAGACCGGGAGGAAGTCCGGTAGTGTTATTCTGCAATTTTCCTGCAGATCAGTAAAAGTTCCAACGGCTATATTTTCCTAATCAACTCTCCAACGGCTCCAACACTTTATGAACGGCTAGAAGGTGGATAGATCACTATATAATGCTTCAAGAACTCATTGATGAGCACCAATCCAAGCTATAGCATTACATATCATTCCAAGAGCAAATTATCCAAAGATCAAGTCCAAAAGTCTCATTGTTCTTCCACTTTCATATTTTTCTTGAGCGAGATTTTGTACAAGTCGTGAGCAATAATTTTCATACTTTCTCCACATACTTGTAATTCCTAAGCGAGTGCTTGAGTCAAATACTTGAAAGCTTAGAAGACCAAATTCGGGTTTGAATTTGGGTGTTATTGTTTTTGAGAGGTTTTCGGAGAAAACTCTTGCGGTTGTGCTAGCTCCTCGGGAAAGCTAGAGGCATACGGTTTTTGTAAGCACCCGCAAGACTTACAAGTTGTAATCTTTCGAAGATTAAAGGAACCTTCAAGTAGTTGCTTGAGGAGAAGTGGACTAGGCCGGACCGTGGACAAATCCGGGCCGAACCACTATAATCGGGTTCTATCTCTCTAACTCTCTCTCTTTTACTTATTCATATTGTTTTGATTAAAAGATTGTTAGAGATAATCTTTATTGGCTTTAGCAACCCTTTCACCCCCCCTCTTGGTTGCCTTTTTGGGTAACACCTACAATGTCAGCCATTATTCAAAGCTATGAGCAATCTTCACTTCAAGCACACTAAACCATATTGAAGGATATCGTTGGTATGATCATCATCATCATGCTAATTGGATTACTAAGTGTAAATGGACAATCTAATAACAGCAATATCTCGAGACTAATGCTTCAATTTTCCCAAACCCAAAGGAATGGATTCAATTTTAGAAATTCATCATGGAAAATTCATCTCACAGTTCACACCCCTTGGATTCGATTTCTCGGGCCGCCCCTGCATAATGAATAACCTCCCCTGAAATTTTACGTAATTTTGTTACATATTCCTTGAAGGAACTAAAATTTCAACCATAATTCAAAGGTATGAACAATCATCCCTTTGTGCACACTAAGTCATAGTGAAGGACTGATGTAGGACAATAAGGGATCTTAGGGTTTCCATGGGTAACAGAGAGGTAGGGTGTTGGGGCTGTGATTAGAGGACGCTAATTTAGGTTGTTTAGGGCTGTGAATAGTGATTCGTGAACAGTAACATGGCTGAAAGTAAACAGAAAACAAGGATAAAAGAGAAGAATACAAGAAGATAGGTCTAGGAATCACTCCTAGAATTGGGCATCACACCTAGATTCCCAAAGACATCGCACCTAGGGTCACGCCCGCGCAGTATGCAAATTAGGCGTAGACCTCCGGCGAAATTTCGATAAACTATAAAATCCTCGGTGTTCGGGCATCAAACACAATTTCCAATCACGCAATCGACTCACATCACCAGGCGTATAAATTCCAGTTCTATAAGATGAGATTTACCTCCTGAGAACGCCGTAGGTGCGGAATTCGTCTTCGAGTTCCCTTTCCGAAACCCGCGGGTCCAAGTTCCCAACGTAAACTCGAGACATTCTCAATTACCTAAATCATAACACAACAAAAACACCAAAAAAGAAATCACCTTCTTTTCCACAAAAAACACGAATTCTGTAAAAACAAATCGAAGGAAGGGAGCGATTAACAAAACCTAGACTTTGGATATGTGCGTGCGGGTGTGTGTGTGTGTGTGTGTGTGTGTGAGAGAGAGAGAGAGAGAGAGAGAGAGAGAGAGAGAGAGAGAATGAGTTGGTTGATTTACCTTTGAGAGATTTCTAGGGTTTTGAGGTTGAGTCGTGACTCGGAGCAAAAGAAGTGCAAGTAACGAACGATTTGGAGACTTTCCTGAGCTTTTATTGGCTCGAGAAGTGAAGGGTGAGTTAATTGGGAATAAAATACCCCCCAACCTATACACCTAAATTCAATTAGACTCCCAACCGTTTAAAAACTTCAATTTTACTCCCAACATTATATTCCGTTGATCAAAATGCCCCCTTCCGTCCAAATTACTAACGGATTCCGTTAAAGGCTCCGTTAAATAGTATTCTGATCGAATTTCGATGATCTGAGCCGCTCAATGTGTTTAAATGTGATTTTAAGCGAACTTTAAAGAAATCAACAAAAAAAAATAACCGGGAAGGGCTTCATCTGAACAGTTTTTTATTGAACTATTCAATAAAAAATTGTTTAGATGAAGCCCTTTCCGGTTATTTTTTTTGTTGATTTCCATTTCAGTTCAGTATCACGAATTTAACCTCCCCTTTTCCGATGTTTCTGATCCGAGCCGCTCAATGTGATTAGAATCATAGCTAGTCCACTTTCTGAGTATTTATTCATCCACTTTTTTTATTATTGGTTTTCTTTTGGGAGTAAAATTGAAGTTTTTAAAAGGTTGGGAGTCTTATCAATTTCTTGGGTGAAAGTAATACAAACTTCAAAAGAAAAGGAATAAATTCAACTTTTTTTATTATTGGTTTTCTTTTCTTATCAATTTCTCAAACTTCAAAAGAAAAGGAATAAAAACCTGCTCTAGAGATAAAATGGAAAGTCATGCTCTGGTACTAGTTTTTTTTTTTTGGGTAAGTCTTTTGGGACTTGTTTTCCTAGTCAAATATTGTGTTCAACCATCTTTGGGCTTGTTTAATTACTTCGCTTGCTTATTTGTTTAATTATTAATATGGTTTAAGTTCATGTGACATATTTGGTTAGTTTAATTGCGTATACTAATTGAAAAATGGAATAAATTAATGAGCAATAGATAGGCAAAAGAATATGTTTATTTTTTTTCTTTGTAATTGTTTATTTCAAATAAATATCTAAGCAATACAGCCCTTCGACCAGACTATTTGTATAGTTTAGGCCCGAAAATATGGGTTGCTCATGGGACAGAGGGCTTCGCTTGGTTTGGTTTGTTACATGAAGGTTGATTTTTCCATCATTTCATGTTCTTTCCGTTCAACTGAACACGCGGGGCCTTATTAAAAAGTCTTTAATCCTCAAATACTATGGCCAGAAATCCAATGGGGAATGGACTAAAAAGTGTAAGGGGCTACCAACTGGGCCTGCACTCCGGTCATCGAACAATATGCCTCTGGGCTGGATTGCTTCTGAAGAGTCCAATTACTTCATACGAGGCTAGACTTACTCCCCCAGGGATATTAACTAAGTACTTCTTAATGGCCGGATTACTTATTTTTTGGGATGCAACCATAATTTTCTTATCAATATGCTAATCCGGGCGAAAAATTATTTCTCATTTAGGTTATTTTTGAGTTTGAAAATGTGAAATAAGCTGAGGAGCTTCTTATTTTCTTTATGATTTGAGAGCTGTGGCTTCCTTTGGCAAACATTTCTTCCCCCTCGATTAGTTCTCTCCTCTTATCCATAAGGGGGCCTCCTCTTATCCGGCGAAGGGGGCATAAATGATGGATGGGTTTTGAGGTGGGAAAAACTAATCCGGGACAATCAAACCTCGTTTTGTGATGATTTTGCCCCTCCTTATCCGCCACGAGCTGTGCGAGGACAGAAAGGGTTAGTGTGTTTCTGGGTTTGTGAATCTGGTGCGATTTCTGATTTGGTTCAGTGTTTGTAAGAACCGTTAGTGCTTCCGATTTTTTAACATGCATTCAAACTTTCAACTAATTGGGTGTAGAGTTAATTTATGTCATTTCTCGATTCTTTTTGCTAACAATTGGAGTCGAACTTACAAATTTCTAACACAAAACTTTTTATTCACTATCATGGTCGCATTCAACCAACACCCTACCCTACCCTCGAGGCATACGATTTGAATGGAAGAAAGGTATATTTGACCCCTTTTGTTTTATTTAAGTTTTTTTAATTAAATATGTTCAAAAAAAAATCCAAATCCAGGAAACTTTGTACATGAAAAGTCAACATAGTCGGCTCTAGGTTTCACACCACTAGAAATCCTACGGTCCACAACTACACTTTGTGGAAAGTGCCGGTAATAAATTCGGAATATAATGAACGGTAATAAAACCAATGAAAGAGATATGGTCAAAATGTTTTTAAAAAAAAAGACAAAGAAAAAGATTGAAAGAAAGTGATAAGGTCAAACATTTCGCCATGAGTCGACACGTATAATGTGCGTTACGAATTCTTTAGGTTTCGTTCCGTTAAGATTTTTATTTTTTTAAGTATTCAATTCTTGATTTACGAGATAAGTTATTCTTTCATAATACATCACATTTAATTCAAAAAATAAGTGTTTAATTTAAAGATAAGTACTTATTTTTAGAGAAATGGATAATCAAAAGTGCTACACGCACAACAGTTGTGCAAAACTCTTTGCACAACTGATCTCTACCCGTCCATTATTGTAATGGACGGTCCAGATTCGCTAAAGAAATAAATAAAGTATTCGCGTAAATAATTTACTTAAATCTGGAACGTCAGGATTGAAAACAGGCACGGACGGAAGGGGTGCTGGGAGGGGTCAGGGCTGCATAACTCCAAATATTTCAGGTTAATTTTAAAAAGTTCTATAAGATTGGCCCCTGTAAGTCCCTCGACTAAAATTCTCTTTTAAAATAAATGTATATGCGTGAAAAAAACTCCTCGTCATGCTAAGTTGTCAACATTTTTTAGCCGCGTGTAAAAAATAAAATGATGGGTGCGTATATATACACAAACTTAGCTCTACCAAATAACAGTATATATAAACATGAGTTGCAGTTTTTATTATCTTAGAAAATACATGGTTTTGGATGCCCACTATGTGCAAACTTTTGCGTCCTGGATGTATAAAAGGGGCGTTTCCACCAAGCTAAATGGACTAAAGTCCATGCTTTCAAAGACTTCAAGATAGATCACTCACCTCGCGTACATTAACTAAAATGGAGTACCATTTAGCGGAAATTTGACTATGGTCGATTGTCTGAAGACAAAAAAAACAAACTTGGTGGAAACCCACACGAAGTCACTTTAATGAAAGTCATTTTGCCCAGCAGAGGTTGGCAAAGCTGGCCCTAATATTAGTTGGATGACCAATTGGGCTCTTTCATTTGATAGTATTAGTTACCAAAAAGTAGATCTACTCCTACCAACCCTATTATTTCTTCTCCATCAACATTGATTTTGTGTGGCAAAAGACTTGGCCAAATTTCAGCCACTCTTGGAGAATTTTGAGAAAATAACTACTCCGTAATTATATAGGTTGATAAATTTGTGTAGCAAAAGACTTGGCCAGATTTTAGCCACACTCTTGGTCAATTTTGAGAAAATAACTACTCCGTAATTAAATGGGTTGATAATTTTGTGTGGCAAAAGATTTGGCCAGATTTCAGCCACACTCTTGGGCAATTTTGAGAAAATAATAACTACTCCGTAATTATATGGGTTGATAATCAGATCCATAAAAAACTTGTTCGTTTTGAATTTTGATAGAGGTTTAAGTAGAGAGAAATAGATACAGAAAATGGATTGAAGATCGTACGCAGAGTTTTAAAGCCTCCAAACGAACAAACTGTGTCTTATCTGATTTTGAAATTAACAGAACCATTGAATGCTAATGCATAGGCCTGCATGCATTAGCTGGTCTTTGTAGTATAGCTATAAAATCTCACATCAATCTCTGCATGCATTTTTTCCATGTGCGTTTTGGGCACGCATCCACGTCCCTGCCTTAATTATGTGGTTGATTTTTCGGCATCGTATCCCCTGTCTTCGTCGGAGTCTGGTCAATTTATTCGTACATCGACTAATCTAGAGATATCAATCTCACTGTCCACTTGCATTCCAATTAAAGCCAGAGCTTTGAATCGGCCCAAAAGAATTGATATCTCTCTTGAGATGTTTCGAACCTGACCTTAATAGAGAGTAAACTCTTAAGTTGCAAATCTTAACCACTAAGCCAACTCCTTATGGTTGATCTTAGATCAAAAATGAATGTTTGAAACTATCACATTTTTTCACCTAATATTTCGAGTTCAAGTAGGGGAAAAAATCAGCAATGGTTAAATTCTTTTATTCTTTCCGGATTTTCTTTGCAAGTATATGTACAATATTTGAAGAAATCGACTAAAGATATATAGTTAAGAAAATATTGCCTTTAACGTTTGCTATAAGAAGTTCTTAGCAAATACCCGGAGTTGAAAACTAGCTTCATAGATAATTTTCTTTCGAATGTCAGCTCCTAGTTTAAGGCTCTGTTTGGAACTTAGGAGAAAAAAAGAAAAAGAAGAGGAAATAATTAAGACGGAAATGAGAGGGAAAATTTAAGAGAAATTGGGAAGAAAGTTGAATTGAAATTTGAAATTCTCCCTTCTCTTTTTTAAGTACCAAACGAAGGAAGGGAAAATTATAAAATTTTCTCTTTTTTTCACGCTTTTTTTTTTTCGTATCCATAAGTTTCAAAAGAGCCTAAGGCTGGTCTTGACACCAAATCACAAAATTCTAGTATCAAAAGTCTAAATCCAACAGAAGTCACAAGTGAAGTGGAGTGCAGTTGGTGTCTCTTTTATACTCTCATGCACATGGGCATGGTTTGATTTCCGGACTTTGGATTTGTGCTGTGCAATGAGGCGTGCAACACCGTGCTACGCATATCACTACACAACACCATCCCCGGACTTTGGATTTGTGCTGTGCAATGAGGCGTGCAACACCGTGCTACGCACATCACTACACAACACCATCCCCCAATTCTTGATTCCCGTAAGCTCTCATCTTCCTTCCCAAGTTCCTTAGAATTAGAGTAAATTAAGATTAATGAACGGAAAAAAAATTCCAACAGAAGCTTGTAACGAAAATTCATAGGAAGAACGAAAATTGGATTCAATGTTTCAATGAAATTACAGGGGACAAAAACTGTCTTCAAAGCATCCAGACAAAAGTCGGATATTATTTGTTCTACCTGTGTGCTTGGTATTTGGCATCCAACCAAATTCTAAGCTGTCATGAAGAGGGAGTTTACTGATCTATTGAATTTCATATTGTAAGTGTCGTTAGGCTTACATTAATACAATTTTTTATTTTTGTTAAAAAAATGATAATAGAGTAATTAATTTAAAACTGCATTATTCTCTGGAGGAAGGTCGGTAATACTAATATGAAAGAAGAAATACTCCAAAAACCAATCCAAGGGGCCGGTGGCCTGGTCGTAAAGACTCAAGACTTAGGGTATCTATAATGCTCTAATCAAAAATTGATAATTAAAAGTTGTCACGTCAGTTTTTGATTGTTCATTTAAGAGATTGCTAAGATTTGCAATGTAGATGTTTACAATGGCATAATCAAATTGGATAATCAAAACTTATCACATCATTTTTTCAAACTACAAAAAAAAACTAAAAATTGTGAATAGTATAAAATAGTTTTTCTAAAATAGTTTTGAAACTAATAAAAATTATTTACTAGAAAATAGTTTTTGAAAAAAAAACTATTTTAAAAAAACTGCTTTCTAAAAAGACAATTTTTTAGTAAATTTTTTTTTTTGAAAATATTGTTCGAAAAGAAAGAGACAAAGGAAAATGGAAGAGAGATAGAACATTTTTGTATAATGATTGGTATTGTCAAAAGATTGCTAGTTTTGGATATCCAAAGCCCAAAATTTGATTATTTCTAAGGAGGTTGTTAAGTTTGATTATAGTATTGTGAGCCTTATTTTGCACTAACACTGTTAATTTTAAAAACATTTTACTTTTGATTATAGTATTGTGAATACTCTTAGGGATTGAATTGGTTCCATATATTCTAAAGTCTCAGATTCAAAACTTCTCTTGTCCTATCAACTTTTGCGAGGGATTAAAAGAAGTTAATCACTTTGTATAACCTTGTATGAAGTTTTGCCGGTTCATATGAGGTTATGCTTCGGCTTCAAATGGGTCCCCCAATAGTGAACGATAAAATTAATTTTTCAGCAATTAGTTGAGATGCGCATTAGCTAATCTGGATACTCTGAGATATCAAAAAAAGGAGAGAAGAAACACTCCAAAATTGGTAAACAAATGCTTGGTTTCACCTCTATTTCCAAAGAGAAATACTATGGAGTATGAACACAATTACGGACTGTGTTCATATGAGTCCAGATGATACATGTGAGCTCACGTACATTGAACACCTGTTAACTGCTTCTACACACAGTTGTGTTATTAGACTTCTCCAAATCTAGATATGCACGTATGACCAATTTGAATACTAGAACAACTTAAACCAAATAACACCACCACGGTTGCGATTCTTCTCCTACTACATTTAATTTCTCTTCTGATTTTTAGAGCGTTGTAGTGGGTCTTGGCCATCTAGTTACATGATGTTGTTCTTGATCTGGGGTGCTCGAGTCACTTGGTTTGTATCTGTTTGCAAGGAATTTTCGTCAATAGTGAAACTATGATGATAATTGCTCATCGATGTCATGCATACAGTTCTCTGACATTTGACTGCTGGATCAATGAAAGCATATTCTGATTTTAGAATTGGAAACAAGCACCAACATTGTAGTCAATGCGAAAAATACGCATTAGCGAGTGGGATATGCTTCCTATTAAATTAAGATTGTTAAGTTGTCAATTAGTCAACTGTGAAACATTCATATGCTCTGGTTTTATCTACAGAAAGACTTCCTTCTTTTATTGTCACAATTATTTTAGAGCAATTTATTTCATAATAGTTACTTAAATATAGGTATCTGAGATTGCTTATGACTCAAGACTCGTTTACCACTTCAAATTAAAGGGTAAGTTGTCCACTGTTCACATCAAATCGGATTACTATGAATTCAATCCTAATCCACGAGTCATGCACGGTTTTTAGAAAATGTAATCTGTGTCCAGACCAAAAATCTTATGGTCCGGTTCCAATCTAATTCTTGAATCATGATTCGATCCCGATTTTATCCACAGGTTGCATTACATAAACTCTAAATGGCAAATGAAGTTCATAAAGGAATGTGTTCTTCTTTCTTTATGTCATCTCAATATTTTCTTCGGGGTGTTGGGGAGCTGGTTATTAGTTTTCAGATTTGGATTCTACTTCGTAGGTTATATTATAACTAGAATCTAGGTTTAAGTAGCGATTTCTTACTTCTTCTTTGATTTCTCTCGTCGAAACGAACAAACAATTTACAAAAGCTTGACGTACAACTAACAAACGCGAGAAAGACAAAACAAACCGTAAAGTTAGTTTTTTTAGGGAAATTCAGCCTCATTGTTAGAGTGGTAGTTTGTAAGTGGGTAGTGAGATTGGTCCCCCAGAATCAGTCGAGGCACGTGAAAACTAGCCCAAACAGCTGAATTATAAAAAATAAATAAATATTAGTCGAGGTGCGTAAAAACTAGTCCAAACACCTGAATTATTAAAAAAGAAGAAGTATCGGTGGCGGAACTGTGTGTAAACTGTAACGGTGGTGGTGCCATACTTCCATGGCATCACGAGCTTCCCTTTGTTGCCTATATTTCCATGCCGAAACTGGTCTTCTACTAAAAACTTTTTGGATTTTTATTGGTTTTTTTTATTCAAATTTTTTCGCGTTTGTATAAGTTTTGTGCCTCATTTTTTTGATTTTCCGATTCATCTCATTAAGACGAGACGAATCGGAAAAGTAAAAAATTACTTTTGCCCACATATTTTAGAAAATAAGCACTTTTCAGAAGAAGAAAAAAAAAAGTGAAGTAAAAAAACGTTGGCTTTTTTGGCTTAAAATTGGATATTTTCAAAAATATTTGAGTAAACGTAAGAAAATTAACTTTTTCGACTCTTCTCGTCGAGAAGAAACAATAATTCACAAAAATTTGGCGCAAAATTAACGAACGCGATTTTTTTGGAAATAAAGACAAAACCTCCCTAAAGTTTTTTTTTAAATTTAAACCATTAATTGTCGAGACAGACGGACAAAATCAAACACTTGCAACGCGCTATGGGGCGCTGCACCTGCAGGGTCCCAAGGTCCGCTTTCATTTGCCTGGATTAATGTACGGTTGGGTCCTCGAAATCGTTTTGCCTAGATTTTGTGGTCACCAATTTACATCCAAGAATATTGCGGCCAAAACCATAGATGGATATTGATGTTTACCAAAAATTTTTTTACAAAACATTGAGCCTATTGTCTAACGTCAATGGGACCCACTCACTAAAGACGTGAGCCTGACCTATATCCTATAGTTTATACTCACTTTTATCACCAATTTTGTGGGGAGCCGGGGGGGCTGCTCCCCCCCTTCCCGCTCCCCTTCCTGCTCCCCCTCTTTTCGGGCCCACTCCGGTCTCGCTCCGATGATCGGAAACGTTCACTTTGTAGAGCTCGTCGAGTAGAACAACGATGTCAAAAATCAGCTTGATTGGATATCATTAAGTGCCTGATCGGAGCCCATAAACTCTCGGTCCATGGGTTACAATGGATTTGATTCAGTGTTTCGGATCCATTCTTTTTAAAATAAAAAGGTTCCGATCAAGGACTTAATGATATCCAATCAAGCTGATTTTTGACATGGTTGTTCTACTCGACGAGCTCTACAAAGTGAACGTTTCCGATCATCGGAGCGAGACCGGAGTGGGCCCGGAAAGGGGGGGAGGAGCAGGAAGGGGAGCGGGAAGGGGGGGAGCAGCCCCCCCGCCTCCATTTTGTGGTCAATTGTAGTCCATTTCAATTCATAAGTACGATTCCTTCTCGTTATGATGCAAAATGAGATTTACTACGATTTGAGTGCATGACCCTTCAAATTATTCATTTCATTAAAGTTTTGACGTGCTTGTCATTTATGCAAAAGACAAAGTTGATTGGGCATCATCTGAATGAAGTATATTAGTCACAAGAGAAATAGACAATCTCACCATTCACTTTTTTTTTAATATGATTCGATCAAGCTTGCCTTTACCGACGTCGATGAGACCTACTTAAGAAGTGAGTTGTGACCTTTATCACCATTTTGTGTGTGTAGTTCCGACCCATAAGTACAATTCCTTATCACTGTGACACAAAACGAGATTTTCTATGACTTAAGCCGACGATTCAAACTAATCATACAAAGTTTTGATCTGCACATCAAAAATGCCAAAGAAAAAGATGATTTGCCCATGGTTGGGCATCTGAATAATAATATTTTTCACAAGAGAAATAGAATGTCAAACTTTGATCATTCATTTTTCTTTTAATATGATTTGATCAAGCTAGCCTTTATCGATGTCCGATTGATCACTTGATTTTTTGAATGTATGATAAACACATCAAGACTCGCAAGTCGCAAAGCGAACATGCCGAATAATCGTCAAACGAAATTGTGCATGGTGAGTCCGGTTTTCGTCACATAAATGAACTCATGAAAATTAATCACACAAGAGAATCTTGATTCGTCTGCAACCATAGTATTTTCACCGGGCTTGCGAAGCCTGATTTGATTTGGTTAATTTATATATGCTTCGCTTACTATTTGGGACCTAGGGGTATGATTGATTTGATTCTATAAATATGAGGTTATAAATATTTGCCATATGCATCTAATACCAGTTATTCAATTGTAGACATCAACATATCATCCTGAACTGTACGGACTATCCTGGGAGAAGCATATAAGGCAGGCCAAATCCAACTTTTCCAAAATTAACATTTTTAAGTGAGTCTACGAGATATGTGTGTGTCAAATTTAACCGACAGGGTTTTGGGCTAAATAAGTTAGTACTTAGTTTTTTTTCTTTCTTTATTTAAAAAATTTTCGGTAGATTTCTGTCTTTATTTAAAAATTTTAAGTTTGGATTCCTTTTTTTTTTCTTTTCTAATTTCTCTCGTCAAGAAGAACCAATCCACACAAATTTGACGTGAAACTAACAAAAGCGAATTTTGTTTGAATAAAGACCAAAAAAAAAACTCTCAATGGCTTATTTAGCCAAAAATTATGCGATTGTCCTAAACCCACTCTAAAAAGACAGAAGTCGTCCCACGAATACCTAAATAAAAATAATTTCGCCCTTCAAAAAATACCAAGATATCTTTTCGTCTTTCTTTTTTTAATCTTGTGTGATAGAAAAATAACCTAGGAAGATAGTGTAGAATCATTTTAGTAATCAAAGATGTGTCGGGAATTTTTCTTAAAGGAAGTTATTGAAGTCTCATGCAGCTCAAAAGTCTTGTGTATTGATGTGTAAAAGTTGGCAATCCCCGTTTCTATGTTCTACACACAAATTTGCATTACGTACAGCACATTCTTTTGATATACTCCTTTCGTCCCGATTTGTTTGTCCCTTTTTATTATTTGGAATCTCCTACAAAATTATTTATATGTTTCAATCTATAATATTTTTTATATACAATAAGGATCTCGCTTGATAATCTCAATTAGATAAAAAAATACGACGTTTTTAAAATTATGTAAAACATTATAGATTGTAAGATATAGACAAATTTTTGAAAGACATATATATCGAAATTTGACAAACAAACTGAGATGAAAAGAGTACGTTCGGTGGGACCCACAACAGGTGGCGGTAACCGCGGGATTTCCACCTCACTACCTCAAGGCGAGAAGGACTTGAAATCGTCACGACTATATCGGTTGCAACTTTTACAAGTGGTACCACCTATTAAACTTTTTACGAAAATTTATTTTCTAATTTTCGACACACCTATCTTTATTGTGGTGAGATTCCTTTCAGTTTTCACATGGATTGGCTGGCTCCCTCCACTGTCCAAAGTCAAAAGGGGTAGGAGCTATGAAATACTGTAACAAAAAAAAGAAAAAAAAAAAACGTGAAGATAGGCATCTCCCAAAAGTAGAAACAATTCTACTTTAGATAATTGCTTTGGATGGAGCATTAAAAGGCAAAAATACATGGGGATCACGTTTGCATCCACATCCCTATCTCCTCAACTGACCGAACACGAGAAACAAATGGACCGAGAACATAGAAGAAATTACTACTTTGGTATTCTATTCCTACGGCCTCTCCTATAGAACAAATGGATCATGGGGTGAGGTGGCCAAGAGTTGTTGGTAAGGGGAATCGAACCTGAAACCTTGCGATGGAGCACTTTGGCGCTCTCTTTTTATTTACTTGAACTCTTTTGGTTTTTGTTTTTGCGAAAATTACTACTAGCATGGAGGATAAACTTATTGTTCTGGCTAGATGAAAAAAGTTAGGGAAAATGACGGCTCATGACATGTTTTGATAATTAATACCTTTTAAGGACATGCTAAGAACATTTGTTAATGAACAAAATGTCTTTGACTGGTATTAATTATCAAAACATGTCATTGGCCGTCATTTTCCCAAAAAGTTAGTATAAAAGAAGAGTGCAATTGAATTCCCCAAATTTTGAATTGTTGATTATGGTTCTTAGATTACAACAAAAATCTGTAAAACTGTTTAGATAGATGTCATTTTTGAATTCTGCATTATCCAATTCATTAGTGATTTTAGATAAATCCATCAAGAAAACCCAAAAAGGTGATTAAAATTGCAAAATGGAGTAAGGGGAGACCAAACCAACCACCCCAAAAAAAAAAAAACCAAAAAACAAAATGTCCGATAAAAAAATGAAACACACCCTTAAAATTATTTTAGAATAAAAATGTATCAGGATTTGATCAAGTGAGCATGATAAAATAACAACTACTTGTCATCTGTAATTTCGCCTGTTTGAATCCCGCAGATGGAAAAAAAAAAATGGACCTACTAGCACATACCATTAACTTCAAGGTCCCAAAAATAATCGAGGTGCACAAAAACTCATCCAGACATCGGCCTATAAAAAAATAAAAAGAAAATGTACCAAGAAAAAAAAACCTTTGAGCTACTAGAGAGTTGTTTCCGAGCGTTAGTTTCAGGATCCCAAACATAATTAAGGTGCATGAAAACTCTTCCAGACATCCATCCACGAAAAAGAATAACAAAAATGTAGGAAAGTTTGTTACTCTCCTTTTTGTTAATGTCACTCCTCTTTATATCTTGATTAGATGATTTGTTTTGTAAACGAAGGGCAATAACATTAACAAAAAAAAAAAGTGGCAAAATCAATTCCCAATGTACCACGAAATACTATTAAAAAAAAAAGCAAAAAAAAAAAAACAGAACATTCCGTAAGTGGGGTCCGCAAGCTCCTTGCCCATTCAATTCCAACCGCATTCATCACTCCTCACGCCAACTATTTTTCGAGAAGACAGAAGGTGCCGTGAAACGCGGCGAATGGATAAACTTGGGCCCACCCCCGAGCACCAATCCTTAAAAATCGAGATTTGGGACGTCTCACGTGATCGGCACGTGGAAGACCAGAAACTTCAAAGGGTTTCATCCGCGCCGCACTAGGCCGGGGATGACGTGTCGGGTATCGATTGGGCTGGTCCGGGGAGTGGGGCCCGTTTAAAGCATCGGTCGTCGCAGGAGATATTATTACACGTGGAACTGTTCCCGTACGGATGAGTGGGTGGACGAGGAAAATTGTAGAGAGAGAGAGAGGGGAAAGGTCAATCAATTTCCTTGTCGCCCAGCGATAGTTATCCATACTTATCCGCATTGGACGACTCGCAGGTTACTTAAACCCCGGGTTTTCCTTGGAATTTCGTATATGCCATTGCTTTCCCTTTCCGACTCCGAATTTTGCTGCTTCTATGTCCTGTCGGTGAAAATGGGGAAATATTATTCGGGAGGCAGGGGGGCTGCTGTCTCTTCAAGGGGCAGCAGACTGCTGTGCCGGCCAAAACAATATTGTTCGGAGTTCAAAAATTTGATCCGAAACGTTCACTTGAAAGATCTCATTCCATCTATAGTCTTGCAGAAATCAAGTGAATCAAAAATAGATAATCTAGTTAAAGAATCACATGTTTACAGTATTATTATCAAAGTCCATAATATTAAGCCAAAAATTAAGTAAAAAGAGTGATTGGTTCACTAGGTTATTGATGCTCAATCGACTTGATTTTTTGTTGGGCCATAATAAGCAATGAGATCTTTCAAGTGAACATTTTGAATAAAATGTGCGAATTTCACCTAATGTATTACGAGAAAGAGATACGGGACATCACGTAATGCAACTATAGAGACATCGGATAATCTCTCGTGACAATTAGAGGCAATAATGGCATTCATCGTCATGTAATGTGCAGGGCTCCTCTCTCTTGCCTAAGCAAGTGAGTAACTATTTATGCAAACAGAAAGTCTACGCACACAGCAGATCTGTGCACAGATTGTGCACAGATTTTGTTGTGGGGCCACCACGGATCCCACACAAATCATCCGAGTCGTTCATTAAATGTAAAACATTTTTTCAAGGGTCCCCGTAAAAAATAAGTTCAATCCGATACCTATAGGTATTTGATCCAACCATAAAACTTTTCATTATCCGGAAATCTGAATGAAAAGTTAAATGGTTGGATGAAGCACCTAAAGGTATTGGATTAAGCGTATTTTTTTCAGGGGCCCTTGAAAAAATGCTTTACATTTAATGAACGGCTCGGATGATTTGTGTGGGACTCGTGGTGAGCCCCACAACAAAATCTGTGCACAATCTGTGCACAGATTGCTATGTGTGTAGAATGGTTCTTATGCAAAAGTAATTTTGAGAGGTGGTTAGAGCAAGCGCACTTACACTCAACTATAAAAAGCACTTACACTCACCTACAAAAGACCAATCAACCAACACACAATGCACTTTGTGTGGTGTACATTCCTATTTGGGTTAAATAGACTTATGTTAAATGAAAAAAAAAAAAATAGACTTATGTTATGGCATCGTAAAGCTGGCTAGAAGATTGTTTAAATTGACTTAATTTGTTTGCACCTTACTTACATTAGACCCCGTTTGTTTAAGGATTTTGAATTTTGAATTCTAATTATTACCCTATTTTTCTCAAATCATTACTCTTATTTTTCTCTCTATCTCTCTCTAATCATTATTCATATTTTCAATCATTATTCTATTTCTTTCTACACTCATTACCTATAAATTCAAAATTTCAAAACGAACAGGGACTAAGGGATCATCTCTCTTAATAGATCGGACCATGTTTTCAATGTTATTTTGTGAGTCTTTGTGAACTCATTTTGATAATTCGTCCACATTCTGGACTATTATTCTACACTACTTTATAATCTTTTGCAAAGTTTTTCCCTGTATGTTCTAAAACCTTTTAGAACCCTCTCAATTTTTTTGAGCACTTCTAAAAATAGCCAATCATTATGGGAATTCTATATAACTATAGAGAGTCAGATCCACTATTTTAAATCTTCAAACGAGGTTCATGATATTTGGCCAAAATACAATAAATAAAAACACAAAAGAAACAAAAGCTCACGTCGTGTGTCATTATATACTTTTTTAATCAATGTCACAAAGTTGATCACAATATTTTTTTAAGAATGATTTCACCTAAAATAACCAAAAATAAAAAATAAAAATCAACAACTAGCTATGAAACGAAGTCTCAATATAAATTACAAACTGAAAGATTAGAATTAGAATAATATGTATAACGTCATGTCTTGTGTCATTAAATTATAAACTGAAAGATTAGTATTAGATGCTCATCTGTTTCATTCTCAAGTTTTGCAAATCAAACCAGTATTTATTCCATTTGTGTTTGTTAATTTTGTGCCAAACTTTTATGTATTATTGGTTCATCTTGACAAGAGGAATCAGAAAAATAAATATTATGACTTTTATACAACTATTTTTTTGTAATATCCAAAAAAGCCTAAATTTTGGATATTTCCTAGGGAAATTGGGTATAATTCATAATTTTTTATTTTTCCGATTTCTTTCGTCGAGATGAATTGATAGTACATAAAAGTATAGCACAAAACTAACAAATGCAAAAAAAAAAAAAAAAAAAAGATTATGGACAAAGCAAAAAGTTGTAGCCTATAACTTTTAGTTTAACGAAAACGAAGCCTTAATTTTCTTTGTTGTGTGGTTATCTTATATTCATGCGTCAAAAAGCAATCAATTCAAAATCTCTAACTTTGTGGTCGGTTTGATCATGTGACTAGTTGTGTCTAAATTTCCATCATCAATGCGTGTCTAACCAGTTTGTCATTTTTTATTATAGAGAAACTAGTTTGCAATTGAGATAATTTTAAAATAATTCTCCCGTCCCCCAAAGAAAGTTTGCTACGAAAATAGGGGCAATTTTTGAATAAAAAAAATATTTTTGTGCTGAATTTTTTTGAATTTCTTGACGCTAAATTAAAAATCTAAATATGAGCGAAAGTTTCTTATTTTTTTTTTACCAAAAATTAAGGGAATGGATATTCACCCTCCCTGTTTTGTTATTCACACTCATTTTTTTTGTCTTTTAGCAAAAAAATACATATACTTTTAAGTTTTAACACTAAGAACCTTCTTTCTTATAAATACATATACTTACTTATAAGGTTAGCAACGTTTACTCAAAAAGAACTTACATTGGAATAACCAAACTTAGAAATATCTTAGCAACTTATCAAATTTTGGCCATTGGATAATCAAAACTATCAACCTTTTGCCAATAATCAAAATTTAATTGTCTTCACATTTCCTCAATCAAGTACACCATCATTACGCAAAAACCTTCTTTCTTCCATTTTCAACATGTTTATAACAAAAATACTTTTAAAAACAATTTTTATTTTTTTGCAAAAACAGTTTTTTTACACTTTTTTTTTTTAAACTTTTTTCCCCAAAAAAAATTTTAAACAATTTTATTTCAAAACAGTTTTTTTATTAAAACTTTTTTTCAAAAACTGTTCTTTTAAAAAAAAAGGAACTTTTTCTATTCAAAAGCTGTTTTTTTTTAAACTTTTTACCGAAAACTATTTTTTTTAATCAAAGTTTTCAAAAACTATTTTCTCTTTTTCTAATAACCTATTTTTATTAGTTTGAAAACTATTTTAAAAAAATTGTTTTCTATGTCATAATTTTTAGATTTTTATAAGTTAAAAAGGTGATGTGGTAAGTTTTGGTTATTCAATTTTAATTGTACCATTGTGGGTCTCTGTATTGCTAACCTTAGCAACCCTTTAAATGAATAACCAAAAGATAATGTGTCAACTTTTGATTATCCCACTGTGGATGGTCTAAAAGATGCACACGCTTTTAACATTAAAAGACAAAATAGAATGTGGATAACACAAAAAAAGGTTGTGAATATCAATTCCCAAAACTAATCTAAAATAGGTAGGGCTGGGCATACCCGTAAATAGTTGGAACTTGAGGGGCATTCATTTTTTTCGAAGAGTGGGGGTATTTATACCGGAAACTCGAAACGTAATCCGAGTCCTTGGTTAAATTTTAACTCCGGTGAGCTTCTTGTACTCTCTCTCTCTCTAAACTAGGACATATCCGATCTCTCTCTCTCTCTCTCTCTTTCTCTCTCACACTATTTTGCGCATCCGTTTGAAAATCAAAACAAACGCTTCCCCCTGATTCTCCAGAGCATTCCCACCACCGTCAGCCGTCGTAAACTCAACTTATTCACCATTACGACACCGTTTTCCGCCCGCCGCGTACTCCTCCCAGTAAGTTTGCACCCACAATCTCTCTCTCTCTCTCTCTCTCTCTCTCTCTCTCTCTCGATCATAGCTTCATTTTTCGGATTAGCGCTGTTGTATACTCTGATGGTCTATTTGGTTGCTGAGATGACGCTGCAAAATAAGAGAAATGGATGACATTTAAGATTTTGTCTGCCGTTATCGTTTCTTAGGCTCCGTTTGGGAACTCTAGTTGTGTTTTCAGAGTTAATTTCGAGTATTAGAAATATTTATTGTTTTGCAGATTTGATTTTTTGAGCCGATTTTTTTGGAAGCATCCAAACAATGAGTTCTTTTCTGAATTTTTCTCATGAAACAAAATTTGACAGCTGTCAAGGCAGTGTGTTTTTGAAGAATACCGACTATGGTACGGTACGGACCTGCGGGGGCCCAGCCCGAGACCCACATAGATAAACTTCAAGACGTTCATTTTGTTCACAAAATAAGTTTTAATGTGGTGGTAGGAATTCAGTTCATTTGAATACCGACAAGGGCTTATCTTTTCATTTAATGTTTGATTCAGAATTTGTAGTAAGAATCCTGAACAAAAAATTAAACGAATTTATCGAGCTCTTATCGGTACCCGGATGAACCCAATTTTTGATAGACAAAAAATTATTTTGAACAAAATGAAAGGGCTTGAATTTATCTGTGGGGCCCACCACACAGGAGGTTGGTATCCTATCAGTCCCAACCCATCGGTATCCGTAGCATTTTGGATTTTTGGATGTGTTTTGGTGACTGGTTCAGATAATTTTGAGGGTGAGTGGTAAGTTACTTTTGGGATTGGTTGTGTTGGTTATTTCATATTTTTTAGGTGAAAGCATTTGATGTTTTCAGGCGAGTTGGTTTTCTGATAGGTTGTTACTGGTTTGAGTTCTCTTTCAGTTTTGATGTACTTTTTGGTTATTTTTCTACTAGACACTGCAGTACTGTACACTCTGGTTTAGCTGTTGAGATCTAAGACCTTTCCTTGGGTGTGTATTTCAGTCGATGTTTTATTTAGTGGTAATTGTTTTGAATTTGTCAGCTGCTGGTCCATATATTTAATGAGTTCTTATCTGAAAGATCCTTCATAACAGAACTTGAGTCACTTGACAACTGGCAACCAAACAAGTTTCTTATAAGTGTTTTTGAAAACTATTTCAGGACTTTTTACAGTTGAACTGTTAGCCTGTTTTTTATTTTATTTTACCGCAGTATGTTTGATGTGAAAGCATTTGATCTTTTCTGGTGAGTTATTATGCTCTCTTTGGAACTTATGGAAAGTGAGGGAAGGGAAGGGAAAATGATTAAGGAGGAAAATGTGAGAAAAGAAAGGGGAAAATTCTACATTTCTACTATGCTTAGAACCCTATTTTGCCATTTTCTCTTCTCTTGTCCCAAAAACAAAGCAAGTGAAGGGATATTTTTTAAACTTTCCCTTCTTTTCTCTTCCTTTCCCCATGTTCCAAACTGGAGCTTAGTTTTCTCATAGGTTATTATTTACTGTACTTTTTCAGTTGGGATGTTCCTTTTTAAAAAAAAGATTTCTATCACACTCTGTTTTCTGGTTTAACTTTTGGAATCTAGGACATTGGGTGTGTATTGCAGTCAATGTTTTATTTAATTTGTTTGAACTTTTCAGAGACTTGTCC
Organism: Rhododendron simsii; assembly: GCA_014282245.1. Taxonomy (NCBI): domain Eukaryota; kingdom Viridiplantae; phylum Streptophyta; class Magnoliopsida; order Ericales; family Ericaceae; genus Rhododendron; species Rhododendron simsii. Next base: position 5,897,660 of record CM024964.1, read on the forward strand.
ATCCATATATTTCAGTGTTCGTCAGCAATTTTGTATCTTGCTTGGTTCCTGTATTCCTCCGCCCCCTCCCCCCCTCTTTGAAATCTGTAATACTGATGGTGATGGAAACAGTGGTTATATAAACACAAAAGTAGCAGCTTATCGGGGTTTTTAGAAAAAATTTAAAATGCGATTAGAGGTAAAATTACTTCTTAGAAAAAAGAGCTAGAGGTGAAAGCCAAGATTCTTTAGGTAGAAGTTCTGAGGTAATGTTAGGGTTTGGAATTTCTCTGTGAATAAAATAAATTTGGAACGCCGTGCAAAAATCACACATTTTGTGGATTGATTTATGGTAAAGAAGGAACAAGTGAAGGAAAGTATAAGAAGATGACAGGTGAAAATGCTGAATTTATGTTTGGTTTTCCTAGTATTTTTTGTTTTCTTGGTAAATTCCATAAAAATTCCAGGATCCAAACACAGGTCTAAGCAAATGGATAAGTGGGGATGGGGATGAGAAAAAGGTTGATGAGATTCTAGAGTATGGTTTGCGTGGTTACACCAATGAATGCAACAACAATGCACTGTAAATTACTGCTGATTTAATGCCCATGAGCTTACCTTGTCGTCATCTGGCTAAGGATCAGTTTATCTGTCATATGGTTTGCGCGGTTACACCGATGAATGCGACAGCAATGCGCTGTAAATTACTGCTGATTTAATGCCCATGAGCTTACCTTGTCGTCATCTGGCTAAGGATCAGTTTATCTGTCATATTGGGCTGCTTTTTACCATTTTTTCCTCTGTTCAATTTTGGCCCTTATCATTTAATTACGAAATATTTATTTCATTACTTGCTCTACAATAGCACGGGTGGCATCTGACCACATTGCAATCTGGAAGAGGTTTAAATTTATGTCTAGCACTTCGACAGCTCGCAAAAGTTTCAATTGCCTTTCATGCTTATAATTATGCTTTTGGTTTGTACACGAAAGTCTCATTTAAATCTCAAACTTTCTCCTTTTATGTTGTCGTGGTTGCTTTTTCCCAATTCTAAACTTCTTCCCTCGTTCTATATTTCATTTCGTGTATTACATGCAGAATGCAGCAGAACTTCTCCTTTTAATCTACATTTCACCTTCTCTCCTCTTCCCAAAAAATTCGAGTTAGGTTCTTCTATTATTTCTGATGCTAATGTGGACACTGGACATGATGCTGATATGATTGGAGCGAGTTACACACTTGGTCCATTTGTGATCGACATGGCAAGAATGGATTCTTCCATTGATTTAAGTCATTATTTCCTCTTCAGAACTATTTACGTGTAAAAATCAGAGTGTTTTTTCAGAAAAAAGCTTAGATCTGTGCCTAGGCCCCCATATTGCCCAAGGCTGGTTGAGGCCTGGATAACGTGCCTCATTTTACCCTTTTGTTGGTTTCATGGGTGAGCTCAATCTTCTATTTGAGCAATTTGGATACATTTAGAACTTTTATCCATATTCTTGTGTAAGGTTTACAGTGCCTTCTGGCGAGCTATTCTCATTTGCATCCCTATTGAGCAAAAGATGCCTCATTTTTTGTCAGGCAAGGTCCCTTGGTTGTGGCATTTTCAAGTCTTCAGTCACGTGCCTTTCAGTATGGTCCAGGCTCAAGAAAGGCACACTCTTTCTTGAAATTCAATCTTCGTTACTTCTATCTTCGTCATTTTAGGTTTTGATGTTTTTGTAAGGACAGATAAGGCTTAAGTCATTATTGATGATAGATTTGGTTTGCTTATTCTAGTTTCATGGGCTGATGCTTGACTATTGAAACATGATACTGGCTTGATTCTTGCTGTTTATGTAAAGTAATGACTAGCTTTCTATTGTTGCGGTGGACTGATATTCGACTAAGGTGATACATACGACAATTATAGGTACATATGACAATTATAGATGGAAATGCTGGGGGTAGGGGAATATCTAATTAACATGGGATGCTGTGGTAAAAAGGATATTAATTTGTTGAATCTATTTGGCATTTAACTCTCGACAGAGCATAATCAGAAAAATGGATTCACGTGGCCAACCCAATTGATTGGGACACAGGCTTGGTTTTGTTTAGTTTAGACATAGTTTCCTCTTCAGTTTAGTTAGACATAGTTTCCTCTTTGGTTCATATGTTCAGAAGTTCAAATTCCCGAATCTGCATTAAGCCATTAATATTGCTTTAAGCTGCATAAAGCTGCATATTAATCACCATATACGCCCATCATACACACGACTTACTTCTCTAAGTAGATCTTGGCGATGTTTCTTTTATTTAAGTTAAGGATCCCTCTGTACTTTAATGTGCCTTGAGTGGACTGGACTACTGGAGAAATGGGGTATGTGCATTACATAGTTAAACTTTCATAGTCAAAAGCGGGAAACTGCTTGCATTGTTCTTTGAATTGCCTTCTCAAACAAAGTTGAGCCCAACTTTTGTGCCTTTCCTGAGACTCAAAACCTTTCTGCTCTGGCTCACTTATTTGCTGGTCATGAAAGTTCCTCTTTGTGGAGAAACTTGTACTCTGCAATAGGAAAGGATTTCACTACTCCTAATGAAAAATTCCTGTGGTGATGTAATCTGCCCTGTAATCTATTAACTCTTCCCCAGGTGGGTGGTGCACGAACTTGCACTGGTATTAATGTGCGCGCTATCGTAGGAGCATATTATGAGGATAGACATTAAACTTTGTGCAACTCACTGGGATTTTAACTTGTTTCAAATCGACTCACTTTGTACATTTAATGTTGCCCTATCTCGTTTGTACCGATATTGATACAGACAGTTTGGAACAGAAAGATTGTAATATTTATGTAGCTTCCTTGGAGTAGGATTCTCATTCCTTAGAATGTTGTGTGGATAATGGGTCAAAGTGAAAAATATGAAAAACATCTATCAATAGACTGCCAGTGCTGTTTGTTCAGTAGTGATGGTCATTTTGACTTCGTGGCCCATCCATTTGGCAGGACTAGCAAGAAGATGGATCTTGTCTGACTATCCTTGTCCTTTTAATGAATGTGATCATTGCTTCTTCTCATTCTTTCGTGTTCTGTCTCCTGTCATCGATCTTTTTGACAAGTATACATAATCAAAATTAAATGTTTTTGAGCCGTTGGAACTATTGCAGCTACAATTTTTTCTTTTCAAGTGGATATGTGGAACTTTGCTTGAATGCAGGATTATGCAGTGCATAGTGAAATACTTATGTGGAGTTATTGTTTTGGACGTTCTTTGAATATTTGTTCAGGATATAGGACACCTGTATGCCGCAAACTGTTTCTAGCAGTCATGGAATCTAGATCAGGGGCAAACTTTTTTGAATTGGCTTCTGGGGACCTACTTGATATCCCTCAAACTCCAAGAGCTCTTCCCAGGGTGATGACTGCACCTGGAATTATATCCGACTTGGATGGGGATTTGGATGCGACCTCACCAGTTTGTCGTGAGAGGCAAATTATAGTCGCAAATATGCTACCTTTGCATGCTCAAAGGGATGTTGAAACTGCCAAATGGTGCTTCAGCTGGGATGAGGATTCACTTCTATTGCAACTGAAGGATGGATTGTCACTTGAGACTGAGGTGGTATATGTGGGTTCTCTCAAGGTTGAAGTGGATGTCAGTGAACAAGAAGAAATTGCCCAGAAACTTCTTGAGAATTTCAATTGCGTCCCCACCTTCGTTCCGCATGAACTTCATGAAAAATTCTATCATGGTTTTTGCAAACAGCAACTATGGCCTCTTTTCCACTACATGCTACCTATGTGCTCTGACCACGGTGACCGTTTTGACCGTAAACTTTGGCAGGCTTACGTATCCGTAAACAAAATATTTGCGGATAAAGTTATGGAAGTAATTAATCCGGAAGAAGATTATGTTTGGGTTAATGATTATCACTTCATGGTTCTCCCTACATTCTTGAGGAAGCGCTACTATCGAGTCAAGCTAGGATTCTTTCTCCACAGTCCTTTCCCTTCATCTGAAATATATCGAACTCTTCCAGTTAGAGATGAAATTCTTAGAGGGTTGCTGAACTGTGATCTGATTGGGTTTCACACATTTGATTATGCGCGCCACTTTCTGTCATGCTGCAGTAGAATGTTGGGTCTGAACTATGAATCAAAGCGTGGATACATTGGGCTTGATTATTTTGGTCGAACTGTGTACATTAAAATTCTGCCCGTGGGTATTCATATGGGTCGACTTCAATCTGTGTTGAATCTTTCCTCTACGGCTGTCCGAGTCAGAGAGATTCAGGAACAGTTTAAGGGGAAAAAGGTGATTCTAGGCATTGATGACATGGATATATTTAAAGGGATCAGTCTGAAACTCCTAGCTTTTGAACAACTCTTGCAACAATATCCGGATTTGCAGGGTGAATTAGTCTTAATCCAAATAGTAAACCCTGCTAGGAGCTCAGGAAAGGATGTACAAGAAGCGAAGAGAGAGACATATTTGACTTCCGGAAGGATTAACAATATTTATGGCTCCCCTGGATATCAACCAGTCATTCTGATTGATCGTCCTGTTGCCCGTTACGAAAAGACAGCATACTATGGTTTGGCTGAATGTTGTATCGTGAGCGCAGTGAGGGATGGGATGAACTTAGTTCCTTACAAGTATATTGTTTGCCGACAGGGTTCTCCAAGTATGGACAAAGCCATGGGTATCAAAACAGATTCCCCTCGCACAAGCATGCTTGTTGTGTCCGAGTTCATAGGGTGCTCGCCTTCCTTAAGTGGAGCAATAAGGATTAACCCATGGGATATCGATTCCGTGGCTGAGGCTATGAATCTGGCAATCACAATGCCCGATTCTGAGAAACGCTTGCGGCATGAGAAACATTATCGATATGTTAGTTCTCACGATGTGGCGTATTGGGCTCGCAGTTTTGTGCAAGATTTGGAGAGAGCATGCAAAGATCACTACAGTAAGCGCTGCTGGGGAATTGGTTTAGGTCTGGGGTTTAGAGTTGTTTCGCTCTCTCCAAATTTCAGAAAGTTGTCGATTGATCACATTGTCTCAACGTATAAAAGGACCAATAGAAGGGCTATTTTTCTGGACTATGATGGTACGATTGTCCCCCAGAGTTCTATTGTTAAAAGCCTGAGCCCTGACGTTGTGGCTGTTCTGAACGTTCTTTGCAATGATCCAAAGAACACTGTCTTTATTGTTAGTGGGAGGGGAAGAGGTTCGCTGATTGAGTGGCTTGCTCCCTGTGAGAGGCTGGGAATTGCTGCTGAACATGGGTTCTTCATAAAGTATGTCAGTGAACTGATTTCCTTTTCATTGGCGAAATTTTGTGGCTTCTAGTACAAAAAAGAAAGGGTTTTCCAGTTTGTCTCGCTTAAAGGAATATTGAAAGTAGATTAGTATGGAAAAAATTTGAAAAAAGCCCACCAAAAAACCCAAAAGAGGGCAAAAAAAATGCTGGGAAATTTGTGTTTTGATGTTTTTGTCTGAAATTTTCTTGAATTTGGTCTTCATGTTTTTACTTTTCTTATTTCTCTCGTTTAATCACTTGTATGTTCCTGTTTCCTTTTACAGATGGAGTAAGAACACAGACTGGGAATCCAGTCCCTTGACTGCACATCTCGAGTGGAAGCAAATTGTGGAACCGGTTATGAAATCATACATGGAGGCAACTGATGGCTCTAACATAGAAATTAAAGAGAGCGCTCTAGTATGGCACCATCAGGATGCTGATCCTGACTTCGGATCCTGCCAAGCTAAGGAATTGTTGGATCATTTGGAAAGTGTGCTTTCTAATGAACCTGCAGTTGTCAACAGGGGTCACCATATTGTTGAAGTCAAGCCACAAGTATGAATAACCCCCCCCCCCCCTCTCTCACACACACACACAATTGGTTTTAGGTTGGAACCCATGTGCTAGGTGTTACACAACAGTCAAGCTGGATGGTACATGAGGGAGAGTGTTAGACTTGTCCCATATCGTTCATCTAAGCCACCCAAGCTTGGTTAATAAATTATAGAGGTTACTCCACCTATTGCCAATTGGTTTTAGGTTGGAACCCTCCAAGAAATCTAACACCTCTCTCACACACACACACACCCATGTGCTATGTTACACAACTCAATGTATGGTACCTGTGTTCAGACACTGAACCTTTGGTAAGGGACCAAGGGTCTGGCCGCCACCAATTTAGAAATTTGGATTCTCTATTTCTTTTAGTCATATATTTGAAAAATATGTTCGTATGTTTCTATAATCCTGTTCATTTTGCAGTACACTACAAAACTATTCTTAATGTATTTTGTGAGAATATTATCCAACCTCATGCAACAGAAAAGTGTTCAGCATGTTCCACCATACTCATAGCTAACTTTTGGGTGCATAGTCCAGTATCCTAGGATTTTACTTTGGAAAGGTTCTCTTTAAAATAAAAAATAAAAAACTTTGGAAAGGTCTGACCCTTGGCACTCACCTGCACTTAATACCCTTTCCCAAGTCCGTGTTGCGCATTTGGTACCTCAAGCAAATTCATCACCAATTTCTTACAATGTGCAGGGAGTAAGCAAAGGGTTGGTTGCAGAGAAGGTTATCTCGACAATGGTTAAAAATGGGGAACCACCGGATTTTGTGATGTGCATTGGGGACGATAGGTCAGATGAAGACATGTTTGAGAGCATATCAAGCACAGTCTCTTGTCCTTCCTTCCCAGTAGCTCCCGAGATATTTGCTTGCACTGTTGGGAAAAAGCCAAGCAAGGCCAAGTATTATCTTGACGATTCAGCTGATGTAGTTAGACTACTTTGTGGCCTCGCTAATGCTTCTTGTCCGAAACCCACGCATGTTGCTCATTTCCAAGTTTCAATGGAGAATCCGTTTTGAGATGAATGGAGTGATGATATCTAGTCGTGTTTGGTTTTGGAGATCTATTTCTCTGGATTGGAAAGTTGGTTTGGCCTTTTCAATCTGAATTCAACTGATGAACCTTTCGGACACAAGAAGGGTAGAAGGGCAAGGTTTTGTGACACCAGAGTCGCCGGTGTTTGGAGGCTTATGGGCAAAAATCCCATTTCCCTGAGTACAGTTTTGCGGATGCTTACAATCGCTGCCCTTGATGATTTGAAGGTAGCATTATCTGTATAGGTACAATGATTTTACTTCTCTTACATGACTTGTCAGTTTGATTAAAACCTTCTATTGGTACATTTGAACTTTGCTAATTATATCAGAGTATTATTCCATTCTTCAAACGGATGAAGACCGGCTGTCATCTGTTTATCCGAATGCCTTTGTGTATATTGATTTCCTACCATTCTTATGCAATGGGTTAAATTCTGGACAGATGTTTCCTTTTCTTGTGCTTGTTTTTCTCATTAACCATGCAGCCATGAATGGGAGAGTTTTAGCAAGCACTGTGCTGATAAATGGTCGTGAAAAGAACATCATTTCTCTCTTCATAAGCGTCTTCTTTTCTCATAGATTTTCTACACTTCACTATGGTCCAGTCAGCTCTGGTTTTGGGGCCATTTGTGGATCCTTTCCGGGCTCACAACAATGATCGAAATGTTTCACTTTTTATAGCTCGACCATTGTTCGAGTAAAGTATATGGGCTTTCAAAAATAGATATGAACATACACTTCTCTAATGACTTCACAAGCGGGAAAATAAATAAATTAAAAGCATCGGGGGTGGAAGGGTGGAGATTAGTTTTAAGTTCTTTTTGAGTTTTGGGTTTTTCCCCTGGGTAATAATTTTGGCACTCCACTTTTTTATAAATGCACTTCAAATATTGTCTTTTAGTACTTAAAATTACATACAACACAAGTACTAAAAGACAAATTATGGAGTGCATTTATAAGAAAGTGGAGTGCCAAAATCATTTTTCTTTGATGATAACTGTGGGATCTATGTATCCAATGTGTTGTCAAAACGAACCATGTGGCCGTGGTGTTATTTACATATTAATTTATCCAAAATCCCAACACAAAGTAGATGCTGGACAAAATTGAAACAATATTACGGCCCGTTTGGATTTTACAATAAAGAAACTTTTAGAAAAGAAATGTAATTTCAAACTCAAAAATCATGTGTTTATGCAAATAATTTTCCTACCACTATGGATATTGTTTGATAGATCTCATTGAGATCTTTTAAACGGTGCAAAAAAATTATTTTTCATTTTCATTATATTTGAGCTTGAAATTATCTTCTCTTTGAAAAAAAAAAGGTTTAAAAAGAAAACGAAACGGCACCTACTTCCCTTTCATTTAGTCAGTCTTTTTTTAAAAATTTGTTTTTTTTTTGGATAAAAATTAATTTTAAGAATTTTTTTACTTTTTCATCAATTTAACATAAATTAGTTTTTTAAATTGGTATAAAACATTTTGAAGACAATGCACAACAGTAATTTGTTTTTTTTTAATCAACATAACACAATTGTTTAGAAAAACACAAATAACAACATTCAATTTGTGTAGGGAATTTGATTTTGACACTCCACTCTTGATAATCAAACTCTAATTTTGTTTCAGTGTTCAAAATACACATGACAAGAACACTACAAAACAAATATTGGAGTGTGGTTATTTAAAAGTAAGGTGCCAAAATCATTGCCTTCAATATGTAAACATTAAAGTCAAGGTAAAATGACGGCCAATGACGTGTTTTAATAATTAATACTCGTCAAGGACATTTTATTCATTAACAATTGTTCTTAGCATGTCCTTAAAAGGTATTATTTATCAAAACACTTTCTGAGCCGTCATTTTCCCTAAAGTCAATCAACTTCACTTGACTGGCTCTTTTTATCACTTTTGTTACTACATTGAGTTTTTTCTTTTTCTACGAGGAACCAAAATCCAAAGCCACTAAAAGTACCAAATCCACATAGCAAAGATCTCATTTCAAAAAACAAAATAGTAATAACAACAAAGATCTAAAAGTGCAAACCTTTAAACAAAAATAAATAAATTCTGGTAAAAACTCAACTATGTTTTAATTTCTCACGCACAAAGCTCTCTCATTTGTACGAAGCAGTCGTGGAGGGGGAGCCCTGCCTATGGCAGAGGTCTTAGATTTGAGTTGATGGAGCAACATTGGTGTTGTAACTTCTAGCGATTTCTTATGCACGAAGCTCTCGCATTTGCATGAAGTAGTCGTGGAGGGGGGCTTGCCCATGGCTGAGGTCTTAAGCTTGAGTTGATGAATCAACATTGGCGTGGTAACGTACTAAGTACTAACCACTAACGCCACGACCGTAACGAAAGTATATAAATTCTTGCATGGAAATTGATTTTCACGCTCCACTTTTTACTGATGACGCTCCAATTTTAACGTGAAGTTACTAGTAATTCCAAGAACAAAGTGGAGCGTGAATATCAATTTCCTTCTTGCATTTGCAATCAAAATATTTTAGAAGGACCACAGAGAATCTCTCATCAAAGTTAAGGGTACAGAAACAAATTTCACCCAGTCCATTTTTTTTGTACGAAAACAAAACCCACAAACGCATTCCATTTCCATTCCACCGAAGTAGATGGACAATTGAAATTTACAGATTCATTCAGACACCCACCATAAATATACAGTCATCTCTCTCTCTCTCTCTCTCTCCTCAGATCCAAATCCCTGTATACCACCCGGATCCTCCAATCCAACTCTTCAGATCTCGTCTCCGAACTTGTTCCCTCACATACTTTCGCTCTCTTCATTTGTTCGTACCCCTGATAAAAACAATTGGGCCCACCTGTGATCGATCGAGTTCCATTTCCTCCTCGCGTCTGGACTGATCGATCACCTTCACAAAACAACGATCATGAATCCGTTCTCCTCGGGCACGCGTCTAAGGTGAGTGTTAAAACCTCTGATCTTTTATTTATTTATTTTTTTTATCCTTCATTGCATCTATCAATCTTCGAGTGTTCCACTCTATTGCATAATTAGGTCAAATTTGAGTTGCCTAGTTTTAATTTAATGGTATTGGCAGTTTGCGGATTCGAGTTGTCGGAGATTCGGAATTGAAGAAGATAAACGTGGTAGCTTCTGCGATTAGATTTAGTTGTTAAACTTAAGGCATTGGGAAGCATGAAACGATATCTATCCGAGAGCAAGGTGCCACTGTATTGCTTAATTAGGTCAAACTTTGACTAGACTAGTTTGAAACTAATAGTGTTGGCAGTTTGTGGAATCAAATTATTGGAAATGAAGAAGAAAAGTGTGATTATCGTTAATGTGAGAGAGAACTTCTATGATTAGATTTCGTTGTTAAACTTAAAGCCATTTGGGAAGCATGAAATCTGAGATCAAGGTGCCACTATTGTCAATAATTTGGTAAACTTTTGACTAGCCTAGTGTGAGATTAATGGTATTGAGGGTTGGTGGATAGAATTCTTGAAATTGAAGAAGAAAACGGGAGAAAAATGTGAGATACTTATGTGAGTAGATTCATTTGTTAAACCAGTGGGGAAACATGAAATGACGTTTATTTGAGGTCAAGGTTCCACTCTATCAGGGTAATATACATAGTGGTGGCTGGCCCTAAGTCACATAATCGCAAGCTCATGCTTGAGCGGGAGTGGGAGAGCGTCACTGAAACACATCCCAATGTAGTAAAATCCGAGAGAGCGAGGACTGAGAGCGCAAGTGCAGTGCAGTGCGATGATTGAGAGTGGGAGCGCGGGGCACTTTGAAGGATTATGTGACTAAGGCCTGGCCTAGATTGAAATTACTAATTAGGTTTGTGTGCTCGAATTGTGGGAATTGAATAAAAACATGGGAGATCGTGCTGGAATGAAAGCTTTGCATTAGGTGTAATGAGAATAATGTGAGTGTTAGAGCTTGTCTCATTTTGGTTTACTATCACATGTGAATCTAGTAAGTCTTCTTGGGCAGCTTCTCCATTCGTTGCCAAAGGGTTTTCAGTTTAATGTATTAACAATGTGTTGTTTTTTTAGCGAGGCAAATTAATCAACGGTGCTACGATTGGATTAAGTTGAAGTGAGCCATTGGGATAGCATGAACTCATTGCGTGTCCTTGATGTTTTTTATTTTTCAAAATTCCCTCAGCTCAAGGTTTAAGTTGTCAAATGGGTGCCTAATTGAGTGCACACTTTTCTGTTTTGTAGTAATCTTATTTTTGAAATTGGACAAAGAATGCTAGTCATAAAAGGGGGTAGCTCGAGTAATTGATAGCATGAAAGTAATTAACTAACAATCTATGTTCCTAGGACTGATACGAGGTTGGGGTCGGGTTCGTGTCCGCGTCCATCTAGTTTTCAAGTCAAGGAAATCGGGGCACGTTGCAATGTGTACATAATTTTGTGGGATATGGTTCTAAGTGGGCGTACAACATTTCATGCATATGCATATTGTTTCCAGAGAAGTAAATAGTTTCATAAACCAAGGCATTGAGGGCATGCTACCCATTGCATAAATAGAGACCAAAACAAAAATGCTCTATACACTTGTGTATAAAAGGAACTAGTAATCCGTCGAGGGTAGGATTAGAACCTCATCCTAGCTATACAAGCTAACAACAAAGCAATTCTTCAACTCAAACAAAGGCATCTCAAGCCATCAAAATGGTGGCGATTCTTCTAACACCAACTGTGCCACATCTACTAGATGGAGATCATTTCCCAAGTTTCTTCTCTTCTTTACCACCTTTTTGCCTCCCCCTAGTGTGAAGAAGCTCCTGCATTCCCCTTGGGAAGATCCAAGTCACAAACGAGCAAGATAAGACCGCTGTCCATACTAAAATGTTGGCATATATCCAATCCAGTAACCCAAAGATTCACATACCCATTTGTTTGACAGTCCTCTCGGCATCTCACTGCCCTAAACTTTAAGCATCCTCTTTTCAATGCCTCAAACGACTTTCCCCACAACAGTTGTGGACTCCAGGAGAGATAGATTGATTCTGTTCTCATTCTATTTCTTGATGAATATCTATCACGATAGCCTATGTTACATGGACTCTTCACAATGTATTAAGTACCCTTGTCTGACACTTGACACTCAAATAAGCGGACGAGATCCGTGTCCGATGTGGTAAGTTGGACATTCACATTGCAACCATATCTTGTAGTTGAAATTTACTCTGAGTATGCGTGGAACACCTATGTTGTGCATGCAAAGCTCCAAGGCATCTTGTCCTTGAAAAATGAAGAAATATGCTGGAGAATTTGAGTATTTAGTCGTGTCTCCACTGATACAGAAATTAGATGAATTTAAGACTTGAAATACGTTCCCACACCGACACCTAAACCCGATTCAGTGTAACATACACTAGCATTGTTTAACTTGACAGGATCCTTGAAACTTGCTGCTTATTCACCTTGCTGATGAAACCACTGTTGGACAACAGCAGTCCTGATTTGACAGGATCCTTGAAACTTGCTGCCCTTCACCTTGCTGAAGAAATCACTTCCACACGATGGCATATTATTTAACTTGACATGATCTTTTACTTTTTCTTGATTCCACATTTTGAAGGGATTGGTTTTGATCTGCAATTTTCGGAAACAAGAATATCTATTAGATTTGCCTGACCATTGCTACGCCCATTTAGCAGAAGATTCATCATATCTAGTAAGCCAGGCCTTGTATAATTGCACTATCTGATTAAAAGCCCTTCTAAGCATAGGGGAGAAAGTTAGCATCTGAAATTAGTTGGAGAAGAAGCTTCTTATTCTTGTTTTTTTGGGGGTTATTTTGTCACACAAAATGGTAACCTTATACAATTTTGGATATATATCCCCCTAAATGAGGTTATTCCTCTAGTTCTTGCACCTTTATGATTTCAGGCTTATTAAAGTATGGTTTATTGTGTCCCCCTACGCAAGCTCGACATGCACATGTTTATTTGCCTAAACATGTTCGGAATGGTTTTATCACAGTTTTGTGACGTGTTTTGTTTTGCACTTTCTTTCACCAGTGATACTAGTGGTATACTTCTTGTTCAAATGCAGGGACATGATTCGGGCTATACGTGCTTGCAAAACTGCAGCTGAGGAGCGGGCTGTGGTAAGAAAAGAGAGTGCCGCAATTCGTGCAGCAGTTGGTGAAAGTGATAATGAGTACAGGCATCGTAATCTGGCAAAGCTCATGTTCATTCACATGCTTGGTTATCCCACACATTTTGGTCAAATGGAATGCCTGAAGTTAATTGCAGCTTCTGGATTTCCAGAGAAAAGGATAGGCTATCTTGGCCTCATGTTACTTCTTGATGAAAGACAGGAAGTGCTAATGTTGGTCACGAACTCATTAAAACAGTATCCAATCAATGAGAGTTCCTTTTTTCATAAACTGAATTTAGTTATTTGGTTGCTTTTTAGTCTCTGCTACAGATAATACTTTATCATTGATATTAAACCGTTATCATTTATGAGTATGTGGCATGCCTTCGAAATACCTTGACTTATCACTAGAGATCTTAACCACTCCAACCAGTACATTGTCGGACTTGCTCTTTGTGCTTTGGGTAATATATGTTCCGCAGAAATGGCTCGTGATCTTGCTCCAGAAGTCGAAAGATTATTGCAATTTCGAGATCCAAATGTTCGGAAGAAAGTAAGCCTTTCTAATATATCCGTTGTTCTTTTTATTGATAAGAAAGTCAATTTTATGGAGAGGCACCAAAGTAGTGCAACCTATGAACTAGAGCATCCATTTGCCAATAATTTCATAGATCTTGAAGTGTTGTAGCTCGTACATGTTTCGATTTTATTTCCTTGGTGTTTGGCAGAGATAACTAAAATTTTCAAATGATAAGAAGTCATTACAGTTATATTGACTGTCTTTTCATGGGAATAGTCCCAAAGACATTAAATTAGGCAATGCATCTGACAAGACTAGCTTGGTGGAAAATTGCAACTTCGTCGAGAAGCTTGAAGGCAAAGACTTTCTCCTTGACATTATTGTTACAATTTCAGAAACCCTTTGTAACACCTTTCCTCGGTAATTATAGAGTCAGGACATTATCTACTGGTTCTCCATCAGATTTTTTTCCTCTCTTCTATTTGGTCTCCTGAACTATCTTTTACTACGTATCCTGTAGCTGCGCTTAATCAATTGTGTGTGTAATGCAGGCAGCACTGTGCTCCATAAGGATTATAAAAAAAGTCCCAGACCTGGCTGAAAATTTTATGAACCCTGCTGCCTCCTTACTTAAGGAAAAGCACCATGGAGTCCTACTTACCGGTCTCCAGCTCTGCACAGATCTATGTAAAGTCAGTGAAGAGGCTCTTGAATATTTCAGAAAGGTAACTTGGCTATGACCTGCAAATTATGTTGTGTAGACTATAGATGCTTTGAAGAAAGCGTTCATAGCAAGGTTGTCAAATCGTGAATCAAAATGGTCCTTCTTCGAATCGTGAATTGCTCCGATTCAGTCATGATTTCTAAAATACATATTATTATTGAATTGGGTGACATAAATTTATGCTGTAACTGTAAGTTTTAGATCTAAATCAATTAAAAACTTGTTTTAAATGATGATTTGATAGTAATGAGGAGTAATAGGTAAGCTGATTGCAACTTGCAAAACATGAGGATTCGTGAATCTTATGGTCCTTTTTTGTGAAAAAGAGTTTAAAAGTACAACTTCAAGATCGTGTATGTTATTTTTTCTGTCTTTTTGATTCGCTTTCAAAATGAACCTTCCATTTTCTTGTTCCTATATTACTCAACGGTACATAAATATATTGTTGAGATTAATAAGGAGAAACATAGACAAAAGATGGCATATAGCAATATTAAAGTCCTTGAAAAGGTAGTTTGAACCCTTTTTCCAACAACAAAAAGACAAAAAAAGTCGAAACAGAATTCAGTGAATTGAAAGATTCACCCATTCACCTACAAATTCACTGCTATTTCTGATTGATGCAACCTATTCTTATCGATGATGCATTGAATTGTACAATATGAATTGTGAATCATGCGATGGTTCATAGATGTGGAAGTTGAGCTTTACAAGAGCAGTAGTTGTATATGTGTCAATTTCTACATCAAAGGTAGATTATCCAGTTCTGGCAAATGTAGTATGGACTATTGCTTACTGCCACCTTTGTCCTTCATTTCCCCCCTTATTTTTAGATGGTTGACTGGGTTGGAGCCCATGCATGCTGTGGGTGGGGCTGCCACAAGTCAATTTCCATCATACTAGTACTTTAAATTTTGTCTCTTTGTACCTCCTCTAGACAAATACCTAAGTGATACTTGCAATACCACTATACCAGTGTCGTGAATAACCTGATTGCTGGAAGTTTCAGATTCATGTTTTGCATAATTTGGTACTCCTTATAACAACTACCTTTTTACTGGAGATACTGGAAATGCATATCTAGAAATAGATTGTGGAGAAAAGTAGGCAACAATATGCCTATTTTCTGCCTATTGAAAGGGACAGAATTCAATTTGGTCTCGTCTATTAGTTGACCACTATGGTTGGAACTCCTAATTTTTTACTATTTTCACTGATTGACATGTTGCATAGACTGATAGCTCCGATTCTAGTGCTTATAGTTTGCGTCTTGTATCATCCATCATAACTTAAGCAGATATTGAGTGTGAGCGTGAGGTTTTGCACACATCATATATCCACACAATTGCCAGCTCGTTGTTGCTTAGGTACCCATATTGCTTGTCTTTAAGCCAGTCTTTGAGCCTTGGCATGCCCTGGTGCTCATCTATTTAGCCATGCTGGTGCTTATTGTTGAGGGCAATCACTTCCCAGTTCCTATAGGTTTTGGCCGCTGGTCTTGAGAAACCGATCGAGATCTTGACCTCCATAGGATCCCAGGTTTTCTGACTGTTTAGAGTTTTTGAGAGTGTCATCAAAGATTTTCACTGATATGGAAAACATGAGTGCAGAAGGAAGTTGCAGCCTTCCTGTCCATATGGAGTATCAGAGTTGGAACCCAACAAGTATAGGCAAGGCTTCGAATTATTCTGGAGAAAAAAAACTATTTTGTTCCTGTTTTTTCCGATAAAAATGATGGGCAGAGTCTTCTGAGGTGGATTCTTGTGCTTATTTTAGTGTGTTTAGTCTTCGAGTTTTGAGCTGGGGTGGCAAAAAGAAATCGGCCATTAATGGCTGTGTTTTGAGGTATGAAATTATGGGGAAATATGTGATTCTTGGTATCGCTGGTTCACAAATCCCTTTACTTGGAAGGCAATGCTTTTTTTCCTTTTTTCTTCATTCCATTGGATTTTAATTTCCATAGCTTCACTGGCACTCAGGCAAAGTTCACTAATTCCTCTAGTAACCAAAACAAAAGAAAGAAATACGGGGTTCCCAAGTTTTGATTTCTCTGTCATAATGATATAGATTTTTCCTTTTATGTTGTTATAGAAATGCACAGAGAGTGTGGTCAAAGCTTTGAAGGATGTTGCGAACAGCCCATATGCACCAGAGTATGACATATCTGGAATTACAGATCCTTTTCTCCATATTAGATTACTCAGGTTTTTGCGCATATTGGGTCATGGAGATGCAGATGCTAGTGACTGTATGAATGACATCCTTGCACAGGTCAGCTGCTATTTTCTACTTTTCCTGCTATATTCATACTCTATAAGGTGAAATAATTTATTAAATGGCTGGCTACCGTTTCTTCTATGTTATCACTACATAAATATATTTGCCTTGTTTGGATGATGTTTTGAAAATTTTTGAGTTTGATTTTTGGGTAATGAGTGGAGAGAGAAAATAGGGTAATGATTGAAAATAGAGATAATGAGTAGAGAAAGAAATGAGAATAATGATCGGAGACAGGAGAGAGAAATGAGATTAATGATTGGGAGTAGGGGCAATGAGTGTTTTTTGAGTTGGATATATATATATATATATATATATTTCAAAATGTCATCCAAACAAGGCAATTACTGTTTTGTACTTTTTTAACGTGCTATCTATGTCCCACTAAAGTGACAAGTTGCTGCAATGCCATTCTCGGTGAATGGAATCTCAACTTACGATCTGACTCGGTAACTATCCAAATGATTGCTTGCATCGGTAGCTATCCAACTGATTGCTTGCATTGAGGTCTTGTTTTCTCAATGGCTACTGCCTAGCACCTTCACCTGCAATTACGTATTTGCGTGTACTCAAAGAGATAAATTAATCTAAAACCCAACCTTATCTGTCTTGTGCTCTGGCATGATGTTTCTTCAACGCTTCGTTGATTGATGACTGTTCTTTCTTTAATCAGGCAATGCAAGCTTTGTGTCTCGCATACTCGATTAGACAAATTACCTTGTTTCGCAATCTCCTAAAATACTATGTGATCTTGTCTTTATATGTTTTTATGCTCTATGTGATTGATGATTACTCCCCATTTTGATTTGTAACACCGTCTATAATTACTGGTATGTAGTTTTTAATTATTCTTTGAGCAGTGTCAAAGTGGATAATCTTGCATCGTTGTCTACCTTTATCTTTCGTAGATATTGGATTCTTAGCCGCAGAGTTGTAAGCATATAAAGTCTAACGATACTTCAACATGCTGGATTACTTCTCTCCAGGTTGCAACAAAGACTGAGTCAAACAAAAATGCCGGAAATGCCATCCTCTATGAATGTGTTGAAACTATTATGAGCATTGAAGATAATAGTGGCTTGCGGGTGCTTGCTATCAATATCTTGGGAAGATTTTTGTCAAACCGTGACAACAATATCAGGTTATGCATTATTTATTTTGCTGTAATCTAAAAATCTAGGGCCTGCCTGTAGGGTTGCATCTCTTTTTTGAGAACCACAAAGATGTACTTGAGTTGTAGATATTTCGCTTAAATGCCAAATGGCACCCTTCCAAAATTTTGTGGAACAATTTTATGGCCAAGTCATTCTAGCTTAAGTTGCCATTCCTTGGTTGAATGAAAGATAAGGGCCTGAGTTTAATCACACGAAAATGCAGATTCACGTTTAGCCATTTTGTTTCTTACAAAATCTGGAGGTTAGGTGGTACTTAGTCTATGCATCCAGCATCTAATAGTGCTAGGAACGTAATTCTGCATGATTGATAAAACTTCACGTTTTGGCTTACATAATTTGTTAAGAGAATTAGTGCATTTGGGTAAGTTTGGCGGCTATGTTAGTGCATTTGTGTAAGTTTATTAAACGTGATTCATTTTTTGTAAGTTTTTGTTGTTAATTGTTTCCTGGCATCTTTTGATAATTAAGTGATGTCTTGGTCCATTATACCCTGTCATGGTTTGAATCTTTGTATTACTTAACTTTTGTTTCTTAATCTTGGTGCATCCTTGTGTTTTCTTTCTGACATAGTCGAACCTCACCTTTTCTGTCAGATATGTTGCTCTGAACATGCTGATGAGAGCCATCACTGTAGATGCACAAGCAGTGCAGAGGCATCGGGCAACTATCTTGGAATGTGTCAAGGTATCACACGCGGACCAGTTTATAGCTCTATTAATACTTGTAATATCTCTGTGTTGTCATTATTTCTAGACCTTCTATCCTAGCGAAACTAGGTCGAAAAGAACAGAGGAATGGGGTACCATGTCTCTCCTGATTTTGAAAAAGCCCCTTTAGAGTTGATGACCAAACTCCCCAAACCATGATTGTGGACAGGCTGCTATGAACTGTCTAGTTAAAGTGCAAAACCAAATGCCCTTTTCAACGCTATTTGGTTTTAGATGAGATGGTGAAAACTAGGACCAGTGGTATTGGAGCCTGTTCAAGGCAGCAAAGGTGGTTTTTTTTTTTTTGGCAAGGTTGGGTTCTGTGTTTGTGTCTTGCTAGGGTATATGGCCAACCCACCATAGTGAGCTCTGCACGGACCAACTGCGGACAGTGAATAGACTGATACAACCATGTTAAGTGCGAAAGGCAAAACACTCGGTAGGATGAGTTGGTTGCAGGCGAGATAGCAAAACCTTGGACCAACGATGTAATAGTGCATCAAGTGAAAACTTGGCTTGTCGGTTATGCCTGTTTTGGATATGGGTTCCTAGGTTTGTTTTGGTCTGTGTGTGAGGTAACTTGGTTTCTTAAGTTAGGTCCTAAAACTTGACTGCATCATTGTGGTGGGAAAGGAATAGGGGATCCTTTGAGAATGTGGGATGTGCGCTGTTCCAAGTTGAATGGTTTGCCGGAGAGTGACTTGTGTTTTTCTTTTGTTTGTGTTGGAGCATCCTTTATTCTTTGCATGTGCTTGGATTGCGAGCACCCTGGACTCCTTTTTTCCTATTGAGTACCTTAAATGGTCAGTATAGATATGGGTTTACTCAATGGAACTTGCAATCAGAAGTCTCGTGTTGTTTAATAAGCAACTGAACAATCCACTTCTGAGTTTGTCTGATGTCAATCCTTTTGACACTGATGCTTGCAATGTGGAGTGATTCCTACACCAGGGACATCAACTCTGTGCTTCCTCTCAATTTGATTTTTTTCTACTTCTATGCTTCTCCCAAAGTGTTAGTTCCTCTCTTTCTCCATTCTAGACTGGAAGTATCCCATCAGCTTATAAACTGCTCTTCCCTTGATGTTTTTCTTGTTCTCTGTATCTCGTCGGACGGAAGATTAAACTTTAGTTGCTTCTCCTGCACTTGCTTAGTTGATTCGGTGCACAAACTTGTTTCTATGCTCTTGCTACCGCAGATGAGAACTGTTGCTCAAACCACCATTTTTAAACAATGTTTTCATGTCTTTACTTTACAAAGATTCTTCTGGTAATATTCTTCCAAAAGGTGTTTGTTTTATAATCCTGTAGCCTTGTTGCTTCCATGTTAGGAGATTTCTGAAATTTTGATATATGCCGTTTCGTTATTCATGGAAATGATTAATTTGATGGTTTCCAATGATATCCCTTCTGGAGGTCTAGCCTTCAGTTGATTCATTACCCATTTTCTTCCGCTGGTGTATTCTTCTTGAGTGGAAGCATGTCTTCTGAAAGATAAATTAATTATCTCATGACTTTGCTTCTTCATTTTCCAGGATTCAGATGCATCTATTCGTAAAAGGGCCCTTGAACTTTTATATCTTCTTGTGAATGAAAGTAACGTAAAGTCTTTAACGAAAGAGCTTATTGAACATCTGGAAGTAAGTGAGCAAGAGTTCAAAGGAGATCTTACAGCCAAAATTTGCTCCATTATAGAAAAGTAAGTGGTATAAGCATATCATTTCTGAATTTGTACTCATCTTCCTTGTGAGAACTTCCAGAGTGGTCATGAACTTCTACTCCTGTACTCTTGGTATGGTAGTTCTGCTCTGGTGAGCACACAGCCCATGCAAGCAGGAAATATACGACTTGTAGGAATTTAGTTGTTCAGGAATTTAAGCCTTTTCTATGTTTTCATTCTCACGGATGATAACCTCTCCTCTTTGGCTTTTTCTTTAATCCTTCGGATCTGGATTCTCTTTATTTGTAACATGTTACACAGTTTTGGTTACCTTTGGCACTTGCTTTTTGGCAACAATGACAATTGCAAACCAACGTATAACTCACATGGTCCTTAAAGCATGTCAACTTTTTTTTTTCCCCTCTCTGTTATCTTATTTTGTGAAATGTCATTTTTCTGCTACAGGTTTTCCACCGAAAAAATTTGGTACATTGATCAGATGCTCAAGGTTCTCTCTGAGGTATGCATTGTTGTGCTGGTGTCCTACTTATTGGTTTTTTAGGATATATGTTTCAGATTACCTCTTCTTTTCGGTCCACATATGCCTCTTTTGTTTGAAAAGTCAAACCATAAAGGTTGTATGCTTCCAAAACCATCCGTTATAAGTAGTCATGAACTAGATCAGACATTGCGCCTTCGATTCAAGTTATATAAGTTTTTTAAGAAATGGAGTTCCACAATCTATTAGCGGGTTAATTCCTCGAAATCGCTGAAGTATCCTCATTGTATTGTTGCACAAGGTCTAAGACTCTAGTAGCACCATATGAGCTGCACATAAACTATCACCTAAGTGTATTTTAATTCTAGACGACATCGATTTATTTTCAGATGGTTATGCAATGTTTTGTTCCAGTGAAAGTTGTTCAAGTGACTGGAAGACCCAACACCATATACAGGGAATACACTTATCAACGATCAGGTTTAGTGATAATTATCGTCTTATCTTCTGGATCCCAGAAACCAAACCAAACCAAACCAAATTGAGCCTTAAGTCTCAATCAATTGGGGTCAGCCACATGAATCCGTCTTCTTCATTGAGCTCATAAAGGCCATCGTGTTGCGTGACATCCAAACCAATCTAGATCCTCAAACTACAGCCTCTAAAGTGAATTTTGGTCTACCTCTCCCCTTAATGCTACCCTCCACCATAACCATATCACTCCTAACTACCGCATCTACTTTTCTGTGATAGGCATGTCCAAACCACCGTAATCTACTCTCTCTCATCTTATCTTCTATTGGTGTTACCCCTACCATCCCACGACGGTTTTCGTTTCTAATTTTATGTCGCAAACTCATACCACACATCCCTCTTAACATTCTCATTACCTCTTGTATGTTGCTTGCGGATGATAGTCGCAGAAGATGAAACCATAAGAGGTGTTAATATACTTCGTCCACTTTGTCTTCTGGATCCCAGCATTCTTTAGTTTCTTTGTGATTCCGCATCAAACCTGCAGAGTTGTAGCTTAATTTTATATTGCTTCAATATACTCTATTGGTGTAATATTGATCCCGCTGGTTTGTAGCTTGTTTTTATATATCACTTGCTTACAATGCTACAAGTCACCGGTTCTGCTCAGTTTTTTCCCTTCTCGGAAAACGCCATGTTGTCTGGAATGTTTCACACGTGACATTTTTTCTTTCAAATTTCCCCCTTTTGAATTATTTGATGCAAGTAATTGTACATTTGGCCAAAGGTACTGATCCTTATGCTATGCTTAGTAGGCAGGGAATTTTGTTAAGGATGAAGTTTGGCATGCCCTAATTGTTGTGATAAGCAATGCTTCTGACCTCCATGGCTATACCGTACGGTCTCTGTACAAAGCAGTCCAAACATCAGGTGAACAGGTACTTAACATTCTTCTGGTTAGGTTAAGAGTTTGGTACGGAAGTCACATCATCTTGAGGGATTAAGTGAATATTGTTTTGATATGTTCATTAGGAAAGCCTTGTCCGAGTAGCAGTTTGGTGCATTGGAGAATATGGTGAGATGTTGGTCAATAGTACTGGAATGCTTGACATAGAAGAACCAATAACTGTAAGATTGCTTCTAACTTTCGATATTTAGATTTTGTTGTTGATTTTCCATCGATATGGTGGTAGCATACGCCATTAGGAGGCTGTAGCATATATGCATGGGATAACTGAAGGTTTCATGCTGAGCAGGAAAAAAAAGAAAAGAACTTAAGGTTTCACTTGTTAATTGTTTGTATGTGATGTATTCTTTAAAGAAAGGTTCATTTAACCAACTGTCCATTAAACCGTCTTTTCCTAATCTTTTAAAATTCTTCAATTATTGTTTGATTCTCTTAATGATTGACTCATCTTATTGAAGAATGCATTTACTGTTACAAGATGTTGTCATCTCAACTATTTTTTCTTTCCTTTGGTTATTTTGGTTCGCAGCGGGTTTATTGTTGTCAATCTAAAGGACATGACATCCATATTTTCATAGATAGGCTGTTTTTTTAATTGGCTTCATAGATAGGCTGTTAACTTCTCGTTCATCTTTCTACCTACCATTTCTGTTCTTTCGCTCCTTAACATTAATACGGTCCTGTGACTTTGGAAATGCATCTTGCTCCTGGCTTTGGTCTCAATCTTGTCGTATGGGTTCTGGATGGAAGTTTGTTGACAATCTTCTTGAACCACTCTAACCCGATTCCTTTAGTGCCATCTCCTTTCTGTGTGCTTCCTTAACAATGCTGTGATAGTTGGCAAAGTATGTTGTTTCAAATGGAAATTAGTTTAATAATCTGTAACATGATAATGATATTGATTTGTAGCTGAAGCTGGATGCTTGGACCATTTATTTAGTAGTACTTTTCTTATTTTTCACATTTTGATATTATTATCTGCCTGATTCATTTTATCAACCTGGTTGTTCTATGCAGGTGACTGAGTCTGATGCAGTGGATGTCATTGAGATTTCTTTGAAAAACCATACCTCGGATCTTACCACTCGGGCAATGTGTTTGATTGCTTTGCTAAAGCTGTCTTCTCGTTTTCCTGCTTGTTCGCAGTATGTTTGTTATTCTCTGATTTTCTCATTAAATGTCAGCATATATATTTCCCGTGTTCTTTTATATGCAATGAAATTTTTCGAAGTTTTAGAAATTACAAGAATGGTTCTAGTTCAATGCATATGATATTGATACAAATAAAACTCAAGTCAGATCGAGATTACAGTTGTTAGATAACGTTGTGCTGTTATTCCTTAATGGTAATATAGTTCCACTTGATTATTTGATTCCTGTAAAAAATATAAAAAATTATCCTTTCCATTTTCACCTTTATGTCTTGGTTCTTCAATATTGGCTGCTGTGCAGCTATAAATTAAAAGGTTTTATATTTCTGTATTGTTTTGTAGGGTAAAATATATTGATAGAAGGCATCAAGGAGATGCCAGCCATATACAATAGGAAGGCCACAAACAAAAAGGCCCTATATGCCACTATGAACATCAATAAGATGGATCAAATCAAGGAATTGGTCGAGAGTTGGATTACATACTCTTGACTCCCAACTAAACAAACTACTGACAAAAAGACTTCGGGTCTTTATATCATCAAAATGCTTCCTCTTCCGCTCTCTTCATGTAGGTTTTATTGTGCTTTTGTCGATGAAAAGCTGACTTTTTTCTGGCAGAATCCCCCTGAATATGGTGAGTCCAGTCTGCCGTTGGTGTATAAATCTCGTTTACTGGACCTACTCCATTCGAATTTCATTAAAAACCTGGCACATGTTTATCTTGCTTTAGAGACTGAAATAGTTCTTAAACATTTTCATGTTGATGTAAACATAACTGGACTCTTGAAGATCAAATGGCTTGTCTCTTGTTAAAAGTGCATTCTTAATGTGGAAAACAGATCCATTTCTTTTTGTTTCGAGGTCATCTAACCATTATTAGTGTTTGTGCTTGTTTGGTCTTTTGCTGGATAAAGTTCATTGAGACCAAAACAAGGCTTACAAGCTCATGGGGGAATAACAAAACCACAATACCTCCAACACTGTTTGCTCTAGTTGCTGGAAAGGTTAATAATGTAATCTGCGTTCTATTGAGTGAAGGATATCTTTTATTTTTCTCTGGCAAGATTGGCACGACAAAAGTTGCCCAGATTTATGATCTCTTCAATTTTTAATAGAAGTATTTTCTCCATTTCCCTTGCTTCTATTTGCTTCCATACTCGAGATAAATTGTTGCGAGCTACTGTCCTGATTTTGTATTTCAATGTTTCTGCTTGTATCAGTTATATTTCTAATCATCAGGACGTTCATTGTCATAATGTCTTAGGTTCTAGTTTGCCTTAAAAGTTCTGAGTTCTGCATCAAACATTTTGACTGCTATTTTTTGTTGTGTTGATTTCCTATGTTTTAAGATATTCTGTTAAATATCTCTTATGTTTTATTATCTTTGACCACTTCTATATACCATCCTTATAACTTCTAGGTATTCTCCCACATCACAAGCATTTCTTTCCTACCTAAATAAGAAAAATCTTTTCACGCCCTTTTATAACTCAAGATGTGATTGCCGTTGAATATTTTATGTAGGAGGATTAAAGATATAGTTGTCCAAAATAAGGGAAGCCTTGTGCTTGAACTGCAGCAGAGATCGATTGAATTTAATTCTATAATCGAGAAGCATCAGAATATCAGGTATGCATCTTATTTACATTACTAAAAAACGTGGCTGAAAAAAATAGCTGTTTTAAATTCTTCTCTTGCGCCCTCTTCCTTTTTCATACATTTGGTTCCTTTTTATATACCTTATAAAGCGGCTGAATGAGTGTTTGTTCAGGTCTTTGCTTGTAGAAAGGATGCCAGTTCTAGATGAGGCAACTTACAGTGGGAAGAGGGCTGGTTCTTTGTCAGCAACCATTCCCACTTCGAATGGGGCTGCAATTAATCTTCCAAATGGAGTTGCAAAACCCACTGCTGCTCCTCTTGTTGATTTACTAGATCTAAGTTCGGATGATGCCCCGGCACCTAGCTCTTCTGGCAGTGATTTTCTTCATGATCTACTTGGTGTTGATTTATCACCAGCTCCATCACAATCAGGTTGGTTAAAGGATGCACTTGCGCATAGCTATGGCATGCATTCCTGTGAAACTTTTATTACGTACCACTTTGTTTCCTTCAGCATTAATAACTTGTTTGCTATGTTTGAACTGCTTATTCAAAGACCGAGTCTTCCGGAAAAATCATGGTGTTTATGATAATTTTTGAGTCTTCTGAAGATCAGATTCTGATAATTTTAATTTCCTTCTTTTGTGTGTGTTTCTTGGGCGATGATGGTATCTGAGCTTTTTTGCCCCGGAGTAGTCTGCGGGTACATGCAGGCTTACAGGCTTGCCGTCCCTGTCCCCAGTTTGTTTTGACGTGTTCACTATAAGAGGACCATTCAGCTGACATATCATAGGCTATGAGAGGAAATGAAACTCATTTATCATTCCTTCACAATAAAAAACCGAGACATCTATATGACACTTTATTTTGCCATTTCTACAAGCTGTTGACCCTTTTAGATTCTATTTTGTCATTTTGGATATTCGTAAAAATAGGTGCTATTATTTTTAATAATGGGTTTGGTGCCGGTTGATTGGTTCCAAGCCCTTAATAAGACTTGTTTACAGGAAGCAGTTCCCTTGTAACTTCTTATTTGTGATTGTCTATCCCCCTTTGATCTCCATCTCTAGATTCTGTACCATTATCTCACATGATGTGAAAAGTTGACTGGATATTGTTTCATCAACCAATACTAAGAACATGTGGCAACTTATTTTGAACTCACAATTTAATTGCTTTGAATGAATACTATTTTGTCAAAGTTTGTCTGTCCTACTCTTTGATTAGTTATATGGTACTTCTACGTACTTCTAGCAGAAGCTTGTTTCATCTTTGTTTCAATTTGACTTCTTTTGCCCTTCTCATTCTGGATTGTGTGATTTTCATCATGGCACCTTAAGTCCATTCTACCTGGAATTCTAGGTACCAGTCAGGCTCAAAAAAGTGGCACAGATGTCCTATTGGATCTTTTATCAATTGGGACACCTCCAGCTCAAAGCAGCTCGTTTTCATCTGACATCTTATCCACCAGTCAAGATAACACAACTTCAAGTGGTAATTTACAGAGATTGTCCTCGCCATCTACGCCTTCCGCACAAATCTCCTCCGCTGGTGGTGGTTCACCTATTATGGATTTGTTGGATGGTTTTGCTCCCAATCCGGCTACCTCTGGTATAATCGTCACTCATACGTAGTCTGCATTGCCCACTAGCTTAGTATAGTTTGTGTTTATAATAGTTTTTAAACCTTTTTTCCTCAATGATCAGATACCAATGGTCCTGCGTATCCATCCGTAGTTGCATTCGAAAGCAGCTCCTTGAAGATATTGTTCAATTTCTCAAAGCCACCTGGAAACCCTCAAACAACAACTATCCAAGCTACGTTTACCAATAATTCACCTAACACCTTTACAGATTTTATTTTCCAGGCAGCTGTTCCGAAGGTAAGCTCGAATGACAGCCATTTTCTAACCTTCCTTTCTCTCATGTTATCTCCCTCAAATTTAATCTACGATTGTTTCTATCAGTGTATGTTCATTTCATCTTCTTTTTTATTTTGGTCAAGATCTTCTTGTATTTGAGGCATTTTAGAAGCATTTTCATAATCTTATGCAGCTGTTTACATCTGTGGAATCCTTTCATTTTGCAACTCCAAGCTTCATTTCCCTTTAACAATCTTTTCATGCAATTTACATTAGACAAACTTTTGTTTCTCACCAGCGTGGATGGCCTTCAGATTCTCTGAAAATGACTCGAACAAAACCAATGTGATCTTGTTCTGTATTCAATGCATCATAGTAATAACTTTGAGCTTGTTCAGTTGCTAGTTTGGACTGCCTAATTGCGTAAACTACTTCTCTATACTTACTTGAGCTTGCTGTTCTGATATTTTTTGTTGCTTTCTATTCGCAGTTTCTTCAACTGCACTTAGATCCTGCTAGCAGTAATACTCTCCCTGAAAGTGGTAATGGGTCAATCACACAAGATATGCGAGTTACAAACAGCCAACACGGCAAGGTATATTTGACATGATACCCACTGTTCTTTGTTCTATTTTGTTCAACTATTTTAATAACCTCATAGTGAAGCATCTCTGCCCTCAAGGTTTAAGCACTTGTGTGGAAACTCTCTTCACTGGTTGACAAGGATAGACTCGGGCATAAAAAGCCTACTTAAGTGTTTTTTCAATCCTAAATAAATTATGATCTCAAAATTTTGTTTGTTTCTCTGGGATGATGCATATATTACTCTTATTTTCAGAAATCCCTTGTCATGCGCATACGGATAAGTTACAAGGTGGATAGCAAAGACATTTTGGAGGAAGGACAAATCAACAATTTCCCTCGTGGGTTGTGATACTGAACGGTTGATCCTGAAATTTGATAAAGTTGATGCACAAGCTCTTATTTTTTCCCCCCGGATGAAGTGTTTCTCCCTGTCTGTAGTGTTAGTGCAATTTCCGTTTTCAGTTCTATAATGTCGGGGGTTGCAGCAGTCGGGACTTTGAGCCATTGGAGTTTGGGATTTCCCGGATGCTTCATTTTGCAACTTTATTTTCTTCAGTTTGAAGGTCCTTTTGTACATTATGACGCGATATTCATTTACAGAAATCAGAATATTAGAGAGTAGCTTGTGTGTCATATTGGAAATTTGAGGCGCTCTTAGTTGTGAAAGTCTGCGGTTTTTGAGTCCAACTGGATTTGTCTTGAAGATTTTGTTAGATTCACTTTGTATTGGAAAAAAATGTAATGTATTTATTCACATTTGAGTTTTTATACTCGAGTTTACTTGTTCTCTTATAAGTGCCATAGATGAATGCAGAAAATGGCAGTCAGTCATGTGCTCTTGGGGGATTGAAAGACCATCTGTAAACGAATACCATGGTCATTGATGCTTTAACAATTCGAGCCATTCATTTTATAGGCCTCCAATTGGTCATCATTCTTGTGAAGGATCACTTGGATCGGACGTCTGAATTCATCTGAACCAATTATATCTATTTGCAAAGAGAAATAAACTAGAGTCTTAGTGTTCATTTCACATTGAACACATATATATTTGACGAAGTGAAAATTTGATTGATCTTTTTTTTGTTTTGTGTGGATGATAACCATAACGAGACTTACAAAATGATTGTCTTGAATCGACGTGGTGAGAGCATGACTGGTTATTTTCTATCATGTGAGGTACCACACGAGCCATTATCATATGAGAGAGTGTTAATTGAAGATTGATGTGGGATGTGAAACCAGCTCATGCTACAAATAAGTGCATAACTGCTACTGTGATTTAAGAATAATAAGGATACCCACCCTCGAAAAGAAAACACGAATAAATACCCTTGCATTTGAAAGTTGTACCCTAAAGTCTAATGTCATTTTTAACCTTAATCTTTGCTGATGTAACTATGCACATTCGTGAATCTTTCCTCTTTTACCCTTCCTATTGATTGATTCCAACGGAGAGAAAGAAGGATCCGGATTCTTCCTTATATATATATATATATACACACACACACACACTCCTAAGACACGTATTGTGAGAGATCTCTCCCTCAAAACCCTAACTGCCACAAATATCACAAATATGTTTCTTCTCCATTCCCCTCCTCTCTAGGGTTTCAGACCTTTTTATAGTGGTGGGAGGGGAAGGCCATATCGTATAGTTTTGTCTCTGTCTTTGTATTTTTTTTTTTTTTGTCCATTTAGATCACCAAACACAACAAATCGGACTTTCTTCTATGGTATTGAGGCCTCGTTTCAGAGGCCGACTCCAAGATTTTCATCCAGCGGTGACAAATATATATATATATATATATATTGTGTTAACAGCGGAAAAGTTCCATGCAAAAAATAAACTTTAACTTGGTGAGGTTTTTTTTATCGGCAAACTTGGTGAGATATATTATATACAAAAGAAAAATGTACAAACATATAAATGCTATTGTATCGTACAATATCCCATGAAGAGTCTTCAATGTTAAAAGCGATGAATTATACTATCAACTACCCAAATTTTATTGGATTTGCACTAACAATTGTTCCAATCCCGACATTAATACTCAAGAATATTTAATTTATATGGAAAAAATAAACTTTTTTGCAGTGCTTTTTTTGAACCCAGGGGTTCCCTCAAAACCATGGTAAAGCCGCCAATGCCTTGTTTGATATCGTTTATAGTTTGTAGGAGATCATAAGTATTAACGAGAAAGGACATTTGGGATTGGGATTATTAAAGATGAAGCTAGCATTACTAGTGAAGTTTTTTTTAATACTCCCCTCTTGTTTGATTTACAACAGGCTGGAACCTATAAGTAATGGCACCTTAATTAAAAAGTCGACCTAATTATATCCAGACCAACTTAAGTGGAAAAATAGCTCAAAGAGGTGTAGGATAAAATTTATGTAATTTTGTGGGATTAATATTAAAGTCCCATTAGCCCTAACATACTTGTAATATGGCCATGACATAATCTGAATATATTTGCTATGATTGCTTGCTTTCCACTTTTTTTTTTTGAAAATGCTTGCTTAATTTCCACTTCAAACATGAAAGATATTGTTGATCCCAGTTTGGAATAAATATCAAACTTTATGCTAATTAGGTCAAAACATGAGCTTCAAGAGGGCACAAAATAAAGTACTCCACTTGATGTTCAACGGGTGCGCAGAATAGTAGAGAGAGAGAGAGAGAGAGAGAGAGAGAGAGAGAGAGAGAGAGAGAGAGAGACCATGTGCGTTTCTTTTTCTTCTTTACCCACTTCATAAATAATTTCCGTAGCTTATCAAAAAATAATAATTTCGGTAAAAAGTTCTCACTCAAGGATAATTAATAACCTTTCCATTTGGCTAGGATTTTTGTATTTCACTAGGAGATAAATGATCTCTTCTATCAATTGAAAAAAAAACCCCCCCCCTTCCCATTTGAGTACAGAGAAAGCTCCACGAATCAAATTGCAAAACTCACGAGTAATTGGGCACTGCATGCAAAAACCTAGCTACGTTCAAGATTTAATTAACTACAAGAAAAAAAAGAACAGAGAGCATCCAAGAATCAACAGTTAAATTACCTAGTTACAGTTATTATAAACAAAGAAGAAAAAACAGCCCAGAGACTCGGAAGTTGGAAAATAGGAGTAATTCAGTAAGATAGATAGATATAGTACAAGCCCTAGCAATAAATTCCAAATGGTGCTGAGATCCAAAAAGCATACTTGTTTCATAAACCAATGAATGCCCATATACTTCATGAGCTCTTACAAACCCCATATGCATGGTGAAAAGAAGAATACCCAAGTTGGCAATTGTTTTGATGCATACAAAATCCATGCATGGATCATAATTGAATTAATAATGGTATGAAAGAAAAAAAAAATGAAAACTATGGTTTCTAACACAATTCATACTCCGAAAATATTCTGTCCTAGAATTCGGATATATATTGCAGCCTTGCAGGTTGCACAAGGACGTACTCCGTGGACAGAAGATATCGAAGTAACGTACTCTAATGACTAGCTCAACAAAAATTCTAATTGAAATACGAAGTAGATTATCAGCACAAGAAACTCGTATATAAGGAGGGGAAAAAAATTCCAATTGTTCTGAACTTTCTAATTTTGGCG
The DNA here is from genome assembly GCA_014282245.1 of Rhododendron simsii. Classification (NCBI taxonomy): domain Eukaryota; kingdom Viridiplantae; phylum Streptophyta; class Magnoliopsida; order Ericales; family Ericaceae; genus Rhododendron; species Rhododendron simsii. The sequence continues at coordinate 5,928,462 of CM024964.1, forward strand.
GTCAATTATTCATAAACCCAATCACGACGTACATCCCATGGAATATATATGATACCAATGCAAAACACATATGCATATATGTGTAATACATAGGAGTAGTACTCGTGATCAGTACAGCTTGTGGAGTATTTAAATCTGATCAGAAACAGCTTGCAACATATGAAGTTGGAACCTCAAATGCAAAATGTAATCGGCTGTTCGAAGGAAAAGGCGGTCGGGGCTCAATCTTCTCCCTCCTGGTATGAGTTTCTGCAGCTTCTTCACCTTCCTTTGCACCACCGACGATTTCCTTGCCACTTTCCTTCTTCTAGTAATTCTTTGCATTTTCGACGTACCCATATCCTTGCAACCACTGCTTTCCATTGCTACCCAGTACTACTTCTCTCCCAAACAAATAAACCAATAGTTTGAACTAGAGAGGGAGACCCAACAATGATTATAAGAGTTTAGCTTCCTCAGAGAGAAAAAGGGAAGCCAAAAAGGATTGATGAGTTTAACTTGAGAGAGAGAGAGAGAGAGAGAGAGAGAGAAATGTATGGAGGTTGTGAGGAGGTAGCAGGTAGCTAGAGAGAGAGAGAGAGAGAGAGAGAGAGAGAGGGAAGGAGGTTGTGAGGGGGTAGGCAGGTAGCTAGGAAATGGGAAGGGGTATAAAATGAGTTGACGGAACGGAGGAGGACGGGCCATGTGAGCCGAGCCGACAATCAATTCGGGGCTCACACGCTCTGGTCCTTTGTCGTTTTCGTAGGGACCAAAAAGTGCTTCACCTCTCAACGACCTACGCACGTGTCTGACAGCTCTCAGCTCGCCTCCGCCACCTGCTCCTCATTAATGATGCTACGGAATTTAATTACTAATTTTTCATAATTTAGATAAGAAATTGATTTTTGCGCTCTATTTTCATGTCAGGCGCTTCATTTTGTACATGAAGTTTTTAGTAACTTTACGTCAAAAGTGAAGCGGCAAAATCAGCATCCTTTAGATATCCGAGACAATTTACCTATACTTCTACTAATTTATATATTACAAATTAAGTTTAATGGCATTGGATTAATTATAACTTGATCATTTCAAAAAAATTATCAACTAAAAAGTTAGTACTGAAATGGATGGTAACTGTACAAATTTGATAAATTTATACCTAAAATATAGGAGTACTACTGTATTTGAATATGATAACTTTACCACTTTGAAATGACATTATTTCAGTCCAAACAAAATGATAAATTAAAGGTTGAAATCAAGGAAAAACTAACTAAAAAAGAAGTAGTCAACTACTCATGAGAGAGAGAGAATTTTAGTCCCCAAGATCTGTTTTCTAAATTACAAATTGATTGACGTTATTAATTGTCTTGCTCAGATCAAAACTTATAACTTTTATCTTATTGATACGATTCATGACCCCAATTGTAAATAACCTTTTTAATCTCTCAGTGTTCAGGCCGTGATGTTTATACTCACTTCAACTAATCTTTAGGGTACCAATCTCTCCGTTCGCCAGCCGAGACCAATTTAAAATTGAAGCAAAGTTTCGTATGCCCACATTCGACCTAACAAATACTGATAGGTAAGGGAAATTATTTGATGTTCTGGGGTCGATCGATCATAGATACGTAGTGGTTTAACGCCTTTCGCAATTAAACCTCTATATATCCAGTTTAGGGCTTTAGATATATATATATATATATATATATATATATTTTGTTGCTATAATCGGTTGCCCCTCCACCTTTTTAAATTTATTAGTAACAAAAAATATCACTATATATTGATTATGTACCTTGTTATTTGTCCCGTATGCAAAGTAGTAAGCAAGCTGAAGCACCTGGAAAAGCCCAAAAGAGAAGATATAGCACGGTTTTTTTTTTTGAACGGTGAAGAAAATTTTCATTAATCATAAATCAAAGATCAAAAAAAGAAATGCATACAATAGAAAAAGAAATGCACCGAGCCATCGAGAGAGCTTCATTTAGGACAAAGACTCTCCTACCATGGCTACCTCCAATGTGCAATAGCCGAGCAAAAATAATTAAATGTGGGAGAAAACAATAACCGATGAAGGTTATTTTTTTTCTGCCACGAGTATTAATTATTGGCATTTTTTACCCGAATTCAATATATATTACTGTATATATATACACTAACAATGGCGATCATAATCCTAGCGCCTGTTCAGTGAGGATCGAACCCAAATACTTAACTCAAATAGACACGATTAACCCATATGTAACAAATACTAATATCTCTAGCCTTGAAATTAGGGTTAGAGGAATACCTGAAGTGATATATTTGTCTTCTCTTTGAACTAAACAACTTTATAAAACGAGAATATTAGTTAGTAGTGGAGTCACTACAAGAAAATCGTACTATAACAACGGTCGAAAGTGTTGCTAAAAAATCTAAAAACCGTTGGTAAAGACCCCTTTAGTCTATACCAACGGTTTTTAGAACCGTTGCCCAAACCGTTGCAATATATCCGTTGCTATAGGGTTATAGCAACGGTTTTGTCAAGCGTTGGTACAAATTTTTTTTTACTAACGGTTCCATTAGCAACGGTTATAACCGTTGCTAAAGGCTATTTTCTTTTTTTTTTTAAAAACAAACCACTGTGTGATGTAAGCCACCACGTGGCACTGCCATGTCACACGTGTGCTGGCATGGCAACCACGTGTCGCTGACGTGGCACTTGCATGGAACTGATGTGGCGCCCACGTGGCGCCCGCGTGGCACCTGATGTGGCGCCCGCGTGTCGCCCGCGTGGCACTGACGTGGCACCCGCGTGGCTGGGAAATAATGTTGCACCTCCTGAGAGTCGAACCCGCGACCTCCCGTCTTCGCGCGCGCGCGCGAACCAGCTGAGCTAGCCCATGACTTGTGAGAAATAACACATCTTTTAATATTTACACTATACTAGCCGGATTTTTTTTATTCTTTTTGTAAAATTTCGGTTTATACTATGCAAATACTTACTAGTTTCATTTTTTTTTTGATCCGGAGCGTTTATTTTTTACAAAATAGTTCCATTATTCACTTATCATCAATTAAATTGACATGCACCAGGTTCCAAAAAAAAAAACCCTCTCTGTTTTCCTTTTTTTTTTTTTTTTTCAATATTAATTTTGCCATTTCTAAATTTTTGTTAGATTCACATAAATATTTTTGATTGGTTAATCATTACTATGAGATGAGTCTAAAAAATTTTTAAAAAAATGTAATTAAAAGCATAAAAAATCAATATGGGAGACAAAATATCAAACAACTAACATTTGTTATCTTTAGTGTCATCTTTATATGATTTTTTTTTCAATTTCAGTCCACAATTTTATATTTTTTTTATTCTTATTAAGATGAATGATTAATCCCAAAATGAATGATTAGTTTCAGAAATTACCACAAAATGCTAAAAAAATACGTTAAATAAACAATATCGGAAAAAATATCACAACAAAAATTTAGGAAAAATAGCCATAACAAAAGCAACGGTTAATGAAAACCGTTGCTAGAGTCCAGTTTATAGTAACGGTTATTGAAAACCGTTGCTATAGGCCAGTGTTTAGTAACGGTTAAGGAAAACCGTTGCTATAGTGTTATAATCTAGCAACGGTCACATAAAAACCGTTGCTATAGTCCTATTTCTAGTAACGTTTTAAAAACCGTTACTATAGACCATCTATACCAACGGTTTTTGCAACCGTTGCTAAAAAAACCGTTGGGATATCCAAAATTTCTTGTAGTGAGTATAGTCTGTTCCTTTCATATTCGAGGTTAATGCGATTGAATCCGAAAAGAGAGAATAACATCAAGTTAGAGACCGGTCAAAAGTACCGGTCAAAAGCGCGACGCGTCGATACGACACAACGCGGCCCATCTCCTTATTGATGGGTTCCGAATTCAGGGGCTATATATAGCCAGCTGGGTTGGCAGTATGGGAAGCCTAGTATGATTGAATTAATGTGCATTGCATGTGTGGTGCTTTAAGCTTCCAACGTGTGCCCCTTTTTTTTTTTTTTTCCCCAGTATTGTATACATTAGCGGGGGTTAATTGGTAGAATGTTAGAATTAGCACAGAGGGGTTTAGGGGCCATCAATAACTCTGACTTCCAAGGCTCACCCTCTCATGAGGCTCTGAAGCTAGCACGGAAGGGGAAATGAGACAACCAACTCCACTAACAGTGATTTCTTCGATCGGGTGCCCTTTGCTAGGGGTTGTTTCTTTCTTATTATAGGTGTGGACCTAATGGTGGGAACGGAATGCACATGCTTGCACATGCCCAATACAATTTATATGCTCATATATACCTTTCTTAACAAGTCACAAACCCCTACATACACAACTTGTTTTTCCAACTGGGGTGGTGTGCCCTACTTCCACCAATTTTGGAGGTCCCACAAGCTCTGTTACTTGACTGTATTAATTTCTCCTCAACAATCTTTCATACACAGATTGCCTTTCTTCACAGGCATATATATGGTCCTAGCGACGAGACGAATTCCGGAGTGTGCCAATGCACTACGTAGCTGTAGGGCATCTCGTTGCGACTAATCGAAATTTTGCCATCGTAATTTGTAGGGCGTCTCGTTAATTGCGACTAATCAAAACTTTGTCATCGTAATTTGAATTGTTCAGTTTGTTTTTTTTCCAACTAGGTGGTGTGCCCTACTTCCAGCAATTTTGGAGGTCCCATTTGCTTGACTATAGTTCTCCTTACACAGATTTCCTTTCCTCACAGGCATATATTCCTAACGACGAGAGGAATTCCGGAGTGTGTCAATGCACTACGTGCAGCTGTAGGGCGCCTCGTTGAGTCAATCGAAACTTTGTCATCGTGACTTGAATTGTTTAGTTTGTAGATTACCCTGGTAGACAATTCGGGACGAAAATGAAATTGATCGGATATCATTAGTCTCTTAATCAAACAATATAGGTACACAAAAATAGATGATTAGTTATTTCCATTTGACGCACAAAAAAAAGGAAGGAAGATGGTCAGTACTATAATTTAAGTGAGACAAATCTAGCTGGATCTTGTGGATATCGTTGTCTACACAATTTCTACAAACTTCATTTCGATACTCTTGTATTGTTAAGCAATTTGTACAAACTAAATGGTTCAGAACATAGTGATGAAATTTCGATTGGACACACCGAGGTGTCCTACACCCCCTAGGGCATCGGCGCACTTCAGGTCCCTTGATCCCGTCCTAAACAGTGGCGGACAAAAAAAATCATATATAATGGGGTTAATATAAAGTTATCGACAGATATGATTAATAATGATAAAAACACACTATAATTTTGAAAGAGTTTAGGTAATTAAACTTATCAAGAATTTGAAAGTGCCAAATTAAATCGTTTTATAAATACACTGATTGATAAAGTACTCTTTGTAGGTTAATAACTTAATATGAAACTAACGAAATTTAATTGAGAAAAGATTCCGAATAGACGAAAACCCTACTAATTAATTGAGATATACCAAACGAAGCCTAGCTAAAATGTATACAAAAAAAAGTCATCTGCTTGGCCAGCCCTAAACCCTCCTGTTCGTTGGCAAAATTATCACCAAGTGGTTGGTTTAATGAGTAAGTATTGTACATTCCTTCGCTTAAAACACCCAAGACTTAAACTTTGGCCCTGACATTGATATGATGAGCATATGATGAGTTCACGACAGATGACTGATTGTATTGTGCTGAGGATAATACTTCCCCGCAAAAATGTTGAGTTGTCTATCCATATCTGCGGATCTATTTGCAAAAGACAAAAACTGCTCCAATGGCATAATCGATCCTCCGTGGTAGACCTGTCAATGGGTTGGATTCGACAAATTTGAATCCTATCCGAATCTGATAGTGGTCATCCGAATATGAAAAATTCGGATCCGATTTGATCCAACCTGTATTTTTTTTTCAAAAAATATTATTTTCCAAAAAAAAAAATTAAATTTTAAATAAAAATACAACTTCTTGAACATTTTTTTTTCAAAATAAAAAATTTATAGTTTTCTTAAAAAAATTAAGTTCGGATCGGATTGATAAAGGATTTAAACCGAATCCGATCAGATCCATATTTGAATTACCGGATTCGAATTATCAAATCGACGTTATCGAATTCGGATCGAATCTGATCCATGAACAGGCCTACTCTGTGGTCCTAAGCCCATGGTAAAAATGCTATGCCATAATGGCATAACCCAATCCTTTAAAATCTCATTCTCCAGGTTGTGGCCCATTCAGGTCATAGGCCGGCCCATTAGATTCTATGGGACATTGAAAACGTCGAACCAAACCTTTCTACTTCCAAGCTTGTGCTCGCTCATTAAAAACTCGTTTTAACAACCTGGGTGTGGTATAAACATCGCTTTGATCTCGTAAGATTTCGAACAAACCTCGAACAAATTACTGTTCGGTTCGTTCAAACGTATGATGTTAAAGAATCCAAGTTACTTTATATTGGTTCATGATCGAGCTCGAGTAAAGTTCAGTTTGTCTAATAAACAAGTTAATTCATTGTCTTATAAACAAGACAAGTTCGAACATATTTTTAATGTTGGTTAAATTTTCAAACCAAATTTGAACAATGAACCGTTAAGCTCGTATGATTTGTTCCCTAAAATTTCCAGTAGGCCCACAGAATCAGAATCAGGCTTTAAGTCAAAGGCCCAAGCCCATGCTTGCTCCACACGCAGTCACGCCGCCGCCAATCTCGTTTAAGAGCATCTCCTTTCCCCATCAATATCCGTCCCACTTGAAGCTGGGAAAGACATATAATTTTAGTCCCCTTTAAAAATCCACGGTGACATATAATTACACTTTAAAACGTACAAGTTGCTAAAAACCGTTTATTTTAAAAAAATCTTCTCCACTTCAAAAAATAAGAACATTTCTTTTTAAATGAACAACTACTACGGGACATCTGAAAAATAGAAAGATGGACTAATATTATGCAAATCAACTCTTAACCCATATGATAGTACCTCTTGGCTTTTATGGAGAGGTTTGGATAACCCGCTATTACCTCTAACTCAAGGTTCCGAATACCGTTTCGGATAAGGTATCTGTTTTTCTATTAGTACGGTACGTACCGGTACCGGGTAGATACTGTGTATTGTTTCGGATTTAGCGCTACTATATTAATATATAGTTATAAATATATAATTTTCTGATACCATCCAATTTATCCTATGTTCCTGAACAAAAATAAAATAAAATTACACTTTCATAATATTATCTATAGTCCATTCAAAAAAACCAGTATGGTGAGTATACTGGTACGGAACGATGTTGACAACCTTGCTCTAACTCCTACCGAAGTATATTACTCGTCCCGTCCGGAAAAAATTGTCCGGTTTCCAAAACAATTGAAAAATAATGTATAATGTTCTTTTATCAAAATAATCCCTGACTTTTTTCCATTAGTTGAAAAGATCTTATTAATATCTAGTGACTTGTGTAAAAATTGTAATTTTTTTCTCGACGAAAACGCATTATTTATAAGTTCTCATTTTGCGGACTTAATAGTCTTTTGGGGACGGAAGTAGTATGTGCTAGCAAAAAAAAAGGGAAATAATTTTCACATCCCCTTTTTGATAAATGCACTAAACTTCTTGTCTTTTAGCAAAGAAATTATATATAAAAATTTCACTAAATGACAAACAAATGAGTGCATTTATAAAAAAAAAAAAAAGAGTGAAAATCATCACTACAAAAAAAGAGAGGACTAAATAGTATGGTAAGGAAAACTTTGGGGACCAATATTGTTATTTACCACACTAAAACTTAAATAGCAAGCCCTAAACCTCTTTGGCATCTCTTTGCAGTTCAAAGACGAATGCGATGTTCTTTTAAGTGGCGGTTATCCTTTCCCCTCCTCCACCGTGCTCCGCCGCGTAACGCATCCCGCCTCCGCCCATCCTCCTCGCTATCCCCTCCACCACCGCGAATGGGGAAAAAACCCGGCGGCGGACAGCCGGCGGCGTCCGGCCCCGACCACCCCAAGGACGAAGCCTACCTCCAGGCCGTTATTTCCAAACGCATCTCCGCCTTCGAATCGATCAAATCGGAACAAGTCGCTCACCTTCAGTCCATCTCCGGCGACGCCATCAAGTACTCTCTCTCTCTCTCTCTCTCTCTCTCCGTCTCTCTCCTTCTCTCTCTCTGGCTATCATTGTAATATACCTGTTCGTACTAATTTACGTAATGCACGCGCGCGCGTTTGTGACATCTTCTTTTGAAAACATTCCGAACTAGTACTAAAATTTGCGAGAGTGAGGATTGAGAGCATGAGTGCAGAGCGGGGATTGAGAGCGGGTGGGGAGGGTGAAGAATTATGTGACTAATGTTCATATGCATATAAATTTATGCCAGGGAAAAATTTGCCTAGGGTACTACTGTTTTGGGATGTTTGAGGGTAGTAATAATGGAGATACCGAGAGACTGTTACCGTTAGGGGTGAAGAACGAGGCAAAGCTGAGCAGGTAGTTGTTCAAGTTTGGTTTAAAAACTTAACAAGCTTCAAAAGAATCAAAACATGTTCAAACTTAACTTGTTTATGAGGAGTTTTAATTGAGCTGAACTCGAGCCAATTTCGAGTTTACATTTTTGTACATTATAAGCCGCATTAGCCGGATGAGCTGATTAGTAGCGTTACGGGCTTGATATGAAAGCTTAATGAGCTTCAAAATAACGTTTAAGCTTGGTTTGTTTATATAACAAACTGATCTTGAGCGAGGTTTTAATTAACAACCACGACTGTGAACTCAAATAGCTTGGTTCGTTTATCAGCCCTAAGTAGGGGTCACCTGTGGTCATATGCATATAAAATTGAGGAAAGGGTAAAATTTGCTTAATGTGGTACCGTTTTGAGATGTGTGAGAATAGTTATGGAGATAGTGTTACAGTTGTGAAGTTTTTTTTTTGGAATTCACCACCAATAGAAATCACTTGGAAATGATGAACAAAGAAATGGAAGACACAGGGATGGATAGAGTTTTGAGTACTCTTAGGGAGAAAAAGAATAAGCTTTATTCAATTCTTTACAAATGGATTGTAATGGTGCTAACGCGGTAACCTTGATCTCTGTTTATGTATCTATTTTCTGCTACCTCTCTCTCCCTCACCTGTTCTAGCAACTTCTATTTTCTTTTTTGGGGATTGCCTAACTACTTGTAATTGTTTTCTAACTGCCAGAGTAACTCTAAAAGCGAACCGACTATTGGGATTGTCATGCATCTTGCCATCTATGACCTAAGCATAAATTTCAGCTCATAAAATTCCACTCGCTATGGGAAAAGACTTGTCCTCAATTCTCAAAGTCGGGAAATTGGACTAGTGTTATTTCATGCAGCATTCTCCTATCTAAATACCCTTGAATTTGAAAAAGAATCGGGCATGCTTCAAATCTTCCAGACTTTTACTAAGGATTCAGTTGGTTTGCGAGATCTCATGATCAATTGCTGCTACATGCTAATTGCAATTGTTAACTACCTCTTTCTCAATCCCTTACCTGACAACTACTTGTAAAGTACTTCCTCCAACCTAATAAGATTGTCTGTTCCGTTCCGCAAAATGAGAACTGTAAAAAATACATTTTGATCAAGAACAACTCAAAATTCTTTTTTTATGAATTAAAAGAACTCATTGAAACATAGTAACAACAGGCAAAAATTTTGAATTTTGTTCGACAAAAATGCACCATTTATATGTTATTGTTTTGTGGGTTGGACAATCTTTTCGGGACGGAGGTAGTAACTGTTTGCTAATCGCCTAATTATTTTCTACTGAACTCTTCAGATTAGCATGCATCTTGCCACGTTAGCATAGATTTTTTTTTCATATTTTCTGGTTATGGGCTTGTGGCATGTGTTGCTTCTTTAGTAGCTGTGAGCCAGCGACACTTTTTGCTGAACCTACATTGCAGCAAGGATACCTTTTGCACATATATGATAAATGTGTGATAGATTGACATATGCATATCAGCATATAGTATTGAATCTATGTTGTTGTAAGGATAAGGTTGCTTACGTACCTGTATGTATACATATGCTATATATGTACATAATGATGTTTAATCTGTTTGACTCTTATTTTTTGAAAGCATTTTGTCTTCTAACCTACATGTATTTGTATGCATATGGAATTGATTTGAGTATATGTCGTCGTAAGGGTTACTTTGCCAGATGGGAGTGTGAAGGAAGGGAAGAAGTGGATGTCGACTCCACTGGACATAGCGAAAGGGATTTCAAAGAGTTTGGCGGCGAATGCTTTGATTTCGAAGGTTAATGAAGTGCTATGGGACATGTCGAGGCCACTTGAAGGCGACTGTAACCTAAAGTTATACACATTTGAGAGCGATGAAGGTCGTGACACCTTTTGGCATTCGAGTGCTCACATTCTTGGGCAGGTAAAAGCTGTGTCAAGGAGGTTGGTCATGGAATATGTGTCTAAATTACAACACCCCCCCCCCCCCCCCCCCCCCCCCCCCCCCAGAAAAAAGAAAAAAGAAAGTATCTAAATTGACTTAAGGTTTTGTTCTTATAATTTCTGCAGGCTCTTGAGGTGGAATATGGATGCAAGTTGTGCATTGGGCCATGTACTACAAGAGGGGAGGTAGATTGTGTTACTTGATTTTTCTTAGTTTCTTTCCTATTGACTTGCAAACATTTCAGCTTTGTAAAGAGTCAATTCTCATGTACAAAGTTGACTATAAACATTCAGGCATTGTAATTTATCAACACTTGATATAGGAAGTTGGAGTGTCATACCCCATCAAGTTCTTGATTGTTGCAATGTTGGTTCAGTTGTTTTGGTGTACTGAAAGCAAATTTTTTCCCCTAATCAGATCCCCTGATTTGGCATAACTGGTTGAATTTGAATCTGAATTGGAATTCTTGTTTGCTTTGGGTTCAACAGAGGCATAGTTTTGAGTGTTATATAATTAGATTAGTTGACATTTAAGATTAGGTATTTGGCATGTGGTATGACTTGGAGTTATATTAAACTTTTAATATATGTTTCGACCTTTGAAATTTATATGACTTACCTTTTGCATTGTGTACCTTAATTTTGTGCTATAATTGCAAATTGCCCAGGTCTTATGATATTTCTCTTGTAGGGTTTCTATTATGATGCATTTTACGGTGAACTGGGCTTAAATGAAGACCACTTTAAACGAATTGAGACAGGGGCAGCAAAAGCTGTTGGGGTATTGCTCTTTTGCTTGTTTTGTTGTTCTGCCAGAAAATTTTATAAACTAAGCTTTCTGCCTTGTTAGTTGTCCACTTATATTTCATTTGCTATTTTATTTGCAAAAGAATTTGTTTTTTTGAAGTTTCAATGACTGCTTAAAATACAGGAATTTGAAAAATAGTGATGAATATTTGGATGTTTCTGTTTCTTGCTTCAACATCTATTGGTTTTGATGATTTGTTGAGTTCTGACCATGTATTGGAGTTTGGATGAGACTGAGCAATGGTTGCAGTATTTGCAGAGGCATTTCTTGGTGCTAAAGCTGTTAAGGCTTAGGCTTTCATTGGTGGGCTTAAAGCTGTAATATGGACCAAAACTTTGTATTGGGGTGGCATCCCCTCATGCTTTTTGTGTGGGTTTGGCAGCCCCTTGGGGCCTTTCGCAAAATCTTTGCTTTAGAGAAGGGATGAACTGCATCCTTTTGTGTGCCTATGCGTGAGCTAGGTCTGTTTAGCTTTCGTAGAGGCACAAACACACGCATGCGCACACAGTTTTGTTTGTGATTTGGTTATCTCGTATCACACCCATTTTTAGGTGGATAGTGCAATTGTAAAATTGTTAAAAAATTGTTCTTTTTCTGTTTAGGATTTGATTTGGCCATATCTATGATGAACCCTCAATGTTTCCTTTTCAATTGCATATTCCCTTAGGTTTCTTCTATTTCAGGAAAAGCAACCTTTCGAGCGTATTGAAGTTACGAGGGATCAGGCACTGGAGATGTTTTCTGAAAATAAGTTTAAGGTAAATCCACAACGCCAAAACATTTGTTCTGTAGATTGGTTTGATTTATTTCCATTTATTGTCGATCATATATTACACTTACGCCTTTCCGTTGTCTTGATCAGATTGAAATCATTAGGGAATTACCTGAAGACAAAACTATAACAGTATACAGATGTGGCCCCTTGGTTGATCTGTGTCGCGGTCCACATATACCCAATACATCTTTCGTAAAAGCCTTAGCTTGTTTAAAGGTTTGGCTTTTTGTTACTTTGCATGCTTCCCGATTATTTTGTGTGTGTTACTTAGACTTCTAATCTTCAGGCCTCGTCAGCATATTGGAGGGGAAACAAAGATCGTGAAAGTTTGCAAAGAGTTTATGGAATATCTTATCCTGATCAAAAGCGCTTGAAGGTAATGTTGTTTTATGCTTTATCTGATCTTTGTTTATCTTTGTGCTTGTATTTGGTTTTGGTATGCTGCTCTAGACACACACCTGCATATTGTCATAACACCCACCCCTTTGACTTCACTCTTCTTTTCTTAGAGAATGGATATATAGGGAACTGATTTAGTACTCCCTTTTGTCCATGACTCCACATGCAGTCCTTTGGTGTCCTTGTTCTTGTGAAATGATGAAGCTTCCTTTCATTTATGAGTTGATGATTTATTTTCCCATGCATGAATGGTACTATTGTAAGTTTACTTTGATAAGGACGAAAAAGTAGACCATGTGATTAAAAGGGAGTGCTATTATGCTATACGTGCATTTATGTTTATGACTTTCCTCTGCATTTTCTTTCTGCCACTTCAAGAAGTTAACGCATTCCCTCTATTAAGTGGAAGTAGTCTTATGGGCAACTGGGCAAGTATTGTCTTTTCTTTCTCTAGTCCAATCCTTGTAATCCGTTGGCAATTGAATCTAACTTGCTGTGAATGAACTGCAATTAGTCAGATTACATGACCAACCTTGCAATCTTGGATACGATAAAATATGGTTTTAGAGAAAGTCAAAGTGATGTTTAGTGTGAGCGACCATGTGGACCATACATTTCCAATGCTGAAAAATCTTTCATTGAATTGATATTAAATGGGTTGTGTTATCTTTGAGATGTAGTATGATGCTATTGCTGCCATTGATCTCTAGTGACGTGTTTCAGAATCATATGATCGTTCTTGTGGAAATTGTTAGATAGGTTGATATAAATTTTTGGGCCATTTTCTAACATTACAAGATTTGGGCCAATTGGTGATGTGACATGGTGTCGGGAATATGTTTTTTTCTGTGGTCTTGGGTTCGGGCCTCTATTTGCATTTTTTCCCTATTTGTATTCCACTTACTTTCCTTTGCATTATACTTCTACATGGTTTTGGTAGTTACATCCCCTTGTGCACGAGAGGATGTTAGATAGTGTGGTGTAAGTTGTTGGGCCTATTTCCTTACAACTTAAGTCTTGTGTGTGACAATCGGTGATGTAACAGGAATATATTGCGAGGCTAGAAGAAGCAAAAAAATATGATCACAGAGAATTGGGGAAGAATCAAGAGCTTTTCTATTTTGATCCACTTAGGTATAATTGCGAGTTAACATTACTTGTTTGATGTCAGGAGTGTGCCTTGTAACCACTTGTTGCATCTTTTTTGTGTTTATTGAGTGAATATCTTTTATGTACTTCAGTCCAGGAAGCTGTTTCTTCCTTCCGCATGGTACAAGAATTTACAGCAAGTTAATGGAGTTTATTCGAAATCAGTATTGGGACAGAGGATACCAAGAGGTGAACAGTTTGTCCATAGTTTATTGCAACGATATAGGCTAGCAGCATATGACATCTAATCATACTTGATTTTGCAGGTTATTACACCTAACATCTATAACATGCAACTCTGGGAAACATCTGGGCATGCGGCTAATTACAGGGAAAATATGTTTCTATTGGAGGTGATATTCTTTGTTTTCCTGCGAGTACATTTGTTTTCAATAGCTCTTGGGTGTTTAAATGCTCATTGGTTTTTACCTCATTTTAAGGTCCAGTTATATCTATTAATTCCTTGTATCAGTGCATATTATGCTCATATGTGTGGATATTTATAGCTGTTTGTGGTTCGTAAATTACAAACTCTTTGATTATGAGTGCTTAGGAATGATTTAGGTTAGTCATATGCATCATAGATTTATATTACAAATTTTCTTCGACCTCTCCACTCCCCTTGGGGTTGATGACTAGGTATGTCAATCCCGGTTCTAATAGTTAATATTTCTTGTTTATGGTACAGATTGAAAAGCAAGAGTTTGGGCTTAAGCCAATGAATTGCCCGGGCCATTGTAAAATGTTTGATCATAGAGTTCGTTCATACAGGGGTTAGTTATTTTAATCCTTACAGCTTGTGTATTGTATTCTCGCACCTTTTGTTCTGAAGATTTTATTGAGCAAAACCATGGTCCATCTTTGCACTTTATCGAGCAACGGGGTGAATGTTGATATTGATACTTGCAGTTGAGAACAACCAGAAAAAGGTAGATGTCACTATAAAAATACATGAATTTATGCTTTTTCCTGTGTAGATTTAATTTTTTCATCGTGTGTGGATTGCATATCTGCCTGATGGAGAAGTTGATGGTCTTGGCTTGTATATTTGGCTTCTATTGTTAACATGCATGGAAGTACCTTCTTTTGATGAGTGAGAAATTATTTTTGAAATGTTTTCATTTTGCAAGAACTGGATGTGCTTATGTGATAGTTGGTGGTGTTTGCATTTGTATTGGACATCTCTTGAAGTACCCATTTTTTCTGAGTGGAACTTATTAACAAAGCACGCGTAAAAAGGCCAAAAGATTGAAAAGTTATACGTTCACCCTTTCACCTACCCTCTTAAAACAACTCATTAGTTACAAGACTCGCTACTCACTAGTGAACTTATGCCTCTTCCCAGGATAGTCCGTGGTGATGGTTGCCTCAAGAGTTGTAGTCCAGCCCACCCCCCACCTCTCAGTTCATGATGTAAAAGAATGGCTAAACCTTTTGTTTCATCAATTTTTTTCACTAAAGAATCCTAATAATGAGCTTCAATCATATTGACAGATAGAATTTACCAATCTTTCAAAGTTCTCTTGGGTTTCACAATGCTCCATTATGACAAACCAGCAGGCAGTACACAAAGCCATTCTTATCCGAAGGTACTAAAAACAAGTCAGGAGACATTCATTAGAGGTCTATGGCAACACATTGAATCAGCCGAAGCTTTAGTGCACCCTCAGCACCGACTTCTGTGGGTATCCGGAAGAGGATCGCCACATGGCACTTACCGGCGGGCCCAATACCCTGCAGGTAAGGCAAGCGAGCTCCTCTGGATTCAGGACTCCTCATACCATGCAAGCACTCTAGACTTCATGGACCTTCATATTAGGAACTCCTCAGTGGAGTCTCCAAAATGCGACACTACGAGGCTTAATGACATGCTCAGCCATGTCCACTCTCCATACAACAAATAAGGCTCTCATGAGCCTGGCGACTCTCAAGACACCTCATGATACCCAGGTCGGGAGCAGGGCCTGGGTACCTTGCTCGGGATCTAAGGAGGTATGTGGCCTGGAGGCTAGGGCGAGGGGATTGTCTGAGGCGAGCTCCACCTTGATTGACCATGGAGTGAGAGAGGGGTGCCGCCTACATCACGCGACGTCTGCCTGAACTACCTTCATCATTTCCACAACCACAACCATGCTTATTGCAGCCACCCCCGACACCCGGTAAGCGACCATCCCTTTGGCCTCTATCCCTGGCCAGTCCATCCCTCTGGTCAGTCAACCCCTTAGACCTCCATATAAGGATGGTTCATGCACAACACCGAGACGGATTACATTGAATACACATACACACCTATACAGAGCGTGCACGTACACTCTCTGGTTGACCACACTCTCCACTGCCATTCTCTCTCTCTCTGACTGCCCTGAGCTCTCTCCTCCACCTCCGGTGGTCCTGAGCACTGGTGGTGCAACCGCCATATACCTGGAGTGACAACCTTAGGTACTCTTCCCACCACAACTTCATAAGCAATTCTCTTTGTAAATTCTTCCCGAACCTTCATGGTACTGTTTCACAACACCCTTTAAGCGGTGGAGTACATTATGTTTGTGCTTGAAAATTTAGAACAAATTGTCATGTGTAGCTTAACTAACTCTTGCCAGTCTTTTGTTTTAAACTGGCTTATTTCTACCTCGAATGTCTCTGACTCTCCCACTCCAGTCGTTGCCTTTCTTTCTGTTACTTCGAAAGTAGCTGCTTCAGCTTTAGCCACTTGAATTTTCGATACTCCCTTTTCTTTCTGATCAAACAAATGGCATCTTCTTCTGCACACATATCTAGTGGCTGTGTGGGATGACGATTTACCTCAATTAATAGATGCACTTAACTGGCCCAAATCCCACGCAACTAATAGTTCCAGACAGGGGTCTTCATCCCTCGAGAAATGCAGGCTACGTGTCTTTTTTCACTAGTGGTTGTCCTGTTAAGCTGGGTATATTTAAGTTTTGCTTAAATCTTTCCTTTTGGTCCAGTCTGTTTTTAACTGCCCATGAAGAAACCATCTCACTTGAGACTTTCATCTTTCCAGTTTCTTATTGTAGCCATAGTTTCCCCTGATTTGATATTTTCTTCCTGCTTCTTTCCTTCCATCAATAACTTGCTCCACTTTGTGGAACGGAGCACGGATTTTGCATTGCTCTGCAATTTTTTATATATATACGGGGCGGTTCCGGAGACCCTTAAAAAAACCTCTAAAAAAACCCTCCAAAGTTTCGGATCGAATTTTGATGATCCGAGCCGCTCAATGTAATCAGAACGTGATTTCAAGGGTACCCATTAGAAATCCGAAAAAAAAAATGACCGGAAAAGGCTTCATCCGAACAGTTTTTTATTGAACTTTATTGAACGGTTCAATAAAAAATTGCTCAAATCAAGCCCTTCCTGGTCATTTTTTTTGCCAATTTCTCGCGCACACCCTTAAAATCACGTTCTGAACATATTGAGCGGCTCGGATCATCAAAATTTGTTCGGGAACTATGAGATAAAGATTTTGGAGGGTTTTTTTAAGGGTCCCCAGAACTGCCCCGATATATATATATATATATATATATATTATTTTGGTGTTCCAATGGATTTTAATCTTTGCCCAAGCATAATGTCTGTATACCAGTTGTCACCACGGTAATTCTAGCAAGCAAAATGTTAAATAACATGTCCAGGAGCAGGACCATATTTTATTGTAACTGGTTAAAGATCCACATCCAACACAACCTTGGCGTTTGGACTTGCCTCTTTTCTTTGTTGTTGGAATCACACTGGTGACTTGTGTCAGTATACATGTTCTTCTACGTACTCGGCATGATACTATTATGTGATTGACTAGTGACTTTGATTAGTTGGATGAATGCATATGTTAAAGTACTTGCTTAGGATTGGTCCTGTTAAGAAGTCATGGATATTACCAGATAAAATGGAGAAAGAGACAACTGTGGAACAAGATTTTGCTATTTATGCTAGAACTTTGCAATGTATGTGTTAGCGATGATGGTTGGGCAAAGTTTGTTTCAGCGGAAAGTCTTGTCACTTGAGCAATAAATACGCTTTTTCTGTATTTTCTTAGCACATATATTCTGCATGGATCAGCTAGGAACTTTCATTTTGAAGTTTTGAATTCCATCCTGCCATGTGGCAGTGAGAGTAGGCGACATTTTACATGTATTTTTTTCAGTGGGTCATTAGCTTTTAAAAGCGAGAATCTTATATTCATTGTTGACCTTCGAAGCAACTTAGCGATGTGTTGTTTCTTTTGTCGTACTTGTGCCATCTGCGCCCTGATTTTTTCAAACAATTCTGCAGAACTTCCTCTTCGCCTGGCCGATTTTGGAGCCTTACATCGGAATGAGGCCAGTGGTGCACTTAGTGGATTAACTCGTGTCAGGAGATTTCAGCAGGTAGCTTTGTTCTTATTGGTTCTTTTTGTTGTTGCTTTTCAGCATTGAAAAAAGCTGGTTCTTTCATTGATTTTTTCCAGTGTCGATGGCTTTCGAAAATTCTCTTCTAGTGAAAAAGTAGCTGTTTGATATTGGGTGCTAACAACCTTGATTGTGATAGACTGCTAGCATTAGTGCCTCAACTTGGTATTCTTGCGTCTAATCTGCTTACATTTGAGCAAGGACATTTTTGTTTTGGGCTTTTAGCTGTCCCCCTAGAGTTACACAAAATTAGATAACAAGAAGAATAGGCAAAGACAAATAGATCCTCCATGGCTGTTGGAAACCACTCTCTGACAAAGTTAATATTTTACAGGATGATGCTCATATCTTCTGCAGGGAGTCCCAGGTTGGTTAATTTTTGGCGATATGGAACTGAGACCTGTTACTGTTTTTTTGTTTTGATTGCCTAGCATAACTAGATTTGTTCATTTCCAGGTGAAAGATGAAGTCAAAAGCGCATTAGAATTCATCAGTCATGTCTATGAGATATTTGGGTTCACTTTCGACCTGAAACTATCAACGGTATGGCAATATACTCACCTACGTGTTACATACTTACAGCTTATATTATGACTTGTGTGGTTCTTTATATACTACTAGTGGTGATTGCCAAATTATCAACTGAGCAGATGATGCATTGCATATAAGGTAATGCCAAAAATAGAACCAAATAATCTGGTGTCTCCTACTAAAGCCGCATTTATGGCTTCAAAGATGGCTTCAAATTTTTTTTCAAAATGGGGTGTAGTTAGACTTCAAAAAAATGTTTTAGACTTGTATCATCAAGGACTTTTAAGCGAACAAAGACTCGTATCACGTTCCTGTCCCGTCACCAGAATGATCCACCTCCCGAGTAACAAATGATTCATTCCTGAAATATGTGGGTCGAGTCTTCAAATACATATGTTGTTTAGTCCATTCTATTGCTTTTTTATGGTGTTTAGTTTGTATACAGTCCTCACTTTTGGGCCCATGCATGAGATTGTGCTGCAATTACTTGACTTCTCCTTTTATCCTTATTTTATTACGTTTTTTCCAAACTAAAAAAAGCTTTTAGTACGTCCTTTATTGTAGGCCTATATTTTGTTTTATCCCTTGTTTGCTTTCGTTTCTTGGTACATTTCATGCCATGCTTTTCGCTCTGCTTCATTACATGGGCTCAGGACCTAGAAAGGTTGTATTAACCTAAAGTATGTTTTGTATTACAGAGGCCAGAGAAGTATCTTGGAGACTTGGCAACATGGGATAAGGCAGAAGCTGCTCTGACAGAAGCATTAAATGAGTCTGGGAAGCCGTGGGAGGTAATTTAACAAATCCTTTTGATACTGTTCACCCTTTTCTTTTCTTGTCCTATTTGTTGTTGTTATTGAGAAATGTGTTGAAGGTTGTTCGTTGTTCTGATCACAGTGGACGTAATTCAATTTGTACTGTGTTGTTTTTGCTCCTATGGTAGTTGACTAGTTGTTAATATGCCTTAAGTTTGTCGTAATGTTTTGTTGTCAGAAAAAGATAACTCAAAGTTATGTCATTTGCTTGCTCCTTTTTGTTTGGTAGGCCTCGAAAAATGGATGTGTACTGTGATCCAAATCAGCTGTAGACATATATAGTACGTCATGGTCCTCATGGTGTAAAACAATGCAAGCAAAGAATACCCTATCGGAGGTGATAAGTGTTATCAATTTGATTTCGAACTGAGGAAATGTTGTTTGACATGGTTAGCAAATGCACAATGCAATCCAAGTAAGATAAAGGAAGCATGATTTCATGTAGTGCCAGAAGGGCAAACGGAAAAGTACCAGTTGGGCCTCCTGGAGGAGAATATGATAGCCCAAGGTTTAAGCTATCAAATGGTTTGAGAATGCAAGGAAGTGAAGATGGATTTAAATATCTGACTCAAGTAATTTGTGCTAAAGCTTGCTGGATTTTTGCCGTTTGATATTAATAGTGGATGCATTTCAACTGTTAACATACTCTACAGATGGTATTTAATGGTCTCCTTGGTATAACCATGAAATGAGAAAACCTATTTATGATGCCTTTATTAATCCTTGATTTATCAGAAGTAAAGGTATCAAGAGAGAATATGAATTGATGAATACATTGGTCGAAAAACAAACAAAAAGTAAATGAAATTTGCAGATAATTCATAGATCAAATAAGCCATTAAATTTCGAAATCCTTTTCTTTCGATCCTTGGATTCATTTCTGGAGGTGACTACCTCATTTGAGAAATCATGTTGATCCAGTCTTCTTGGATTCCATCCGAAAGAAGAATCCCTGACAATACACTAAATCAAATAAATCTGCCATTTCTTCGAACCTCAATTTTGGTGTATGGTTTCCTCCCTGTACATGGTTATTGATATAACTCCGAACAAGGGATTGCAATTGGAGATTTTTATTGGACAACATATGTGTATGCCAGTATGTCGTACATACACCCATCTATGCATGTTTGTATGTGTTATGAAAGCTGTTTTTTTAATGCGTAGATAGGTTAATAATGAAGTTTTTAATCGTTGAACCAGGGTGACAGTGGGATAAGCAATATGCGTGCTTAGCTGAGAACTATGTTTAGGGGCATAACATTATCGAATTAGACTGACCGAATAAAGAATTGGGCATAAATGTCTATGGTGAAGTCTGGGACTGTAATTCCTTTTCCCATTTATGAAAAATATTTGACACGATCTACGGTTACTCCATGAAAGGGAAACGGATTTGACAGTTTCTATGTAAATAGCTTGGTTGCTAGTGATTCGCAACACATGTAACCTGTTTTCGGCGTGCCTGTTTCTGACTTCCACTTTTTATTATCTGCTTCATCTAGTGCCTACTATTGCTGTCACCATTTATGTCAATCAGCTGCTGGTATATGGCTTTGTTTTGTCTGCTTTCATGCCTCCCTAGTATTGTGAGTGCTTGTGGTTTATGTGTGGATCTCTATCTGGATAACCTAATGTTTGTTTTCTTAACTCTTTACTTGTTCATTGGTTGTCTGCATGGGACTTTGTATATCTAGTTTTAGTGTATGGTGTTTTCATGCATTGCAATTCACATTGGGAGTCATGTTTCAGATAAATGAAGCCGATGGTGCATTTTATGGGCCAAAGATTGATATCAGTGTTTCTGACGCACTGAATAGGAAATTCCAGTGTGCAACATTACAGGTGAACTTGTTGCTGCCATGTATTTTCTTTTTCTTTCCTGATTTTGTGCGTGCAAGCCTCATAACTATCATTTACTATTGGCTAGGAAAAAGTGGTTTTAATTTATTGGATGCTACTCTATATTACAGTTGGACTTCCAACTTCCTTCTCGTTTCAACTTATCATACTCTGCTGAAGATGAAGCTAAGAAGGAGAGACCGGTTATGATACACAGAGCCATCTTAGGGTCTGTTGAGCGTATGTTTGCTATACTTTTGGAGCACTATAAGGGGAAATGGCCTCTCTGGCTCAGTCCACGCCAAGCAATTGTTTGCCCTGTTTCGGAGAAATCTGAAGCATATGCGTTAAAGGTTGGTGGTTAGTTTATGTGCTTTCATCTCGTGGTTATTGACCTTTATAATTTCTTGCAGTTTGATTGTTGATTGTTTTTTCCTGTAAGTTGACAACTTAATGAACATGCATTGGGCATACTGTCACTCATTTACAGATCCTGTTTGCCTTTTTCTATTTGTTGCCGTCTGCTTGATCTTTTTATGTTATCCTTTTTAACCTGGTCATTGTAAATGCTGCTTGCACATGTTGCTGAGGTGAAGTCAAATAACTGGCAATGATTCGTAAGTTGTGTGATATGCATGTGTTTAGCTTCTTTTTTCTTCAATTCGGTGATTTACTGAACAGCTTGTACATTGTATTCATCATGTAAATGATCTCACCGGGTTGATTCTCGGTAGAACAAGAAGCTATGGTTTTATTAACTGCAGCAGATGTAGATATTTGTTTGGATAATCAAAGCAAACTTGGTTACAATTTCCACTTGCATGTATTAATCTAGGGCATCTAGGCCCTTTACTATGTTTTTACTCCTGAATGGTAAATAATTGCAATTTGGTCTATAAATGACTTCATTGCCTCCGGGATTTTTACTTTCCCTACTTCTAACTAGTATTCTTCATTTCTCCCATTTCCTAGTTCCAGAAGCTGAGGACATCGAATTGTTTTATGTTCACTTTTTAACAGGTAAAAGACCAGATTCATCAAGCTCGGTTTTATGTGGATGTTGATACATCTGACCGAACAATCCAGAAAAAGGTGCATTCCCAGCTCCCTTTCTGAGCCTCAATTTGTTATACTGCAAACTGCACTCATGATGCGGTTGTGTATTGTTAGAATCTTTTTCTTGTAAAGCTAATAGACAGTTCTTACCTACGTAAGTGTTTTTCAGTGGTATTTTTTTGTGTCTTATAGGCCTGTGTAATTTGACATTTCTTTCCTAAGTGCTTACCGTGGCTCTAGTTATTGGTTGCATTAACAGAAGATGTTGGTTTCCTCTTCATCGTTTCTGGTATTGGTTTTGGTATGATCAACTTGGATGCCAGTCCTTGCAGTAGCTTACAAAATTGACTACATGCACTGCTGATAATATATTAACAAGGATTCTTCGTCATTTTGTATGATTGGAGTCTAATGCAAAACAAATTTAGTAAGGCTCACATGAGTGACACACTTCAGTCTTGCTAGTCAATCATGTGGAGACCTTCAATCTGTTGTGTTAAGATTTCTATGGGACTTTGAAACTTTCATATTATGATTTCATTGCATTTCCCTCACTCCTAGATCACCACACCTTTATTTGTGCCCTGTTAGAGGTGAAAATAAACGATTCCCTCTTGGTCCTGGTTTGTATTTTTCAGACTATGTCTCCTCAAAGAATAAGAAAAGGGAAATTTCTTGTGCGCAACAGGTCTAAGTTTGGATGTCGAATTCTTAAACTTGGCCGGTCATGGTCTTACTCCTTGTTGAAGATTTCTCTGATGGTTCTGCTCATTTAATGATGGTTTTGGGCCTCTTGGCTTCATGTAGGTACGAGAAGCTCAGTTAGCCCAGTATAACTACATCTTGGTTGTTGGTGAGGCTGAAGCTGCAACCGGAGAGGTAATACACATACCCTGATGTTGATTACCTGACGAATACGATTTTCACAATCCAATTTTTATATTGAGCTTAGTGAAATGTGAACATTCTGATGAAGCCATTAACAAATCAAGTTATCGTGAAAAAATTGGTGGATACTAGTAGTGGGAACACGTCGATTCCGATTGACATTAAGCTAGGTTGTAAAATATTTGTTGGATTTTATAAAGTCGTTCGGCTATTTTATAACCTTGTTTTACTTTGGCTCATATTCGAGATTGTGCTCATCTATCTTAAGACCACCTTTTTAGGGGAATGATGCAAGCCTTGGAAACTTGATGATATGTATCTTTGGTTTACAAATGTTTGGCCCCTGGGGAATATCCAGAACATCTGGCACTACTGTTTCTGGTTTAGTTCACATTTTAGTTTGGTTGGTCCTATTTTAGAGAATATTCTGATTGGGCAAGTGGAGTTTTCAATCCTTGGGAGATTTATGCCTCTAAAATCCTTTTCCAGGTAAGCGTGCGAGTGAGAGACAAGGCCGATTCTTCAGTAATGATGGTTGAGGAGGTGCTCAATTTCTTCAGGAAAGAAGTAGCGGCTTTCCGCTAGGGTTCTGATTTTGCAGAAGCAAAATGAATACCCATGATATGGATGGTTGATCACCTATACGCCGTTAGTTGATTATTATTTGTAGCAATTCCTTGTGTTAGTGATGATTATTTGAATATTACACTGAGGAAGTTCCCAACTGGCGGGAAAAAAGTGTTTGTGTAAAAGATCGGTTTTCTTTCGCTTCTTTCTGAACTCGGTGCTTTTTTTGAATTACGATGATTAGATAGAATTAACGTCTCTTCATCACTTTATGCTATATGATTCAGCAGAGGGTTTGGCATTGAGCCTTATTGTAGTGCGACTTGTTTTTCCATATTTGCAATAGTTCATATGGCAAAAAAACAAACAAACAAACAAATACAGCAGTTCTTGGTATTCATGTTGCGAAATTGAGCCGAAAACGTCAACCCAAATAACACAAGCAGGGATAGGGATACAGACATTCAGACGCGTAGATGAACATGGGTTGCATGATATACTATGGGACAAAACATACGTCGACAGCTTCAGTATATTTGTGTCTGAATGTCTATGCCCGAAGCATTATTGTATTGGCATGTGTGTCTAAGAAAGCGAGCTGAGGTCAAACAAAATGCTCCATTTCGCAGTCATGCCTGAGCTCTGCTCGATCAAGAAAAACTTGAGCTCGAGCAGATTAATACACTTCGATTCAGCTCGGCTTAAGCACCTTCTCTTTTTTCAAATCATTTTGAATAGGGGTGCTCGCGGTCCGGTTCGGTTCGGATTTTTAGGAATCCGAGGACCGAACCGCTAGTCACGGTTTTTACAAAATGAAATCCGTGTCCGAACCAAAAGTCCTACGGTTCGGTTCCAATCCAATCCGTAACTCACGGATCGGTTACGGTTTTATCCACGGATTTTGACAAAAATAAAGCTCAAACTTATATCCCACACTAAAAGTGAAGAAGGTTACATTCAGAATTAAGTTTAACACCGGTCACCAGAAAGTACTTGTTACTTTGAAGAAACGGAGAGAGAGAGAGAGAGAGAGAGAGAGAGAGGAGAAGGAGGAAGAGGTGAAGAAGTAAGAACGGTGCGGCGGCGACTTGAACAAGAAATGGAAATTAGGAAAACTGGAAAAGAAACGAAATAGTGAAACTAAATTAGGATTACCCATAACTTATATAAAAAACAAACTACGATTTACCCTATATATTTTATACATCTACGTTATATCCCATTATTAAGATAAAATACTAAAATTGGTAGAAAAAAGTTTTAACATTACTAACAATTAATTATATAAATACACACATATATTTATATATTTATTTATTATTTATATGAAATAAATATCTCACGGTCCGGTTCGGTTAATCCACGGTTTCGTAATGAAAATCCGTGGACCGAACCGCGAGTCACGGTTTTCTAATTTTTCAATCCGTGTCCGGACCATTAATCCACGGACAAAATCCAAAAGGTACGGATCGGTTCGGTCCGGACCGGTTTCACGGTTCACCGGATTTTTTGAGCAGCCCTAATTTTGAACCTAGTGAAATCTGGTTCGTTCACACTATGTTTGGATCTTGGGAAAGGAAAAGAAAACGGACAAGAAAATGTAAGAGATCCTTCCTTCTCGAAATTGTAATTGAAGCAATACCATTCGTTTTTCATTTTCTTAACTTGAAAGATTTAGGATCCAAACGTTTCAGTGTGGATGAGTAGAAAGAAATGCAGAGTCCAAGTGGCTTTTTTCTTGGTCGATCGGCTTATTAGTTATCGATAGCTTGTAAGAGTCGCTGATAATGAGGTTGCAGGGTCGAACCCGCTTGCAATAGTAGCCCTGCAAAGTAGATGTTGCGTGGGAGACTTTATTCTGCTCGTATGACTGTAAAATGAATCAAACTTCTCAGGCTCTATTCTGATTTGGCTCGTTAAAGTTCATTTAAGATTGGTTTTCCGGATAAACAAGCTGAACTCAAACATATGTCTTCAAATCAATTTTGAATCACTTACTATGTACTCAGCTCCATGAATTTGTAATGTTAAAAACTAAGCTACTCGAGCTCGGTTCATCTTTAATTTATTAAAAGCTCGTTAAATATTCGTTTGAGAAGTACTACTAAACAAACAAAATTTGAGCACCAAATACTTCCATAATATATTTAGTTAGCCAGGCTTCATATGGCTTCCACAAGACTTATTACTAATATATATACATCGTTGGAAATCCATCACTGAAAAATTCCCATATTGTAGTAAGCCCTAGCCATGATTCTGTCGACGGTCTCGTCATTAACGCAATTCCCCCGCGACGATCAAACACTCGAATGTGAGAGCAAGGGATCACCCAACGAATGGACGAACGCACAGTTAATGCACCTTTGACTCTTCCCCCCGGGAAGACAGGTTAACTAATTAATGGTCATGATGGTGAAGAGAGTTAAAATTTGGATGTTGAGGATAAGATGACATGATGGAATTGCCACTCTCGCACATTTGATCCTTCTCATCATCAATCTCTTCCTTTGTCACCCTCTCCATTCCGGCCGCCATCCGTTCCAAAGGCCTGTTTGGTGATAGATATTGCGGTGGCTGAGCAGCTTCGTTGTAGGCGGCGGCATACACTGTCGGTGGTGGTGGAGGTGGCACGACGGCCGGGAGTTTAGAGAGGAGGGCTTCAAGGCTGCTCAAGGAAGGAGTTATTCTCACAGCTGGTTGGTTGAAGTGGTGATGATGAGATAATTCTACTGGAGGAGTGGGATTACTGCCTTGGAAGTGCCATGATTCCGGCGCACCGTAGCCGTTGATCTTGAAGGGATATGGTGGTGGTGGTGGTGGTGGTGATGATGATGATGATGAGTGTGGCAATAGCACACCAGGGATGCTCTCAATGTAGTTGAACTTCTCCCTTAGTAACACTACATAGTTAAGGTCCTCCATCACCTAATTTTCGAGTGAAAAAAAAATCAAAACTTGACCACATGCATGGTTAGTAATAAGTTGGAGAACACAGTGTTAGACAGTACTGCATTCATCTTGAATGAAAGTGGAAAGAAGTATAAACTTTTATACGTCTGTCAAATTTCTTAATAAATTATTAGCCTATTTCAAGAAGAAAAAAGAAGAAGGGTGGACCGCCGTATAGAATGAACAAAGTAACGGTTAAATTGCTACATTTTGCATGTGGCTCACCCTCACAGGGTAAATCGTAGTCCATAGACTCGGCGTATTGTTAGCATCATCCCATTCATCTCAAATGAGTAGAATCTCATCGAAAGGACAAATACAATTAATAAGGTGAAACTAGATCATAACGTGGTTTATTCTGTTCGTAAATTCACTACACAACCTAACGAGTTAAAACAGACAGACTCTAGAGGCGACGACATGTGAAGAGGTGTGGGGTTGCGAAACCCATGGCAAGAAAAAATCCCCTACGATTATACCGAGCTTTTGTACAACATAATGAATGAATGAACCCACTCAATTTCAGGGATGAACTCTCTCATAAACCTTCAAGCCCACAACATATATATATGTACTATACACTACCGGCAACAAGGCCATTATTATGCAATAATTTCCAAGCTTGAAATCTCATTGAATGCGATCGAATAAAAACTCATGTAATTCAAATTATTTGGAAAATTTTAAAAAAATGATTAAAAAAATTGCTTTGTAGGTATCTTTTAGTTATTAGTTAATAAGTTTAGTTCAACTTTTTCATATATGGTTTTTTATACCCACATTATTGACGTTTTACTAATATAAATGTTATTGTGAACCCAAGCTCGCATATTTTTGAAGACGCCATTGCAGACAGCAAAGAGCATTTCATTGGTTGGGCAACTTCTTGCCACTACCAAACTTTGGCAAGAGAATCATCATTCTTGCCAAATTTTGGAAATGTAATTTCTAGAGTCAAAATTAGCAGCTACTTCATTTGACAATGTCAAAAATTGACTTGTGGCTCCATTATCAATGCCTTTGATCCCTAGTTTTTTTTGAAAGGCAAAAAAAATTTATTAATCTTTAAAAATAAATTACAAAGATTTAAAAGAACCCTAAACACAAGGCATCAAATAGGAGAGGAGAAAACCCATAAGAGGCAACAAACAACCCCAACAATCATATGCCGCTAAGACCCGAAGAGAGAGAATAATAAACCCCAAGTTGGCAAGAAGCCGACAAAGACTTCGTCGCTCCCAAAGAGAGACACCTAACACCTAAAATTCAAAACAACACCCAAAGCGATACTTAAGACTTCAAAACAACACCCAAGAGACACCTCCTAAACTAACTCCGGCCTCAAAATAGAAAAAATTAATCCAAAGCCAACGTGGCTTTATAATTCTCCTCCATCAACTTAATTCCACCATTTGCGCAATCCTTTTGATCTCCAATTTTTAACATCCTCAAACAGTAAAAAAAAAATGAAATAAAAGAATGGTTGTGGTAATTTACGTGATCTACTAATAGGACAACAATGCCAAAAATAGGAAAGTACGTGGCACTGTTGCATGCCATTATTTGGTAATTTTTGGCAATTGCCATGCAAAATGACAAAAATCAGTGGAGCAGTACTGGAGCTGATCTAGTGTGAGTGTGTGTGTGTGTGTGTGTGTGTGTGTGTGAGAGAGAGAGAGAGAGAGAGAGAGAGAGAGAGAGAGAGAGAGAGAGAGAGAGAGAGAGAGAGAGAGAGAGAGAACCTTGTGAAGAGATCCTAATTGAACAACACCTTCTCTTACTGCAATCAAGGCTATAGTCTGCAAGATAAGTACTCTGTTTAATTAATGTACTTACTAGACCTTAATCAAAGTTGATCCATTAATTTACAACAACAACATAAATATGCTCCTTTTTTTTTCTTTCTAGGAGATGATTTTTTTTTTTTTTCACCTTAATACCGGACTGGAACTGGGCCTCCCAAGTCCTGGGATGCTGTGAAGAAATTAATAAGGAAAAAACAGTTTATGATTAATAAGAAAATTGGAGACAACAAAATTAATCACAAACTTATGACTGGCCAAGGATCAAGGGACTGAGTTTCATACCGAGTCAGCTGAGTTTTGCCACACAGATAAGAAGTCGATCTCTTGCCTCTCATTGTGCTCCTTGTATATCCATTTATGGCTGTGATCTGCAGCTACTTTTCCAATCAAACTAACACCAAAACCAAAATCTTGGTTATCATGAGCCAAAAGAAGAATAATTGGTAAGAAAACTTAAGCTCGCGGTTGGAGATTCGATCGATGCATTAGCAGCTACGCGCTATAATTAGAATCTTGTAAAATATGAGACAAAAGATAATAAAAAAAAATATCTGGAATCGGAATCCGTTTTGAGCCCTGATACGGATTCTCTATTTTTCATGTCTTTGAATGTTTGGTTAAATGCATTAGCAGCTGCACGATACGATTAGAGTCTTATAGTGTACGAATCTTGAGACATGAACGTTTGAACACCGGGGCTGTTCTGGGGTGGAGAGACTCAAATATTTGGAAATATAGGACGGAAATAGAGGATTCCTGTGGTAGATCAGACAAGGATTCTTCTGTGTCCAAAAATCCTAACGCATTGGACACGACGTTTAACAAAAAATTTGACACAAAAATTAAGATAACCTTATGTGGAACTAATTTTTAAGTCTCACGCAAATGATTGGAACTGTTAAATTTATTTAAAATATTTTGTTAAGAGTTACTGTACAAATCAACTATACATATACAAATCTCGAGACATGATCGATCGCGTATCAATGCACTGGGCAGGAGACAAAGATTTGAAGACATAAGTCTTAATTAAACTTAATTTATTTACTTACCCTTCACCATAGTTATAAACTTCATGTGACATTTTGAAGAAGAGCTCTGGTTGGAGTCCTATTTGGTAGTGTTGGTACTCACGGTTTCCATAAATTGAGGAGCCAGCTGGACAATCCCCATCGCCATTGATCTTCTCTGTTGCTGAGGAACCAAAATTGCAAAACCCATCTTCCCAAACCAATATCCTGTCATTAATATGAGAGAGAGAGAGAAAGAGAGAGAGAGAGAGAGAGAGAGTATGCATGGCTACTTATTCACTTCAGCATAACGCAATTTAAGAGCAATGATAGGTACACATTTACGTTAACGCACAGATCCAGACACATATGTATCCGAAATCATCTGATACATGCATGCACATTGTGTCTGGAACCATTCACAAACATATGTGCACTATACTTGTTCATAGTTTAAAGCAAATGTATACCAGTTTCTCCTGTTTCCTCTTGACCTGTCATAAGCTCCTCCATAGCCATCCCATCTGAGAGAGAGAGAGAGAGAGAGAGAGAGAGAGAGAGAGAGAGAGAGAGAGGGGATGATGGTGAGATACTAAATATGTATCATGGGACTGAATTCCAAAAAGAATCTATAGAATAGGATATATCATGTCTAGATAAAGAAAAGAAAAGAGCCCTGATCGCATTTTTCTTGTAATTTTTTTTCAAAAACTTACTTGGGTGGAGGATAGATTCTAGGCAAGATCCTCCAAAAGACAGCATAAACCCATTGAGAGGAGTTTCGAACATTGCAAAAGCTTCTCAAGGTTTGTTGAAGGATGTGAGTAGCTGGTATTGGGTACTTGTGCATTTGTTCTTCTTCCATTTCTAAGTAATTGCACACTCTCTCTCTTCAACCTTTATTACATCTATATATATAACACCACCGCCAAGAAAATCTGTGAGGCTGAGTTTTTCTAAACTTATCCCGTCTCGATGAAAAAAGTCTAAAAGGTACAAAATTTTGATTAAAAGCAAAAAAAATTCAATAAAGACAAAAAAAAAAGTATCAAACAAATGTCATTTGGAGCTTAAGTACCATCTTATTTGAATTTTTCAACATTTGTCAATATTTTTATACTTTTTCGATTCATCCTGTCGAGACGAACTATTAACCCTTAAAATTACGTCAAAAAGCTAAACAAAAAGTTATGAAAAGTAAAATTAAAATACTGAAATAAGTTTCAAACTTATAAGTTAAAAAAAAATGCAGTCTGAATCTCTCTCTCTCTCTCTCTCACACACACACACACACATGCACACACACTTGGAATCTGTTCCACAACACCTTCTTAAAAAATACTGTAAGTACTTATTTTATATTTTCAAACTCAAAAATAATGTAAATGAAAAATATTTTTTTAATTTTTTTTTACACCGTATTAAAGATCTCAATGAGATTTTTCAAACAAGATCCATATTGTATATTTTTAGATTTCAATAAACTCATCATCTTTGAGCTTGAAATTAGCTTTTTTAAAAATAAATACTTATTTGGCGTTCGGAAACAGGATCTTGATCATTTTGATTATGCTTTAAATTTCATAGAAATGATTCCCCGAGGCCCCCACATTCTCGTTTTAGTCCCACAGAGTTTCCCACTTGCCTTGTTCAACGTACGACTGAAATATCAATACCTATGGAAAACAAAAAGTATATATCTTTATTGACGTTTAGACCAACTATTCTCTATTATTTAAGTTAAAGTCCTACAACGCATCCCTCATGGCCCATGGCACCACTTATGGAAATTGGCCAAAGTTTCCTCAACGGTGTTTTATTATTATTTTTAAACTGTATTCTCAAATTTTTAATGGCAATGCAATGCATTGTAAAGAAGTGTTGCATTCTTTGAACACAGTTTCTCACTCTCAGTGCCGAGGAACATCCTTGCAAGGCGGAGCCGATCGCGTGGCCGATCCGGCCGTTCATCTCGGTATGGACGGTTTGGATTGAATCTGTGCGCATACAGATTTGAACCATCCAATCCAAGCCGTCGATTCCTGAGACAAACAGCCGAATCGTTAGCTCTGCATGTGCTTTGCAGAGTGCTACTGATTGGCAGCATCCCCATTCCACACAGTTTCTCAGCTGCAGTGTTAAATGTTTAGACATGATTTAGACTTTTGGTGAAATGTGATGACTAAAATAATATCGGTTAGGAAAAAGAATTAGGGGTTCCTGGGACGGTACTGTTATTTGGCAATCCAGCCCATAGCCACCACACAATCATGTGGGGTAGACAACTAAATGTATGATTCCATTATATTGTGTGGTGGTTAAGGGTCATAAGCCTCACGTGGTCACGACCCAAGAGCACTGAATATTGATTTAGTTGCTTTAGTTAGATGTGCCTCCTGGAAACCTTGACTTCTGCGTTACGGAGAGTACTGTGGGTGCCATTTGTAGGGATTCTTGTTTCTTTTTGCACCGTTCAGTTGATCTCAGTCAGTGCTTTTTGAATGGTGTAAAAAATATAAAAAAATTTAATTCCGAAAACATTCTATTTAAAGGTCACAATTACACGATTTTCCGTAGGAATTCATTTAATCAAATTGGGACGGAAGGAGTAACTGAGTTGTTTTAATTATTTGTTGACCAAAGGCGCCTCTTTGTCTACTTTCACCAACCAGTGGAGACAACTAGCCACCCATGATGTACCTTGTACCAAATACAACGTAGAATTTTATGCTTATTTTGGTACTTGACGTAATCCGTGGACCTATGGTCCTATAAAGTGGCAACACTGTTCATTTTGGATTTTGAGAGTAATGAGTAAAAAGAGATAGAGAAAATTAATTAAAAATCGTGCGTGGGGTTTTGAGACCCCAAATAAAACGAACAAGGATGTTTTCCTGACTGTAAAAAGCTTGGATACCAAGGGGTTCGGCTAAGCGAGCATTAGAAAGCAAATAAGTGCATGTTCTTTATGAGATTGCATGTTCAAATGCCACAAAGGCCCAAACATTCTAAACCTGAAGTCACTGGACGATTTGCCCAGTTGTTAACTTTAAAGTCTGAAATTAGTCGAAGCGCAACTTCTATGTTCCATTTCTCGGAATTTTTTTTTAATCTGAATATCTCATGGAATTTACTACACATTTTTTTTGGAACATCGTGGAATTTACTCCTGCCACACATGCATGACTGATAGAACATCGAAGTGCTGTTATTTCTACCATGCAACTGACACCAAAGAACATTAGCGTACAGTACGTCCCTTTTTTTTTTTTTTTACCGTTTACTAACACAAAGCTGAAGCCTCACTTCTGGCAAATGCCAACGTAAAAGATGCATGCAGATGCATTACTAATTCAGGCCCCGTTTCATTAAGATTTTTATTTTTTTAAATATGTATTTCTCGTTTCATGAGATAGTATGTTATTTTTTCACAGTACTTAAACGGGGCCTTAGTTTAGTTAATTTAGCTATCTGCCTTGTTTTCTCTGTCTTTTTACTTACACGGCTCTGTTTTTTTTTTTTTCCTTCTTCTTCTCAAACATGGAATGAAAAAGAAAAATTCTGCAGCAAATGAATAAACAAAAAAAACAAAAATTGTATACAACTTTTTATATTTTTCAATACACTTCCACGTATTTTTAGGTATTTTCACACATTTCGATACACTTTTTAATCCCTTGCGCTGTTTTAGCATTCCCCATATTGCAGAGTAAATTAAACAGTAAATTTAGAGTTGGGGGAACAAAGTCTCATGCTGTGATGTAAGCTCAAATGGCAAGTACTGCTATTCATGCCAGAAAGCAATTTGTCAACCAGGGTTGAAATAATTGCCTTATGGACAGCGACGACAGTGTATTCCCAGCAGATGTTTGAAATAAAAGAGAGAGAGTTATTCACAGAGCTGCTATAAATAAGTTGTTCACGGAGCCGAGCGATCTTAGTCGTCTGTCTCGCCTTTAGACGGTCCAAATTTCAATGAAACTTTTCCGAAAGTTATCAGAGATTTTTTTCTCAAAATAAAAAGGACGAAAAATATGGCAAAAATATTAGCACTCTACTTTCTGATAACAACACTCTTATTTTTATTTTTAGTGCTCTTGTCACGTGTATTTTGGGCACTAAAAAAAACAAATATTAGAGTATGCCAAAATTAATTACCCAAAAAAAAGGTATCTGTATATTTGTACTAAAGATTTTGCGGCCGATAAAAAAAATGTTGTGAATTAAGGCTCCGTTTGTTTCGAT
This sequence comes from Rhododendron simsii, assembly GCA_014282245.1. Taxonomy (NCBI): domain Eukaryota; kingdom Viridiplantae; phylum Streptophyta; class Magnoliopsida; order Ericales; family Ericaceae; genus Rhododendron; species Rhododendron simsii. The sequence continues at coordinate 5,962,132 of CM024964.1, forward strand.
GGAATGTAAAATATTTTTTCAGAAAACAAATTTCAAATTTTTATTTTCTAATGTTTGGTTGGCACTTGAAAATATTTTCAAAAAATTAACAAAATAGTATAGAGAGAGAGATGGGGAGCATAAACGGTGGAGAAATATGAGATTATTGGAATTAAACGTGTGTCAGTATTGACGATCGAGAAAATTGAGTAGTGAGAATTGTAGTAGAAGGCAATGGGTTCATTTCAGAAAATAACTTATGGAAGATTTAAGGATAAGTCATTTTCATCCAATTGATGGAAAATGTTTTACATGTAAAATGTTTTCCTCATTTTTTACACAACCAAACACCGAAAAATAAGTAAAATATTTTGCGTCCAAACAAACGGAGCCTAAGATTTGGTGAGATTACGTCTCTTTGATAGCAACGTGGGTACAACGTCGAAAAAAATATGAATAAAACATAAATTCTACAAAGAAGACGTTATCACGATCGTACTCCTATTATTGAAATTATGAACTAAGATGGGGACTAATACCTGAAATGAATGAAATACTTACCGACGTACCAAAAGCCCACATTTCTCGGGAAGTACATGCAAGAATTTGTTGGGGATTGTCCAAACCCACAAGCAAACACACACAATCGAAGAGCAAATCAAGAACAAAAAACAATCTAAAGTAAGAAAAAAAAATCAAGACATAGAGATTTACGTGGTTCCGACTTAAGTTGATTGCTTAATCATATTACACGGGGTGCTGGGGTGTTACACCATGATGAAAGTATGTAAGAGTTACAATGAGAGGTAGCCCTAGCTTTGCTTTTATAGTTACAAGCAAGCTAATACACAGAAAATCCTAAAAATGCTAAAACTCGTGTTTTGGCCCACCGCTGACCGCCAGGGCGGAATCCAGAATCACCTGGGTGAAAACCTCTGAGACCTCACTTGCTCAATTTTTGGCCTAGGCCGCCCAGGCGAAAATTTCGGTTACTCTGCCTGCTCCATTCTTCCCTGGTGGAAATTGCTGCAACTCAATTCTACCCGGGCAATTTTGATTGCAACTGAATTCTGCTTCATTCTGCCTGGGCAGAAATTGTTGCAACTTAATTCTGCCCTGGCGATTTTTACTGCCGCCTTGGAATCGTCTTCACATCTCAACATAAGTGCCTATACATGCTAAGTACTTTTGTTCGCACAACATTACTCTTAGCCAAATTTAAAATCAAATTGTACTGAAATACCTCTGTACCTTTGTTAACAGATCTTTATACAACTCTACGGTTGAAATTGCGAAGGTACAAATCTATTTCTATATAATGACCTGGTGGCCCCAAATTTTATGCATTTGTGACCTATCAACAATTGAGAAACCAAGTTCTTGAGAGGAGCTGGATACCATTTCATGGGGACCCATTTCATATCATGAATCTAGCTATTCCTCACAGCTCTATGTACAAAGGTATAATTATGTCCTAGTGCCTTACAGCACAATATACATGATTAGGATACCCCACACAAGATATGGATGTGGCCATGGGGAGAGAGACACATCAATTGTTGAATTTATAAAGTCTGATTCGTACTCTTTCTTTTTTTTTTTTTGAAAACATGGGTAGGATCTAACTACCTTAAGGAAAATGCTAAAGACGGTTCAATGGCTGTCGTTAAGGTTAAAAAGTGTATCAAAATGAGTGAAAATGTATATAAATATGTGAAAGTATATGAGAAAGTGTAAAACATACGTGCACCGTAGTGTGTGTTTTTTTGTCTATTTATTTATAACATAATTCACGTGCATAAGCGAAAGTGGGAGCACAAGCATGAAAGCACTGATAGACATCATCCCAAACTATTATGATATATATACATTAGGACAGTCAAAAACATACTCCATTTGTTTCATATTGAGAGTCTCATACTTTCTTTTTTGTCATTTTTCAAATCAAAAAATCAACTACTTTTGTGTATAATTTTTCGAATTTTTTCGCACCGTATTAAAGATCTCAATTGGTACTTTAATTTGGTGCAAAAAATTTAAAAAGTATACACAGAAGTAGTTGATTTTTTGATTTGAAAAATGACGTAACTTTTCGTAGTGGGCTCTCAATATGGAACGGAGGGAGTAAGTGAAAAGCAAAATGCAAAAGTAAAAAAGTGAGAGGTTCCCAAATACTGCATTAGAGTTGAACCTCACAGAAAGGCTTTTTTTTTTTTTTTTTAAGCTTTTCGTTATCAAGTGACTACCACTGCGACTGCTTGCCCTTGTCCCTTTAATCTTTGTACTTTTTTAAAATTTTAAAAAAATTAAAAAATTTCATTTTGCCGAGCAAAAAAAAGTGACTACCGCTGCGACTGCTACTGAAATTAAAGATCGGGCAGAGATGTCCCATAAAGGGGGGAATGGTTTGACTGAGTGACTGTAAGGTGGTCATAATGCACCAAAATAACAGTGTCTAATTCCCCACTCACACTGAGAAAAATTCCAAGGCCTGCATTGCATATCACGTGAAGGCAATTTGCTTGTCACAATCTTTGGCTTAGGAAAAAGAGGCCTTTAAATTGTTACTCATCCAAAGAGCCGAAAGAGGAAAAGAAAACCAAAGAGATATCTTTTTTCATGAAATATATCCTTGACTTGATCACTTTTGATTGGGTCTCCAGTTAGCAAACGCGCGTTGAAATTGACTCGAACACTCTAAGTTAATGAAAAAAATAGTTCACGAAGAGTGTTTGATTAATTACATGACCTATAAGAGGGTCCACCTACTCTTCGTTCTTTTTATAATCCATGCAGCAAAGCAAGGCGCGCATTATACTCACACGCACCATGATATAATGTGTGAACCTACCCGCAAGATCTACGCCTCGAGTGAGACAACATTTTGTTTTTATATTTTGTTGGTAGTGAGACGGTCTATTGCCAAATGAGACTCGAATTAAAGACTGTTGAGATTGTAGAGTATTCCATATCCACATACTCTCAGTCAACCCAATATACTAATTAGTTTACTAGAGCAAGATTAGACCTTATATATGATTGAATTAAGTATTGGGTTATAAAGCCAGTGTTGATTCCTGGGACGGAGCCAGAATTTCTGTTAGGAAATATAAAATGCATGTCTAGAGAAAGATTAAAACTACTAACAAAAACTAATTTATCTGGTATGAAAAACCTAACCAAAAAAAAAAATAGCATTGTGTTTTAAGTAAGATATGAGAGCTAAAGCCAACCGAAAGAAATTATTGGAAATGTAAAATTTATTTATTTGCTCACGTTAATAGTTGAATAATTAACCAACCAACGACGAATTCGTTCAATAGGTTTTTTGGAGAATAATAACCAACCTAATATGAATTATGTCAAAAGGGATAACATGTGAGAAAACAAAATGCATAAACAAAGAAAATCAATGACTAAAGACAGAATTACACACCCACCAATCCCTCCAAATGGATTAGACGGTGTGATTGCTCTTTTAGGATTGGTCGAGATACGGGCAAGTCGGCCCGAACACCTGGTCATTAAAAAAATGTCTAGGGACTTATTTATCACCATCCAAAAGTTTTCTTTTTAAAAAACAGACAGGTCAACAATTTTTTTTTTTTTGACATGAGGTCAACATTTTTTTGATGCACATCATTTTATGCTTCAATTGTAGGGAAAATGACGGCCAATGATGCTGAAAATGTCCTTGGTAGGTATTAATTATCAAAACATGTCATGGGCCGTCATTTTCCCTAAATTGTATAGCATGAACTTTTGAAGAAGGCCCTTTTTGTGCACATCATTTTTTGGTTCGGGTTTGAGGGAAGCAAAATCCGACTCCGATCCGACCTGCTGCCATCCCTAAAGAAGGGTGGCTATGGCAACTCTTGGCCGCATTGCGTCTTTGGCCCTTGGTTGTGATTACCACGTGCGTAATGTGTGGATTGTCAATAAAATTGTGTTTATGGAGACAAAGCGATGATTAGTTCCTATAATTGGGTCATTAATTTTTACTTTTCTTTAATACTCCTACATGTCATCACTTTATGATGTAGCGGCTTTTTGTTTCTTCTATTTTCCAATCATTACTTTAATGAATCTTGCCAGTTTTTTTTCCCCATCGTGCCAATACCTCCCGGTTCCTATAAGATTCTTATTTTTTAAATAATTATTTCTCGATTTATGAAGAAGGCCATTGTCTCACAATACTTTAATTTAAAAAATATAGTACTTATTTGAAAAAGAAGTGTTTATTTTAGTTAGCGGGTGCCAACCTCGAGGTAACTCGGGAGCTCTTGTTCCGCAAAGAGCTTTAGGGGTTTTGGGGCTTTTCGAGTTGTCTTTTTATTATTATTTTTTTTGCATTTATTAGTTTTGCGTCACACTTTTGTAGATTATTGTTTCATCTTGGCAAGACGAATGGAAAAAGTAAAAAGTTATGATTTTACCCAAATACTTTTGAAAATATCCAAGCTAAAGTCCCTTAATTAAACTCAAAAAGCCCAAAAAAGCCCCTAAAACTCTTAGCGGAACAAGGCTGCTAGCAAAACGGCTATGAGCTTTACTGTGTGTACTATTCCAAATTGTCATATGGGATTCAAATTAAGTGTTTTTTTTTCCCAATATTGCATACATTAACGGAGGTTAGCGGGACGTTAGAAAATTAACCCACAAGTGATTTCAGAGGCTATCCATAACTCTGAATTTCAAACACCCACGACGGGGCTTGAACCCTGACTTCCCACGTGGGGAGGACGGAATTTACCAACTAGAAGAGGAGCCCATTGATAGATTCAAATTAAGTTGCTTAGTACATTTTAAATTTTAATGATCATAAGATGTTAAGCACTCATGCTCCACCTTTTTCAAGTAAAGATATCTCTATATGTGACTTCACAACTTTGGCAAGTGGGCCATTTGATAATGCTAGTAGTTTCTTTTTACCTATATGCATGCATGATTGAAACAAACTTTCAGTGTGGGGTTTCTGATGATGCTCATCTTCTCTAGCCAACAGTGGTTTTGAAAGGGACTTGCAATCAGAGATCTAGAGAGATGGGACGGGCGATTGCGTGAGCGGAAGCAGTAGCGTGAGCGGAAGCAGGAGCGAGTTTGAAAGAGTCTGAAAACACATACCAAACTATGAAATTCGTGAGTATGAGAACTAAGACGTGGGAGCGTAGTATTGTAAAAATTGAGAGCAGGAGTGTATGAAAGTTTGAAGAATTACGTGACTAAAGTTTAAAGTTCAGTGACCGAAGACAACATGATTGAGGTACGTGGGATCCTTCATTAGAGTGGGAGTACACTTGATCCCACTGTCTAGAAAGTGTTTTTTGGACCCAAATTTTCTGCAATCTAATTTACGAACAGCACGGTACAGTTGGCAAGTTGTAAATTTATCTTGAGTCCTACTTGGTGATCGGGATCATTTATATTCTAAGGTCCGTTAAAACACCGATCATCAAAAATTTATGTTTGTCAAACATGAGTAGTCAAATGATAGAATCACATTTGTCTATTTGCCCGATGGTACATATCTTTGTTAGAATAAATTGCCTATATTTCAAGACAAATTTGTTCCCGATAATTTAAGATAGATGTCCGATAAACTTAATTTTTTTTAAATAAATAATCTTCCAATCAAATCCTAGACGGTAGAAGATTCCAATGGAGACACGAGCTTGAGTGAGCCACAAATCCGCTCCCTGTTCCGTGCAGTACTACACAATACATATATACTCCATATACGACCACGAAAATCATAGGAGAGAGAGAGAGAGAGAGAGAGAGAGAGAGAGCAATCCAGTTATGGTAGACCTACAAAATGACTAGGAAACCTCCTTGCACATTCCTCCTAACTACCAACCAATCAACCATGTCATGTCGTAAATTTCACATTTTTTTGCTAATTCATCTTTTTGCAGGCTTTAAGAGGACCCAACATTAATGGTCATTTCATGTCTACCAATGTGATTTGGACTTTCATGGCTTAATACCTTCTTTACAGAAAGGATTGCACATGGGGATTTGAAGATGTTGCAAAGCAGCTTTTGTAGAGCGTGCAGTCGTTTAAAGTATTTTCAACGGTCTGGATTAAAAATAATTTCTTTTCAGGAAAATGTTGACTCTTCTCTTACTCTTACAACCTATAGGGGAGAGAGTTTATTTTTAATCTGGACTATTAATTATTGAGATGGACGGTTCAAATGCGCCCTGCAGAACGCTTACAAGAGCTGCTTTACAGCATCCAGATTTCGCTGGCATATGGACAATGGTCATGGTGAATGTGAAGATGCTTGTTATTTTTTGTCGTAAAAAGAAAACTTGAATGTTTACCAATACTTTTTAGTAAAAAGTTTTTACAAAGGCAAAAGGGGAAAAAAAAGCATATTTGGAATCTTGAAACAAGATTTTTTCTGATAATAAGGAAAAGAATTTTATTAACTTGGATAGATATTAAAACGAACAATAATATATAAGGAGATTGGTGGAAAGCTTGTTATCAAATGTATAGCCCAATAATAATCTGTAGTAGTGCTGTGATCCGCGGCGAGGCTCTTGGGCTTGCGTCAGTTGGGTTGGCTCCCAGATCGGGAGTTTGGATTTTTGTGTGTGTGTGTGTGTGTATTTAAAGGGTTTACTCTACGTCTCCCTAGTCAGCAATTGCCTAGGTAAGTTGGTAGGTAAAGTTACCCTCTTTCTCTCCCTGAAAAAAAAATTTATAGCCCAACTACGTTGGCAAAACCTCTTGACCAATCACGTGCTTACCAAACACCAAAGAAAATTGGCAAGGCACCAACCAAAAAAATATTCAAGACGACAAAGCCGACAATACCCCAAATACAAAATAGACACGGTAATAGCATACACTAATACGCTAGTCGTGTATTTATGCTCCAGTGTTGTAATTAGTGTTTTGTTAAACTTACTCCAACGACGAAATACAATTTCAATGGAACGTTACCATTGTTAAGGCTTGGGAAGTTGAAACTGTTGTGGGCCGAACTTCCTGGTTTGGACCATCCTCGGCAGATCGAACCACGGGCAAAATCCTCTGGGGTTCGGCTTCATATTGGGGATCTCTAAGCAACACTAAGAGGTACATTCTCTCTCACATTCAAAACCCTAATACGTACTTTGCCATTCCTCTGCACATGCTTACTCTCACATGAGAGGGCCTTACCGGAGCTCCTCCGGTCAGGTCTTTTAGTCGTGTGCTACCTGTGCAGGCTAGGTTGAAGAGCTAGGAACCCAATTCTCTAGATTGAAGCACCAAAGAGGAATCTCATTCCGTGATCTAGTTCTGACTTAATATTTGCCTTTTAACTCCAGTACCATTGGAGATGTCCTAAGATTCATTATTTTTTTTTGATCATTAAGATTCATTATTTGATGATGGGTTTTTCTTGTTAGGTTCTTCCTTAGTCATCAGCGGATCAGGCCCAATAATTTGGCCTGCAAGTACAATAAAGGCTGTGTTTATTACCCTCAAATCCTTTGTACTGAAAAAATATTGCGTACCCATGTACCGGTTTGTTTTTGGCCGTTATCTCCTGTAGAAATTTTAAGTCAATATTTTTTTTTAAACTTTATCCAAACGGCCGTAAATGCAGGGGAACACAGGTACAGAGGAATATGGGCACAGAGGATTTGAACTCGGAAAAATAACGGCCAATGGCATGTTTTGATAATTAATAATACCCGTCAATGACATTTTCAGCATTAATAAATGTTCTCAGTATGTCCTGAGCCGTCATTTTTCCTTTGAACTCGTGTATATTCGGACAAGGTTACACCTTCCCTAGATTGCAAGTTAAAGGGCCATAGAATGATGCCCCGCAATTTAATGTGGGCTCTTAAATGGCCTTTTTTAGGCCTTTCGTCTGTGTCTTAATGGGCCTCTTCACTGGATTTACGTCAAGGACTATCAAAGCAATCAGCCCAAAGTAGACCACAAGACATAATGAATTTCATTCTTTCGTCATTCTCTTTTTTTTTTTTTTCCTTTTCCTTTACATATTCCTCCGTTTACTCTTTCACAAATTCATGGTGGACATATACGAGATGGCTGAAAAACACTTACGTGGTGGCTTTTAGACGGACGGCACACCGAGGCTAACCATTGGACTAGGTCAATTGTTCAATATAATATCGAAGTTAGGGTTGTGCCTAGGTGGAGGTGGAGGGTTTGGCATCTCACATCCGATGCAAATGATGTCCAAGATAGACATACAAGGCCGTTCAAGACACTTCCAACTTGACAGCACCTCTCTATGCTTTTCTTTTATTGTACTGGTTTTTATTTTGTATTCTTGTAATGAATGAAGTTATTTTTGTCGGAAAAAAAAAACTTGATTTAGCCTTTTGGGTTAGCCCCGTTCCACAACACCTTCTTAAAAAATAAGTACTTATTTCACATTTTTAAACTCCAAAATAATGTAAATGAAAAATAATTTTTTGATTTTTTTGTACCATTCAAAAGATCTTAATGAAATTTATTAAACAAGATCCATATTGCCAAAAAAATTATTTACATAAATACATTATTTTTTAGTTTGAAATTACTTTCTTAAAAAATAAGTACTTATTTTAAATTCTGGAACCGGACCTAGTCCAAAGGATTATGAAGCAAACTTGTTGGGATGGACCAAGGTGGACAATACTTTTCAGGTGCAGGCTGGGCCAGGTGTGAGGTATCATGCAAAAATCAAACTATGGACAGCCAATCATTATGCCAGTTAAGCAATCAGAAAAGGCCCCCTGTTTTTAACACTTAAATGAACAAATGGAACAACATTTTCTATTTGGCAAAGACTTTTTTTCAAGGCAAAATTTTTTATTCATCCTTAAAATTGTTGCAAAGATTAAAAGGAACAAGGAAACGGGTACTTCATCTACAGCACTATGTACTACATTCAACAGGTCAAAACGAGTTCATGAGCATGATTAGACCGTACTTATTAGTCTATATTCAATCCGCGCATCCACACTTGAACAATATATTAAAACCGTTCATATATTCAACTCGTGACCGACATCAACCCGCCCAAACCCAACTCAACCAGCTCATTTCATTTGCCACCTTTGACTCTTAGCAAAAGGCCAAAAAGTTTTTCGTTTATCTGAGCTGAAAAGACATGAAACTATACAAATGGTTAACCAAAACGAAGAAGAAGAAAAAGTGAGATCTCACGTTTTATTTTCCAAACAACGCTGTCAATTTTGTAATATGTATTTGTCTCTTCTTCCATATCAGTATCTCACTTTGAACAGCATAAAAGTAGCCTTTTTTAGTTCGTTGTTAGTTGGAAGAAACTTTGTACTATCTCATTTTCACTATTTTTCTCTATTCTCCAACTATTTTTCTGTATTGAGATTTTATTCTAAATGTCACGTGTATAACACTATACTGAGGGCATGTGTGACACGGGATTGCAATCCTGAATTTGTAATACAAGAAACATGTGGCGTCGGTCACGTGATTCTCACGATTAGCTAGTCCCACGTTTATTATGTGGGAAAAAGATGAGGCTCACGCATAGGGGCACTATTTGTCCATATACTTAATACCCCACATGGCGGAAGCATGGGCGGACCTAGTATAGGGCGAGCGAGGTCACTTGACCCCACTGAGTTCCAAAATATCTCTAGAATAGTTATAGTTTTGAGAAGTATTTTGTAATTTTGCCCCAAAAGATAATATTCTTGCCCTGAAAATCCCACAAAATTACATATGTTGTAGATATTTGACTACACTGCAACTAAATTCTGGTCCGCCCCTGCGGAAGAATACATTAATTCGGACTTTTGGGATTATTTCCTCTTCATATATTCTTGCCCTGAAAATCCCACAAAATTACATATGTTGTAGATATTTGACTACACTGCAACTAAATTCTGGTCCGCCCCTGCGGAAGAATACATTAATTCGGACTTTTGGGATTATTTCCTCTTCATATAATGGGAAAAACTAATTATAAGGACAAGTTTTGAATACATTAATTCGGACTTTTGGGATTATTTCCTCTTCATATAATGGGAAAAACTAATTATAAGGACAAGTTTTGAATTAAAGTTATAAAAAAGTGGAGTGCAAAATCATTATCCACCAAATGAAACATAGTACAACTAATCCTGGATTATATATTCTATATGCAATTATCTCATCTATTATCCCAAAATTCTCATGTCGATCCCTCCTTCAAAAAATAATTGGGTAACGTGCCCATAGGTCTTGATTCCATCTTTTGTAAAGCTCTGATTTCAAAAAAGGAAAAGAGAAGAAGCAGCACTGAATTGCACTCTGTATTTTGTGAAAGGAAAAAAAAGCGAGTTTGATCAATCATTTTTCACAGACACTGACCGTTATGTGAGAAGTTTTTGAGCGCTGAGTAGATACCACACACGTGGTATTCGTTGGCGATTCCTGCCGTCCAAACATATTTTGGACAGTCGGGATTTTTAGAGAGAGAAAAAATGAGAGAGAACAGGGGGGTGAGGGGAGAGAAAGAGAATAAATTTGAGCCGTTCAAAACATGTTTGGATGGTTGAAAGTGCCGGCGGGTACCGCCGCATGGTACCGCTGGGCACCCAAAAATTTCTCTCATTATGGACCTTTATTATGGTACCAGAACTAAAATACAAGTAGCAATTCAAAACCACAAAAAACAGGATGGTATGGTACGTATGGAAAGCCATGCTTTGAAGTAACGAAAGTTATAGAAAGAGGTCTAATTTTTCAGTGCCCGAAGCACGGCCACATGGTGTTCCGGACACTCCAGCACCACATATTCTCGTGAGGTCTATGATCAAATATATGAACCCACATAAATGTGTGGTGCTGATACGATCTGGAGTACCACACCTCGTGGGTGTGATTCGGAATTACTGAATAATTGCTATAGATCAAAGAGGGGGGTAAGAAAGGAAATAATTATCGATTTGACATAATCATACTAGTAGATATTTTTCTCAATATAAAAAGAGAAGGTGGGAATTGTAGAAATGGAAGAAAATGACCCCTCAACGGCCGTTTATTTTTGAACTTACAAATGTCGAATATTTCAAAAAAGAAAAATGGGAAGAAAAAAAGAGTGAGAAACCGTAGCTTGTCTTTCCTTTTCCAACACACCCGCACCACTCCTCATTCAAAGGCAAGCAATCAGTACTCCTTGGTGTTCCTTCTCTCTCTTTTTCCTTATTCTTAAAGTACATCTCTCTCTCTCTCTCTCTCTCTCTCTCTCTCTCTCTCTCTCTCTCTCTCTCTAAATCCAGGTAGGTGAAGATGGTGCCGTTGAGTTAGTACGTTGAGTATTCTCCAAACTTATATTGTAGCATTGCTTTGTACTTACTCCTGCAGGATTCTTACACTACACATTCTCATTTCTCTCTGTTTATACCGATACTCGTTTCAATTTTCTCAATTTCCATTTTGAGCAGGAACCGGAATACCATATCCATGTCCAGCAATTACGCTATCTCTACCGGACCAAGTATGTTTCCATACGCGTGTCCGCCCCTTTGATTCACCACCATGTGTTCCTATTGAATTTTTATTTTTTAAGTGATCATAGGTAGAATCTTTTGTTCAATTTATTGAAGTTCTCAATTGGAAGAAGAAGTATATTATCATGCCTTTCGGATTGGTCTCCGCGTGGAACAAGCGCAGGAGGAGCAAATCCGAGGATCTTGGCGACCCATGTAAGTTTCTGATTCTACTTGTTCTTGCTTTCTGTTTGTATTCTTGTCGGCAGCTTTGTTTTGACCGGATATGAGCATCTGATGGGAACTATATCTTTAAAGGGCCCGGCTACATATCCGTTGGTTGGTTATTATTCTTACGGTTGGATTACATATCATGGAGTGTGTTATTATTAATCTCATCCCTCTTAGTCCAATAGGATTTTACGTATTCTATGGTATTACGTACCCATTTACTATTAGTCCTGTCAAAAAAACAAAGATCCCTTAAGTATGTTTAGAAGTTTTCACAGTTTCTAGTTTAAAAATCCCCTTAATTTAACATCCTACTTTTCTCAGGGAAATATAAACCTGCAGAGTATTGGCAACTCAAGGATCAAAACCCGCCTTCGAAAAGACACCATGGATCATCAGTTTTTACGCTCAGGGAAATGGAGGAAGCGACAAACTCTTTCGCCGAGGGGAATTTGATCGGGAAAGGAGGATTTGGCCGCGTTTACAAAGGCACTCTGCGGTCTGGAGAGGTATTCTTTGACTTATGTTTTCACCACGGTTACAAAACTCAAAGCTTAATGCAGAATTTGTGATCATGAGTATACATTCTGTAGACTTGGGTTCGAGTTTCATCTAGCAGCCCAAGTAATGTTCTATGCTGCAAAACTAGCCTGACAATCTAAGCCGGTTTGATTGCTGTTTTCGCAGGCAGTTTTGCTGAGCACTTCTTAGAAACTGTAGCTGAAAATAAAATTTGTTCATCGTTTTCATATCTTATTCGTTTTGTTGGCAGAATGGTTTTTCGGAATTCGGGAAAATCATTTTCTTTTACTGTTTCCAATGAAACAGGCTCTTTTTCCAGACATTTCTAGAAAACAAGTTTCGAAAACTGTCGGCTAAGCAAGTTTCTGAAATGTCGTTATGCATAACTAATTCTGAAACAACCACCAAACATGGCAGTTACATGATCCTATGAGTCGTGTTCTTTCCTTTAAAAGAAAGAAACTAACCAGAAAGTACCTGTAACTTATGTTCTTGTTTTGGGTACTAAAGGTTGTTGCAATCAAGAAAATGGAGGTACCGCCATTTAAAGCAGCAGAAGGGGAGCGCGAGTTTCGGGTGGAAGTCGACATCTTGAGTAGATTGGACCATCCTAATCTGGTTTCCCTTATTGGGTACTGTGCTGATGGGAAGCACAGGTTTCTAGTTTATGAATACATGCACAGGGGAAACTTGCAAGATCATTTAAACGGTAGGTTACGCGCTAAAACACCCGTTGTGCTTATCGAATTCTCTCTTCTATTATCCAATCATCCCTTAACTAATTCCAGGAATTGGAGAAGTGAAGATGGAATGGCCTATGAGGCTCAGAGTGGCAATTGGAGCAGCAATAGGACTTGCTTATCTCCATTCAAGCTCTGCTGTTGGGATTCCTATTGTCCATAGAGACTTCAAATCCACCAACATTCTATTGAACACCAACTTTGAAGCTAAGGTAACTGACTCGAATCCCTTTTCATGACGGTATGGTCTATAGTTTCATAGGTGGGAAATTCGTTAACAAGATTTTGTTTGCCAAGTCTTTATAATCTGGTTGTACAGATATCGGATTTTGGGCTTGCTAAGTTAATGCCAGAGGGACAGGAAACTTATATGACTGCTAGAGTTCTCGGTACTTTTGGCTATTTTGATCCTGAGTATACAGCGGTAAGTTTCTTCGTCTAATACGCCTCAATTTCTGAGGATTCTTTTTAGGTTCCAAATCTGGAAAATGTCGCATTGAGCTTTTAAGTTTATATGTTGTCTTTTATTTCCTTCTATAGTTCTAACCAGTGGTGACTGACATTGCAAAGATGACCTAGTGGTGAATTGTTCTTCATTCTAAGCTCTAAATCCTAGTTTAGTAGGTCTGCAATCATATAAACTATTATGAACCAAATACAAGAATGGCTGTGGAATGAACTTAAGCAAAGTACAGAAGAAACAGAAAGCTGAGTGGTTCAGAAATACTAAGAATTCGGGATCAAATCCACGGAATTCATCTCTTTTTCCCACCGATAGCTTAAACGCGTAAGATCCAACCATATATGTAGAGTCCACCCTTGAAGGAAAATCTGAAATCTCAGGAAGGTATGGATGTTGAAATGAAAACAGTGGCTTTTTCTCCTGTCTATCAAGTGCCGCCGTAAAAGTTCTTACTATGTGAGCAGTTGATGCTAATGCTATTTCTCTCCATAGCCTTTCACTTACTGTTACGCAAAGCATTGTTACCTTAACTTAAATGATGTCGTGTGCTTTACCATGAAGGACACTCTTTTCCCTAAGATGATGATGATCGTTTATAGAGCATTTCTTGAACTCGGAAACTCAGATTCATCGACAGAGTTGGACTACTTCACGACATAAACATGCCTAAACTAATTTACAGAAGCACAATCTTCGTGTTCTTGACATTGAGTGAATATAATGTGAAGAATGGCACAACGGATTGAGGTTTGAATGGGACTCTACTTTTGCAACAGACAGGGAAACTCACCTTACAAAGTGATGTGTATGCATTTGGAGTTGTTCTACTTGAGCTTTTGACTGGAAGGAGAGCTGTGGACCTGAACCAAGGACCCAGTGATCAAAACCTTGTATACCAAGTAGGTGCATTTTCCTCTCAATATATAGCATCTAAGATATCTCTCCCTCAATCCCATATCGTATGTCCTTTATGCGAAAGTCGTCATTTTTAGAACCAAAAGATGGAAGTGCATCTGTACATTTTGTCAACTTTTTTCCACCAATTTAAAGATCTCAATTACTCGTTCTTTAGATTGGTTCCAAAAAAACAAAGAATTATGCACATGGAAGTGCTTTATTTGGTTATCCGAAAAACAGCACGATTTCAACAAAAAGAAAAGGGACAAATATCAAAGGAGGGATAGTTACAAGCATCAAAACAGAAACTACTAAAGCATAATAACGAAAGGCGAACGGGTGTTTATTGTTTGATCAGGTAAGGAATATATTGAACGACAGGAAGAAGCTGCGCAAGGTGATCGATCCGGAGATGAGCAGAAGTACGTACACGATGGAGTCCATAGCCATGGTTGCGAACTTGGCATCGCGGTGTGTCCGCGCTGAAAGTAGTGAGAGACCCTCAATGGAGGATTGTGTAAAAGAACTCCAACTCATTCTGTGTACAAATTCAAAAGGCTTGGGAATGGCCATGCATACACTCAGAATGGTGTAGTTTTTATTACCCCCGGTAAAATAAGACTGTTCTTTGTAGAAAAAATCAAAAATTGCTCAGAAGATTATGGGGTGGATGTCTATATGCTTAGGAGTGCAGTAATCTGTAAAAATTTGAGAAGGGACACAAATTTGGTAGATACAATAAAGAAGTTTGTGTAATCAATTTAAGGTGGTTTTTAAAACAGCTAAGAGAACCCAGAAAAAAAAAGAGAGAAAAAATACGTATTCGGTATCAGGACGGAGTACATATTTTTTCTCTTTTTTTTTTTTTTGTTGACGAAGGAACTACCCGACAGAGGGGGCACTAATTGGACCTCACTGTAGAGCGCAAACCTCCGGGAGTACATATATTTCTTGCTTTCACTTTAACACCATCATCAGCTTAAGGTGGTTTTTAAAATAGCTAAGAGAACCCAGAAAAAAAAACAAAAAGAAAAAGAGAAAAAATATGTATTCGATATCAGGACGGAGTACATATTTTTTTTTCTTTTTTTTATTGACGAAGGAACTACCCGACAGAGGGGGCACTAATTGGACCTCACTGTAGAGCACAAACCTCCGGGAGTACACATATTTCTTGCTTTCACTTTAACACCATCATCAGCTGAAGATACAAATAATCATAGCAATATATATACCATACAACATGTCAGCATTGCTGGGGACAAGAGATATCCATCGGATGCACCGTGCACGTGAGTCCCATGAATTCACTGTTGGACCCATGTGGTTTAGACGGCTTGAAACATATCTGGATTCCAATTTGTGTCTGTATGTCTGTTTTCCAAGCATTACTATGCAATTTTGAAATACTTCTTGTGCGTCCTAGTACTGCAGTACATGCGAAAATCAACAAGAGGATAAAATTGTATTTTCATAGGGCTTTTCAAGGACAAACTGTTTGAGACAATGAAAAGTGAAAAAATGGAACAACAAAATAGGATGGAGGTAGGTAGTACTACTCCGGTGACCACTTTTAGATGCGTTATTTCTTTGTCTTAGATCCTACCTTCCAGTTCCGGGATGTTCTGCTCGTAAACCTTGGGCTCCCTGACCCCCAATATAGCCAATTATCTGGAGACAAAACTAAAATGAAACTGCTCTCAATCAAAAGAACAAAATTTGCTGGTTGGTGAGGCAACCAAAGCGATAATCAGTAGTTGATTCGACTGGATGATCAGTCACATTGGGACTGATTGAGACACAACCCAGACTCCTATATATTATTATTAATTATATGAATTGAGAAGTTTAAAGTAGCTTATTGGAAACATGCATGTTTACTAGTATCTGGAGTCGCCATTGTGGATATGCCCAGTTTGACTGTAATTGTCTTGCTTCCGTTCGGTGAAAACTATTTACCCCTCAAAGAAAGGGACTATCACCCCATATATCATCAGAAATATCACCAGAAATGTCAATCAGATTTCTTGTTAAGAGACCCTGAACTTTAAATGCATGGCAAGCAATACAATGGCTGTTACCATACCAGTCCTCAAGTACCGCTGCCTCTTAATTTGGACTCCCCACGGTACAGAGGGTGTAAAGAGATTCTGGTGGGAGAAAAAGACTGGCAACAGTATTGTAAAAAGCATTTGATGCCCAGTCAAAATCAGACTAAAAAGCTCTCACAGCTATCATTATTGGCATAGCCATTTGGCCCAATTCCAAAAGACTAGCTAGAGCCCAAGGTTTTAGATGATCACTATGTAGCCTGCAGGTGTTTTCTTCACAAATAAGCTTTAGACAAAGTTGCTTTGGATGCCCAGCTGGCAGCTCATGAGATGATACCAATGGTCCCCTCCTTGTGGAAAAAGTTGAGATGGAAGACTACTTGTGTGTTTTTCTTTACAACGGAGGGTAAAAGCTAGCTTAAGCGTGCCTCGATTAATTTCTAACATTTTTTTTGTTGTCAGCGGGAGTCGAAATTGCAAGTATGGATAGTAAACCCTCACTTCGTGTCATTCTCTCACTCAACCATTTCTTGGAAAATTTGTAGGAAGAAGATTGTGTTGATGAAGTGGAGAGAAGAAAAAAATGTTTGCAGCAGAAGTCCTTTTGAGCCAATTTCTTATTACTGTTTTTTTGGGGTATTCTCAGAAAAATGATAAACTACTTTGTGTCAAAACACTTTTCATAATTTTGAAATATTTTTTGAGAACGCCTGAAGCGGTTATTTTTCTAAAACGCTTGTCCGGACAAAATTGTGTGATTTTTTAAATGTAGAATTAGGAAAAAAAGATTAGAGCTTTAGGTTATCTCCCAGAAAAAAGTCCAACCTACTTGCTACTCCACCTTTCCCAATGTTAAAACTTAATAATTTCAACTTGTATCAACAAATTGTTTATTAAAAAAAAACAATGGAAAAGAGAATAACATGGCAAAACAAATCAGAAAAGACATGGGTCGGTTACCTAACCAATGAATAATATTTACCAGGTATAACATGTCCAAGAGGGGTGAGAATGAGTGGTCCAAAATTGCTAATGCTTTCAACACGGTTTAGAATGTTATGGCTTTTCTAATCAGCTTTTCATGCCAAAGCACCATAAGCTTATCAACTAGTACTACATTTGTTTTTCATAATCAGGTGTTTGAGCCAATTTACGTAAATTAATCGCGGGAGATCAATCCGACCGTCCGCAAGTGTGTGTGTGGTGTGTGGGGAGGGGGGTGTGGACAGAGCAAATCTTTGTATGGATTGAATGCAAAAGAGTTGATAACACACGAGAGATTTTAAAACTAAAGAACTTAGGAAAAAGCGAATCTCAAACTTGAACATCAATCCTTTGAGTCAGTACCACATTTTTTTTCCCATTCTTTTTCTGAAAAAAACAGGACCACTCACCAGTACATTTGAAATAGTCCACCACAAGGCCAAAAATAAGGAAGCAAAGTTTAAGAATCTCGTGGTTATGACTTATGATGGTTACTCCCAGAGGAAGGATGTCAATATAGGGATTGGTTGTCAGAATTAGTCGATGTGCACTTAAGATGGCCCAGACATAACCTTTAATTATAAGAATATATTAACGAAAGTACTACACGAGTGTGTATGTAAGATTAAGAGATACAGACACAGATGTCCGAACAAAGAATCTTAGCTTGGTTATGTAAGTGCACGTGAAACTCATACTCATCGAACAACTTCGAATATAGACATGTATGGAACCAAATAAAGAGAGAACAAATTGAAGGCAAACACCTTGCCATGAATGCGGCCACGCTTCATATTTTCTGGACACTCAAAGAAACAAAAGGACTGCCAGCCAATCTCTACCTTGATATCCCAAGCCCTGAAGCATTAATTTCACCTGTACATCCCATGTAGACCCATTCCATGAACAACTTCCCCATCTTTGGCACATCTGTATATGCTTCTCTCTCTCTCTCTCTCTCTCTCTCTCTCTCTCTCTCCTGTTTTCTTCCCTCAACAATAGGAGATTCCAACCAAGAAAAAAAAACCAGACCAATCATCAATATCCTCTTCTTATGGCTATCTTCAAGAGCAATAAACACCACCCAATTGGAAGAAAACAAATACGATAATGGTTAAGGCCGGCTTACGTACGAGGTGTACTGTCTGGCTTCGAGTCTCACCGCTACTATCGGTTGCAGTTTTTACCTCTCTAATCCCGCTGTTACTAATCTCAATAAATCAAAAAATAATTTAGATTGGGTTTTCCAAACAAAATCTCATCCTTCACTCTTGAACTTTCCTGCCCATCTCATCATCACATCTAACAATATCTCATTCCACACATCTATAGGCCCTGGCAAGCACCAATGCACACAATCATTTTGCACCCTTTCTCCAATCCCATTGGCAAAAGGATTAGCGTACAAGTATGGTCCAGGGTGCCCATCTGGCCTCATCAATGCCAATTTCGTCACGTCCAACGCCTCTAATCGAAATTTCGCACGTTTCTTGTTATTTTTTTCATCGGCGACTTTCGCTTTCACTTCTTTTAACTCGGCCTTTCTCATCTCCGCATCCATCCCTTCGAGTTGCTTTTCGCCCTCCTTGTAAGGCTCAGTTCGGGGACAAGCACCGAGCTTGTCCCACTCTCCTTCGAAATGGTGGGGCGAAAAAGTCGTTACAATTACGTCAATGCCCTTCCCCCCTCCTCGCCTCTCGATTATGGTGTTGAGGGTGGTTTTAAATGCCTTCCCAAACACATCGTAAAATCCGACCTCGGTGTAGTTTTGGCCGACGCAGAAATGGCAGCCTAGCACCTCATCGCCGTACAAATACACGGCCGGATGCAGAAACCAGTGCCCCACCGACAGAACAACCACGTCGATCTGATCCAAATCCGACGCCCATCGTTCGTCGATAGACTCCAAGTGGAGAGTATTGTAATTCTTTTCCCCCGTCTTTTCAACACCCTTAACGAGAAACGGCGACCAGTAAATCGATACACTGGCATTGTGAGAAGGGAAATGCCACCGGCGAAACTTGTCGTCTTCTCCGGTACTATAAACCAACTCAGGCGAGTAGGCCGAGGATACCATGCAAAGCAGAGACTCCAGTTGGTTTCTAGCCATTGAGTCGCCCACAAAGGCCAAGTGCTTGTTTTTGAGTAATTTGAGGAAAATTTGGGGGTCAAACCTGGGAATACTGCATTGTTCGGGGCTCCACCTCCAATAGAGGTAACCTGAATCAGGGCGTCCATGGCTCATGCAATTTCTCCCTTCCTTGATTGTGCCACAGCTTGTATCATTGTACAGTGGGCTCAATTTGTCTGGGACCCACTTGCCATTGGAGTAATCGCAGGGGATTTCAGCATTTCTCCTTTCCTCTTCTGGAAAAAAAATTATAAAAAAGAAAAGAAAAAACACCCATCAAAGATTTTGTCATATTATCTTATGTCCATTAGGAAAATAAAAAAAATTGGTGAGAAGAAAGAATATTACTTTTAGGGAAACCAAAAAATAGAAAGAAAAAGAAAACAGCAACTCAGGGTGTGTTTGACGATCAATTGTATTTTTTAAGTTACGAATTCTGAATTGTAGATTATATAGATTGTGAATCGTAATCTGAATCGGTGAAAATGATGAATCATGAGTGGATTCTGCAGAAGAATTTTGCGTTAAAAATATAATGAGAATCCAAGAATATCATCCAGAGATGATTTTTGAATTCTGCAATCCAGTTCATTTTTAATGACGTAGTTTGTGAAAAAAATTATTTTGACAGATTTTTAGATTTGAACTTCTAAAAGTCAATTTAGAATGGTTATCAAAAAAAAAAATTAGATAACTGATTTTTAAAATCTAAAGACTCCAAGAACAAAAAAAAAGGAAAGAAATTTTCAAAATTCTGAAGCTGGGTTTTAAAATATAAAGATTCCAAGAACAAGAAAAAGGAAAGAAATTTTCAAAATTCTGAAGCTGGGTTTGGATAGCTTTTGGAATTTTGCAATATAGATTCTCAAAAAAAAAATGAACGAAATTTTCATAATCTCGCTGCTGCAACAAACAGGTTTCTTAACTTCTACTAAAATCTAGTGCTGAAGCTAAAATCTGAAATACATATCCACAGTTATCACAAACACGTTCTATAAGATAGTAATATAGTATGGTTTTAGCTCCCAAATACTTAAAAAAATTAAAAATTCAGACTCAAAATGAAAAAAATCCAGCTAACTTGCCCTCAAAAGAACATTAGAAATAAATTCGTGTGGCTCCGCTTAAGTGAGAGAGAACCTCACTATTTCTCCATTTTTTTTCCAGTCAAACGGAAATTCACTATTTCTCCATTTATCTGCCCAGTACTAGTACCAAAAACGTGCATGTACTCATGTTCCTGTGTATTTCAGCCGGAGGATTGCAAAAAAAAAGAACACATCTTCATGGATGAAATGAAAATACTTTTATGCAATCTTTCGGCTGAAAATACACGACGGAGGCACAGAAGGTTTTCGGTACAGAAGAATCGATCTCATCTATCCGGTCAAGTGGGTCGAAAAGAGGTTCCATACAAAACCCGGATTGAAATATCAGGAAACCCACAAAAAGTAGATACATACACAGACGATCAGACACAAATGTCAAAATGTATACCTGTTGAAGGAGAAGAATCGGAGGAGGTGGTGGAGGTGAGAATGGGGGTACTTCGGGGAATCTGAACGGTCGAGGAGAGGGAGACGGGAACGGGGTAGAAGTACAACCGGACGAGGGCAACGGGGAGGAGAGCGTAGAGAAGGTAAGGCAAGAGTTTCTTAGTGAGAGAAGTGTAATAAGGAGGTTCTTTGAATGGGTTTGTTGCTGATGAACCCATTTTTCTCTCAGATCCTCTCTCTCCTTCCCTCTGCTGCTTTTGCTCCTCCTCTGTTTTCCTTTTGTTCTGGATCAGCTTCAGAATGGAGGAGTGCCTTGGTGGCATTTGGGGGAGAGAGAGAGAGACAGAGAGAGGAGAGAGAGTATCGTGGGGGTGATCGAGTCAAATACTCACCGGGGATCCCATTATCTATGTGCTTGGCAAACTAACTTTTTGGTAGCCAATTGGCGTTTGGGGGATGGTACGTTTTTCACTGTCAAGGTGTCCGGATCAGTTTACGTGTATCTCAACTAAAATTTACATTAGTGATTAACTTGTGCACCGTAATTTTTTAATTTTGTCCTTATTTATTTTATTTTTTTGCATTTTTTAGTTTTACGACAAATTTTTATTTGATATAAGTCAACTTTTAGACTTTTTCTTAGATATTTTTCAAAATACTTGTGCAAAAATCAGGCCTTGTTTGTTTGGTAACTTTAGATATTTTAGTTTTGGCAGTGGGTGGAAAGAGAAATAGAATAACGATCGGAAAGTGGGGTAATGAGTGGAGAGAGATAGAAAAATGAAATTAATAATTAGAGAAATAGAGTAATGATTGGAGAAAGATATAGAGTAATGATTCAAAATAAAGTAAATATGTAAAATGAACAAGACCATAATTTTTTACTTTTTCGATTTCTTTCATCGAGACAAACCTATATTGCATAAAATTTTGGCGTAAAACTAACAAACAAAAAAAAAATTGAATAAAAACAACTAAAAAATTCTGCTGCATATGTTAATCACTAAAATGAAACACCCTCTAGTACCGGCCTTGCTATTTGGATTGCCAAAGTCCGTTTTCAAGTTTGGTTGCCCACTTAATATTAAGTTATAGTATAAAATAGACAGATGTAAAGTCTAAAAAAATCAAAGTTAACACTCACTTTGTTTGGTTTAAGTCTTAGAAAGTTATTTTTGAGAGTTGAGTGGTAATGAGTGAAGAGAGATAGAGAGAAAGATTTATTGAAAACTGTGTCGAGAGTTAAAAGTTATTCCCAAAGTTGAAAACGAAGCGGAGTGACTATGTTTTTAACTTGAATTACATCTAAAAGATCAAAATCTAACTCCACTTGTAGTGCTTTGTAATCGACAAGATTCGATTAAATAAAATAACTTCTCATTGCATTATTTGAAGTAATTTTTTTTAATTAAAGCGTAGTACTTTAATTTATCCAAGTACTCTTTTTTAATTTTAAATCTCTCTTGTGAAATAGTAATTCAAAGGGGAAAATTCTATCAACCTCAACGTAGAAAATAATATCTGCGAAAGTATAATGCGTTAGTCAACAAAATTCTATAAGATAAGTAACCCATATTCTTTGAAAACAACCATCTTCTCAATAAAAACTTATAATATTTGCCTATCAAAAAAAAAACCTTATAATATTAAAGATATCAAACAATTTTGTTACTTATCTCGGCAATATTATTTTTAAATGTCTAACTTCTTGAAATAATTCATCCCTATAAATATCACCATGTTGGTTGCGTTCCAAAAAGACTTTGTTTAATTTGAAATTTTCTTTTTTTTGGGATTTACAATTTTTTTGGTTGCCCAATTTCACGGGCTTGCAAGGCTTATCCTTCGCCTGGCCCTATCTACAGCTTCTTCAAAGGAAGGTCATCCAGGTCAAAACTATCAAATTCGCAAAAACATTATTTTCTTGCGGTCTCACCCAATAATCGATCAATCCTACGGAAAACAAACCCATTAATTAGCCGGACTACAGCATGTTTGTTGTCTTTACATGCCTGTTGGAACATGTGTGGCATGGGTATTGGGATACGGAATACCCGTCTCTTTTTCATCATTTTGTGTTGTATAGGTAATGACAATTGGTGTAAGAGTCCTCCAGCTTTATAGTAACGTGCACGACTTACATATGTGCGGAAAATGGATTTCTATCCATCCGGGTTAGTCCGGTTGGGGTTGGTTGATGGATTGACTTTCCATAGGTCAAGTTTTAATTTTTAAAATTAAACCGTAAGAAAATAATTTTGTTTGCATCTCTAATCCAGATAGAACTAGTTCTGACTTAAAATAAGTGTTGTGATCGCTTTAGGCTTCCAAAAAAATTCTGAATTGGAAGGGCTCTCATACTTTTTTTTTATCATTTATTATAATCTAACAAAAGAGACCCTATTTTTAATTTTCGCTTTAAGCTTCCGAAAAGTCAGGGCCGGCACTGAATCCAGACGTGGATGGCTTGTCTTTGACCGGATTAGAAAGAAAACTAGTCGAAGTGCTCGTAAGTGACCCTAAACCCATGACCGTCGGGAAAAAAAAAATTATATCACTGGGAATTATGAACAAATGTGCTACACCACAACTAATTTCTAGCCTTCTATTGCTGTAATAAAGGGCCAGGATTGGCTCAAACTCTTCCCCGAAAAAGTTAAACTTTTCCCTGAAAGAAGCTTTTCAAAATCTAAACCATCCAAATACATCTGGACGGTCAGAATTACGCGCAGAACTAATACAACGATTCTGCGCTTAGCATTTTTGGGAAACATTATCGTGGACCATTTTTTTGGTTGCAATTGGTGGTTGCTTCACCTGCATAATCGGCGAGTGAATCTCAACCAAACCATAATCTTAATCGAACAGATTATGAGTCAATTTCAAATAGCTTGAGTTTTGGCCCATCACAAATTTAACGGGACGAGTAGTCACAACTGTAACTTCAAAGGCAATTGAAGGCTATTGTGGGTGCATTGTTGATTACTTGAATTCGAGGTTCGATCATAATAGCTAACGATGTATGACAAGCTAACGTAGAATTTGAATTTCTTTGTGTTATCGATTTGTCGTAATAGGGTAACGATCACAATGATTTCAGATTACAGCAAAAAAAAATTTTTAATTTATAATCATCCGTAGCCGTAAATACGAGGGATAAGATTACACAACTTTTAATGTTATATTGAGATACCAAAAAAAGAATTGGGGATGGTGCTGTGCAATGGTGTGCGTAGCAACGTGCTGCACACCTCCGAACCGTCAGATCGTGCATCCGATGGCTCGGATCTCATCTTAGCAATGAACGGCTCTCGATTGTTGGTTGCCGAGATGAGATTCGAGCGGTTTGATGCATGATCCGACGGTTCGAAGGTGGACAGCACGGTACTATACATCTTACTGCACAACATCAACCCAAAAGTAAAAAAAATACATATGTACATACTCTCATGCATAAATAATATTTATTCACATGCATAAATAATGTGGAACTAAATTAAAAAAAAAAGTCTCTATGCCGAAGACATAATTGAGGAGTTTTGTTTTTTCCTCTATAAATACAACAGGTGCCCAAAAACTAAAGGACAACTAGAGGGCACTCAACAAAAATGCCAAAACATTCAAAATGCATCACCTAATCTGATGTAACTGGTGACCGACAGAGTCCCGGCCCTATTCTCCGATCCAACACCCTCCAAATCTTTATTTGAGAGGTTCAAATTAATCTATTTTATTTGAAAAATGGATTTAGAGAATTGTACTATTTATTTCAACTCCAACACAAAATTCTATTTCTCAATTCCAACACATTTTTGGAGGAGATTCACTATTTTTTCCTTCATCCTCTATATTTAAAAGATCAAAGTTCATCCTCTCAAATAGAGGAGAGTTTTAGAGAATGGGTTGGAGAATATTTTTCCTCCAAAATGAAGAAATGGAATATGGATTGGAGATGCTAAGAAGAGGTGAGGAAGACTTGTGCCTTGTGCCCTCGTTTTTTTTTTTTTTTTTAAAACTCGGGGCCTCAATTTTGCACGATGTTATACTAGGTCTAAAAAACAAGCCCATTATGCTAACGTAAATACTAGTCTACTTTTGCTGCCAAAAAATGTAAGGCGAGTGATATTTGAGTGATGCTTTTACATTCTCGTAATGGTCACTACTTTCAGAATTTTATACTCCCTTCGTCCTTTATTTATAGTCTGGTATTCCATTTTGGGCTGTCCCTTAATAAATGTCCATTTTGTAAAGTTAGTGGGTAAAAGTTGGTGAATTATCGATTTTGTCCCTAAAAGTAGATTCCATTTTGAAAAATAAGTGAGTAAAAGTGTAATGATTATGGGTAAGTAGTAAAAGTAGATTCCATTTTGAAAAATAAGTGAGTAAAAGTGTAATGATTATGGGTAAGTAGGAAAAGTGGAGGAAAAAGTTAATGTGAAAGGCATAATGATGATATATTTTTAATAAGTTGGAGTTACGAAGCAGGACACTTAAAAGGGACCGAGGGAATACTTATTACATGTTCTTTCTTCTTCTTTTTTCATTTTGAGATTGACTTGCTGATTATTTTGGGTGCTCGTAAAATTACACGATAAGCCCAAATTTTAAATTCAGTTCACCTTGGATCCCCCCAAAATATCGGGGACAGCCCTAGACCGAGATGTGATTGATTAAAAATCCGAAACTTCAACTAGCCTGGGGCACAATTTCGGAATTTAGCTAGTGCATATAGTATCAAGCTCAATCATATGATATGATGGGTGATGTTGGGTCCTCTACTTATTGCTTTCCGCCAAAGAAAATAAAATTGCTCTTTAGTTACGATGCCTTAATTTTGCAGCTTTTTCTTTACTTTATTCCTTTTCAGATTTCGATAATATGTGGTACAAGGGTGTATATGTTAACAGTCATTAATACAAGTAACAACTCAACCTACTTACATAGAAAGTCGTAAAAATCAATCAATAGGTTATAGGCAAATATTGGACCAAAAGAAAAACTTGATTCCGGTTGGACCAAATTGCCCTTTTCTATTTTACTTCTCTCTCCATGTTATCTTTTCAATTGCCTTTAATTTTTCTTTTTTTTTTGGTGGTTTGGACCTTCCAAGTTCTGACTCCTACGGATTCATCATACCAATTACCAACAACGAAAGCTGTAAATGCCATTCGCTAGGCTCGAACTCCCGCTTCTACTAAGGAAGGCTTGAGATCACGCCAATTGAGCCAAGGCTCATTGGCCTGTACCAGCCACTTCCTTTGAAAGCTAGTACTTCCTTTGTCTCAATTTACTTGTTCCAATTCTATTCTAACTGGATAAAAAAATTAGTTATATTTTTAAATTGGTAATGAATTTTATATCCAATATGGATCTTATTTGATAGATCTTGATTTGTTCTATAATACAATATTTTTAAAATCACCTAAAATATTATAAATTACAAGATATAATCAATTGAAAAGTGACACGAACTCTCAAAAGTAACAATTAAATTGGAACGGATGGAGCAGTATATTTTCTTATACAAGCATGCAAAAAGTTTTCAAAAAACAATCTATTCATGGGGGTCATGTGAAGGTGACATGCAACACCATACCAAAAGCATTTTAAAAAATTTCCTCTGATTGTACCTAACCAAAGAGACCGTTTATTTATTTATTATTTTTTCTAATAAAAGATGCTGTTCCACAACTATGACCCCATTTTGAAAAGTGCATGGACAGATGACCCTTGTCTCTTTGTAAAAGAATTCAGATAGCAGTTGATATCATAAGACAGCTGGAAAAGTTTCCCATACATGGTCATCATTAATGTCCATATAGTATTTTTTTTTGACAAGAATGTCCATATAGTATGTGCATGTATGATTCCCACTTAAAAGTTTGTGTGAGCAGCCCGACACACCTTGACTATCGAACCCAAAAAATAAAAACTTTAAATTTCGTACATATGATTAAGGTTCGATTTTTTAGGCTAAATCAGGTGAAAAAGAAAGTAATTTCTCCTTAGTTTTCACTTACGTCGATGACTTGTTTTTAACTGGATCAAAATGAGAGATTAATTAAGATGCACATAAGTTGTTTCAGACATCCCTGACCGTCGAACTGAAAAAAAAAAAAAAAACCATTGAAGAATCTCAATTTCTTCAAAATAATACAGTAAGACAGAAAGAACAGAGAGCTACTACTCACAGGCAACAGTGCACAGATTGTGGTATAGGGTCCACTAAGGGTCCCATACAAATGATTCGATCCATTCATTGAATCTAAAACATTTTTTCAAGGGGCCTCACGAAAAATCAACTCAATCCTATACTTATAAGTGCTCGATTCAATCATTTAACTTTTCATTTGGATTGCAAGATAGTGAAATGTTAGATGATTAAATCGAACATTTAGAGGTATCGGATTAAGTTGATTTTTCATGAGAATCCTTGAAAAAATATTTTAAATTTAATAAACGGATTGGATCATTTTTGTGGAACTCAAAGTAGGCCCCACGTCCACAATTTGTGCACTATTTATTTGTGTGGGTATCATTTTTGAGACAAAAAACCGAGCTTGAGTTGGAGCCCATCTAGACACACACGTACACAACCACAAAAATGATGCACGCCTTACCAGTAATGTTTGAGACAGAGACGTTTGAAACACTAATTACGTTACGTGTCGTTTAATAACTACACATATGAGTAAAAAGTTAAGTGATTGGCTAGAGGAGACTGAGGTGGTGTTCCGGTTTCTAAAAAAAGAACTTTTTGGAAAAGGAATGTAATTTCAAGCTCAAAAATTATGCGTTTACGTAAATAATTTTCCTACCAATATGGATCTTGTTTGATAGATTTCATTGAGATCTTTTATACGGTGCAAAAAAATCAAAAAATTATTTTTTATTTTCATTATATTTGAGTTTGAAAATTGAAGAAAAAGTACTTTTAAAAAAAGAAGGCTTAGTGGAACAACTTCTGAACTAATTTTATGCGTGGGCCAACAAACGACTATGGCAACTGATTTTATCTCTTCCTTAGTTGTTAATGTCATTATTTTTTTTTGTTTTTATAGGGATAAATTTATTAAAATATTCTTGCATTTGGAAAGTGAGAAAAAATTAGTATCATAAAGTGCAAGGGTGTTTTAGTAAATTCACCCTAATAAAAACAAAAAAGAGAGTAATATTAACTGATAAGAGAGTGATAAAATTATTAACCATAACTATTTTAAATTTAATGAATAATTATATCGTTCGTGTGAAATCCGAAGTAAACTCTATAATCTATGCATTATAAAAAATCTATGTTAAGAGACTAAACTGTTATAACAATCTTGCATGCCTAGATCTAATAACAGAATAATTCGCCTAACGATTTCTAAGAAAGCTCTTCTCGATATCTGTTGAAATTGATTTTTTACAAAAACATTCCAAAAAATATGAGCAATTCGGATCATTTTTTGGGATCCCAATATGAGTTTCACAAAAATATATGTGCAAAAAATTTGTGTGGGAATCATTATTGAATCGCCCTTCGGGTGTTTTTGCGGATTAAAAAAAAATCATTACTGGATCTAATTATAAAGGCAAATTCTAGCCAGTGCACCATTTGATTCGCGGATTAACTGTGTGGGATAGGACTAAATGTACTTAATCATTATCCCACGTTTGGTTCCCCAAAATGACTGTCGGAATTATTAATTCCAAGATTAATTTTATCCCTATATAGGGGTACTAAATAATCCTAGGGGGAGGTAGGATTACGTAGGATTAACAAATAAGGAATTGTTTTCAAAAATATTTCGACCATATTGAGATTGATTTCAAAAAGTATTTTAAGAATTATTTTCCTTAATATTAATTTCAGAAGATTTTTTAAAAAAAATATTAATTTCAGAAATTGTTTTGAAAAAACTTTTTTTTTGAAATATGTATTTGCAAAACTTTCTTATTTTTCAAAAAAAATATTTTCAAAACTATCATATTGTTCAAAAATGTTTTCAGAAATTATTTTTGTTAAAAAAATATGAAAAATGTTTTTTAAAACTTTCTTTTCTCAAAAAATGATTTCAAAAACTATTTTGTTTGAAAAATATTTTCAAAAAACCTTTTTCTTCAAAAACTAGTTTTTTTTCTTTCAGAAAATTGATTTTCAACTTTTTTAAGAGATCTGTTTTTTTTTCAAAAATTAGTTTAAAAAAAAACTTTTACCAAATTGTTTTGTTATAAAAATGTTTCACAAAATTTAGTTGTTTTAAAATGTTTCTTTTTCAAAAGTTTCTTTTTTTGAAAAATGTTTTTGAATTTTTTTTTAAAAAAATACTATTCCTTATCCCATAATTAATTCCACGCAAATCAAACATGGGATTGGATGAAATTAGGAATGAAATTAATCCACGACAAATAATCCAGGGACTATTAATCCCAAGACTGTTAATCCCATCATTTTAAGTCCGCGAATCAAACGAGGTTGGAGTACTAATTTCTCTCTCTCCCAATTCACTATTTGAGCGAAATGAACACATCTCTCCTTCTCTTTGCATACCCACCCATCACCGAGTCAACTCTCTTTTTAGTATTTGCTAGGCACCGAGTCAACCCTCTTGATCTTCTTCTCTTCATCTTGCCTTCGAGACACCAGCCAACATCTCTCCAAAATCTTTTGTCTAAATCTTTGATAGTATAACACGCACACACCATTATACGCTGGAAAACAAACCAAAATAAAAGTCAGATCCCCAAAATTCTATCTAAAGTGCTTCAGAAGAAACCATTCTAACTCAAAAGATCATTTACAACAAAATTACGCAGGGTACAGAAAAAAAAAATCTCTAATGATCTAGGCCATTTGACATCTAATTTCGTTTAATACTTTTGAAAACGAAGACGAAATTTAGACCAAACCCTATGAATCGGAATAATTCTTACTTTGAAAAGTGTTATGCTTTGTTCTCTTTATAATTCAAAAAGAATTTTTAAAAAATACACCATAGATTCATCTTACTTTCAACATTTCTCTCTCTATCTCTCTTTACTTATTATCTCTACTATTTTTCAAAAACCAAACCAAATATAACATTAGAATTGGGGAAAGAGCTGAGCCTCATCCTTGAAGGCGAGAGGACAGAGAATGGAAAGGATAGGGAGGTTTCTTACTTACTTTCTTTAGAATTGGGTAAAGGGAAAGGTCAAAATTGTCATTTTGAGAAAGAAGGACAGGGGTCAGCAAGGAATTGATGATTGTGTGAAAAGAAAGCAACACACTCGCACGTGAGACATCACCGATAACAGTCAGAATAATTTATTACGGAGTACTCCTTCCATTCCAATTTGTTTCATCTTTAGTCAAAATTGTCATTTGTCTTTTTTGGAATGTTTCAAAATGATATGCTTATTTCAAAATTTTCCATTTTAGATATCCGGATTACCATTTTACCCCTCATTTAAGGAGAAATTTTTTCCCTCCCAAATTCAAATTTTAAACATGGTTAAAGACAAATGGAGCAAATGGCTGGCAAAACATTGAATTGGCTCCATTCTCTTCATCACATGTTAGGAGAGTACTTTTGAATTTGATGGGTTCTCAATTATTTTTTTGTACAAAATTTTAGCAATATTTTCTTAAAAAGGTAAAATGGTAAAATTGATCAAAAGTCAATGTAAGTACAGTATTTTCTTAAATTTCGTAAAAATCAAAATAGGCTAAACAATTTGAGACATGTAATTTTTTTTTTTTATGGGGTGCAATGGTGCATGCTTGAACGTACGGCTGCACCATTTAGCAGGACCGAATTATAGAAGGGTTGGGGTGAGAGTGGGGACTGGGGACCGAGCTCAGCAATCACATCATCACATAAAACAAAGGAACAATGACAGATTGGGACCACTAGCTTGTGCCTAACTCACCAAATCCACTGCCCCTACCCTGTAGCCATTTTTTATAGTTAAAGGTGTCTGGATCAGTTTATGTACATTTCTGTTAATTTCTTTATTCGTTTCGGTCAAAGACAGCTGATAGGAATAGGAGGTTCGGAAAAAATTAATTTCTTGCAGTTTGATTCAAAAAATCGAAGTATGATCAATTGTGTGAAAAGTATTTTAACTCAATAACTAACCGGACTAGTCCTGGATGCTCCGTAACAATTTTCAATAATAAAATTGAAAGATTAGAGCATAGTTGAGCCATTTCTTTCAAATCAATGGGTTTTTTTTTTCCAATATTGTATACATTAATAAGAGTTAGCAGAATGTTAGTAACTTAATCTACAAAAAGTTTCAGAGGCTATCAGCCTTGAATCCAAAAGCCTACGATGGGACTCAAATTTTGACTTCGCACGTGGAAAGGACCGAGAAATAATAATTGAGCTAGTGCCCATTAGTTTTCAATTCAATGTTTGCTATAGCAGTATTTTGCGAGAATCAAGTTAAAGTTGCTCCAATTATATCAAAATCATTTTTTACTTTACTCCATCATGTTCATGGTTGTTGATGTGGTAATAAATGGCTTTGCCTTGTTGTGCCAAATTTGTGATAAATGGTATCGTTTTTTGGTTGAGAAATGACATATTGTTAGAGTTGCCAAAAAAACCACTAATGCTAACTGCACAGATAATGGAATACATACTCCATGCACAAATGATTTTGAGTCTCATAAACATGATTGAAACCGCTCATTTTAATTCAAATATTTTGTTTAGAGTTCTTATAAAAAATCGTTTCAACCAGTTACCGGTAGGGGTCATTACGAAATATCCAACTTTGTCCCATAATTTAGGCCAAATTCTGGGACAAAGTTGGATGGTTCGTAAAGGCTTTTATTGGCATTCGGTTGAGCTTGTTTTGTATAGGGATCTTAAATAAAATATTTTGAACAAAATGAATGACTTCAATCATGCTTGTGGGACCTGAAACGGGTCTGAAAGCGATTTGCGCATGAAGTATGTACTCCATTGTCTGTGATGCTAGCACAACCGGGCAAAAAATGTCTGAAATGGCAACAAGAATGACTTAAATTGTCATCTGTGTCATACCATCAAACCTAGGGATGGACATCGTGTTGTATCGTGTTGCGTTCGTGTTAGAATTCTCTCAACCCTAACTCGATCTGTTTAATTTTTTGTGCTATTGTGTTGTGTCATATTCGTGTTCGTGTCAGGAATAGCCGATCCTAATCCGCTAATTCTGTGTTGTGTTCTCGTGTTCTTTCATAAATTCTCATGTCGTGTCGTGTCATCTCATGTTTGTGTCAGAATTCTCTAAACTCTAACTTGACCTGTTTAACTTTTCATGTCATCGTATTGTGTCATAATCTTATTTTTTGTCAGAAATAGCTGACCGTAACCCGATAATTTAGTATCGTGTTCTCACCCCTTATCAAACCCAACAACCAATTCCGTCCCAACCTTTTTATTCCCAGGAAAGTACGTTGAAAAAAGTAAAATAAATGAAATTTGTTAGCAAAGAAAATGGCATAGCACCATTAACCAACGATGCCCGTTTTTAGCAAAATGTCACTATTTTTATCATAAAAAATGACAATAGCTAAAGTCATTTTGGCTTAACCATTAGACTTGTCCTTAGAGTTCGTTTTGTGAGAAATAACATCGGAGATACTTTTATAGTTATAGTTTTATATTGGTTCTAATTGGCCGAAGAAAAGAGAAGACGAAATAAAGAGGAAAAAAAAACCCACTTTCACTGTACGAAAGGTACTATACTATGAAAGGACAAACCACCCGTCGAACTCATTTCCCTTTTTTTTTTTTTCCGGGTTTGATGGTCAGGAGCGTTCGTGTCAATTTACACTCACCTCAACTAATTTCCTCCCTGTCATCCACGTAGGCCCGACCCCATGATCGAACTTGTTTTAGGTTAAATATGTGATTTGTTGGGCTTTTGATAATGTTATTGGACTATTAGTTGTTGGACTTGGACTTGCTTTTGAAACACTCTCTCTCTGGGCCCTTACGTCCATAAAGCAAGTAGAGAGAAAAAACCACAAGACTTCAGTTGAAAAAGGGCAAAAAAGAGAAGCCAATTCGTCAGATGGATACGAACAGCGGCGGAGCCGCCAGCGGCGGAGCCGCCAGCGGCGGCGAGGAATTCGCGGTGGGATGCATCCTCTCAATCAAAACAACTCTCGGCGACGAATTCGATGCGCAAGTCATCGCCTTCGATCGCCCATCCAACATTCTCGTCCTTCATATCCTTTCTGATTATTTTAATTTCATCGTTCTTTTCCCCCCGATGTATTCGTTGCTTAAACCCTAGTTGTTGGTTTGTAGATGTACCTGCACATATATATATATATTTATATGATTAAGGGGTTGCCCCTCATAGGTTAGTTACTAGGAGTAACTTTTGTTTTTGACATTTTAGTTGATTAGATCACTAGGGTCGACCACTGCTCCATCAGCTCGAACCCACGACCTCACCTTAGGACTTGAAACCAAGGGGAAAAACCACTGAGCCAAGGCCCAAGGTCTTGGTTAGTTATTAACTTACTACCCCAGAAACTAGGGCTCTCCAATCATGCTCAAGATTTTCGGAGGCTTTTCGAGTAATAGCTCTAGATTGATTCGCACTTATTAAAGCTTCTCATAGTTCTAGAAGTCGAAAAGTAAAGCACGCATTTCTTTTACCCGGCTTGTTCGACCTATGATCTATAAAAACTTTGAAGGTTGAGCATTTTTTCTGGAACTTGTTAAAATTTCTAACCAAGTTTGAGCAGACTACTACTCGCCTCGCAGGGCTTATGATGAGAATTTAAGCTATTCAAGATCGGCTCGTGTTCGGTTCAGTTAAAGCTAGTTTGAGATTTCTTGTCCAATGGAGTCATAAACAAGGGAAAGGGAAGCTTTTTAAAACAATGCAAGGTATTGATTTAAGGTGACTCAAAGAATGGCACGATTGCTGAAGATGACAAATTATGGGACAGTATTAGTGTGTTTGCTTCAGCGTATCTCCATGTTCTGATTGTTTTGTTTTCTTGCACGAGCAGAGGGAGAGAGGGAGGGTGGGTGGGTTTGCTCTATCTGCTTCATTATAGCTTAAAAGCCTAGGTCTTAGTGTAGGCGACCTCTCCACTCATTGACTTTCTGTTTCGAATTGGATACGTAAAATGGAGTAGGCTAGGTTTTTTGGGAGTATTTTTGGCTAGACTCTATAACTTGTTTCCTCTTTTATATGGGTGTATTTGTTTCGTTCTTGCTCTTATTTCTTTGTCATGAATACTTTGTTTACCTCTTCACGTGCTGGTTCACTTTGCACGTGAGTGGAATGTAGAGCTTATTACACAACCTTATTTACAAGTTGAGAAACTAGTATATGAGTTTGGACTGAACTGACCTGTTCATTTATTGCTAACTCGTTTTGAGTTGGATGTTGTAACTAAGACGTATATGTATTATGTATGTCTTTGCATTCTTGATTTGAATTCTTCAATGGGTTGTATGATTGGCACGGAGGGTATGACCCTTAGTTTGTCCCGCTATGATCTCTATGTGCTACATACTTCGTTTACCTCATTTGCAAAGTGAACCAAGGGTGCATGTAGGGAGATAGTAAGAACTTGTCCCACATCATTATAACCTGAAGAAAGTGAAGCTTGGCCTGCTTTTCCAACCATTGTCAAATGGTTTTAAATTGAAAGATTTCAACTTATTGAATTGAAAGATTTTAGCATGGTTTCTCTATTGATTTGAATTCTTTAACCGGGTGTGAGAATTGCACAAGAGGGTATGAAATCAGTATCAGGACCTCGACGGAACATACGACTCTTGAAAGCCAACTATATAAAGGAGTTCGTGCTCTTGGGTCAAGCCGAGGACCCTCTTGATCCCATGAAGTGTTATGTTGATCTCAATACCCTCCAATCTCGGGAAGAGTCCGCCATCAGGTAACATCAATATATTTTACCCTAGCTAGTTTTGAATTTTTGAGTATATTCCATAATCAATTTGCTTTTAGTGGTGATATGATGTGATGAAGTTGCAGACAAGCAGAGATGGAAGCTGAGAGGATCGGCGTGGGTGTTACTCCCCAGGCCCAGAGCATTTTCGATGCATTGTCTAAGACGTAATTCTTTTTCCCTTTTTGGTGCATTTATCTTTCTCTATATAAACGACCTGATGATTTATAAGTTTAATTTGTTTGCTCACTCCACGGTTATCCAATCTGGAGCAAAATTTAATGCCTGACAGCATGTGATGGTGCTTATTCCTGTTCATGATTGGTACTGTTTACAGACCAGCCAATGAAAATGTGATGTGGACAATGTGGTATTTCTCTTTCAACTAGTGTTTTAAAAGGGAACCGAAGCACTAAGACCTGACTATGCATCGTCACAGATAAATCCACGAAGGAAAAATCGTTCAATTGCAAAAAATTCAGGGTCTTACATTGATGACTTCAAAACCACCTCCCCACCCCAAAGAAAATGAAAAGAAAGAAGAGCAAAAGAAGAAAGAAAAAGACAAAGAAGACATGGATAGTACTAATGTACTATAAACCGATAGTTTAGTACCCATCTTGTAAGAAGCCATGATAACCTCTGTTTCATGATTTTGCTCCATCTAGACGCACGAACTCTGCAAATTTCTTTAAGGATCAGAACTTTCATCTCTGTAAGGCTGAACAATCTCAGTGCCGATAGGTTTTGGGTTCAACAAACCAAATTTTTTGTTGCTTGGTGAACTGACTACGGTGGGCATTCAAACTAGTAAAGCACAAATGAGACAATGTTCTGCTAGTTGTTTACTCTATTTCCCCCCCTAACATTTAAAGCTTAACTCTCGTTTTGTCGGGTATTTCCGTCAAGGGTTTACCTCTATCATCTGAAGCAAATCAAGCAATTATTTTACAGATCAACTTTGAAGATAAGTTGGGGTAATCAGGGTAATTGGCATCAGGTATTTTTGTAGATTATGGTTTTGATCTTGCAACTTCTGGAAATGTTTGTTAACTCGAGAGGAAGAGTCCCTTGAACACGTTGAAAACACTAAGTTTTCTTTGAAAATGCATCATTATTTTTGTGGAAACACTAAATATTGAATATTGATGGATGTTGTAGAATTTATTGCCTGCATGACCATAATGCTGAGGAAATTTAATTCAGAAGGTTCAATTTACAAACTTGTATGAAACTGAGACAAACAATTGTAATTGGGGCTATGAACAATATGTTGCAATTGTGGGTTGCTTCTGATGTTGATGTCCTCAGTCATCAGTAGAGGGTGCATTGAAATTTGGGAGAGCCTATTCCTTAGTTGCACGAAGCGGGAGCGGGGGAATAGAGAAGCTCCCAAGGTTGGGAGCTTGTACATATACTGTGAAAATAATGCAGCATAAAGTATTCACTTTAATAGTAAAATCATGTTAGGAAGTAAATATATGGGCAAGTCCACCATAAGTGTTAGAGATGGGTTAGTGTTACGATATATGGTTTTCTTTTCAAGATATCATGACTCGGGCTAGATATATGGGATCATCAAAGACCAATTAATAAAGCCAAGTGATAAATCCCAGTTTTTCTATACAAAAATCATGTAAAAGCTCTCATCTTTGTAAGGAGTGAGCTCTCATCTTGGGACTGCGATCTTGTCAAGCTCCTTAGTGTGGAGCGTAGGAGCGGGCTCCCAAGGTGGGAGCGGCAACACTTTAGGAGGCCTAAGACAAAGACAAGAGGAGTGTGTGAGTCCTCATTAAGTTGGTGATATTCATTCTCCACTGCTAGACCTTCAAGTTTACTTGAGAGACTAAACCACAATAAGAACGAACAAAAGACAAAGACAAGAGGAGTGTGTGAGGCCTTAGTGAACTGCATTCCCTTTCATAAGCGTGATAGAACCTGTTTAATCTGAGTTAAAGTAAGACACAACAACTCAACTCACAGTACTGAAAGAGGTTGGAAATTGTTTTGCTTGTGACACATGTGCCTTGATAAGTGGAGAATTAGCTTCCTAGTCCATTTAAAACATAGAATTTCTCTATTTAAAGAGTTTGGGCATGCATTTGGAACCTCAAACAATGTAGGTAGGCTCAAGTGGTTTAGAACCGTTGGAACTTGGATATGATCGTAATTTCATTATGGAGCCATCATTAATTTTTTGGCTCACTGTGTGATATACTCTGCTACCTGCCGATGTGATTTTTAATCTAAAAGGAGTAAAACTTCCTCTGAGAATTAACTATTTTTCTCCCTTTGGTTCATTGATCTGTGATCAGCCTTCCAGTGCGTTGGGATAAGACTGTCATCGTTGTGATGAATGAAGTGCGCGTCGGTAGTCCATATCTCCCTGAATCTGTTGTTGGAGGAACTCCTGCTGCCAACGACCGTGTGAGGAAAGTGGTATGTCTCTTCTCTCTAGAGATAGTATGATTTAGTCAAAACTGTGATTGAAGTTTGATGTATAGATGACTGTTTCTCTTACCATTGTTTTTGTATCTCTTTTTCTTTTCCTCCTTCTGTTAGCTTGAGCTTGAAAGGAAAAGGTTGCAAGGTCGTGGTGGTAGTTAGTGATGATTTTGCTTTTGCATAGTCAGATTGCTGGGAGAAGTGTTGCGAGGTACTACAGATGATGGCTATGGCAATTGTACCCGGTGTCATCCCATAAAGACACATGACCCGCTGACAGACATTAACTTAAACTAATTGGGAAATTGTTTGAATTTCGGTGGTTATTCTTAGTTTTACCACCTATGGGTGAGTTCATTAAAGCAGTTTTCTTGGTTTATATGAAGTTCAGATAGAATTTTAATGTTGTGCTTGTACAATTGTTATGTACTTGTATGTTTGCCAGGTTGAAACTGATGAAATGTTGTTCCACTAATCATGACAGATTGTGTAATAGGAGGGACTGGACATGTGAAGCCACATTGATAACTGAACTTTTCTGTTTGTTGACCTCCAAATGGCAGAAATGACCTTATTGGATAAATGTAACTACTGTGCCCATAACATCTGCCACTCTTCAATATTGTGATAAGATGGCCCATTTTCGGAATAGCAATTGGTAATGTATTCTAAGCAGGGGTATGATGAGAAAGTTAAGAATGAGTCCACTAAGAGAAGGCATTAAGTGAAATCCATGGGGGAGATTTGATTGCTTGAACTAGAATTCTGCATTCTAAGATGTGCAGTTGCCCCTTTAAATTTGTCAAGAAGATGGTGAATTTAGCTAATGAAAAAGAAATCAATGTCAGGGGATTGCACCCAGGAGAGAGGGGCTATGGATATGATCATACGATACTACTCAGTCAACCTATGTGTTTGCATTGAGCCTTTTGCATGTGGTAGTCGGTTTATGTAAACTTTCTGATATTATGGCCCAAACGTCTTGTAACATTAGGTGAACAGAGACAATGATGGAATCCATACGTATACAGGGTTAGGACATTCATGGACTTCTTGGGCCAACCTTGAGAAAACCCTAACTAGCTACAATTACTTAAGAAGCTTAAGGATACTCAGGCGAAAGGGAAAACATGTCAAAGTAAGGTATGCATTGCAGATTTTAGCTTATTTGGTTACCACATCACTGGAGTTCTGATGGGATTAGTGCTTTGTCTATCTCTGATTAAGGTATGCTATTGCTAGTTTCGAGCGTGTTTGAGTTTTAAAAAGAACCTCATAATAACATCAGCTTTAGTTTGAGCTTCCCAGTTTTGTCGTTGTACATGGAATGTTTTCGGGAGTTCTGATCGGACTGACAATTATTAGGCAAGTGTGACTGAACCAAATTCATCAGTCAAGAAGAATTAGATGAATAGAGCATGGACTTAAATGGAGTTTCAGAATGACTTGCGATCGGAATTTTAAGCTTTTTATGTACGAGGTTTGGTGGAATCTAGGACTTTGGCACGAATGTATTCATTCAACTGGGTTCTTTATTGCCATCGCTAAGGTTGTTCAGTAGCCTATCTTGTTTCCTTTTCCGGTCGAAGTGGTGGCTCAAGGGTTTTTAAGCCCTCAAACCGAACATTGGAATGAGCATAATTTACTTGTTGACCAACTGCGGCTGTAGTTAGTGGACGAAGTGACCTAATACTTGAGCAACCTCTGCTGGTCCGAAAGGTATATTTCGTTTCGTTCTTTTGTTGGATGGTTTCGTTCATGTTTGGCTTGTTTTTTCATCATCCCCTTTAACATGGAGATCTCATCTTGAGCTTCTATGTCTTTCACGTTGTGTATTCACTACTCTAGGAAGTGCGCAAGAATTTTCTGTGTTGACACTTCAGGTCTGTTTTGTTTTGAAGAATTATTTGGTGGTGGCGGTGCCCCAATACCATTATCCACCACATATTTTTGTGGGGCCTAGTTTATGGATCCCAAGAGTGTTGGAACACCACGTGGCGGTGCTCCAAGACCACTGAATAATTACTCATTTCATAGTGAAGATGCCCAGATCTGAATACTGGACTGAAGAAATTCCTATATAGGTCAAAAATCAGATCCAAGACATCCCACAAAGCCAGCCCACATCTTTTTTACACAGGAGGAAAGAAGTTCAGACGTTGGAAATTTCTTGAAAATTGGATTCTAATGCACAGCTTTCATTGGTATAATAATACAGCTGCCACTGTTAGTTTGGTTGGTTAGTTGGTGGGTTTGCTTCCCGCACAATTGAGCAGGGTCTGATTCTTGGGTCATGCCGCAAGGAAGTAAGTGATTTCTCGTGAATTTTCTATTTTTGGTGCGGAATTCTCCATTCTTGGTGCGGATGGTCTCCTTTTAACCGGACTGGAAAAGGGATTGGTTATATCCGTGGCCATTACCTTTTTGGGGCGTCCGGTGCAGGAACAAAGTTTGGCCATTACTTTATTCACTGTTATCCCTTCCAAAGTTTTTTTTTCCTTCAACTCAGGTGTTCAGACTAACTTACGTGCACCTCAACTAATCTTCGAGGATCAATCCCACTATCCCTGCCAAAGTTGTGTGCCAATTTGAGTCAAAAAATCAGTCTTGATGAAAAAAAAATTGGAGTTTTCCTCTCTTATACTTTTGCTTTTTCCTTTTTCGTTTTTGGTGGTGATTGGCCACTATAAGGAGAGATCTAAGTCACAATGCGTGTGCGCATTTATGAGCGCGAATCCAACCATGAAATCACCTTTCGAAACTATTAAAATTCGCGAGTGCGATGATCGAAAGAGCTAGCATAGAACGAGAATTGTGAGCGAAAGAAGATGGGTTTACGAAAAATTGTGTGACTAAGAACCGGACTACCTTGGGCTCCAGCCTCCAGGTGCCCACAGTTATTCAATTGCATGTATCGGTTCAGTTACATATTCAAAACCAATGGAAGTTGAAAGCAAGCTCTTCGAGTTTCTGATGTAATCACAAACTTAGGCCAGTGTTTGGGAGAATTAATTTTATCATAATAAAAATTTCATATTCTTGATTGTGATTTCTAGATTATACTTAGAATAGGTGAAAATATTTGAGATAAAAGTAATCCAAAGTGGAAAGCTAGAACCTTCTCCACTGGTTGCAATGTTTGGGAGGCAAGCTGTTGTGCTGCACATACACGTCTCGTTTCGAGCTCAAAAATAGACTCCGAACCGTTCACTTTGAAAAGCAAAATTCTCTCCAGGCCTGTTCCCCTAAGATTTTTATTTTTTAAGTACTTATTTCCCGTTTTATCAAGACAAATCACCTTTAATTCTAAAAACAAATACTTATTTCTCTTAGCAGAACGGAGCCTAAATGCGTTGAGCTCTATAACGTGAATAGTTTGAATCATGTTTTTAAACTCGGGGACGAGACCCATGTGACCGACAGCAGGCCCACACCGTCCATTTTGAAGTGCAATATCGGTTTCTTAATTTCATTCTTCGAAATACTCCAATTGGCTGAATACTGCAGTGGGGCCTAACATCTGAATTGGAAAATTTGGATTTTAACCCATTCGCGGTTGAAGCATGATTGAGCTATGGGCCAAACAAACCTTTTAAAGTGGGGCTCCACTTAAGTCAAACATCTTTGATTACAGGACAAAACGGTCATTTTCATAGGTGAATCTTGACTCATCATATCCTACACTAGTGCAAGCTTAATTTATTTTATAGTATAAATTTATTCCCCCACCCACCTAGACTCATCATAATTGTTCTTCCCATGGGCTATAATTTTTTTTTTGAACAGACCATGGGCTATAATTGAAAGGAATATTTTTCAGAAGAAGAATGTTACAGCCACACGCAAAATACACATTCCAATGTGTAAATCTCTTTTTATGTGAGCGTTTATGAAAATATATAATTTTGTGTGTGATTTTACGGTTGTTCACAGAAACTACGGTTTGCTAGTGAGATACTCTAAGTCACGTAATGAATATTGAGGACATAAAGTGAGGACACGATAGCTTGAAAGTGTATTTCGAAAACACACACGCCATAATTCTTAAATTTTCCCCTTTTATGCTATCCTATGGCAATACTACCTAGGGCATAAGGCTTCCCGTTTAATTAAGATTTAGCGAGTTTAATACAGTGGTAGATTGTTTCGCCCGTAATAACATGGTAATAATTAATAACGGATTTCGTATGGAATGTATCATGACAACTAATAATTCTTATACTCTCATTTCGATTCACATATATTGATAAATTCTTGCATTAGAAGAGATGGCTTACTAGAATAGTATGATTGGAGCGCCTCAAGTGAGTAAGATAATAGTCACTGACATTTGTTGGCTTATGAGAATAACTTCGGAAACATAAATAAATAAATTAGAGAATACATTAAACGATCTAAGTGAAAGTGGCCTCCCGAAGGGTTGGCCTAGAGGTCAATGCCAGAGACGTAGGGGTTTATTTCTTTTTAAACTCTTAGGTTCGTAAGTACTATCAACTCTTTAAGGATCAGTCCATACAGAGCTTTATTCTTCGTTTAGTTGGAGCTCTTGCTAATCACTAGTACATGGTGGGAATATTGATCTTCCCTGCCAGTCACGTAAAAATAAAAATAAAAAATCTTAAGTGAACCTCGATTAATTATAAAATACTTCTCGTTATAGAATAGAATAAAAGCACATCATCAAATGTTAAAAAGGGCATAACAATATATGGGCATCAAGTTC
Source organism: Rhododendron simsii (assembly GCA_014282245.1). Lineage (NCBI taxonomy): Eukaryota > Viridiplantae > Streptophyta > Magnoliopsida > Ericales > Ericaceae > Rhododendron > Rhododendron simsii. Next base: position 6,004,166 of record CM024964.1, read on the forward strand.
TTCACAATCTGCATGCATCTTATTCTCTTTTGTGATGCATAATTATCTAGAAAATTAGTTGCCGTATATATTGGCATTAATTAGGTTCCGTTTCGTTAAGGTTTTATTTTTAAGTACTTATTTTCTGTTTTACGAGACATATCATTCTCTCATAATATATCATTTTTAATTCAGACAATAAATACTTATTCAAAAAATAAGAACTTACTTCCCTTGGCGGAACGGATTTTCACAGGGAAAATGTAAAAAAAAACACACATTCTCGAAAGCCTCATCTCTTATGTCCGCCTCTTGCAATGGAATGATTCCTTTCAGTAAGACAAGGTGCGATACCATTTTATCCTCGTGATCAACTCCCTTAATTGCAAGTATATCTGCAACTTTATTGCCCTCCCAGAGTGCGCGCTTCAGAGTACAAGCCCTGTCAACATGTTTAATGTGCATTTATGACTAAATGAAAAAATAGCCCCGTCAATAGTTGAGTACGAGAATTCACGCACTGATTTATTAAGCTTGACACGTAGGTCAATTTTAAATTAATTGTCAATTGGGATATATATTACGTATTATTCGACCTTTATTTTGCATTTTCGTTGGCAAATTGGGAGGCCGTAGCATTTTTTTTTCTACCTTTAACAAGAGAAACATCTTCACCTCTTCTCTGTTCTCTTAAATTTAACTTAAATTTGAAAGTTTTGTTCTTAATTAATTTTTTTCGCATTTGTTAGTTTTGCTTCAAACTTTTGTATGTGATTGATTGGTCTCGACAAGAGGAATCGGAAAAGTAATTTTTTTTTTTTACTTTGTTTTGAGAAATAACTACTTTTTAGTAACAAAAAAAACATTTTTTAGATAAAAAATGGTTATATCTCAAAATACTTGGGTAAAAATAAAAAAAATTTACTTTTCCAATTCCTCTCGTCGAGACGAATCAATAACCCACAAAAAATTGACGCAAAAATAAGAATGCGAAAAAAATTTAAATAAGGTTAAAATTTTGAAATTTAAGTTAAGTTTAAGTTAAGTTCAAGAGATAATTAATGGAACTCAAAGATTCGTTTCCCAAAAAACAAAAAAGAAGAAGAAGAAACTCAAGGATTAAGGCTTTGTTCCTGGAGGAAATAAGTACTTAGTTTTTAAATTAAAGATAATATATTATAAGAGAATAACCTGTCTCGTAGGAAAAAACAAAAAAGTAAAAATAAAAGGTGAAACGATGAGATAGTTGGAATTAATGTGAAATATCTTCCCATTTTTTTTTCTTTCTGGCACAAAAGGACAAGCATTTTAGGTCAATTGGGCATACTATCTACTCCCCTATCAGGATTTAATACTCTTTCGTTCAATTCTAATCGGATAAAAAATGAATTATATCTTTAAATTGATAATAAATTTTATATTCAATATGGATCTTGTTTGAAATAGATCTCAATTAGTTCTATAAGACAATATTTTCAAAATTACATAAAATATTATAAATTTATGAAATTGCAAGATATAATCGATTGAAAACGACACGAACTCCCCAAAAGGACTATTAAATCTGGAAGGAGTACTCCCTCTATCCCGATTCGTTTGACCCTTTTAACTATTTGGTACTTCATACAAAATTGCATATATGTTTCGGTATATAATGTTTCGTATATAAAATATGGATCTTGTTTGATAGATCTCGATTATGTCTATCATTCGATATTTTTGAAATTATACAAAACCTTATGGATTATGAGATATAGACAATTTTTTAAAGGGTACGCATGTCGAAATTGGACAAACGAATTAAACCAGAGGAAGTATTTTTTTAAAAAAATTATTTCTCTAATAGCATCGTCCTTATTTTTCCATTTATAGGAAGTATAAATGATGTCCAATGCCCAGAGGGTGTGGTACCCTTCATAATTTCATTGATCGGGGGCTGACCTACCTAGGTACTTACCGGATGATAGATCACTGCCAAAGCACAAAAAGGCAAAATTAGAAAATTAGGAAAGAACAAATGTAATTGAGTCGAGCTCGAGTTCTAGTTTCAGCCGATTCGTTTAGTAAACGAGTTGAGTTCAACACTCTAAGTTTTGACTCGGCTAGAAAAAGCTTGGCTCGTTTGTATAGGGTCGGTTCGTTTAGTAGGTAACTCGGGCTTGACTCGTTTGTAAACGAGCTAAGTTTAAGCTTGAGTATTCGGCTTGTTTGGTAAAGTAATTGAGCTCAAACACGACAAAGCTCTGCTCGGCTCAGGTCGATGAAAACAACCAATTTGATCCAAGTATCCAACCTATATGTTGAATTGCACTCAACAAGTCAACAACTCATCATATAAAGAAAGAGCTTGGTTTCTGGGTAAGGTCCATAATCATCTAAACAACCTGAAATAAATGTTGGACTTAGGTTTGTTTGTGGGGACCACCAGGGTGGTGAATGGCAAATGCTTGCCCTCTAAGTTTTGAGTGATGAACAAGAGGATATTTGCTCTGTTCAAAAAAAAAAAACAAGAGGATATTTGCGGATCAAAAAAAAGAAAACAAGAGGATATTGGGTAGACCAATAGTGATTTTGTCTTTATTAAATTTTTTTTTTGCTTTTATTATTATTTTGGCGTCAAATTTTTGTAGATTATTGGTTAGTCTCGATGAGAGAAAGCAGAAAAGTAAAAAATTATGATCCAAACTTAGAGTTTTTTTAATAAAGACAAAAATTAGCCAAAAGCAAGATTTTTCAACTTTATTTAAACAAAATTGAGTTTGGATCACAAATTTTTTATTTTTGCGATTTCTCTTATCGAGACAAACCAATAATCTACAAAAAAAAAAAAAAAATTGACGCGAAACTAACAAATTCAAAATTTTTTTGAATAAAGACAAAAAAAAAAGACTTATAAGGTGTGTTCCAGATTCCCCTTTAAAAAATAAGTACTTATTTGTAATTTTTAAACTTAAAAATAATAAGCTTACTGAAATGAAAATATGCAATATGGATCTTGTTTGATAGATCTATCAAACCCTTCAAAAAAAATTAAAAAATTATTTTCGTAAGCCCATTATTTTTGGGGAAAATGACGGCCAAGGACATGTTTTGATAATTAATACCCGCCAAAAACATTTTCAATATTAACAAATGTTCTCAGCATGTCCTTGACAGATATTAATTATCAAAATACGTCCTGAGCCATCATTTTTCCTTATTTTTAAACTTGAAAATAGGTCATTATTTAGCCAAAACACCCTTGTTGGTTGGTGGGTTTGCTGTTCACACAATTGACCAGAGTTTGATTTTAAAGATTAGGTCGCAAGAAAGTATTTTTTTTGTGAATTCTCTAGTTCTGGTTTCATCTACGCCGGAACTAGGAAGAGATTATATGCACGTAAATTGGTCCCTTCATTACAACATCAATTTCGAACTTTGTATCCTGATGCAAAAGTCACTTCCTTGAATGTGTTATTATCCAAAATCTAATAGTTGGTGGTACTACTCTTTATTACTTGTAACAAACAAACATTACACTTACAGATAGAAGAATACTAATAAATGTTCATTAACATCTCCAACAAAATCCCTTTTTAAGGAAACTTGTAAATTTTATGGAAGTTTTCGGAGTAATAAAAATAGAGATAGATAGAGAGATATATGAATAGTAGTTGTAGAGAAAATTTATTGAAAATCGTGGTGAGAGAGAAAAGTTTTGAGATCCCAAGTGAAGGGTAGAACGGCTGATTCGGTCATTCATCTTGACAATCGACGGCTGAGATGTTTGTCGAGTAATCGACGAATTAGATTTGTATGCGTTCAGATTCAATCTGAGCTGTCTGTGCCGAGATAAATGGCCGAATCGGCTGCTTAGCACAGCTTTGCAGGATGTTGCTCGGCAGCATCCTGTGTCCAGTGGAGTGAGCCTCGATTTGCAATATGAGAGCTGCTACTCACTCAGCAACTGTGCATAGAATCTGTTCACAAATTGTGATGTGGGGCCCACTACGGATTCCACACAAACGATTTGATCCGTTCATTGAATGTAAAATATTTTTTCAAAGGTTCTTCACAAAAAATCAGCTCAATTTGATACATATAAGTGCTCGATTCAATCATTTAATTTTTCATTCAGATTTTATGATAATAGAAAGTTAGATGATTGAATCAAGCACCTATAGGTAACATATTGAGCTAAATTTTTTTTTTGCGGGTGCCTTTGAAAAAATGTTTTGAATTTAATGAAAAGCTTGGATCATTTTTTTGGGACATGTAGTGGACCCCATATCATGATCAGGGCACTAATTAAATGTGTGGGTATAATTATCGTTGCAATATATAGTCTGCAATGGAAACAACCTGCAATTAGTCGCATCATTGACACCTTAAACCAGAAAATGGAGCTATTAAAATTTTTTTTATGTGAAAAAAATGGACCTATTATATAAATATTATACCGTTATATGTATTGTACATTGTGGGAGGAAAAAATATTTCTAAAGGTGACCGACTGGAGGAGATGCCTCTCCACTTTACCTTTGCGTGAGCGAAAGAAAAGAAGGTGCACTGCACACTGTATACCCAAAAACCCCATTGGCCCATTCCAAGATACTACGTAATAATTAAAACTAAACACATTAATGCAACAGATTCCTTTTCAAAGGGCCATAGCTGATTTCGGTTCCTTTCTCACTTTTGGCTCTGTTTTTGCTTTTTTCCCTCACCCTTTCTTTTTCTTTTGTTTCTTTGACATTTGCTTTACGCGTTTTGAAGTGGGTTTTAGCTCTCCCAGTGTTTCACTACATTTGCATATATCCTAAGAATAGCTTTTGGTGAGTGAGAGATTTCTGGGTTTTGGTGACAAATTCTTGAAAGTATATATTCCTTTGAGAAATTTGGGTTTTGGGTTTTGTTGACAAATATTTTGAATAAAAGGGTTTTGGGTTTTGTGACTGTTTTATAGGCATTTGAGTTTGAAGAGTGAGAGAAAAGTAAGAAGCAAGTAGGGGAAGAGAGATAGGCAATGGCAGGAGGTGGAGGTGGTGGACACGCGCCGCCGCCCAAGCAGGACGAGTTGCATCCACATCCGTCCAAGGACCAGCTGCCCAACATTTCTTACTGCATTACTAGTCCTCCTCCATGGCGTGAGTTTTCTCTCATTTAGTACTTTATTTTCAATTATCTCATGTGAGTAAATATGTGTGTGTCTATATTGATAAATGCACAAATTCATGTTTGTAACTTGTCCATCTGTTTTTCTCTTACAAACTGATTCTGAGAACTTTTGATTTGTTTGTGTATGTTTTTTTATGTGAATATATGCGCATGTTGTTCTTGTATTTCAATGATTTGGAAGCATTCTGGGGAGTGGCCAACAGGGCGTGGCTATAGCATGATTGTGTATGTATTGCCATGGACAGATGATGGTTTTTTGTTTTTGTTTTTTTGGTTTTGGGGGGTTGTGTAAAAAGTACTATTAATCCACCAACAAAAAAACTTGAAATATTATCCGAAATTTCTACTATGTATTCCTTTATGTGAACAAATATAGCTGTAAAAAACGAGTAAGATTACATATATTCTCGTGTGCGCATTTTAATTTAAATAAAAATGAGAGTATTGTTCCAAAGAATGGGTGTCAAACTTAATAATTTGACCAGATTTGTAGCTAATTCTTAATAAAGAGGAATTTCTTCGAAATCTTTAGGTGGGGTTTGTCCCCTCCAGCTCCTCAGTGAATCGCAGTGGCCTTTTAGTTTACATTTTCATTGAGAAAATCCTCTTTGTTTTGCTTGTATGTCGTTCCTTTGGCTACTGAATACATTCAACATAAACATGTGTTTTTTCTCGTATTTCTCTACCATCTAACCAGCATATTTCTTTCACCAGTTAACCAAATTGTCCTAAAGAGTGTGTTGTTGTCTTGATGTAGCCGAGGCCATACTTCTTGGATTCCAACACTACCTTGTGATGCTTGGCACAACTGTTCTGATTCCCACTTCGCTCGTTCCCCAAATGGGAGGAGGAAATGTAAGACTTTTGACAAGGATAAGAACAGTTTCACAAACTACTCTTGATACTTAATTTCATTATGTATTTTGCTATAATGGGGGGGTTATTCAAATTATTCGTTCCTCGTTGACCTAATTTTAACAAACCGTTGGCCTTCTCAGGAAGAGAAAGCAAAGGTGATCCAGACAATACTATTTGTCACTGGTTTGAACACTCTAGCTCAGACAATGTTTGGAACCCGGTTACCCGCTGTGATTGGAGGGTCTTACACCTTTGTACCCACAACAGTATCAATTATATTGGCTGGAAGATATAACAGCATTTTGGACCCTGTGGAGGTTGCTTGATGAACCCCACCTACTTCTGTTACAGCATGTCTTTCATATTTATGCAAATTTGATCCCTTTCCTGTGATGATTTTTAGAAATTTAAGAAGATAATGCAAGGAACACAGGGAGCACTTATTGTTGCCTCAACTCTTCAGATTGTAGTCGGTTTTAGTGGTCTTTGGCGTAATGTTGCAAGGTAGGTTAAACTTTCTCTATGACAATTGGTTTTCTTTTAATATTTACAGTGCTATAGCAAGATTCAAGCAAGAGAGAACCATTACTACTTGTGGAATTTTCTTATCGCCGTTCATTTGCGAATGTCTAAGTCACTCCATAATTTTTTGGTCATACTTCTAGGTTCTTGAGTCCACTATCTGCCGTCCCTTTGGTAGCTCTGACTGGCTTTGGGCTCTATGAGCTTGGATTTCCTCTGGTATGCATTTAGGTGATTGCTTTTAGTTTTGGATGAAGAAATTTCAGCTAATGGATGTGCTTATTTTATTTTATTTATAAGTAGCTAATAGATGTGCTTATGGTTTATGACTGTTTCTCTTCACTATTCTGTGTGTTGTTGTTGGATTGTATTTGGCATTGGATGTGTAGGTTGCAAAATGCGTGGAAATTGGACTTCCCGAGCTTATCATTCTAGTAATCTTCTCACAGGTAAGGGTCAAGTTTTGAATCATCTGTTGGTATAGAATCTCAACTGAGATTCCAGTGTTAATGGTCTTATATTACAATGTTTTGTGCAGTACATACCTCATCTAATGAAAGGAGAAAGGCAGATCTTTGATCGCTTTGCTGTTATATTCTCTGTTACCATTGTGTGGATCTATGCGCACCTTCTCACTGTTGGTGGTGCATATAAGCATGCACCTTCAAAAACTCAAACAAGCTGCCGAACAGATCGAGCTGGTATTATAGGCGGAGCTCCATGGTAATTATTTTTCCTCTATAACTGAGGCTCGGAGATTCCATTGTCTGTTTATTGTTAAGTAGTCGTGCTGCGGCCAATGTGTAACTGGAAATTTACTTTTTGGTTTTGGTTGAATGAGGGGAAATTGTAGAAACCATGAGTGCAAATATCAAAAGAGGGCATACCGTCTTGACCTATTACTGCTTAAACATGAAAAATCTTGTTGATTGCCACAGAAAGCTAGAACTAGGAGTATGTGATGGGATGACATTTTTGGTTCATTGCTCATGTATTGTAGTGCTCTTTGGTTGCAGGATAAGCGTTCCTTATCCGTTTCAATGGGGAGCCCCCACGTTTGATGCTGGGGAATGTTTTGCTATGATGTCTGCCTCATTTGTTGCTCTTGTTGAGGTTTGTTCACTTTTACTTGTGATTGAAATAAATTCTCAGTGCATTGGTGAGTTTTGTGTTTAAACCGGTTCCGGTATACATATCCCCCAAACCGAATATCCGGTTCGGTCCTGAAAAAAAGCCAAAACCTGGACCGAACCGACTGGTATCACCCCTACTCATAATCTCATCTACTTGTCATTGTTCTCTTGTAGTTTTACTTGCATGCTGTTATGGGGTAAAATTCTTCTATCGTTATGGTAGATTTTACCCAAGATCTTATGGACTTTTGAAGCAAGAGCTTCCTATAATTACCTTGTCACATATAAGCAAACAGTTTTCTTATTCATCATGAGTTTTCTCGACTACAAAAGAAAAAGAAAAATTCTTTGCCTTTCCTCATGTTTTCTTACGCTTTCTTTTGTATAATCCGTATTTCGTTATTTTAGTTCTTTTGAGCTAGAAATCTCTTCAGGTTGGTGCTGTTGCGTTAAGGTAGATATAGATTGATGTCTAATCTGAGTGAATTTACAAGAAAAAATTCGTGTTTTCTAAATGTCAACAGTCCACTGGTGCCTTCTATGCTGTGTCAAGGTATGCTGGTGCAACTCCTATTCCTCCTTCCGTTCTCAGCCGTGGCGTCGGTTGGCAGGTAATTTTGCGTATGAAGAATGATTGTTTGTGCTCTATTTTGGCCTCTTTAACACATTACTATATGCTTAAGTATGAAGGAAAGAATTCATGATTTTTTATAACATTAAAACACATATAAAGCAGTAGTTTTTCAACTTCGGCTTAGTTCAGTTCCCTAACTAAGAAAGCAAATTTCCAATTGGGGTAAATGATATCCGATAAACTCCTATAGGTTCTAATTTGCTTTCCTTTTTGTTTTCATTTTTGGTGGCCTAAGGGAGTGGGCATATTGTTCTCTGGAATCTTTGGAACTGGGATTGGGCCATCAGTATCTGTGTAAGATCCTTATGTTGAAAATCCACGAGTACTTAGAAATTTTATTAACGCCTTGTTACAAAATTTCTGCCATAGATAAGCATGAGATCCTTGTTTGTTTCCTAAACAGTGAAAATGCTGGTTTGCTCGCGTTGACACGTGTCGGCAGCAGAAGAGTTGTGCAGATTTCTGCTGGCTTCATGATATTCTTTTCCATACTTGGTAATTATCCACATTTCACGTCCTAAGCATTTCAACAGATGCATGGAATTGAGCAGATATGTGGCTATCTATGGTAGAACATTTTGTTAACATACATGGTTTTTTCAGGGAAATTTGGAGCTGTTTTTGCCTCAATTCCAGCGCCTATCATTGCAGCTTTGTATTGTCTTTTCTTCGCCTACGTAGGTTAGTGTTTGGAACCACGATTTAGGTTTTCCTTTGTTCGTTTTGTTGTGTGTTAAAGTATGACTTATTCAGGTGTAACAATTATCCTTCCATTGTTTATGTATGGACAGGTGCTGGAGGTCTAAGCTTCCTACAGTTCTGCAATTTAAACAGCTTCAGAACCAAGTTCATACTTGGGTTCTCAATTTTCATGGGCTTCTCAATACCCCAGTACTTCGACGGGTATACGGCAGTAAACGGCTATGGTCCTGTCCATACTAGAGCTAGATGGGTATTTCCTTTCATCCAATCGCTTACTTGAATTGTTTTCGTTTTCTGTTTTTCAATTTTGCGAAGGTCCAGAAAATTGTTTGGCAAACTTTTTCCAGGAAAAAAAAAAAAATCCTAAACACAAACCACAGTCCCAAAACACAAACATGTTTTCCAAATTTTACATGTACAATGGGCAACAATGATTGTTTACAAACTTTTCATCAGTACTAGTGTTTCCGAAAAGAAGACAATATAAATAACGAACAGGTTATTAGGCTAACCAAGCATATGACTTCTTATTTTGCAGTTCAACGACATGATCAACGTGCCCTTCTCATCGAAGCCATTCATTGCCGGTTTCTTGGCTCTATTTTTAGACGTCACGTTAAATCAGAAAGACAACGCGACCAGGAAGGACAGGGGAATGCACTGGTGGGACCGGTTCCGTTCGTTCAAGACTGACACTAGGAGTGAAGAATTCTACTCTCTTCCCTTCAATCTCAACAAGTTCTTCCCCTCGGTCTAATATCCCCATTAGCTCATCGTGGGTATTTCTCCAGTTATCCCATCTGCTTCTTTTTCTTGTGCCACCCTATCCTTTTTGGGACAACAAAGCAGTATACATGAATCTGTGCTTTTCTGAAGCACTCCTTTTGAGTTGTTTTCTCCCTCTGTCAAGACTCAAACTGGTGAAATGTTGCATGGGATATGACTCATTTGGCATAGTGTAAATGGCTGTTTGTTTTTAGCTTTAAAACGTTTTAATGGGCAACATTCCCTACAGAAGTGGTTTTGAGAATCTGCCTTGGATTTTTGAACTAATTTAACCTAGTTGAATGGTGGTTGTAGTAGCTGTGAACTGTGAAGTCTTGATTTGGCTCAATACTTGTCCAGGTCCCATATCATAGCACTAGACAAGATACAATCCACCTTCTCACGAGGGATCTCATCAAAGGGTTCATTTTCCAAGCAGTTCAAAGAGATATTAGCAAGTGCCTAGAAGCATTGCTCTAGTTTCTTACAAGAGATGTAGGACTACTTCTTAAAAGAGGGGGCGTTTCTGCTAAGCTAGAAATTATGGACTACTTATTGTACTTCATCTATTTGCATTTGTTAGTCTGTTTTTGAAAATTGTCATTTATTATTATTTATATATTTTAATATGAATTTTAAAAAATATGTAATATAGATTTTGTTTGGTAGATCTCAACTAGTTTTATTATACGAAGTTTGCAAAATTATGAAAACCATTATAAATTAAAAGATATAAGCAATCATTAATGGCACAGATTTTAAAAAATGGACCAATAAATGTGGACGGAGGTTTTAGTACTTTGTAGTTAAGTTGTTTCTACTAAACTAAAAGTTGTAGAAAATGTGTTGGGTGTTTTAGTTAAAAATGTGTTCGATGTTTTAGACTTTTAGTTTAGTTATAAACAACTCAACTAAAGCAAAAAAGTTGTAGGGAAAAAAATTTAGCAAAACATGTTCCGCTTTCCGTCATTAAAAAATAAGTACTTATTTGCAATTTTCAAAGTTAAAAATAATAGGCTTATTGAACTAAAAAAATATGCAATATGGATCTTGTTCGATAGATTTCAATAAGATCTATCAAATCCTGTAAAAAAAATTAAAAAATTATTTTTATAAACTCATTATTTTTAAGCTTAAAAATATGTCTTTAAGTATTTATTTGAGAAAGTGGAACGGGCCAAGTCGTGTTCGCTTGTGAAAGGGGAATTTTGTTCATAAATTAGGGAGGTAAATATCCTGTCTAAGATCTAAAAACAGATTAATACAACCGGTAGAAATGACGGAGATAACTGGGCATAGGGGCCGGAAAGCCTCACGGCACATGGATTTTCGGGACAGAGGTGATCGGATTCCGATAAATAGTTAGTGCGGCTAGACTGCTAGAGAAGACGACATTCCAGAAGCATCTTGATGAACTGCCCAGCCTGTTTGTCAACCAACCATCTAGTAACGATTGTTTCTTCCCGCTCCATATGCCAGAACTCTCAACACTTGTTAGAGTGGTAGAAACAAAGGAAGATAAGTGCCTTGTATGGTTTCAAAGTTTTTCTCATGAATTCTCTAATTTCGATATGGATGATCTATGTATGATTGGACTTGGAAAGAAATTATGTATGATTGGACTTGGAAAGAAATTAGTTGAGGTGGTAACCAAAAAAATTCTAAATACACGCATATCAATAAGTAATGAGAATTCCTCCGGCATGGTTTTGAGAGGCAGGGCCGCAGGATCCTTTGTGCCGAAAACTCCCGTGCCTTTTTGCCGAAGGGATTTTTCGGCTTTTTGATTTAAAATTAAAAAAAAAGAATCATACAATCTAATAGCTGGAAAATCCCTCGGCACAGAGACACATGAGTTTTCGATCGGCCGGCAAGGGACGGATTCAGAAATTTGCACTAGTGGGAGCACACAGATTAGTAAATTTAACTCGTACGTTTATAATTCCTTAATTAATACAATTTTTTTGCAGTAAAATGACAAACTGACAAATATATTTATAATTTCATCTTATAATTAGCAGAAAGGAATGAGTTTGCACAAAAAAATGGCATGAAAATTTACCACTCAAAGAAATACATCAGAAAAATATCCTCATGATGAAAGTCTAGAGTAATTTTATTGGAACAATACTATCACAAACTTTTCATATATAATTGAAATTTTTAAGAAAACTAATACTATAATTTTATGAAGTCGAGTGGGCACGGGCCCCCACTTGTATCCGTCGCTGATTTTTGGCACAAAAGAGATCCAGAAAGTCTACAGTTACCGATCGGGAAATTCCGATCGGAATCCCGACGTCTCGCCGGGCATGTTCCGGCCACCGGACGGCCGATCCGAGCCGTTCAAAAATTCTAAAAAAAAAACCGAGTGGGCTTGTGCAAAAATAAATGGCATTTGACATGTGTAAGTGGCCGATCCAAGCACTCCATTTTTGTGTTTGGATTGGGCTAAAATAGAGTGCTTAGATCAGCTACTTACGCACATCGGATGCCGTTTATTCTCCCATGGATCCACTCTGTTTTTTTTAATAGAATTTTTGGACGGCTCGAATCGGCCGTCCGGTGGCCGGAGCGTGCCCGGCGGGGCGTCGGGATTCCGATCGGGATTTCCCGATCGGTAACTGTAGACTTGCTCATCTCAGACGCTCGGAGGCGGGGGGGCTGCTCCCCCCCTTCCCGCTCCCCTTCCTGCTCCCCCCCCTTTCCGGGCCCACTCCGGTCTCGCTCCGATGATCGGAAACGTTCACTTTGTAGAGCTCGTCGAGTAGAACAACCATGTCAAAAATCAGCTTGATTGGATATCATTAAGTCCTTGATCGGAACCTTTTTATTTTAAAAAGAATGGATCCGAAACACTGAATCAAATCCATTGTAACCCATGGACCGAGAGTTTATGGGCTCCGATCAGGCACTTAATGATATCCAATCAAGCTGATTTTTTACATGGTTGTTCTACTCGACGAGCTCTACAAAGTGAACGTTTCCGATCATCGGAGCGAGACCGGAGTGGGCCCGAAAAGAGGGGGAGCAGGAAGGGGAGCGGGAAGGGGGGGAGCAGCCCCCCCGGCTCCATCTCAGACCCGGTTTGGAGTAGTCTTACAATCATGTTGGGCATCATCTTTCCATCTTTACCAATAAAGCTGCACGGTAACCAGTGTTCGTTCTCATTTTATTTTGTTCTTCTGCACTAATACCCTTGCAAAAGGAATTTTTGGGGGTTATCATTCCCTTGAACTGATGAACCACTAATCCCGTAATTCACAATGATTCCTCTTTGTTTAAATTTTCATTTCTTTGCTTTTCCACTCTTTAATTAGAATGTAATTTTTTCGAGATCATCACCAATGAGTTGGAATGAGTTGACCCCATCATGTATTAGAAACTATTTAAGCTGAGATAATATAGATTATATGATCCACATATCAGAATATAATCCTTTTTCTCCCCCTTCCTAATAATCAGATGCCCAAGCCTGCAGCTTACACGCACTTTGACTAATGCTAGAGTCTCAAAGTCAACAACCGGACAAACCGTTCATGACCCCATGCAAGGTTTGGAATGTTTGGCATCCGTGGTTCGAACCTTTAAACCTCGTAGAAGACAAACACTTATTAGCTCTCTCACGGCCTGGCTTAATCCCTTGGTTTCATATCAGAGTAGAATCAGATCATAGTCAAAGAGAAAAGCACAGTATTCCAGAAGGCAATTTTTTAATTTATTCATTTTTGTAATAGAAGAAAGAGATCATGGGGATTAAATTATTTTATGGGTCTTTCATATAGCCTGCTGAAAAATTTGTGGTCTTCTTTGCAAGATTAGTCCCATCCGGATTGTCAGGAATCGATTCTTTTTTTAAGGTTAAAAGAACTTGGGATGCTTCATTATCTACTCAAGGAGGACTATCGCATAGAAGAGTATGACTTCCAATCATCTCTATCGAAAATGCTCGTTTACATCTGTTTCTATGAAATTTTAGTGATAGTACAAAAAGAGTCTTCTAGCTTGCGGCTGAATTGCATGAGAACAGAGATACGTAGAAAAATGGGTCCATGTGATGTGGTTATTTATCATTTCATTTGAGTTTGATGATGTGTTCTTGAAGAGTCCCATTTTAAGAACAAGAAGTTTTCTATCCAAAAAAAAAAACGGCAGGGGTGGGGTTAAAAAGAAACCTAAAAATAGAAGGGTTTACCACTTTGTACCCACAGCTGACTTTGTTTGTTTTGAGGTCTCATAACCTCTAGGCATGGTCTCCAATAATTTATTTATTTATTTATTTCCCTTTACTCTAAAAAATCTTTCTCAAATCCAAACCGAATAGGATGGCCCCACATCTTTGTGTAATGAATAAGTAAGTACAAGTGTGACCACCCCACATCTTTGGCTACTAGTCCATCTGGGTCCATAAATTATTTTATCGCCTTAATTATGTGGGGCTTCAAATTACTCCCAGCTACTTCAATGAAGAATAATGATACATAGCATATTTAGCTCCCCTCCACACCCTTATCCTCCATATATATCCTATCAAACTCAATTACTTTGGCTCCATCTCGGATTCAAAAAAATTGTCCAAACCGTTCATCTCGCAGCTCTTGGATTCTAGAAAACGTGTGCCAAAAATCATCTTGATTGAAAAGTGATATCAATATATATGAACAAATCGTTTAAATTAAGTTGACTTAAGCTCAAAACTATATTCGCTATCCATCGTAAACGATTTTTTTTTTCATGCATCTACGATTCTGCTCAACTTATTTTTCGTAGATGTGTTCATGAATGCAAGAGGTACGAGATAAATAGTTTGCATATTTTTTGTGAGTCCAAGATGCAGCTAAAATAATTGAGTTTGGTGGAGTACAGAGGAGAAAGGGCATGGAGGGGAGCTTGAACCCAAATTGTCTCCATACAACTTCATCAGCTCTGTTGTACTATTTCACTTTGCCACATTTTTAATAGTTCCCAAATTTTGTTTCAGTTAAATATTGTGGATTCAATGACTAGTCCTCTTTTGATAAAAAAAATAAAAATAAAATGGACGGCACGAATCAATAGGAGCTCAGATTAAATCCAAGTCGTTGGTGACAAAATGGACGGTTAGATTTGCCGCCCTACAGCCCTTGTAGTGCGGGCTGTACGACATGATTTCCAAATTCTTTGTTCGGCTGTTGCAGATATATGCTTGCGGGTATTAATGGACCATAGTTGATTATCTAATTAATTTGATGTTGTTACTGCTACTTCAATTCCAACTCTTCTCCTAATAGAACTTTATTTCACTAGGCTTGGATGTTTTCATAAAATTAGAATGTGGAGAAAGCTAAGATAATCTGGAATAAGTGAATATTTAAGCCTTTTTTTTTTCTCTAAATTAATATTCCCTAGAATACTTCCAAGGGATACATGTGTTCTTGTATTGGGGGATACTTGTGGTTGGAAAGGTTTATTAATCCAGAAAAAGATTGTAGAATAATTTTACAATCTTACTCATACCTAGAACCGGCTTCGAGGTAAGCCCTGCAAACCCACGGGGTTGGGCAACCCCACCACGGGGTAACAAAATTCTATAGCCGGCCTTAACATGTAACTTTGATTTTTTTTTTGCCTTCATAAAGTGGGCAACCAAGTTTGCGGTCGGACTTGGGCAATCCAAACAGCGGGGCCAACACTGCTCACACCTCAACTATCTCCCTTCCCGGTCCGCTCAAAGGCAAACCATTCACACTGAAATTAGGAAATTTACAAGAGATTTCTCTTTTGCGACCTGATCCTAAGAGGTTAGAATATATCTAAGTTTACAATTCACCACTTGGTTCACCTCTATTGCCACTTGAGCTAACCCTGGGGGGTTTCCTAGAATTTTATGCGTGTTAGATTCAAATTCAAATCAGAGGTGTTAGCCACTCTCCAAGTTAATCTTGACCAGTCATTTTAAATCCTTGGTAATATTATGGGTTCTTTTTCTAGGTACCAAGAATTGCTCCTTGTGGGAAGAATACGGAGAGAGCAACTTCAAAATCATGTACTACTTTCCAGAAGGAAAAGGACAAAAAAACCCATTTAGAATACTTCCCAAGAAAACTTTACTAGTGTTTGTTTAGGTTCGAATGTTTCAAAAGCTAGGTTGTGGACATATACAAAACCTGCCCCACAAGTTACTACATGTGAACAAAGAACCATACTTTGAATGATTGAGAATTCCCTACATCAAAAACTTTCCAAGCAGTAGAGGAGTGAGTATTCATTATTAATGAAGCACCGCCACATAATGTTCTGCGGGCTGTGAGAGCCACACACTCGGTGAGAAAATTTGTAGTGGGCCGAATTTGGTTCAACTATTGGGCCGAACCCACCATGCTTTAGGTCTGCCAAAGCTAGTACCCCAAGCCCGTGGAGGCAAGATGGGCCGAACATTAGTGGGCCGTGGCGACAAACCGACCCGTTCCTTCTGGTCCCAAAGGGGACCTAGAACCCTGATTAGAAAGTGTCGGTCTTGACTGGCGGCTTGCCCGACCTGGATAAGGACCCGAGTGTCAATTGTAAATATTTATGGTACCACGTTCCAAGCATGTGGGATCAACCACGTCCATGTGCTGGCCAAACGTCACCATGATGTCATGACCGAGGTGGTTACACGTGAAGGGGATAAAACTTAAGAGAGGCACGCCGCTCCTAATCTGAGATCTTTTATTCATTGCTCCATTCTACTCCAAATACTGATTTAGGCATTGGAGTGCCTCCTGGATGACTCCAGCTTGGTAGCACTAATGGTTGTTCATTTTGCAGGCTACCTCTAGGAGGGAAAGGGAGGCGTTCGGATCTACCCATAGAGTCACCTCAAACCCCCACCTCCACAGAAACCCACACAAATGTATAATGAGAAGACTTTTGAAACATCATGTGGCAGAGCTCTGAGAACCAACTAATAGTTTTTCCACAGTAGAGAAATGCAACCCCTCCTCACTGAATACAAATGAGTGCTTCACTCCATAGTCATAAGAAGTTAAGACCCTTCCTTCATTTAATATATTACAGGTTGTAGTCCCCTACAAGGTTAGGCAGCTAGTAGTCCAATCATCATTTAATGTATGACCCAAGACCACACAACACCTCACATGGGTTTTCATAGGGCTATCAACGTTTGCACATGTGAATCATAGAAGGAAATTTTGAGAAATGGGAGCTCAAATAGGTTAAGACTAATCAGGTTTACCAGAGTCATCAAATTTGGAACACAAAAGCTGTAGTGGGTGTTTGAGTTGCTTGATCATTGCTGAAAATGTTAGAATTTGAAATTTGGTTAAAAAAAATGTCAAAAAAACAACTTTAGCTGGCCTAAGTAGAAATTGTCTTTTAAATATTTACCCTAAAACTATTTTAAAACGTGTTTATTAAACACGGTTTGACGAAATTAGTTGGAAGAGAGACTACGGGGAGAGACGAACTGAGGGAACGCAAAATAGGGTCAACTCCAGTTTCTAGCATTCAGTTCGATTCAATTTTGGGCCTTTTGTGGGTTAAAAGACTTGATTTTAAAAAAGTAATCAAAATTGTTCATTTCTTGGATATGCAAAGAAGAAAATCAACGTATGTAAGAATAGTTTCATTGGAATTTTGGTAGGTACATGAACCAATCACTTTTGTGCAATAAAACTTGGACGATTTAGCGTTCATATGATATTTGTCCGCTCTCTCCACTCAAAAACTCCCTCCCTCTCCCTCCACGCGATCACGAGTTCAAACCCATTTGCGATTGTATTAATCTTCACTATCTAGATGGTGACATATTGGTTCTTATAGGTTAATGTCTACCTCAAGGGCACCTCCCAGCCAAACATTCCACAATAATTACAAACCTCTATGGTCACACTCGTCACCCCCAATGGACCTGGCAGCATCCCCTGGTGGAAGCGGTGTCATCTGACCGCTTATATTGACAATCGACGGTTTGGATCTTAATCCGAGCAACGAACGATTCAAATTTTTATGTGTTTGAATTAGATTCGAGTCGTCCGTGCCAAGATGAACGGCAGGATCATCCACTCGACACTGTTGCCAAGCAAGGGCGCTTGGCAGCATCTCCCATTCCCACCCAATAGGGGTCACGGTCTTTTCTTAACCATTATTCACAACCCCCCCCCCCCCCCCCCCCCCCCCCCCCCCCAACCAAACCAAAAAAAAAAAAAAAAACCAATTTTGGCCAAAACTGGACCTTTCAAATGGAAGAGATACTAGAGGTACGGCGTGCCCTGAACGGCATGCTTGACCCATACTATATTTTACCATTTCCTCTGGCCTTTACTGTCAAAACAAAATGGTGCCTCCTTATCTCTCTCTTTCTTCTTCTTCTTCTTCCTCTTTCATCTAGAGAGACAAAAAGAAAAAAACAGAGAGAGAGAGAGAGAGAGAGAGAGAGAGAGAGAGAGAGAGAGAGAGAGAGAGAGAGATGGGTAATTGCCAGACCGTTGATGCAGCAGCACTGGTGATACAACATCCAAATGGGCAGACAGAGAGGAAGTACTGGACCGTGTCAGCTAGCGAGGTGATGAAACTGAACCCGGGTCACTACGTTTCTCTTATAATCCCGTTGCCCGAAGCCTCCAACGAAGAGAAAACAACCGAAAAGACCGTGAAATTCACCCGGGTCAAGCTTCTCCGGCCCAGTGATACCCTCGTTCTTGGCCGGGCTTACAGACTTGTCACTTCTCAAGGTTGGTTTGTTTGTTTGTTTTTAAATATTAAGTTTTTATTTTTATTTTTTATGTTCTCTAAAATTGCTGGTCAAAGTAAAAACTTGATTTCTAAATTGGGTTTTGTTTGTAGAAAAAATAATCAAAGAAGAGAAGTTGCAAAATCCTTAACCATACAAGTTTCTGATAATTTTTCTGCATAATCTTTAGACATCAGGTTATGTTCCACTAAGAAGAAGAATTACTTAGAAAACAAGTACTTATTTTTTGAATTAAAGGTAATGTATTTTGAGAGAATGATCTGTCTCGTAAAGTGAAAAATATGTACTTGAAAAATAAGAACCTCAGCGAAATATGGCCTAACTTTCTCTGTTTATTGCAGAGGTTATGAAGGTGTTGCGGGCCAAGAAGTATGCAAAAACAAAGAAAAACCAAGTAGAATCAAGTGAGAAGTTGGAGATGGATCCAGAGAAACAGAGTTCAAATGCTGAGTCAGGGGGAGGTAAATCTGAGTTGGAGAAAACCAGTCAGGTATAATTGAATTCATCATTCACTGCTGCCAGTTAGCCACTACCCATGTGGAAATTTTTTCTTTTTCTATGTGATTTCTGCACAGATTAAAACTTGTATGCTCAATATATCACGGTTTGAAATATCGGTGATACCTAATGTATAGATAGGTATAGGGTCCCGTTATGGCTGAAATTGAGGTTCGAAGGAAAATCGAACGGTGTTAAGTAACTGTGCCGACAGGTCCGACACCATTACTTAACAGGGGTTACTGACTAGGACGGCCATGACGGGCCGTTTCGGGCAAAATATGGCCGTTAGGCCCATTGCGTACAGGCAAAATATGACCATTACGGTGTGGGTAATTTTTTCTAGGGGTGTCAAATGGGCGGGTTTGGGTCAAAATGGGCAAGTTATAAGTGGGTTGGGTCTTTAATGGGTCATTGACCCATTTAGACCGATTAATTATGAGTTCAATTACCCATACCCAACCCGACCCATTTATTTAAAATCAAACCCGACCCGCCCATTAACCCAATTATCCACCACCACCACAACGCTGCCGCCACCACGCCACCCTCACCGCCGCTGCCACCACCATCACAACCACCACGGCCGCCGCCGCCACCACGCCACCCTCACCACCCCCACCACCACGCCGCCGCCGCCGCCACCACCACGCCGTACAATTTAATCTCTCATTCTTCTTACATTACATTCCTCTTGAATTTGAAATCCATTTCTCCTGAAGACAATGATCGAAACCACAACAGAAAAAAGGAAACAAACGAAAAGGGCGGGCAAAAATCACTTAGAAGAAGGACAACAGAAGATTTTACATTTTTAATACTCCTAGAAAGTCGTAAATGACATTCTCAATCTTCTTTTTCACTTCCTAATACCGAAAGATTAAAAAAAAAAACAAAAAAACTTAAGCATAAACAAATCAAACCCATCTTTAAGAAAGCTATTTTTCTCTCTAAATATTTTTCAATAATTTTATCTATCTTTCTCAATCGATTATCAGTCATTATATCAAAAAAAAAAATCAAAGATAGGAACCGAATAAAGGCCTCTCTCTGTTTCTTTCAAACACATAAACGCCGCCCTGTTTGCTCACACCCTCCTGGCCTCCTCCCTCCGTTCACACCATCCTTCCTCTGCTTTTCCGGCGACACTTTTCTCTCTCTCCTCTCCGAATTTCTCGTGAATCAGGACGTCGGAGCTTCTCTAGATTCCTCTCCGTTCGTAGTGGAGTATTTCTGTTTCTTTCTCTGATTTCGGAAAATCCACTGTAGAAGCACAAAGAAAAATGCCTGATTCAATGTTTTTTCGTTCAACGCACGAAATCGTTTTTGTATTGGTCGGAATCGCTGTGGCTCGATTGATGCCGTTATTTTGAAAGACAATTACCACATAAATACAAACAGCCGCATGGCCGTGGTGGTGGTGGTGGCGGCGTTGTGATGGGGGTGGTGAGGGTGGCGTGGTGGTAGTGGTGGTGGCGGCGGCATTGTAGTGGTGGCGGCGGCGTTGTGGTGGTGGTGGTGGTGGCGGCGTGGCGGTGGTGGCGGCGGCGGCGGTGGTGGCGTGGCAATGGTGGCGGTGGTGGCGCGGTGGTTGTGGTGGTGGCGGCGGTGGTGGTGGTAACGGCGGCGGCGGTGGTGAGACATTTTAGTTGGGTTTGGACCAATTGATGAAAATTTGGTAAAGGGATGAAAATTTTTCATGGGTTACTTTCATGCCCATTGGGTCATTTTAGTTGACCCAATTGATGCCCAATTAAGACCCAACTAATAATGGGTTAATTGGGTTTGACCCATTCTTACCCAACTATTAAATGGGTTGGGTGGGTCTATTTTTTAATTGATGGGTCTGGGTTTGTTAATGGGTCTGGGTTCAATTTGCCACCCCTATTTTTTTCCTATATTGTGCGAAATTTTAAAAAATTCACGTCTCCGGTTATTGATTCCAAAGAGTCCTCAACAGTGCAAGTGGCAAAGGAATCTCCCACTCCAGCTCATAACAACTAAATTAGTTACACTACCACTGTTGCACCTAGAAATCGTGATATCGCAACCGATACCGTTATGGCGATCGATATCTCGAAGCATGATATATAGACGCTCTAGTCAGTCATTTGTATGGACTTCGGATAGGTGCTGTGCAGTGAGCGCATCATGCTGCGCGCCTTCGAGCCATCGGATCGTGCATCCGACGGCTCGGATTTCATCTCGGCAACCAACTATCGAGAGCCGTTCATTGCTGAGATGAGATCCGAGCCATTGGATGCACGATCGGACGGCTTGGAGGTGCGCAACATGGTATGTGCAGCATCATCCCCCAATTGCATTTGTACTTGTTGAAATACATCCTCTAATCATGAATTTTGAAGAGAAATTGGTGCCGAGAAAGAATTTCACCATATCTGGTTTTCTATTATTTTCCATTCTCTTTCAAAATATCTCTTTCTATTATTTTCCATTCGCGTTGGAATTTCTTTACAAACTCATGACCAAACACAGCCTTTAGCTTATTCTTTAAATTTTTATTTCTTTAACAAAAGACACCCATAATAGCACAAAAATTTACCAAGTTGAAAGTTGCGCAGTGATAAGCCTCCCATGAAGCACAAACTCTAGGTGGAAACTATATTGGTGAGGTGACGGTTGATGGCTGTGATTCGGTATTTCACCTTTAAAAAAGTAGAGAAAAAATAGTTCATTGCACCGATGTTAGTTTCTAGGGTCTCGAAATTAGTCGACATTAACTGATTTCCATTGACCTTATAAATCGTTTTTCTTTCACTTTTGCTGTTTGGTCTAAGAAACACCAAAAAAAATGCATGAAACTAATTGGCTTCCAACCGCAACGAACTGATCCGTTGATTATCGACCGACATTAAGATGACTCATGACGATGCTGAAAATTTGCAGGCAATGAGACACGAGAGACATCGGCAGAGGAATGGATCGACGAATTCTGCTGCGGCCAGGGCAAGATCATGGCGTCCGTCCTTAAACAGCATCTCTGAGAGTGGAAGCTAGTCCCAATGTTGGTTTGGTTTTCAGAATCCAGAAACAGTACAGAAAAATGTACTATAATAAACTTCTTTCGTTGTTGGAAAACAAACCCTTTAAGCGTGAAAAACCTCAAACGGCAAGTAATTCCTTGGTAATTGTCATCGAGAATTTGAGATTTCCAATACCATCGTCAATCACAACAGTTGGGTGTGTCACCTGTCTTCAACTATTGTTGCCAACTAGTGTGTTGGTCTTTTTTTTTATTTATTATTTTTTTTATAAACGAGGAATAGTCCTACAGCCGAGTCACAATTGGATCCAACTGCGCACTCCAAACCTTGGGGGAACTAGCGTGGTCATGCTTCGTTTGCTCCGATGTAGAGAGATAACGCCCCAAGCGTAGGGCTTAATACGTCATTTGAAGCATAATAATCCGGAAGACCGGGATCGTACCCAAGGGAAAACTAGTACGGCTTGGTTGGATTTGTAGGAGTAAGTAGGGCTTTCGACTTTTAGCCAGTCAACTTGGTTTTACTTTGAAAGGTAGAATTAAAATGGCTAAATTAAGAATGAATTTTGATTTTTTGGCTTTTTGGACTTTTTAGGAAAATATAGGTTAGGTCTAGGAATCCTAGCATCGGAATCATGACGCCCCGTCGGGCTAAATCACACTTTTCACCAATTTACGCGATTTAAAATACACAATTGTAGGTATCTAAACCGGAAAATAGAGATTCGATTATTAAGCTAGCTCTAGAATTCATTCGATAACCACCTCGAGCGTCAGAGCTCTAAGCATCATGTGTGGTGAGTAGGCGACGCTCCTACCTACACATGATCAAAGAGGTTAACACCTCGGCGATATACCAAACGAATCCGATTGGCCACTCCACGTCGGATGCCGTAATTTTCAAATCCAAAAATTAAAGGCCCACTCGGTTTATTGGTGAAAAATACAATTTTTGCCCAAGCCATGGGATGCTAATCATCCCATGACCTAACCCCGGCGGGGCGTTGAAACTACTCACACATATCTAGAGAGATAAGAGCAAACAAAAATCTACTTAGCATAATTGAAATGCAAGACTAGAAGAAAATTAGCTTAAAAGATAGATCGGGAGCTAAGCAACAACTTTAATTAAAGCAAGAGTAGCAAAAGACAACTAATAAAGGCTGGAAATTAAGAAATAAGTGCTGAAAATGAAGAACAAGGCAAGAACAATTCAAAAAGCTGAAAACTAATCTAATCTAGATCTAAAATTATGGGTACATTTCTGTCCAAAACGTGCAATAATGACATAATGGGATATTTATACCGCTCCTGTTTTGCGCACGGAATATCCCCAGAGATGCTTCAAAGATTCTGCTCCGAAGGCCCTCGGTACCGATTGGATGAATTGGGTTCTACCGATGCCGAGATGCTTATGGCTGGCGTTGAAACCTTGCTAATGCCTTCGGTACCGATTGGAAATATCTTGCTCGATCGATACCGAGCTTCTTATCTTCAGCACTTCAGCTTCATACCTCCCAGCAGCTTCCACATATCTCCCAGCAGCTTCCACAGCACCCAACAGCTTTCACAGCATCTTATTTTCATTCTCTAAAGTTAAGTAAAGATTGCATTTTAAACCTTTCTTTTACCTTTTCTTTACTTTAATTTATTTAATGAAAATAAGGAAGTACCCCCATTTGGAAACAATGGCATTACCAGAATTTTGAGATTTTAATCCAATCAAAATGTTGACCCCCAGCTTTTAGTGTAAAACAGAAAACAGCACACTTTTCTATCGAATAAATGGCTCAAAACATGACCTTAATCTTTGAATAAAACCTTGCAATTTTGAAGTTGTTCTTAGAAAAATTCAATGATTAATTACCGCCATTTTTTATCTCGAAAATCGATACTTTTTCAAAAAGTGATTTTTTCATACTTAGACAGATTTTCAGGGGCCGATAGGGTCTTCATTGGTTCCTCGGGTACTTGGACGCACTCGGACCTTCCATGACGTCAAAACATGTCTTATTCGCACGATTTACCTGAAAACACTAAAAACAAATCTTACGAGTAAAAGCAGATAAAGATAACTAATTAACAATTAAATTAAACTAAATCTAGACACTAGCGCACCCTTTCATTACATTTCCGGGTGCTTATCAGGTCACACCAGTCACAGCCCTCCACTTACTATCAGGGTACTCACTCGATGGGAAATCGAACCCCTGACTAAGAGGAGTACTTCTAAAGTCAGTCATTCGTCCTTACCACTAGATCAACTCCTGAGTGTGTACTAGCTAGTGTGTTGGTCTTGTGGATGAGTTCTACTTTATTGAAAAGGACCCGGCTTCCCTATAATTAGACTGCAGAAAAGTCCTTGTAATTTTATCTGAATTGTCCATCTCGATAATCAATGATCTAAATTTAAAAAGATATATCCTTAGAAGTAGAAGGAAAAACTTTCAAAAAAAAATCTAACTCCAGCAACCTCCTTACAAACTTGCTAGTTTTATTTATTTGTTTTTTTCCCGGAGTTGGTACCAAATATTAGTTAAGTCATTTTTGGTGAAAAATCTAGTAGCAAGTTCGGCTTTATCAAACTTTGTCACCTCACCCTTCGCAATTGATTTGTCATCCCTCTTCTCATCCTTCAAATCAAGAAGAATTTACAATCATGTCAAAATAACACCAAGCGAAAGCGGATATTACTTTTCACAATGTAGCAATGTTAGAATATATAATTTTGAAAAAGTTTTGTTGACACAACGGATGAACTTGCTCTGATCATAGTAAATGCAAGAAAGTTACGAAACAGCATGATGAAAGTTGTCTGTCTCTAATTTTGCACTGGTTGCTCTTTTATGATGTCGTAGCTAAATCACGTAAGTTGTGTGACAGCTTTAAAATGAACAATCTATCACCAATGACTCTGGTAGGTGCTGTCAAAATTACTAAACCACGACCCGGAGGAGACTAGTTGACTCTTCAATCACAAGCAAACGTGTGACAGCGGTGCCCGCGAGGGGCAGGTCCCTTGGTCAAAACCCTTGCTCGAAGAAGAAAAATTGACCAACCAACGAGAGCGGGACACGCATGCAGACAGAACGGAGGAACGAAATCCCTCCATGGAAGATGTCCGCAGAAAGAAATGCAGCCGCAGAGTATCCGCGAGTCCTGCGGAATTTAAGTCGCATTCTCCCCCGGGGTGGTCTTGGCAGATGAACCGCACTCGGCGCCCGCGAGTCGCCAAGTCCTCATAATCTCAAGAAAGTTGTCGAAAGGCTTTCGGGGTCTTGTTGCGACCTAAAGGCAGGGCCCGGACAAAGCCCACGGAGAAATCACGGTCATTGCGGGTCGCGACTTGGCTCAAGTGGGAATTAGGGAACCTCTCGTGGCTTGGTGGCTTGGGGTGGAGGTATCGCTGCTGAAATTCAAGCCGTCCCGCGGGAAAGCTTCTGCGGGAAGACGAGTTTCTCCAAGGCCTGGAGGTACGGAAGGGACATGTGTCGGGATTTGATGGATGCGCCGTCCTGGGCCTGGCTCAGGCCCAGGTGCCCTATAAATACCTCTGACATTCTTAATGATTGAAAGAGGACCTTTTTCGGGAAAGGAGTGCGTGATCAATGAATTTGAGGAAAGGAGAATATTCTTCCTCAGAGAAAAGGAGTGACCTCACGCATTCAGATCTGGAAAAGGGCCAGACACCCACGGGAAACATAATATTGTATCCCCAGCTGAGATTTGCTGATCATTGACTCGCACGACAAGCCTAAGCATAACCTAACTTTTTAAAGACTTTTTGGTACAGTCTTTTTGGTTATTTTCTCATAAAATTTTACTAGAGTTAGGTCAAACTCTTACAATTTTACGACATTCATCTCGACGAGGGAAATCGAAAAAATTATAAAACATAACTTAAAGATTAAAAAATGCATATAAGAAGACGAAAAAGACTCGGACTTTTGGAAAAGACTTCAAATTGAAGCCCAAACAAGTTGTCTTTTACTCAGAGACAACTTGTGCAAAATAATATAGTAAAAAAATCCGTAAAAAGTTGAGACCAGCTAATAATTCAACACGGAATTTAACAAATGCAAAAAAAGTAACCAGACAAATACAAGCATAATAGTCAAGGCAAAAAATGGAAAATATGTGAATAGGTAAGCGATAATAGTGAAATTAACAATAAATGTAATAATTCCTTTTTCTTTTTCATTTTTTCCCTTACGTTGAGGTTGAACAAAATTTGGGGGAGGGTTTTACAGGAAAACACCCAAAACCCCACCGGACATCTCTCTCTCTCTCTCTCTCTCTCTCTCTCTCTCTCTCCAGTTGAAGACGGGCACCAATCACAGCTTCGTCGACAAATCAATCGGTATGTTTTCTACTCGTCGCACTTCTTTTCCGGTTCTTTCTCGGCAACCAAACAGGCCAGTTGACGGAACCCTGCCCCGTTTGGTTGCTGAGAATTGTGTAGGAAAATGAAACAAATCCAAGTAGTGAGTCATGGGATTACTGGAATTTAGGTATCGAGAAATCAAGAAGCAAAAAAACAAACGATTTTTTTTTTTGTCTATTGACGTTCCAATTGATTGGCGTGTTTTAGTGAGCAATGATAAAACGTTATGGGAAACCTAGAGAGATGCCTCATCATTTAACCAGTTCTATTTCTCCCGAAAAATGGTGAGATTTGATGAGAATCGGTGAGAAGTAAAATTGACCTGCTTAGTGTCTAGGAATACTGAACATAACAACATGCACAAGCACAATACGCTACATTGACTGTTGAAATGTTGTGCCAAATGCATGAATTGCTAGTTTTCAACTACCAATGAAAACACTACCACGTAGGCATGTTGTTTTACTAAACTTTCTCATTTTTCTATATAGTTTTTCATATAAAAGGACGAAGTAAAGGAGATGTCTCTCATGGTATTACGCCAGACAGACGCAAAATTTCAACCTTAAACATTAGGGGGAGATTGTATATGCAATATGAACAAACATTGTTGAACTACCGGGGCAGACTTATTTAGCAAAAATAGTTTTAGTAATCCTGGCACAATTTCATGGGGTGGGCGGTCACGCTTATCCAGCTGCCCCACGGTCTATCCTTGGGCTTGCCCATGGTTTGCTTTGCTCATCCATGCAGGATATTTTAGTGAGAAGACCATCGTATTTTCTTTTCTCAGCTGTAAGAGAGACTATAATCAATTCTTTTCTTCTCTAACCATGCATGACAATTGAGAACGGATTATAAAGAATTTATGCAACAACTCACTCAGACTTGGTTTATGACCCAAGTTTCATGTACTCTAATATGGGAAACAAAAGGAACAATAGAAGTATGTTGTGAACTACTTGAATGAATCTCGTTGCCTCCAAAATATCTAACTGTATTTTAGAATGGTATTCATTTTAGAAATTTCATATGCCAGAAATCTGGAGAATTTGGGGAAAACTGCATTGTGATGAACTGCTTGTTTCGTGCATGTTCTGCGGCTATACTTTCAAGGACTGGTGATTTTGTTGGTAGGAGTTCATGCTGTGGATTCTCTGTTCCCACATGGAAAACAAGATTGAATTATGTTGGTATTAAAACCGTGAATTTGGAGCTTTTGTTAACACGGTTGAGAGCTCAGTGCTATTCAACTGGAAAGGAAGGTGGAAGTAAGTCTCGTTCGAAAAAATTGGATCCTATACCAGTCATGGAAAAAGAGAAGGATGCGTTCTTTGTTGTACGGAAGGGGGATATTGTTGGTGTTTACAAGAGTCTTAGTGATTGTCAGGCTCAAGTTGGATCTTCGGTAATCTTTTTTTCCCATGTTTTCCAGTTGCCGTTTTTTTTTTATTCCTTCATGTGGATATATGAAATTATGACCTTAATGTGCTTTATTATGCTTTAACATGATTGTTTGGTTTTGATGTAAAGAAAAAAGCTTGACTTTATTGGTGAATGCTTAAAGTTGCAGAAGAGCTTCAGATTGCATGGGCATATCTATGACATGCTCTGGTCCATTAGCCTTGAGTGTTTCGTATTGAGCATACTTTTGTTGGTTTACTGTTAATAATGAAATGTTGTTGATAATCAAGAGAGCTGGTGCATATTAAGTGTGTGTGTGCAATCAGTCTCTCTCCCCCTCTTCATCTCTCTTTCTCTCCGTAGTCGAGTTGGGTGTCAGAGTTTTTGGCTGAAAACCCTCTTTTGAGTGCCAATAGAGTTGGGAAAGGTTAAGTCACCACTTTTCCATCCAAGGTATGAGTTTTCCGTCCAAGACATGGATGGAATGCGGGAATTGGCCTTAATAAGTAACGTATGGTTAGTTTAAGGGGTTTAAGGGGCAAGTGTGTGTAATTGATAATTAAAGGACAAAGTAAACAAAATTTGGATAGTTTAAGGGGCAAGTATATATTTTACTTTTTACCCTTCTGAAGTATTGTATAGCTTTTATAAGTTCTGAGCTTTAAATTCCAGATATTTGAAAATTGAATATTAGAATGAATCCAAAATAGAAAGTTGAGTCCTTTAACTTGAAAACTAAACCAATTTACATGCAGTTTTTATCCTGAGTGGGTTGATTGAGCATTATCAAAAACAGTTAAGTACAGATCTGCTGAAAATTTTAACACTCCAGTCCTTAGTAGGAATTTCAGGATACCCATATGTATACTGTTTCTGGAAGCTTTTTCGTGTTTCCATTTCCTGATCTGGTTTGCTTATATTATTTTTGAAGTGCATCAATGCGTTTGGCTATGATCGTTGTTTGGTCATTTTGAGTCTGTGGCAGATACCAGCATGCTAATATGTTCTGCTTGTATATATTTGTGGGTATGTGTTACTTGCTTCTTTACTAAATAATCCTTGGCAGCTATGGTAGTCTTGCTTTGTTTTCTGCATTAAGTTGCTATGGCTAAAGCGATGATCATCCCTCATTTTGTTTTCCCCCCACCCCCAATAGATATGTGATCCTCCTGTCAGTGTCTACAAAGGATACTGTATGCCTAGGGACACCGAGGAATATGTTCTTTCTTGTGGGCTCAAGAATGCTCTTTATTCCATCAAAGCTACAGATCTAAAAGAGGATCTTTTCGGTCCTCTTATGCCTTGCTTATTTCAGGTGAGCATTTTTTTTTTGTCCTTTGTAACAGATAAATGTCATTGTAAAAGTTTTGATTTCATTATTAGGGAGCTAATTAGTTTTTTGCATTGGAGTGAAGTTTTTGGACCGAAATGAATGTGCACACATTTGCAAACTGCGTGTGATGATGTGGTACTAGAAATCAATTGTTGTAGTTCATCCCTCACCATATTCTTATTTGATCATGTCCATACAAGTTTGAATTAAATTCCTTTGTTTTCTTTGTACCTAAGATCTGAGCAATGGGCGGATTTGGGACTAGCCGACCAGGTGTGCTAAACAACTGGTAGAACCAGCAAACTGATCCGAATCGGTCCAGACCTTGTGCTTTTGTCTATTTTGTTTTTATTTATGATTAACAGTGTGGTCTGGGTCTCAGGAAAATAAAAACTGTTGGTTATGGTTTGGTCACAGATTTGTACTAAAAGCACACAAAGAACAGACCCGAACCATTCTCTAGTTTTAGTCAATTTAAATGGGTAAAATATGTAGTTATGAAATTTAATGAATTACCCTCTTTATGTAAAGATAGAGGTAGTTATGCCTGTCTCACTCTATTGATATGCTCTGTATGCATTTTTGTCACTGGAGATTGCACTTATATTGTGATGAGACAAACTATAACGTGTATGTTGTGTATTTCTGCATTTCATGGAACCTAATTTAGAGGATATTTGAAAAATGGAATTCTATTTGTTTATCTTTCAGATGCTCGCACATGAAGATAATTTTTTGTTGGATTATTCTGCATTTGGCATAATTTTTATAGCATAGTGGGGCCAGACCATTCCATTTTTGTGCTTCAGTTCTGGTTTCGTTCCAAGTGTTCTATGGTTGGATTGTTAAGTAGTTTGGTTCTTGGTTTACCACAAATTCTGATCAAACCAGTTTGCTAACAGCCCTATTCAGGGCTGCTGCTTGAAATGTTAAACTTTGAACAAAATTGTTGGAGTGTACCTGATTACAAAACTCAGCAGCTTTTGATATTGAAGGATTACTCTATCTCTGAACTGGAGATCCATTTAAGAGAGTTAATGTAGCATTTTGTTTCAGCAACCATCTTCTTTCAGAGGAGAAACACCCGGCAAGGATTTAGTGAAAAAGAGGTCGCAGGGATTGCTGGGAGCAGAAATGTGGGTAAGTTTCGAACTTTTTTTTAAAAATCATAAACAAGAGTGGCATTATGGGATGTTCACTTTGAGCATGTTGTTATTCCCATTTGCATAGCAGAAGTTCAGCTGCATTGTATCCATAACCAGTAATTTCCGTAATGATTATCCACTAAGATATCGTAAATTCGTAATTGTAATTTCTTTTATGCATGTATTTCACAGTGATTGCACAAGAGAGTTCACTGTTTGATTTGCATCTTTTCCCCTTCGTTTCTAAATAGCTCTAAATCTGTGATACTCTGCTTTAAGATATGGTTTCAGACTGACCTAGTGAGATAGTTGGGCTAGGGGAAGAGGAAGACCTAAATGGACTTTGGATGCCGTGATACGAAAGGACTTGGGCTTACTAAATCTAAGTGAAGAGGTAGCCTTAGACAGAGCTCAATGGAAAAACAGGGTTCATATAGCTGACCCCAATTGATTGGGACACAAGGCTCGGTTTGGTTTATTGACCTAGTGAGATGGCAGGTTTCATATCATCTTTAGTAGTCAAGGACTTTTTCTTAGTAAAGTAGAAGGAATAGTTCTTTCGAATTGGGATTCTTTGATGATTGCGGGTCTGATTAAAGTAAAATAATCAATTTCTAGTCGGATTTACACTTTATTAATGAAAATTGTCTCGATGGAAGATGTAAGGTCAATGCAGAAAAATCTTTTCAACAGGCTGTTGTGTTGCACGGTTCTAGTTGTCTCTATTATGAGGATTTTCTTTCAAGTATAAGAAAAGAAAATGTGGATGAAAAAGAGAAGAATTCAATTGCTTCCAAGTGAATCGGGAATTCCGTAAACTACTCCTTTGAAGCAATCTAAACCACACTGTTCTACTCCTGCCTGAATTAATCTACTCCTATGATAGGAATTTGTTGGCAATAGCTTCTTAAACTACTAATCATACTCTTCTTTAGTCTTGTGCCGCCAAATGTTCTCCCCATAAGCCACTTTTTCTTTCATGTCCTCTATACGTTACTCGCATGTTTTTATAACTCCTTTCAACTCCCAACTAAACAAGAAGATGCAAGTGTCCTGGACATTTGACAATAAGGATAATAATAGAAGCAACAATGATAATCGTAGTAGTACTAATTGTAATTATAGTAATGATAAACACTAATTTATTATGATGCAAATACTGCCATATGGATGTGGCATTATATTTTTGGACCACCAATGCCACCTTGTCCCATCCACACCTTCTCTCTTCATTACTGTGCTTTGTCTCTGCCTCAATTACTGTGCTCAACACCTCTCTCCAAACCTCTCATTTTGAAGTAATAATAAACAGTGCATTGCCTATGGCCTCAAAGCTTTCTCTTAGCTTCTCTATCCATAAGATAGCTGAATAAAATGGACATTACTGACACAAAGCTCCAAAGAGGTTTAGTAGAGTTTTCTTGACTCCAAGTAGATTCTAGATATATGACAAACTTTAGCAGACCTTTAGCAAATTTTGTTTAGGAAACTACCTTCAATGAGAGAGTAAGAACAGCTATACAGCTTCCTATTGGTTTGTCAGAGCATTTGCACATGGTTAAGAATAGAAGCTGTTGACAGCTGCAATTTCCCCCCCTTTTATTCTTATTATTTTGGGCACCATGCATGATTAATGATATGACGTTTTGTGTTGTTGATCTTGTAGCCTGTTGTATGGCGCGTTGCATTATACAGTGTCTCAAACTTCCTATAGGTGCATGGTTATTGGGTGTTGTATGCTTTAGGGGTGATGTGTTGGCTTCACGCAGTTCTGGATTTTTATTGGTTAAGTGTAATTTCTTTTACAGGGAGCAAGTGGATTACCATCCTTCTCAGACGAACCCTTGAGAAAGAATATCAAACTAGAGCCTGGTGTCGTGACCCGAGTTCAATCTTCTGGTGTAAGTTGATGTTACCAGGATGGCTAACAGAAAGAAACATGACATGCCTAACACTTTAGGAATTGCAATTTGTTAGAGCTTGTCCCACATCGGGTAATAATCACCTCCAAAACTAGTTTATGAGCCTGGGTGGCCTCTCTACTCATTGCCAATTGGTTTCAAGTTGGATGGTTTAACACAATTAATGGCTTACACTGAGAGAAGATCTGCACTGCAAATTTTTGAATTTTTGATGAAGTTAATGAACGGAGGGAATTCCTATTGCCTTGATCCTTGGAAGTTAGAACAACAACATCAATAACAGTACCCAAATAATCCTCAATCGACGGATATGAGCGGGGGAGGACTGGACAAACCTAACATTTGGCAATATATGCACAAAGTGGCTGCTCCCAAAATGTTTTACCAGTGAAATAGTCCCCCTCTGTACCTGTAAAAGTCAAGGAACTCAAGGAGTTCAAATTGTACACAAAATTTCAAAATCTCTCAGCCTCAACTTAAGGTATGGTGAAGAACCCTATTAGAAGCAAGTGGAGCTTCCATGGAGCCAACAGAGGTGTGCAGCACATTTAGTTTCCAATCTCCTCCCCCTCCCCCCAAGCCTCTAGAGCAATCTTGGAGGATCAAAGCAATCCTTCTTAGTCAGTTATTTTCTTTTTGCGACTTGAGAAATTTCCAAGTTTCCTGTCAGAATCAGGTGATAAATCCAGTTGTATTCTGATACTTTTTATGGATTTGTTATGCATATAGACCTGAATTTTTTTGAGATTCCATGCAGCGCTCTTGTATTGTTGAGTTTGATGGTGCCTCAAAAGGAAATCCTGGTCAAGCTGGTGCAGGAGCTGTACTGCGAGCTGATGATGGCAGCATGGTACATGGTCCAGCATTTGGCGGTTTATTGGGATTTTTTTTCCCTTTTCCACATTGAATGTTTCTAATTCTGCTTTTTGTATAGATTTGTAGAGTGCGTGAAGGTTTGGGCATAGCGACCAATAATGCTGCTGAATATCGAGCCTTGATTCTAGGGATGAAATATGCACTCATGAAAGGGTTTACAAATATCCGTGTTTTGGGGGACTCCAAGCTTGTTTGTATGCAGGTTAATGGTTGGATTTCAGTATTTTTAGTATTTACTTCCTTATCTTTACTTGCTTTGACATAACAGAGGATACCTTTTCTTTTCTGGGATGAACTATGTACATAATTTTCGCCCGGAGAGGAAGTTTTCCACTGTTGATTAGACAATGAGTTGAATGACAAATCGTTGTAATAGGAAGTTGTAGCTTGAGTTCAGTGACAGTTGTGGATAGAAGGCCCTAACTTTTATCTCCTGTTTTGTTTCAGTTGTGCTGTCTTGGTTTATGATTCTGTTCAACATATTTTTTTTTTCCTTTTGTAGAGAACTTCTGTTCAGCTTAGTATTGTTGTTTCCTGAAAGCAACAATTTATAGGCAGCATTTTCCTGTGTGGACTTGTGGCTGCAGAATATGGAGAGTTTTAGTATTTTGAACTTCTATATTCTCGTGATAGGAAACATAAATTTCTGAGTTCCATGCTTAAATCCATTTAGTGCACAAAAAATTGCCTTTTCCCTGTTACTAGTTAGTGAAATGTTTCTTTTTCCTCGACTTTGTTTTGTTACGGAACAGATTCAGGGTTTATGGAAGGTAAGACACCAAAACATGTCTAACTTGTACGAGGAGGCAAAGAAACTGAAGGACAGGTTTCTTTCGTTCGAGATTAAGCATGTGCTCCGGGTAAGTAAAGTAAATTCTACTCCTATAGCGTGTGGGCTTTCTCTGTTCAGTTTTTTGTGGGAGTATATAATTCCTTTTAAATTTATTTGTGGGATTATAGAGTGGTAAATGACCTGCTCTAGGTTCCTGCTGCTGTTTCTTTTACGACATCCACTCTTCGCAATTTTTAACATTTATCTTTTCACTTTCAAAAGGATTTAAACTCGGCGGCTGATGCTGAAGCCAACCATGCTGCTTGTCTTGCTGGTTAGATGTTCATGTTATTTATTTATCAGAGCTGCTTTTTTTTTTTTTTTTTTTTCCGATTCAATTAGTACAGCAATGTTTACGAGATTCCACTGTTTCCGCAGATGGTCAAGTAGAGGAGATTGATGGGTAGTAAACGAATGGATGTAACAATTCATCATATCACAGAAACATGGACAATAATGGTTTACAATTGTTTTCTGAACTCAATGTTCATTCCAATGAAGCAGGAAGCGTCAACCATTTTGGAGGAATATTGCCAAGGTTTTGAAGTTGGTGCCTTGAGAGTTTCGTGCCCGTGATATCATCAGCATTCTTGAACTACTTTCAACAATTTGTCGTTGCCTTGTTGATGATGTAGTCTTCTGCGCTTGAGTTTGGCTGGCACCAGTGAAATAGGTTTCTGTTATTTAGTTTCCAATTTTTCTGTGGTACAAGGGAACTCAAAATATACCAGCAATTTGGAACCCCTTTGCAGAAGCTTATGAAGAAGTTCTTTGACTGTATTCCTCCAATTATGTAAACAAATGTGCCTTAGCGATCTCTGTTCTTTTTCCATTTGTCTTCCCTTTCAACTGCGCTAGCAAGAACCATTTCTTGTGATCGGTCATTGGAAAAACAAAGAATGTTGTTGGGAATCCTTCCTTTCAGGGTTCTGATGCGCAGATTATATAGAGATCCACCTCTGAGTATGCTCATTCGTTGGAACTGGGGTTGGTGCCGTCCCTCAAAAGGTGCTGCTGTCCCGGGCGAGCGGGGTTTGCTCCGGTTTTGTTGCCCCGGTTTTGTTTACGAATAGCTACCAAATGTAGACAGATCCCCCTCCCCATGATTAACACTTGCAATCATCCTAGATCTTTGTACCTTGGTCCTTTTGGATCTAAGTATGATTTATATATAGCTAAAGAAAAGTATTCACTACTAGTATGGTTTCGTTTATAAAATTTTTACCTTACCCAAAAAAAAGAAAAGTATTCACTACTAGTACTATTTTCCTTCCCAAATTTTACTGCATTACGAAAATCGTGTTAATTTTGAATAAAAAATAAAGTCTGTAGATCTACACATTTAAAAAAACTAATTCAGATAATGAGATATTTTACTTGGTACGAGAGTTAATGAAATTATGCAGGTAAAAGACTTTAGTTTTTCTTCAATAAATAAATGAATTAAAATTTAGGTTGTTGTTCAGAAATTACACAAATTGTCAAGAAATTAAAATTTTGCAACTGAAGTAAAGAGTAGTATTTAATTAATTAATTTTTTATGTGATGAGTATTCCATCGTTACACTCACAAACATTAAAATGTCTTTAAAATGGGGAAAAAAAAAACAGATGGGCCCATTATGAAAATAAAAACCATAATTCTACGGATTCAATACCCACACAACAACTAGGGTTGCAAATGAATATTGCCGCTTGTAGGCTGTAGCTCAGTTCGTTTGTGGAGTACTCAACACATAAACGAACAAGCTCACCCATCTGTGTGGTAATGGAAGAACAACCATTTCGAAACTAATCCGTGTTGTGGTGAAGTGTGGTGTCCCTAACATCATTCGGAAAAAAAAAAAAAAAAAAAAACCCTAGGAATCCATGCATCAATATAACAAGGGAGGGGAGGTGAGATGCCAAAAATTTATTCCTTCTTATGCCATCTTAATCCTTCATTTTTCACACATCCAATGGTCTAAAATTATCCCTCTCACAACCTAATTTTTGAATGGCATTTTTGAAAATATTTTATATTTTTAATGGCAAAAGAATAAAGTGTTTAAGGGCTGAGATAGAAACCAATCCAATGGTCACCAATGACTTGGGTTCAAAATTTGAGATATGGAGCAGGACTTTGAGTCATGCTATGAGTACTAACCGGGGGAGGGAAATCGTATCGATTGGCTGAGCCTGGCTGTCTTCGGCCATCGGACAGCCGATCCGAGTCGTCCAAAAATTCTAAAAAAAAAAACAGATGGGGCCCAAGCGGTAATCAACGGCATCCGATGTGAAAAAAGTGTGTTTAGATCAAGCACCTACACACATCGGATGCCGTTGATTCCAGCTTAGGCCCTATTAGTTTTTTTATAGAATTTTTGGACGGCTCAGATTGGCCGTCTAATGGCCAGAGATGGCCTGGCCCGGCTGGTCGGTACGATTTCCCTCCCCCTGGTCAATACTCATAGCATGACTCAAATTAAATGGCCCAATTCGAGTTAAAGGACATCTTTTTTCATCCATTGTTTGATACATTAATGGTTAATATTTAAAGTCTAAGGTCCATGAAATGACAAAACTACCCATTGACTGTTTAACCGTTGATCCGCGTTGACCCATAACGATAGGCATATCTATTAGCTATCTCTCTTGGTATATTTAGTGGTTCACCCCCCTAGGATTTTTCCATCTATTTTTAGTTTTTAAAAATAGGCTTATAGTTGGGGCTTAGGATTAGGGTTGGCATTTGGCTACCTGCCAACCCTAAACCCTTAGGCCCATAACGATAAGTATATCTGTTGGCTATTTCCCTTGCTATATCTGTTGGTTCACCCCCTAGGTTTTTCCATCTATTCTTAGGGTTTAGGTTAGTCAAATGCCAACTCTAAACCCTTAAGCCATAACGATAAGCATATCTGTTGGCTATCTCTCTTGGTATATCTATTGGTTCACCTCCTAGAATGGCAAACAATAGCGAGATGTGCAGATAAGAACCAAGTTGATAGCCCAGGGAGTACTTTGGACTGTCCAAATGAATTTTGGATTTTGAGTCCAATGTCAGGGCAGTTATGGACCCACCCCCGATGGAAACAGTTGAAAAGCCCAGGACAAAGGTGAAGGCCCGAGAAGCCGAGACATCTCTGGACTGAAGCCACTGCATGTGGAATTTGTGGTTACTCAGCTTCTGCGGCAATGAAAGCCCATTAGAGCATGTCCAGCAGTGTAGCAATAATTCTAGCCATTTACCATAGAACTCCCCCCTGGCTAGCCACCAAACATGTCCACCACCCAACACCCTCAATAAAAACCTCAACAAAGTAAAAAAATAAATAAATTCAGACAGGTGCATGACCAACACGCGCGAGAGTAGATTTGACACTCGCACACGCGTGGCCTTTTATCGGCACGTGAGAGCTCCAGTGACGTCAGTTGCCGAATGGGATCGGTGACGTTGAAATCGTCTCGATGATATCTACAATTCTTTGGGCTCAAAACGATTTTAAGATTAAGTCTCCGTTGAATTACAAATTTATCATTCAATAATAAATTCAGGTAAATATATGTTTACCATTAGAGATGTCTTACCCATATCAAGCTTCTAATATAGCTAGTTGTTCCAAGCTTGTGCTAGCCAATGAGTTAAAACTATGCATATACAGAATATGTATATGGCTCGCACGCTCATTCGAGCCAAACCATTAATGGCTTGAGCTTGGCTCGTTAGTTGAACAAGCTAGAAAATGCGGCTCGAGCTTGTTTATTTACACACCGAGCCGAGTTTGAATGAGCCGTCCTCAAGCCGGATCTATTCATTTGCTGCCATACTCATGGCCATTGGCCTCTAAGATGATTCATCACCATAGTACCCAACACATATCCAAAGAAAACGGATTGTCTATACGATCACAAACCATAAACGACTCCTCGAACCCACAGACCATAAACGACTCCTCGAACCCACAGACCAACCACCTCACAAGACACAGCGACTATGAACACAACTGGTCAACCAACGGGGACCACAGAACCACCAGACAACCCCTCAAAACCCACCACGGAGATGGAGGACAAGGTGCAGGGTGGACTCCTGAATGTCGTAATCAGCCAGAGACCTCCCGTCCTTAAAAGAATAATTAACGCAAATTGCTAATCCACCCCCCCCCCCCCCCCCCCCCCCCCCCCCCCCCCCCCCCCCCCCCCCCCCCCCCCCCCCCCCACACACACACTTTTCTGGTAATGCCCCCGCCTCTCTCTCTCTCTCTCTCTCTCTCTCTCTCTCTCTCTCTCTCTCTCCTTTCTTTCTTTCTTACAGTTGGCTTTTTTTCTTTTCTTTTTTTTTCCTTTTCTTTCCGGTTTGGTTTTTTTTTCATTTTATTTCCTTTTCTTTTTTTTTTTCCAGTTTGAATTTTCTCTCTCTTTAATATTAGATTCAAGTCTAATTCTAGGTTTTGTAAAGTAAATGAGAGAAAAAAAAATGTTTCAATTGATCGTGTTTATCTGACTGTTTTATTTTTCTTTTTTTTTTTGTCCTTTATAGATTAAAAAATGTAGTTACGAAAATAAGTGTTTCAATTTTCAATCCGTTTGAACCAGTGCAAAGATGTTATTTTTTTGATCATTTCATCCTAAATGGTCGTAATAAATTTTTGGCTCCAGGGCATTTCAATGAACACCCTAAGAGAGTCCTGAAACTAAATAATGAGTTTTAGAGTACTCGTTGAAAGGCCATGAAACAAAAAATCATTAAGATTACAATTAATGTTCGGGAACTAATTACGAAATGTATTTTGCAAACGACATACTAATTCAGAATACAAATGTTATATTTAGGATTATTTTTTTTTAACTATAGTAGAATTTAATAAATTTTTTAACTAATACCTTTCAACGAGCACCTTAAGACTCCTTATTTAGTTTAAAGCTCTTAGGGTGCCAATTGAAATGCTTTAGAGCCAAACGGATTGAAAATTGAAACACTTATTTTTTTAAGAAGAAATTAATTAGACATCCTCTTTACTCAACTTATTTAGGTGTCCATCCTATAGATTTTAAATACTTATGTTGACATCCTCCAAATCCATTATTACCCACTATACCCCTATCCATCCATATAATATATATTGCCGTATATATTATTTCCCCATTTTGATTTCCCTATATTTTAGGTTTCCCATCCCCACCGTTTTTAACTAGTCCTACAATCTCTCAACTTCAATATGTCCCCTTCCCTATTTTCACGTTTCTCATCCTCTATTAGATCCATTTCAAGCAGTAAATAGGATGGAATTCTAAAATATCTCGTCCACTCCCCCATTACTGATATCCCATGTCTCGAATTTGAGTTTCAAACTTCCAAGCTCCATTTCAAGCAGTATTAGGATGGATTCCTAAAATATCTCATCCACTGCCCCATTTGTGATATCCCTTATCCCGAATTTGAGTTTCAAACTTCCAAGGTTGGTTTTTGGGACCTATGAATAACGACATTCAACTTACAATATGTACTGAGAGAAACTATTTCAAATTGGGAGGAAGCATTTGACGTTGGGAGAAATCATTTGAAGTTTGAAGAAACACTTCTTTGTTTACCAGGTATGAAATCCCCTAACCTTTTGAAGTTTAGTTTTTTTTTTTTTTCCTCCATCTTTTATTTCTTATAGTTGTAGTTTACTAGCTGTTCACGAACACACGACCGGGCGCTGCCGCCGCTGACGGGATTTTGGTAGTTTGGTGGTAGTTGGTGCTTCATATGAATTAAAAATTTAGGAAGAACTTTATACATTCACTATATATTTTGGTCGTTTGTTAGATTCACATTTGTCATGTTTACTAAAATGACAGCGTTTCCCGACTTAAACAGTACTGTTTTAAATTGGAACATATTCATATCTGTACGTATCAAACCCATCACATTCGGTTGACTCATTTATTTTTGTATTTTGTTTTGCAATGGCAGTACACATTTGCAATGGAAGGTGGATTGATATTGGTTTGTAGGTACAATGAGAAGGTTGCCGGCATAATGATTAACAGATGAATGAATTTTGGACAAGTGATTCAGAAGATATGCAGTAGGTGGATTGATCTTGATCCAAAGTCTATTATGTTGAGTTACTCACTCATTGGAGGGTTTTATCATAGATTTGTGGGTTTTGATCAAGTGAACCTTATGAGTTTTGATTTTCTCTGTACTGATTAAATGGTAATTTGCAAAAATTTGTCATGATTTTTATGACGTGTTTGTAGCTAAAATTTGATGTATTATGTATGGTTGATTTTCATGACAATTTTGCATAAATCTGTCATGTATTTGTAAGATAAATTTATGTCATGATTTCCATTATAGTTCTGCAGAAATTTGTCATGATTTTTTGGGTAATCAATATGGATCTCTAATGTTATCATGTTTGTCACTAATGTTTGCAAATTC
The DNA here is from genome assembly GCA_014282245.1 of Rhododendron simsii. Classification (NCBI taxonomy): domain Eukaryota; kingdom Viridiplantae; phylum Streptophyta; class Magnoliopsida; order Ericales; family Ericaceae; genus Rhododendron; species Rhododendron simsii. The sequence goes on from CM024964.1 coordinate 6,044,462, forward strand.
ATCATGTTCATTAGTGTTATGTAAATACGGATTATCATGTTTGTCATGATTTTTATAATGTGTTTGTAGCTGAGAGAGAAGATTGGGAAAGAGAGAGAATTAAAAAGATTAGGTGAGAGAAATATTTGAAAGATTGGAAAGAAATTTGGGATAATTAAAAAAGACCCGCAAGCCATGACAAACTTTGCGAGAACTACATAAAACAAATAAAACCATGAATTAATGTGGTTTTGAAATTGCAACTTACTGGTTTTAGCCATTAAAACCATTGTTGATCGTTGATAAAAGTCACCGCCTAGGGTTTTTGAAAAAAGGTTGACGGAATGCTTCAGTGGGTAGTGTAGTTTGGACTTTCGGGCCGACCAACTCCGATGGTTGATTTGCGTCTTGGTTTTGATTCACTTCGCCGGAACGGGGTGTGTAAACAGCCGACAAGATGGATTTGCCGTATTTTTTCCCGTTTCCCCTTTCCTCTATTTTTCGCCGTCCTCTGTTTCGTTTCCCGTCCTCTTTTCTTTCGTTTCGAACCAAAATGCTACGAGGATGGGAAAGGTTAGACGTAACAGTACTTGTGGGACCCGTACCAAACTCATGGTACCAGGACTAACGGGATAATATTCATCTACATCTAAATCTAATGACTACAGGACCTCTACCAAACAACTTTATATGGAATATTATCCACTAAATTTGTTTAAAGGAAAAACACATTAAAACATAAAATAAGGGCAATTTGGCCATTATTGAAATTACAGGATGCCAACATAAGTTTTCAAACCCTACAGGATGAAGACATAAGTAACTACAATGGGGAGGACTCCTATTTAAGTACCCCATTATATTTTTAATATATATATATAGGAAAAAAATTAAAAAAAATAGTCGGATTAATTTTTAACTATATATTTTAATATATAAATGGTTTAAAAAAATAAGTGTTTCAATTTTTAATCTGTTTGAATCGGTGCAAAAATATTATTTTTCTAATCATTTCATCCTAAATGGTAGTAATAAATTTTTGACTCTAAGGTCTTTCAATGGGCACCCTAAGAGCTATAAACTAAATAAAGAGTCTTAGGGTGCTCGTAGAAAAGCCTTAAAGCTAAAAATTTACTACAACCATCTAGAATTAGATGATCAGAAAAATAACATTTTTGTACCGGTTCAAACGAATTGAAAATTGAAACACTTATTTCTTTTACACCGTTTATATATTAACAAATATAGTTAAAACATCCTAATGTTTTTTTCCTATATATATTAAAAAATATTATTAAAAAGATAAGTGTTTCAATTTTCAATCCAAATAAAGAGTCTTAGGGTGTTCGTTGAAACGTCTTAGAGCAAAAAATTTACTTAGCACAATCAGGATCCAATCCAAGCACGGACTCAAATTATTTTGGCATTATCAATTTCCTATTTTAAAAGTAGAGAAAATATGTTAATACTGGTTAATGTTGTACTTAAACATATTCGTTTTTTTTATATAGATTTTTGAAAGTATAAAAGATATGTTAGTTTGGGCTCGGAGCATTAGTTTTAAATATGGTATTGTCGTGGTTAATTGAAAATGGAATTTGAGTTAATTAAAAAAAAAGGATAAGAAGGGAAAATGGAAAAGGAAACAAATAAAGAAAAGAATTGAAAATTATAAAAAAAAGGAAAAAAAAAACAGAAGAAAGATTAAAATTGGAAAGAAAGGGAGGGGTACTAGAGGGACAAAAAAAAAAAAACAAAAGGGAACGGAAACTGGGGGGGGGGGGGGGGGGAAGCAGCCCTCATAATTAACCTTTAGCTAAATAATGGGTCATCCAAAAACAAACAAAATTTAACACCCCCAGCATTGTCAACATGGCCAAAACACCTCTAAGATTCGGTTTGTCCTTCGGCTCCTTGTCCTTCAGCTCCCTCCCAAAGAACATGAACCTCTGCTGATCCGGAATCCCCTCCTTATCCTGGATCTTGTCCTCGTCATTATCACTCGTATCAGAACTTATCTGCCCAGTCAAGGTCTTGCCAAAAATCTGCTTCCCAATGCGAAGGATTGACCCCTTCTGGACGTTGTAGTCCGCGAGGGAGTGGCCGTCGTGGAGCTGTTGGCTGGCAAAGATGAGCCTCTGCTGATCCGGGGGGATCCCTTCCTTGTCTTGAATTTTCACCTTGACGTCGTCGATGGAGTCGGAGCTCTCCACCTGCAAAGTGATGTTCTTCCCGGTAAGGGTTTTCACAAAGATCTGCATCCCACCACGGAGACGCAGCACTAAGTGAAGGGTTGATTCCTTTTGGATGTTGTAGTCAGCTAGGGTTCGGCCGTCCTCGAGCTGCTTACCGGCGCAGATGAGCCTCTGCTGGTCCGGGGGAATTCCTTCCTTGTCTTGGATCTTGGCCTTAACATTATCAATGGTATCAGAGCTTTCCACCTCGAGGGTGATGGTCTTGCCGGTTAGGGTTTTCACGAAGATCTGCATCTGTAGGATTCAATCAACAATCAAGTCAGAAATTGACAGCCTTCAAACAGAGAATGGAAATCAGACTTTCGTAGCAAATAAACAACAGATTTTACTCGACCGGGCATACTTGAATTGAAATTCGTAACAAATACATCAAAAAAAAAAAAAAATCCTGAAATCAGCAGATCTGAAGAGTTTTTCCGACCAGACAGATTGCAGATCTAGATATAGCAAAATCGTTTGATCCATGGACAGATCTAACTAGGGAAAAACCGTTCGATTTATTAATAGAGCTACCTAGAGAAAAACCGTTCGGTCTATTCACAGAACTACCGAGGGCAAACTCGTTTTATTCACAAACAGATCTAGAAAGAGATATGCTAAGTGTAAAGAAAATAGGTAAAGAAAAAATCTTAAAATATATGTGAACGGTTCAGATGCACCGTACACTGAATCTAGGCCATTCATGTACACTTTAAGAGTATTTTCTTTGCCAATTCTTTTTTATACCTATCGCTCCTCGTCTAGAAAAAAACGAATTCATTTGATTCAACAACAGATCTTGAAAAACACGAAATCGCTTGAATCATTAACAGATCTAGAAAAAAGCAAAATCGTTTCATTCCATTTAAATAACAGAAAAAGCAAAATTGTCCGATTCAATAACAGATCTAGAACAAGTCAATCTAAACGAAACACACAAAGAAGAGATGAACAAGAGAACGGAGGCAGGAAGAAAGCCGCGTACCTTGAGAGAGAGTTGAGGTCTCATTTCGCTTTCTTTTTAAATATAATAAAAATAAAAAATAATTTTTTTACATTATTTAAAGATTTCAATAAGATTTATTAAATAATAACTATATTGGTAGAAAAATTATTTATGTAAGGAAATTGAAATCTACACTCCTTTTTTTAACATCTACACTCCTTGTTTTGGTCTTCTAGCAAAAAAATTACATACACTTTCAACACTAAAATCCAAAAAAGGGAGTGTAGATGTTAAAAAGGGGAGTGTAGATTTCAATTTCCTTTATGTAAACATATAATTTTTGACTTTAAAATTATCTTCCTTTTCTAAAAATTATTTTTTTGAAACTGGAACGCGTTTTTATAATTCAGTGGACGTTGGAGCAATCAGTCCTAACTGATGGACTACTTTTTCGAAATTTATAAGTAATGAGGAGAACATTAATTCCTAAGACATGGTATTTCATTATTTATCAAGACAAAAATACCCCTGATTGATATTGAAAAATACTTTCCAAGACACCATTGACGTCAAACTCCAAACTCCATTGACGACGATCTGGATCGACTCCGCCGATGCCGTCAACGACCTCCTGCACCTCGTCCAAATCTGGACTCCCACCTCCAACAACAAGGCCTTCGCCGCTTGCTTAATTCGTTTTGCTTCTTAAAATCAATTTCCGAAGAATTCAAATCCTATCTCCAACATTTTGTAAGAAAATTAGAAACATGGGATTAACCCACATCCTTCCACATCCACAACCCAGATTTCCAAATCCAGTGGCACGGACACCTAAATCCCATAAAAAAACTCCAATTTCTTACAGTTGCTCAATTTCCCAAATTCTCTCACCCAAAACAGGGGAAGACCTTTCTTCCAAATCCAAAAGCTTCCTTCATAAATGATTTTGGAACTGCACACCAAGAGAATACAACCGGATTGTGAGCTTTATGAGTTCTAATGGTTTTGTGTCGTTTGCAATGAGATTGAAAACGGTCTAGGTGGATTATTAGTGAAGACCAATCTTTCTTTTAACCTGGATCAATTCATATTTTTTTAGAGAACCTTGTCCCCATTGTTTGAGGTATAAAAGAGCATATCATTAATTATAAAGGACTACGTTAGGTATTAGTAAAGACTAATATTTTTGTTAACATGGATGAAGTCATATTTTCTGAGAGAATCTTGTCTATTCTGAGGTATAAAGAGCAAGTCATTAGTTATAAAGGACTACGTAGACTATTAGTGAAGACCAATCTTTCTTTTAACCTGGACCAATTCATATTTTTTGAGAGAACCTTGTTCCCATTGTTTGAGGTATAAAAAGCAAGTTATTAATTATAGAGGACTACGTTAGGTATTAGTTAAACCTGTCACGCCCTCGATTTTTAACATAAGTAAACAACCAATTCAAGGAAGATTCTCGCATAATATGGATAATGCCAAAAATAGGATTTCCCACCTGTTTAATTACAACAAGGTCCACAAGTTTAAGAGATTACAACTTTGGCACCATGGCCCAAATTTAAGTTAAGTATATGTACAAAGTCTCATGTATATTACAAAAGTTTGTCAAAAGATCAAACAACGAAAAATCAGTTACAACACCATCTCTGCCCAAAAGTAAACCAATACAAGGATGGATGAGTAACTAAATCATATTAGCTTCCAAAAAGTCTTTGTTTCCGAAAATGCCATGTCATGCAACCTACTGTCCTGCGTTTGAACCTGAAAAGAAGGATTTTGTTGAGCTTTACAAGCCCAATAGGAAATTCTCTACAAAATCTATATGTAATGAGATGAAGAGCATGAATGCAGCAAACCAAATTTAACATCAAATCCAAATAAATGTAAGTTAGCACCATTTACAAGATATCACAACATGCTCATACACATATGCACACACACACACACACACACACACACACACACACACACACCTCCCAAATAATCCTCCACCCTTCTTGAAATTGTGTTTCCACACCTAGCGACACAATAAACACCACTCCTCGCAGCATTGTGTTTCCCACACCTTGCGACACAATGTACTCCACCCCTTGCGATATTGTGTTTCCCACACCTTGCAACACAATATACTCTCCACACCCGCTTCACATCAACAACCAAACACGTCACATATAACTCACAAATCATAACACCCAAGTCCATGATACTATATTCAAAGAATACGCAATCCTCGAGTCACAAAACATTTCATTCAACCATTTACGGCAAATAAACACTTAAAATCAAGCATAATCATCACAAAACATGTAGAAGAAGAGAGAAATCCCTACCAAAGTGGGTTTTGAGCAAAACCCTAGGTCCACTAAGAGGAAAGGGCTCAAATCTTCCAAGAACAAGCTACTCCCAAGCTTAGGTGCAAGATCTAGAGAGAATGGAACCCAAAACATGATGAATAAGCAAAGATCAACAAGTGATTGAGAGGAGAGAGAGAAAAACGTGGGTGAGAGCCAAAAAGTTGGAAAAAGAACACCAAACTTACCTCTTGTTCACCAAATGTGAGATTCAAGTGATTTTGAGGTTGGAAACCCTTGGATCTTGAAGATTTGAGGTTGAAATCAAGAGTTTTGGGTGAGATTGGAGTTGGGTAGGTGAGAGGGGGTGTTTCTAGGGTTATTTCGTGGGTTTTGAATGTGGGAAATGACAAAATGGGGTATTTATAGGCGTCTGAAATGCGTGCTGAAAATCGCAGAAAAACACACTATGTACCGGTACAGGAAAATCCTGTACCGGTTCAAGAGCCTTCACACTATGTACCGGTACAGGAAAATCCCGTACCGGTTCAAGAGCCTTCAAAATGCCAAAATTTACGAGTTCTGGGCATTATGTACCGGTACAAGAAAAACCCGTACCGGTTCATGCTGGACAGAAAAAGAATTTTTTTGTAACTTATACCAAAATCAACCCTACTTGTTACCAACACCTCCAAACATCATTACAACATCAAAACTCACCTTTTATCATTCTCCAAGGGTCCGATACACCACAATTAACATATATCCGTACATCCCACAAACAAATACACAACTTTATTAATAATTTCGATTCCTTTCAAGTATTAAACGATTTTCGAAACTTTAATAATTTACGGGCCTCTACAATCCATCCTCCTTAAAGAAATTTCGTCCCGAAATTTACAATCCAAGTCAAACATACTCATGCATCAAGTAATCATGCTCATATCGCAACACAAGTCATGAAACAATTAAGCTAACACTTATGAAATTGAAATTCGGAGCTCACATCGATTCAATTTGAAAATAATTGCGGATACTTCTCCCTAACTTCGTCTTCCCTTTCCCACGTCGATTCTTCCTTCCCGAGATTGCTCCAGAGAACTCGCACTAATGGAATGGTCTTACCCCTCAAAATTTGGTTACGCGAATCTAGGATACGTATCGGTTCTTCTCCATAAGATGCATCGGCTTCCAACTCTAGTTCGGACCACTCTAGAATGTGTGATGGATCCGGCTCGTACTTTCGCAACATCGACACATGAAACACGTCATGAACGCCCGATAATCTCGGTGGTAAAGCCAATCGGTATGCCACTTCACCGATCTTCTCGATGATATCAAACGGCCCGATAAAACGCGGTGACAGCTTGCCTTTTCGACCGAAACGAGATAGTCCCCGGCGAGGTGATACCTTAAGGAACACATGATCCCCCACTTCGAACGATAACGGTCGGCGACGATGATCGGCATAACTTTTTTGCCTACTTTGCGCAGTTAGCAACCGTTGACGAATCACTTTGACTTGCTCGGTGGTTCTCTTTTGCGCTTCAAGAAGCCGTCGACGAATCGCTTTCATACTTTCGGAGGTCTCATTGATCAATTCCGGCCCAATTAACGTAGCCTCGCCCAACTCGGTCCAACAAATGGGTGATCGACACGGCCTTCCATACAAAGCTTCATACGGCGCCATTTCGATGCTAGATTGGTAGCTATTGTTGTACGCAAATTCGACTAATGGTAGATGATCTTCCCAACTACCCCGAAAGTCCATAACGCAAGCTCGAAGCATATCCTCTAGAATTTGGATCGTTCTCTCAGATTGCCCATCTGTTTGAGGGTGATACGCGGTGCTAAATAAGAGATTGGTGCCAAGAGCAAACTGCAGACTTTGCCAAAAACGCGCGGTAAATCTTGCATCTCGGTCCGATACGATGGAAACGGGTATTCCATGAAGACGGATAATCTCGCGGATATACAAACGGCTAAGCGTTTCAATCGAATCTGAAACTTGAATTGGTAAGAAATGTGCAGATTTGGTCAATCGATCGACTATTACCCAAATGGCATCATGCCCCCTCGGTGATCTCGGTAAACCGGTAACGAAATCCATAGTCACGTTCTCCCACTTCCACTCGGCCACTGGTAACGGTTGTAACTCCCCCGCGGGTCGTTGATGCTCAGCTTTCACTTGTTGGCACGTAAGGCATTTGGATACGAACACGACGACGTCCCTCTTCATTCCCGGCCACCAAAATTGTCTACGCAAGTCATGATACATTTTTGTTCCACCCGGATGTACGGCTAACGGTGAATGGTGAAATTCTCTTAAAATTTCCTCCCGACACGATATGGGTACGAACAATTTTCCTTGGTATTGCAGCCCTTGATTGGCATGAATCATCCACCCCTCTCGAGCCTTTCCGCTAAGAAACTTGGTGCGAAATTCTCCTGCTTCTTCATCCTGCTGTTGGGCCTCAATTACTCGGTTCGATAAGGTCGATTGAACGGTTAAGTTACATAAGGTGACTCCCTCTCGAACTTGCTCGAAATGCAAGGCATAGGCGCCCAAATCGTTTGTCATCTTCCACTCATGAATGGCTAGGTTCGCAAGGTGTGTCGATTTTCTACTTAATGCGTCCGCTACCACGTTCGCCTTTCCCGGGTGATATTGCAACTCAAAGTCGTAATCCTCTAAGTGCTCCATCCATCGACGTTGTCGCAAATTTAGCTCCTTTTGAGAGAACAAGTACTTCAAACTCTTGTGATCGGAAAATACCTCAAATCTCTCACCGTAAAGGTAATGGCGCCAACTCTTTAAGGCAAAAACGATGGCCGCAAGTTCCAAGTCATGGGTAGGGTAGTTCCGCTCATGAGTCTTCAATTGTCGCGATCCGTACGCTACCACTCGCCCCAATTGCATCAACACGCACCCCAATCCCTCTCTCGAAGCGTCACAGTACACGGAATATCCAACTCCTCGTTCAGGCACAATCAATACCGGCGCTGTTGTCAACCTTCCCTTCAATTCTTCAAAGGCCTTCTCACACGCATCACTCCAAACAAAACGAGTCCCCTAACGAATCAATTTGGTCATAGGAGCTGCCAGACGGGAGAAATCAAGGACAAAACGCCGATAGTAACCGGCCAAACCCAAGAAACTACGAATTTTGAATACACTCTTCGGTCGTTGCCAATTCATTACGGACTCTATCTTCCCCGGATCAACGGACACCCCATCCTTCGATACAACGTGACCCAAAAACTTGACTTCGGATAACCAAAACTCACACTTGCTAAGTTTGGCATATAATCGGTGCTCTCTCAAGAGTTCAAGAACAATAAAAAGGTGGGTTTGATGTTCCTCCTCCGAAGGCGAATAGATAAGAATGTCGTCTACGAAAACGACCACAAAACGATCAAGATAGGCACGAAAGATGCGGTTCATTAGATCCATAAAGGTCGCAGGTGCGTTCGTCAATCCAAAAGGCATAACAACAAATTCGTAGTGGCCATAACGAGTACGAAAGGCGGTTTTTGGAATGTCTTCTCTCCAAACCCTCAATTGATGGTAACCGGACCTTAAGTCGATCTTGGAAAAACACGTTGCACCTCGAAGTTGATCGAATAAATCATCGATTCTAGGCATAGGGTACTTATTCTTAATGGTGACACGGTTTAATTTTCGATAATCGATGCACAAACGAAGCGACCCATCCTTCTTCTGTGCAAACAAAGCCGGTGCTCCCCACAGAGACGTACTCGGACGGATAAAGCCCAAATTCTCCAATTCTTGCAACTGAGTCTTCAATTCCCTTAACTCGGCAGGCGCGAAACGATAAGGAGGTACGGAAATGGGGGCGGTGCCAGGAAGTAAATCGATGGTGAACTCAATCTCTCTCTCGGGTGGCAAACCAGGTAACTCCTCCGGAAATACATCCGAAAAATCACAGACAACAAGGGGCAACTCCCCACGTGCGGACACGTCCTCATTTAAGACCAAGCTCGCTAATAGGGTGTACACCGATTCTCGCTCCCTAGACCCACACAGATATGGCTCTAGCGGCTCCCGACGCTCCCCAAAGAACTCAAAACAAGAACCCCCAGGTGGACAGATGCGGATCCGACGCTTGAAGCAATCTATGGTAGCGTGATATGTAGACAGCCAATCCATACCCAAAATGAGGTCGAACCCCGACATATTCAACACAATGAAGTCAAAGGTAAAACGACGATCTCGAATAATGAGTTCACAATTCCGACAAATACGATCTAACGGCGACCTACCTCCTATAGGTGTGTCAACAAACAACGGAGGACTGATACTCTCGATTTTCAATTCCAATGCACACGCGAAAGATGCAGCAATGAATGAATGTGATGCTCCAGAATCAAATAATACTCTAGCAATTGAATTAAACAATAGAAAGGTACCCCTCACAACTGAAGCCTCAGGGGTTTGAGAAGTGACAGGAGGTGGTGGAGACGGGATTGCAGAAGTGATAGCAAAGGCTCTACCCTGAGTCATCTGACCCTGAACATGTCCACTCCGCTGACCTGAACCCTGTGTAGGCACCGAAGAACTCGCTCCTTTCTCACTCTGTGATCCCTGAGTTGACATGGTCTGACGATAGTGAGGCTGCTGCTGCCTTTGAGTGCCTCGAAAGGATTGCCGACCAAAACTCTGACCACTCCTCGGCTGCTGCACTGAACCTGACTCACTTCGTGTTCTTTTTCCCAGTGGACAGTTTCTCGCATAATGGTCATTCCTTCCACAAGTATAGCACGTACCCAACAACCGCGGACACTGTGCACGGATATGCCCCACCTGACCACACTCATGACACACGATTTGAGGCTTATTCATATTTCCCCGAGTTCCCAAAGAAAAAGATGACGGAGGCCTAAAGTTCGATGGACTTTGTGAAGCTGACAATTGATCCCGCTGCCTTTTTCTCCCTTGATTGCCAAAACTCCCCGAAGAAGAGCTTACACTCCCTACCGGTTGCCTCGGTTCCCAAGCCTTGGTATTTCTCGACACTTCCCTAGGAGTCTCAATACTCCTTGCACATTCCACAACCTCGGAAAACCTCCCTTTGCGTTGAGCCATAACGAACTTCTTCACAGTTTCATGTAACCCTCTCTCGAACCGCCTGCACTTCCTTTCCTCGGTAGCCACCAACTCTGGTGCGAAACGGGACAAAGATTGAAATTTCAAAGCATATTCCGACACAGTCATATTTCCTTGTTCTAACTTCTCAAACTCCTCCCTCAATTGGTCACGACTAGTTTCCGGAAAATATTGCTCCTCGAAGAGCACTTCGAACTCCGCCCACGTTAAGTTTTCCACGTCCGGCTCATTCGCTTGAGCCGCGGTCCTTGCCGCTCTCCTCGCGTCCTTTCTTGATTCCAAAATTGACTCCCACCATTCATTCGCTTCCCCGGTAAGTTGGACGGCCACAATATTGACTCGCAAGTCATCCTCTATAATCCCAAGGGCCCTAAAAAGCTTTCGGATCTGAGCGAGCCAATGATCGGCTACAAGAGGGTCACTGCTCGACCCATCGAACGTTGGTGGATTTCTACGACTGAATTCTCTCATCGCTAGCAAGGCACGACTGTCTGCACCTTCCCTAGGAGCTGGGTTTAGAAGATTTGCAGCCGCAAGAGCCGCAACGAAATCCCTAGCAAAAGGATTCTAAACTACCGGTATTTCCTCTCCCTGACCACGTCCAGCCTCTCCCCCTGGATTCCCACTCGGATTCTCGCCATGAAAGCTAACCTCATCCTCAATTGGCTCCCTTCGGCCCCGACCGCGACCACGGCCTCCCCGACCGCGACCACGACCACCTCGACTCTCGGCCTCACCGGCTCTAGCACGTGTCCTTGGAGGCATCCTACTACAGGTTATAAAGAAAGAAAGATTTATCAATAACAACATCATCATCTTATGAGGTCAAGGCCTCCAACTATCCCAACTCGGTAAAACAACTCTACGCCATTCTACCATACGGAAATGCAGTGCCAAGTAATCCAAATAATGTCAATGCACTCAAACACATATATGTTTATGCAAATGGCGTGACTTTTGAACCCATGAGACTAGAAGTCTCCCCACGGTCACAAAGTATTCAAACCTAACCGCTCTGATACCAATTTGTCACGCCCTCGATTTTTAACATAAGTAAATAACCAATTCAAGGAAGATTCTCGCATAATATGGATAATACCAAAAATAGGATTTCCCACCTGTTTAATTACAACAAGGTCCACAAGTTTAAGAGATTACAACTTTGGCACCATGGCCCAAATTTAAGTTAAGTATATGTACAAAGTCTCATGTATATTACAAAAGTTTGTCAAAAGATCAAACAACGAAAAATCAGTTACAACACCATCTCTGCCCAAAAGTAAACCAATACAAGGATGGATGAGTAACTAAATCATATTAGCTTCCAAAAAGTCTTTGTTTCCGAAAATGCCATGTCATGCAACCTACTGTCCTGCGTTTGAACCTGAAAAGAAGGATTTTGTTGAGCTTTACAAACCCAGTAGGAAATTCTCTACAAAATCTATATGTAATGAGATGAAGAGCATGAATGCAGCAAACCAAATTTAACATCAAATCCAAATAAATGTAAGTTAGCACCATTTACGAGATATCACAACATGCTCATACACATATGCACACACACACACACACACACACACACACACACACACACACACCTCCCAAATAATCCTCCACCCTTCTTGAAATTGTGTTTCCACACCTAGCGACACAATAAACACCACTCCTCGCAGCATTGTGTTTCCCACACCTTGCGACACAATGTACTCCACCCCTTGCGATATTGTGTTTCCCACACCTTGCAACACAATATACTCTCCACACCCGCTTCACATCAACAACCAAACACGTCACATATAACTCACAAATCATAACACCCAAGTCCATGATACTATATTCAAAGAATACGCAATCCTCGAGTCACAAAACATTTCATTCAACCATTTACGGCAAATAAACACTTAAAATCAAGCATAATCATCACAAAACATGTAGAAGAAGAGAGAAATCCCTACCAAAGTGGGTTTTGAGCAAAACCCTAGGTCCACTAAGAGGAAAGGGCTCAAATCTTCCAAGAACAAGCTACTCCCAAGCTTAGGTGCAAGATCTAGAGAGAATGGAACCCAAAAACATGATGAATAAGCAAAGATCAACAAGTGATTGAGAGGAGAGAGAGAAAAACGTGGGTGAGAGCCAAAAAGTTGGAAAAAGAACACCAAACTTACCTCTTGTTCACCAAATGTGAGATTCAAGTGATTTTGAGGTTGGAAACCCTTGGATCTTGAAGATTTGAGGTTGAAATCAAGAGTTTTGGGTGAGATTGGAGTTGGGTAGGTGAGAGGGGGTGTTTCTAGGGTTATTTCGTGGGTTTTGAATGTGGGAAATGACAAAATGGGGTATTTATAGGCGTCTGAAATGCGTGCTGAAAATCGCAGAAAAACACACTATGTACCGGTACAGGAAAATCCTGTACCGGTTCAAGAGCCTTCACACTATGTACCGGTACAGGAAAATCCCGTACCGGTTCAAGAGCCTTCAAAATGCCAAAATTTACGAGTTCTGGGCATTATGTACCGGTACAAGAAAAACCCGTACCGGTTCATGCTGGACAGAAAAAGAATTTTTTTGTAACTTATACCAAAATCAACCCTACTTGTTACCAACACCTCCAAACATCATTACAACATCAAAACTCACCTTTTATCATTCTCCAAGGGTCCGATACACCACAATTAACATATATCCGTACATCCCACAAACAAATACACAACTTTATTAATAATTTCGATTCCTTTCAAGTATTAAACGATTTTCGAAACTTTAATAATTTACGGGCCTCTACAAAACCCAATCTTTCTGTTAACATGGACCAAGTCATATTTTCTGAGAAAACCTTGTCTTTATTGTATGAGATATAAAAGAGTAAGTCATTAATTATAAATGACTACGTTTGGTATTAGTAAAGACTAATCTTTCCACTTTGATTATAAATGACTACATCGAGTATAAAAGATATAGAGTTGTTCAAATCAATATACAGTGGAACAAAGGGCAAAAAGTGTGGGCATTAATTGGGCATATTAGTTGCCCCTTGTTTCACTCATGAGACACTTCCGGGTCAAACAGAGCGAGAAGGAATTTCCAGCCGCCATGGATGGTGGTGGTGGAGCTTGAGTTCATGGGGTTTGGAGTTTGAGAGAAGTTTTTAGATAGGGAAGAGGATTGATGGGGTGTGGTGTAGAGGTCATGGCGGCGGAAAATGGGAAAAGAAAGAAGAAGAGGAAGTGATTTGGGTTATGGTTTCACATGAGGATATATTAGACATTTTACCTGGCACATTCCATGTTTTTTCAATTGCTTTTCTCCCTTTCATACCAAGAGCAATTTAATGAAAACCTATTCATGAGTTGGGTATTAGTTGCCCCAAGGCTCGCTGAACTGTAAAAATCCCATAACCAAATGAGACATGTGGTGTGGTCGTTTCCGCTTGCTTCTTCGGATTGCCTCTCTCCATGCTCCTCCGCGTAACCTATACCAAGGTGAGAGGTGGTGGTCCACCCTTCGCCCCTCCGACGGTCAGGTTAGTATACCGGAGAGAGAGAGAGAGAGAGAGAGAGAGAGAGAGAGAGAGAGAGAGAGAGAGAGAGAGAGAGAGAGAGAGAGAGAGAGTACTTTAGGTGGGTGTGAGAACATACCTTACTCTTGGGCTCTCTTCTCCTATTTATAGGACAGGGGTACTTGCTCCCCAAGCCAGGGTATGCCCAACACGTGCTTGTGATGTCACCACACACCGCCCCTTAAGCTTGATGACATCTCTATGACATCTTGCATACATCCGCCTTAGATCCGAAAGCCCGTAGACACTTCTAGAACCCGCTGGAGGGGCATTCCCAATGGGGACCACACCTCGGGTCGGACCGTCATTGGATACTTGGCCGACCCGATAGATCGACAAGAACCCCGGGCATGGGTCTCTTACTGAGCGACTCAAACCGGAGGACCCTTCGGCTTGGTCCTCCTCCTTCGCTCGACTTTACTCCATCTCGTAACGCCCTGAGCGCACTGAGTTCGGCCTACCGTGGCTAGCCCGATCCACCCTCATGGTTGCTGGGGTCCGCCCCGAGGCTATGTTCGGATTTGGCCCACCACAAGACATGAGGGATGCCACAAGATACTTAGAATTTATAGTTTAGAAAAAGAGAGGAAAATCATTGTCATACATCGATATCCGGCTTTTAGACAAGAATAAAAACTACATAATATAACATACAACATAACATAACTCATCTAGTCCCCAATTATTGAGGTATGGGTGGGGGATGTTGGAGAATAGATCTAACAATTTGATAATATATGCACAAATTGGCTGCTATCAGAATACCACTGAAACAGTGGCCCCCCTAAACTTCCAAGAATCGAGGAGCTATAGGGACGTTTTGCTGCAGAATCATACCCCCATATCAAAACCAAAATGATATCAGAGAGGGCAGGTCTAGATACTCAAATCAATTTATGTACATATTACCATACTTTCTTTATTAATAGTCCATAGTATCGGTATGCACAACAGACATAAATAAGAACTAGCCAAACAAAATTCACACTCAAAAGTTTTTTTTTTAAGGAGTAATTCACAGTCAAAAATTTAGCGCGGGCACATTTTCGGTTTTAGGCTTCAGTATCTGTAGGATTGCAAGAGAACATATATCATGCATGGTTCCTCTAGGTTGAATCATGTCTCGTAACACATGCTCTTTGGGAACTTCAATAATCCAAGCTTTGTAGTATTTACTATTTAGCCATTGTGTAATCTTTAAAATCGAAACAACATCTGAAAGTTCATCAGTAACTTAGACGGCTGAGTTCCAACTCTCTGCATTTCACACTCGAATTGACATTTCATTTCGGCCTGAGATTCAGGGTTTCCAGAGAAGATTTTGCTGGTACTATTTTTTCCAAGACTTGTTTGCAAAACATCCTTTCTTCAGTTTTGCGATATCAGTAGTGTCAGTTTACTGTTAGCTTAGGAGGACAAATTTCTGCATGATGTAGTTTCTAACGCTAGCCTCTCTGCTTATTGTAGGGAAGAAGGTGATGTATGACTTACTGGTCAATCGAAACCTGGATTATGCTTATGTACATCATTCTGTGGATTCACTAGCTTGGATATTCTAGAACCATGATGTGGAATGAACAATTTTATTTTTTTCACGATTCACTATAGAAATCGAACACAAATCTAGACACATTAGTCTGTTAAGTCAGTTATGAATTTTGACTCGGTACAATTTTGTTTTATCGGATTTGACCTTTTCTACCATATGTAGTATTATCTTGTGCTTGAAGTTCAGCATTACTCAGTTTGTGAAGGTTTGATGTGGATGCAATTTTGGATGCTCCTGGTTTGATGCAGTTTTGTTTTCTTTTGGATTGGAGAGTGAAAATCTTGATGCAGTACAATTAAGGGTACTCGTGTCATTTTCAGTTCTTTAGTAGTATTAGGATCCCTATAGCTTTAACTTGTCCTAGCTGATAGACTAGTAAGTACCATCGGAGGTGGTTGCCAAGATGGCAAATATTGTGGTGGTGAAATTCCCACAAGCACATGGTCGCGAGTTCAAATCCCGCTTGCGGGCAATGTTGTGTGGTTTTTGATTACATGTTCTTAATTGGGATTCATCTGTCAGGAATCTAATCATCAGTTTTGCAAAATTAGTTTATTAAATTGAAATTCTTCGTTCTTTGTTTGATGCCTATTTAGTTGGAAAGGTACCAAACGACAAAAAATTTCTCCAACACATTACCCCACTTCAATCTTTCCTTACACCCCAAATAGCAAATTCGTCATGCTAATACGCCCAGCTCTTATTGCACTCTAAAAAGCTTCAAACGATGAGAGAACCAAACCGTCCCTTTCCTTTAACGCCTTTCTTGTCCTCGAAGTTTTTGGTTGCCTCAGATGTGAAACCTTCTCCAGTTCCTTGTCTGGATCCACCCCTCGGATTGGACTCTTCTGGCCAACAGAATCCTACTCTTGTCCTGCTTGAGGACTGCATCACTCAAAGTAGATGATGCCTCACCAGAATCGCAAAAAGAACCCTTCTCACTTTTTTTTCTTTTGAAACACAACCTCTGCTCCTTTAACAACCAAGGGAGAGGAAGGAATAATAGCAACAGGTCCTCAACCTCTACTTCACAATTACAAAAGTCATTTATTTGTACCTTAAACTACTTTAGATCTTCCAAATTCCTTGTTCACTTTTGCTTAGTGATAAAGAAAAACTCTTTCTCGAAAGAGAAAAAGAGAAAGACTCTTGCCTATGTGCATATATATTTATGTGTAGTAGTTACTCTGGTGCGGAACGAGAGAGAGAGAGAGAGAGAGAGAGAGAGAGAGAGAGAGAGAATGGGGGGAGGGGGGGGGGGGGGGGGGAGGCTCAATGAAGCAGAGATCAAAGTAAACTTAAGTTCGTTGCACAGAGAACCTGAATACGATCTTGATGGAGCTGTGGTGAAATGTTTCAATTGGACTCCTCTACATGCGGCCGCATCAAGTGGGCAACTAGAGCTTTTCCAGCAACTGTTGAGTAGCAGCCCAGAGCTTGCCGATGCTCTAGATTCGCAACAACGATCGCTCCTTCACTCGGCATCGGCCAACGGACACATTGGGATTGTGAAAGTATTAACAAAGGCTAGACCAGAGATGTGCCTAGCTCGTGACCGAGACGGTGCAAACCCGCTTCATGTTGCAGCTATGAGAGGAAAGGTCGAGGTCTTGGATGAGTTGTTTCAAGCTAACCCCCATGCAGCTCGAGCATATAGGGTGGACAGAGGAGAAAGAGAGACTATCTTACACATATGCGTCAAATACAACCAGCTACAGTTTCTACAAATATTGTTGGATAAATACTTTAAAGGTGAGGAGTTTGTCAATGCCAAAGATAATGCTGACAACACCATATTACACCTTGCTGTTGCGGATCGAAGATTCCAGGTACGTTAGGATCACAATCAAGGCTTTAGTTTGTCCTCAACACTTTTGAAGAATGATAATTTGAGACCAAATGTGGGGGTACTTCTTATATAGCTTATTTTGTGATGAATTTATGAATGTTTCTAGGTCTGAAAAGTCAGTAAAGAACGCACTAAATATTTTTGGGTAATTTTGAAAAAAAAAATGAATATAATTTTAAAACAACTCAGAAATGAAAGGAAGTAGCCAAAATATTAAACTGTTTTGGGTAATTTTTATTCTGGTGATTCTTTTGAAGTTTTTTTTTTAATCAAAAAAATTTAATTTGTTTATTTTCTCTCATCAAGACATATCATATTATGATAATATTTTAACCAAAAGTCACAAAAGAAAAAAGCCAAAGTCAAAATTTTTGGTAAAATCAAACTCTAACTCATTTATTCTAGGAAACGGAAACGAACATAAATTAGTAGTGAATGATAAGTTCAGAATAAAAAGAAGAATATTTTCAGTGAATAATGGCCAGATAGCTTAAAATGTTTTACTTTGAAGATGTGTATGATGTCGAAACTGTTATTTGAAAAACAAACTATGAATCCCTCGCATCTAATGGATGTTTCAGATTATCGAGCATGTTCTCTGCCACACGGAAATACATGTCAATGCAACAAATGAAATCAAAAAAACAGCAATGGACATTCTACTTCTTGGACAGAGAAGAGGAACAGAACCAGAAGGAGTAGACTATGATATTCAAGCCTTACTTCGAAACAAACGTGCTAAAAGAGTCAAGGATACCGTCGATCCTACGAAATTACCAGAGAGAAAAAATGCAATTATGGTAGCTGTTGTACTATTGGCAACCCTAGCCTTTCAAGCAGGGGTGACCCCTCCAGGCGGTGTTTGGCAAGACGATTCAGATGGGCACAAAAGTGGAGAAGCTGTGATGGCTTACAATCATCCATTTCTGTTCTGGTACTTCTCCGGTTTTAATATAATCGGATTTGTCGCATCTCTAGTCACAATCTGTTTGATCATGATTGAATTCCCCTTCAAGACAAGGACACATTGGCTGTGGATTGCTTCACTTATGGGCGCCACAATCACATCCATAGCAATAACGTACTTAATTTCTCTTGCTGTGGTTGCGCCTGGACCGAAACCGAGCAACCGAACAGTCCTTCACATTGGTGGGATTCTAACTATAACTTCGGTCACCATAGCAGCAGCTTCTTTCCTATTGTGCATGATAGCAAGAACTGTGCGCAAGAGAAAGAGCAGAAATAACGCCGTGGATCCAGCTTCAGAAAACGAGGCGAATGTATGATTTTTTCCTGTTCTTATTGCATGAATTTTCATGAGCAATTCAATAATCATGCATGCTCTGGTGTTTAATTTAAAATTGTTGTGTTTAAATTCAAGGTTTGCAAGTTATTGTAATAAAATTGGATTGTGATTTGCGAGTAGTAGTACTCCTCGTCTTTCCCTTATCATTCTATTGGAATGCCCTCCTATTGATTTGGCATTTTCTTTACCTTTTCTTTTAACACTGAAAATTTCCTTTTCACTATACGAATACTCAACAAGTAAAATAAAAGAAAGTTGAATAATAATAAAGGATGAACACAAGGATGTAAGTGAAAACCCCCTTAAAAAGGGTAAAAAATCACGGGAGGAAATCAAACCACTACAAATAAACATTGTGCAGTTACAAAACGATCTTAACTAAAACAACCGACCGACTGACTGAAGATTGAATTGCCAAATCCACGTATACCACACCAAGTGGTTGATTAATGCACAAGGAAGTGGCACTTGAATCCTACAACCGTGACTGAATCCACCACGTAGTCCTCCGAGATACTTCTAGAATCCACTAGAAGAACGATGCACTCGGTAGAATCAAAGTTTGATAAGAGCTCTTGAAGTTATTCTGAAAATCTGATGACCAACGGATCATATGTTTACTCCAAGAGACAAACTAAAATCTCCCTCAGGTATTTCCTCAATTTTGGAGCAAGAGAAGAATTGCACTCATTTATTCGGTCACTTGGAAATCCCAAAAGAACCGTATATAAATAGATAGAAAAAGTATGGCAAGTTGCTTACTTAAGCACCGGTGAAAGCTATATTGGAGTTGCTCGAGCACTAATTCTGATGCATGTTCTCATATTTTTTCACCCATTTTTTCTGTGATCCCCTTTCTTTGTAGGTTCTATAATCCTGAAATTTTCTTGAAAGATTTGATTTTCTTAACAAACTCTACCTTTCAATTACACAATATAATTGATATACTACTTCTTAAACAGACGCTCTAGAAATATAAAAGAAATAAGTTAGTTACAACCTAGCAATTAAGGGATACAAAACAATGAGAATAAATTCTATCCAACATGGTTTCCACCACTACTAGTGGGCCCTATAAGACTTTTTGTTTATTATAATATGAACTATTCATTTTGTAAGGTACGTAGGGTAGTATATCGATGAAAAAAATCAGTTTGATTGGATATCGATAAGTATATCGTAACTTGTATTTTGGTTTATAGAATGGATGGTTATAGATTTTGAAGTTAAATTGTCTATGACTGTCCATTTTCTAAACCGAAATTCGATTTTTAATATATCTTTTGATGTCTGATCACTGTAATTTTTTGCGTGAATATATCATTCTGCGGGTCCTACAAGATAAACGGTTCAGCTTATAATAAAAAATGCTTGGTGGGGCCCGTAATAGGTGGTGGTGGAAAACCAAGGGTTTCCACCTCAATTTTATCTCCAAAAAAATGTGTTTTTGTCATGAGATTTGTCAAAAATATCGACCTTACAATCTCCCTTTTTACCACTTCCATGACAAGGGAAAGACTACAATACACACCCTTTATTTGGGTGTGTATGTGTATCATATCCACCCCCCAAAATGTTATGAATTGTAAAGAAAATGTTACGAATCATATTGCTAAAAAGTTACGAATCGTATAAAGGTTACGAAATACACCAAGATGTTATGAATCATAATGAAAATGTTATGAATCATACTTCTAAAAGGTTATGAATTCTAGAACAAAAGTTACGAAACATAATAAAATGTTATGAATGAACCTTAAAATACAGACATAGCATTTTATGAACCTTAAAAACACACATAGCACATTCATTGGGCAACAACCAACATAAAAGAAGTACGGACGTACAGGCAAAAACATAGCATAAGTCTGAGCAAATATGAAACTACCGAAGAGAACGAGATTGAGTGAGGAGAACCCTCATCTCGGTCATGAAGGAGGCAAACTGAGCTGCATGTTTGGTTAGTGCCGCTTGAAGGTGAAAAAGTTGCTTGCCTTGGCGCACTTGGTCTTTGAGAATCACCTCAAGCAATATTCATAACTACAAAATCTGGCCTCAGTAGTTTTTGAGAGAGCAACCTTAATGTTGTGTGATTTTTGATTACATGTTCTTTATAGGTGATTCCTCTGTCATCAATCTCAAGAATGGCTACGGTGCACATCTGGAGTATATAAAAATGTTACGCCTGTCAATAGTTAAGGTTACGCCTCTCAATGGTTCTTCAACACGAAAGGGCTATAGCGAGGAAATTTGGCGAGGAAAATGAATTTCGTCACTAAAAGTACATTATCTGCGAGGAAACAGATTTCCTCGCTAAAAGACCGTTTCTAGCGAGGAAAACAGATTTCCTCGCCTTTTTTACAACTTATTAATTGTATATATATAAATAATTATTAATTATGTTCATATGTATAGTTGTAATATCACAATGGTAAGACATAATCAACTACATAGATCAATACCATTATCAAATTTATTAAAATAAAAATTAAAGCAATAAACGGAAAAAAATAGTTTCCTCGTCAATCATATTGAATTGGTGAAAAATCTTATATTTGTCACTTTTCTTATTCTAATTAGCCCATAGTAATGAAAAACTCAACAAAAGATAATAAAGTTAAAACATCTTGCCCCTCAATATATTTTCAAAACATCTACATAAAATACACTATTTCACAAAAAAAAAAATACACTATTTCATATCTATTGTGCATTCACCCTGTAAAGAATATTTTGTGTGAACCGTTATTGATTTTTATTTAAACCAACTTAGATGATTCTAATGGCATTCATTTATATACATATACATATTGTGTGTGTGTGAGAGATATTGCATAATTTAAAATTTTAAAAAATTCATTAAAGATGAATTTTTTTTTAAAAGTATTGTCTTTTGTGCTTTTAGGATGATCTAATCTGAATATTTACAAATTTTGTTCAGTGATGAAAAAAGCTGAATCTATAATACCCTTTGTTACGCTTGTCTTTCATAATCTCTCACTTATGACGACAAAATCTCATTCCATAAAAGCTAAGGATAATTCCATCAAAAAATTAGAATAATGACATATATTATTAGTCCTTCAAAAATTATTGTCGGATACGAATATAACATGTTTCAACAAAAACAATTGTTGTGCTAGCAAAAAATTAAATTTGTTCAAATAAATTTTAAACACTATAAGAGTACAAAAAGTTGAAAGGCCATAATTAATGTTGAATAAACTAATTTGGAAAGGTGAAAGAGATGCAAAAACATAATATATAAAAAAAAGTTCACAATTTTACAAAGAAGTGCAAAGTGGTGCAGTGGATAGGTGTTAGGTGTCATATACAAGAGATCTAAGGTTCAAGTGCTGGGAGTGGCAAAAATCGCGAAGAGTTCGTTTATTTTTCATATTTATTTATTACTGTTGGTATAGTAAATTCACAGCCTTTCGCAATTGTGTCAGAATAGGCGAGGAAATTTTTTTTCCTCACTAAAGCCCTTTGCGACAACGTTTTAGCGAGGAAAACTAGCGAGGAAATTTTTCCTTGCTAATTCGTTTTACGAGGAAATCAGGTGCTTTAGCGAGGAAACTAAATCCTTGCTATATAGCCCTTCCGTGTTGTAGTTCGTAAGGTTATGCAATCTCATTGGTTAAGGTTATGTCTCTCAATAGTTTTGGTGCATACGTATGCACGGTTATGCCTATGTTACGCCTCTCAATAGTTTTGGTTACGCCAATAATGTTATGACCATATTACTCCTCTCAATAGTTTGGTTACGCCTCTCAATGGTTTAGTTATACGGGTGCATATAGTACGTACTTGTATACCGTAGTTTTTTCCATCTCATTATCAGTTTTGAAAATTAGTTTACCAAATTGAAATTCTTTGTTTGATGCTTTTTATTTTTTGGGAAGGTACCAAAGTACAGAAATTTCCCCCCACAACATTACCCATCATCAATCTTCGCTTACACCCCAAATAGCGAATTCGTCATGTGAATACTCCCAGCTCTTCTTGCACTCTAAAAAGCTTCAAACGATTAGAGAACCAAAACCATCCCTTCACTTTAATGCCTTTCTTGCCCTTAAAGTTTTTGGTTGCGTCGCATGGGAAACCTTCTCCAGTTCCTTGTCTGGATCCACCCCTCGGATTGGACTCTTCCGGCCATCAGAATCGTTAATTGTTATTGTCCTTGTTTAGGACTGTTTCACTCAAAGTAGATGATGCCTCACTTTTCTTCTGAAACACAACGTCCTCTCCTCCGATCCTTTAACAACTAAGGGAGAGGAAGGAATATATAATAGCAACCCCTATTAAAGACAAGCTCTACTTCACAATTACAAAAGTCATTTATTTGAACCTTCAATTGCGAGAGAGAGAGAGAGAGAGAGAGAGAGAGAGAGAGAGAGAGAGAGAGAGAGAGAGAGAGAGAGAGAGAGAGAGAATGGGGGAGAGGCTCAATGAAGTAGAGATCAATGAAGATGTAACTTCGTTGCATGAACAAAATTATGACGATCTTGATAGAGCTGTGATGAAATGTTTCAATTGGACTCCTCTACATAGGGCTGCATCAATTGGGCAACTAGGGGTTCTCCAAGAACTGTTGAGTAGCAGCCCAGAGCTTGCTGATGCTCTAGATTTCCAAGGACGATCGCTCCTTCACTTGGCATCGGCCAACGGACACATTGGAATTGTGAAAGCATTAACAAAGGCGAGACCAGAGATGTGCCTAGCTCGTGACCGAGACGGTGCAAACCCGCTTCATGTTGCAGCTATGAGAGGAAAGGTCGAGGTCTTGGATGAGTTGTTTCAAGCTAACCCCCATGCAGCTCGAGCTTATAGGGTGGACAGAGGAGAAAAAGAGACTATCTTACACCTATGCGTCAAATATAACCAGCTTCCGTTTCTAAAATTGTTGTTGGAGAAAAACTTTAAAGGTAAGGAGTTTGTCAATGCCAAAGATAATGCTGACAACACCATACTACACCTTGCAGTTGCGGATCGAAAAAAGGAGGTACGTTAGGGTCACAATCTCTCAAGGCTTTAGTTCAGCCTCAATACTTTTGAAATATCATAATTCGAGACCAAATTTGGTACTTCGCAATTAGCTTATTTTGTCTAATTATGGTGTGCTCTTTCTTCACTTTTCGGTACTAGAAAGATTCACGGTTGGATTAATCTCAAACTTCCCAACAAGGGGAATCGATAAAATAAAAAGATATAATCAAAAAAAGACAGGAAGTATCCATCGTAACCAAATTGTTTTGGTTGATTCTTTTGAAGTAGTTTCATCAAAAAATTTATTTTGTTCATTCTCTCGTCAAGACATATCTGAGTCAGACGGGAAAGGTTTGTAAAAGCCAACCATAACTGAGTCTGGCTCCTCTAGCTCCAATCCATAGAGAATTGGAGGATCCTCCAATTCTAATTCAATGGTCAGGATTACTCTAACAACTCCAGCCCCAAAACTTATCTGGCATTCCACGGGCACCCAATTACTTCTCAAATATTTTCCAATTACATAAACGTCTTCCCTTCGGTTAATCCTAACTCTTAAAGAATTTTCTTTTATACAACTCATATTTCGCCATTTCGGTTATCTTATGTTTTTCTGAATTATCTTGTTGTAGTGAAACTCCACAATTAATGACTCTATGTCAGTATGCTTCATGTGCAACTTATAGTAATTAGCTGCTTTATAATTTTTTTTACAACCGGATGTTCGGGCCAACTTGTGCTCACCTCAACTAATTCCGGAGTCTTGACAGTAATGATCGAGCGAAACTGCCAGTGGCCCCAAGTGATTTCAACTTTTTTACATGAAAAACAACTACAATAAGCATGCAACATCGTGCGAAGAACGTGGAAATACACTAGTATCAGTAAAAAAAATTTCTTATGAGCTGCATAATATAAACAAAAGAAACCAGGCTGAAAGGAAAAAAATTACTGATATAACATTAGTAAAAGAATCCTCATGAGCTATAGCCTAAATATTATTAGTGGAAAAAAAACCTCATCAGATATATATTTAAAAAAAAAAAATCATTTCAGAGGTTGGTTTAACGGGGAGGGAAAATACTTATGTAATTGGGGAATATATGAGGAGTAATTGGGTGTCTGTAGAATACTATATGAGCTTTGGGACTGGAGTTACTAGGATGATCCTGACCATTGAATTAGAACTGAAGGATCCTCCAATTCTCTATGAATTGGAGAGAAGCCGGACTCAACCATAACTTATTTATTCTAAGAAACAGAAATTAACGACCATAAATGAGTAGTGAATGATATATAAGTTCCGAACCTCAGATTCCAGATTCCCGAAGTTGTAGTGAAAATGTGATTGAACAAAAAAACACATTTAAGATTTGTTTGTCGGGCGTTAAATTTATAGGGCGAAGGGCTTTCAATTAAATTTTTTTTTGGGTTGAAATGAAGGAGGATGATATAGTGGAAAGGGAGGGTTATGAATTTTCTGTTTTGGAAGAAGGTGCCTCTCTTTCTTTGGAGTTTTAACTTCTGGCTTGTCTCCCCATTTGTTTGCCGTTTGGAGTTTCAGATCATCGAGCATATTCTCAACCACACGGAAATTGATGTGAATGCAATTAATGCAAGCAAACAAACAGCAAAGGACATCCTACTTTGTGGACAAAAAAAACGAAGGAAACCAGAGGGAGTAGACAAAGACATTCAAGGCTTACTTGAAAACTACCATGCTAAAAGAGTCAAGGATGGTATCTTTGATCCTACGCAAATACAAGAGAGAAAAAATGGAATTATAGTAGCTGCTGTATTAATGGCAACCCTAGCCTTTCAAGCAGGGGTGACCCCTCCAGGTGGTGTTTGGCAAGACGATTCAGATGGGCACAAAAGTGGAGAAGCTGTGATGGCTTACAATCATCCATATTTGTTCTGGTACTTCTCCGGTTTTAATATAATCGGGTTTGTCGCATCTCTAGTCACAATCATTTTGATCGTGATTGAAGTCCCCTTCAAGAGAAGGGCACATCGGCTGTTGATTGCTTCGCTTATGGGCGCAACAATCGTATCCATAGCAATAACGTACTTAATTTCTCTTGCTGCAGTAGCACCTGGACCGAAACTAAGCAACAGAACAATCCTTCGCATTGGTGGAATTTTAACTGTAATTTCGGTCAGCATAACAGCTCTTTTCGTATTGTGCCTGATAGCAAGAACTGTGCGCAAGAGAAAGGGAAAAAATAATGCTGTGGAGAGGGGTGACGGACTTAGCCATACTAATCCGGCTTCCCAAACGAGGCCAATGTTTGATTTTTCCTGTTCTTACTTTGTGAATTTTCATGAGCAATTCAATAATTATGCTGGGGTGTTTGACTTAGAAATTGTTGTGTTTAAATTCAAGGTTTGCAAGTAGTAATAAAATTGGATTGTGATTTGCGATCGAGTAGTACTCCTCGTCTTTCCCTCATCATTCGATTGGAATGTATGGAATGCGTGCCCTCCTATTGATTTGGCATTTTGTTTACCTTTTCTTTAACACCGAAAAAGAGTTCTATCAATGTCAAATTAATTGCATAGATATTAAACAGAGGCCGGGAAGCTAATCACGTGCCGCCAAGACACCATAACATTAACTTCTTCTTGGGTATTCTATTGCAATTGTATTCTTGATGAGAACATTAAGCACCAATAACTTGTTTTTGGGTTGGAACTACAGAATCGTGTTATTGTCCTGCTTTAGGACTGCACACCACTCAAAGTAGATGTTGTCCAAAAAAACTAAACCAAGGGAGATGAAGAAATCACTACAAGAAATTATACAATAATCCGGGAGTACCACCACGTGGTATTCCAGACCACTTTACAACCACACATTTTCTGGAATTTATCACATATTTTTGAACCCCATATGAACATGTGGTTATAAAGTAGTCCAGAGTACCACGTGACGGTACTCCCGAATCTATTGAATAATTACTCCAAATTATGCCCCCAATGGGCTTGACCCAAGATAGTGTACAATCCTCACCAACATCTTTAGAATTAGCCCAAGCCCACAACATCTTTAGTATTGTTGAGGGTGAAATTCCCCACAAGCACACGGTAGCGAGTTCGAATTCCGGGGCAAGACGATTTAGATGGGCACAAAAGCGAAGAAGTTGTGATGGCTTACAATCATCCATTTTTGTTCCGGTACTTATCCGGTTTTAATATAATTGGGGTTGTCGCATCTCTAGTCACAATCATTTTGATCGTGATTGAAGTCCCCTTCAAGAGAAGGGCACATCGGCTGTTGATTGCTTCGCTTATGGGCGCAACAATCTTATCGATAGCGATAACGTACTTAATTTATCTTGCTGCGGTTGCGCCTGGACCGAAACCGTGCAACAGAACAGTCTTTCCTAATGTGCATGATAGCAAGAACTGTGCCCAAGAGAGAGGACAGAAATAACAGGGACTTAGCCTCACTAATCCAGCTTCCGTAAACGAGGCTAATGTTTGATTTTTGTGTTCTTATATTGTATGAATTTTCATGCGCAGTTCAATAATCATGGTGGTGTTTAATTTAAAATTGTGGTGTTTAAATTCAAGGTTTGCAAGTAGTAATAAAATTGGATTGTCATTTGCGATCGAGTAGTACTTCTCGTCTTTCCCTGATCATCATTCTATTGGAATGTATGGAATGCCCTCCTATTGATTTGGCATTTCCTTTACCTTTTCTTGAGAGCATTAAATAGCAATAACTTCCTTTGGGTTGGAACTTCAGAATCGTGTTTTATAATATTGTCCTGCTTTAGGACTGCACCACTCAAGGTAGATGTTTTGTCCAAAAAAGAACCAAGGGAGATGAAGAAATAATAAGAAATTATACATTAGTCCGATATTACCGCCGCGTGATATTCCGGACCACTTTACAATCACACATTCTTGTGGGATCTACTACTAAATGTATGAACCCCAAATGAACGTGTGGTTATAAAGCAGTGCGGAGTACCACGTGGCAGTACTCCCGAATCTATTGAATAATTAGTCCAAATCAGGCCCCCAATGGGCTTGACCCAAGATAGAGTAAAAATCCTCAGTGACATCTTCAGAATTAGGCCCAAGCCCACAACCTCTATTAAAGACAACCTCTCGTTTATTGAAGGAAGACTTGGAAATATGTAAGTCCACAATGGAAAGAAATTCTGCAGATAATGTTTTGGCTACTTGCTGCGAAGTCCAAATTCAATCTCTTGAAGGAAGACTTGGAAATATCAAAGTCCACACAATGGAGAGAAATTCTGCAAATAATGTTTTGCCTACTCAACCACAAGTGATCAATTGAGAGAGAGAGAGAGAGAGAGAGAGAGAGAGAGAGAGAGAGAGAGAGAGAGAGAGAATGGGGGAGAGGATCAATGAAGCAGAGATCACAAATGTAACTTCATTGCACGAAATCAATGAATCAAATCTTGATAGCGCTATGGTGAAATGTTTCAATTGGACTCCTATACACGTGGCTGCATCACGTGGGCAACAAGAGCTTTTCCAAAAACTGTTGCAAAGCAATCCAGAGCTTGCCAAAGCTTTAGATTCGCAACAACAATCCCTCCTTCACTTGGCATCGCCTAATGGACATATTGAGATTGTGAAAGCTTTAATACAGGTGAGATCAGAGATGTGCCTAGCTCGTGATCGAGACGGTGCAAACCCTCTTCATGTTGCAGCTATGAGAGGAAAGGTCGAGGTCTTGGATGAGTTGTATCAAGCTAACCCCCATGCAGCTCGAGCTAGGGTATGGTGGAGAGTGGAGAAAGAGAGACTATCTTACACATATGTGTCAAATATAACCGGCTAGAGTTTCTATTGAAGTTGTTGGCGAACTACTTTAAAGGTAAGGAGTTTGTCAATGCCAAAGATAATGCTGGCAACACCATACTACATCTTGCTGTTGCGGATCGAAGATTCAAGGTACTTTAGGACCACGATAAAGGCTTTAGTTTGACATCAATAATTTTGAAGTATGATATAATTCGAGACCAAATTTGGTACTACTTACTTCAATTGTTTCAATTGTTTTTGATAACCGGATCGATATCAAGCCAGCCTGCGCATACCTCAACTAATTAACTTCGGGCCGGACTCCAAAATTAATGACTTGTTTTCTCTAATAGCGTGTTCCTTCTTCACTTTTTAGACCTAGAAACATTCGTAGTTGGATTCAGCTCAACTTCCTCGTCAAGCGGAATAGAAAATATAAAAAATATAGATTTATTTAAAATCAACTCAGAAAAGGCAGGAAGTAGCTAGCCAGAATAATTTAATTGTTTTTTGGTTATAATTCTTAATTAGTTTTGGTTAATCTTTTAAAGTTGTTTTATCAAAAAAATATAATTTGTTCATTTTCTCTTGCTAGGACATATCTTAACCAAAAAAAGAAGCCAAATGTCAAAAATTCTGTATAAGCCAGCCATAACTAGCCAGTTGTGATTCCAGATTCCTGAAGTTGTAGTACTGGATATTCCAGTATTCTAGAGGTCAATGTTTCAAAAATTAAGATGAATCATGTCAGAATGAGTTTCAAAAAGAGATTAAATTAGTTGCCGAATTGAGTCTCGGATAATTCACGAACAACTTGCAATCCTACTTTTTTCATAGTAATAAGTTGTCATGGATTTGTATATATAGGCATATCATGATATGTAACTATCCGTCGTCTTATAATTCCATGCAAGTGCTTTTTTTTTTTTTTTCCTTACTTCTATATATGTAAATTAAGCAAAAAAATTGCGAGTGCCACCGTTTTTGGCAGTTATATATGAATGTCGATGGTCACACATTACATTAATACTCTAATACAAATCATGTCAAAATGAGTTTCAAGAAAAGACTAAAAACGTATATTTTTGAAAAGACTCAGAGTTCCACGTGGTAAAAACTTATTTTAGGTTGCCTGGGGCTAAAATATTTTCGGCCTGATAGCTACGAGAAGAAAAATATTTTCAGAAAATAATATCCAGATAACTTAAAATGTTTTATTTCAAAGATAGATTTGTGATCTCTCGCATTTAATGGATGTTTCAGATTATCAAGTACATTCTTGGGGACACAGAAATTGATGTAAATGCAATTAATACAAGCAAACAAACAGCGAAGGACATTCTACTTCTTGGACAAAGAAATGGAACAGAACCAGAGGGAGAAGACAAACGCATTCATGACATACTTGAATGGTACAATGCTCATAGCGGCCCGGATGGTATCCTCGATCCTACGGAAATAGCAGAGAAAAGGAATGGGATTATAGTTGCCGCTGTACTAATGGCAACCCTAGCCTTTCAAGCAGGGGTGGCCCCTCCCGGTGGTGTTTGGGCAGACAATAAAGATGGACACAAAAGTGGAAAAGCCGTGATGGCTTCTAATTACCTGCTTCTGTACTTGTTCTTCCTCTGTTGTAACATACTCGGCTTTATCTCATCTGTGGGCACGCTCGTTTTGATCATGACCGACTTGCCCTTCAAGCCAGGAAGATATTTGCTGTGGACGTCTATCACTAAGATTGCAACAATCTCATCCATTGCAATAGCGTATTTCATTTCTATCTTCGCGGTCTCACCGCTGCTACATAAACGGGACCAGAGAACATTGAGTCTCTTTGGTATAATTGAAGGTATCATTGTCCTTACCTTAGCAGCTTCTTTCATAGCGTTCTTGACAGTGATAGTTAAGGCCAAGAGAGAGAGAAGAGATGAGGCCGCGTGGAGGCTAACCCTTTCAAGTTTTAAGTCCTTCAAGCGCCTTGATGAAATCAAGCTTCAGTAAAGGGAAAATGACGGCTTAGGAAGTGTTTTGATAATTAATATCCGCCAAGTACAAGCTGAGAACACTTGTTAATGCTGAAACATCATTGGCGGATATTAATTATCAAAACATGTCATTTACCGTCATTTTTCCTTAAGTAGGGAAAATGAACGGGGCTAAGGTTTGATTTTTATGTTCTTAATTATTGTGCGGATTCTCATTAGCAATTTAATAATTATTCTGGTGTGTTTAATTGTATATTGTTGTCTTAATTTATTAAATGTAAGGTTTGCGAGTTACATGTAATAAAATTGGATTGTTATTTGGTATGAGTAATACTCCTCGTCTTCTTTTCTTCTCAGCCGCTCTCCTTTTTGATTTTCCCCCCTCCCTCTGTGGGCTTCCCCCATCTCTTTTTGAAATTATCTAATGCACTACAAAGTCCTAGAGGGGGTGAATGGGACGATCGAAAAAAGGGTGCTTGGATCAAGTACCCTACACACCTCGGATGCCGTTGATTCCGGCGCGAGCCCCCTCGATTTTTTTTTTTTATAGAAATTTTGGACGGCTTGGATCGGCCGTCCGGTGGCCGGAGATGGCTGGCACGGCCATCGGTACGATTTCCCTCCGGGGACTATCGGTACCATATCTTTAACTACAAATTAATTACTTAAGCAACTTTTTTTTGTGGAACAAGCATTTTTATTCAACAAAAAATAAGAACTTAAAGGCAGTTCTGGAACACAGCTTGAGTCCTTCAACCAAAGGACATGCCCAAAACTACCCAAAGAAATACAAATGAAACACCAAAGAAATACAAATGAAACACCTCCATGCAGGTTGAAAGACTTGAACTTCTGATCTTCTAGTGAGATGTAAGACAGTAAGAGTCCTGACCTATATTTTAATCAATGACCAAGGTCAACTAGTCATCAGTCGAACGTTTTGATCATGCTGTTGCAATTGCATGTCGTCGATTTACCCTCTCTTGTGAGTCAATTTCATTCTTGTAAAATAAAAAGCGAGAATTTCTAAAAAATAAAAAAAATAAGCATTCTATTTACAAACTCGGTATTAGAGCCTTGAGTCTATAAATAAGTTGATATTTCATTTGGTAGTTTTTTTATTATTAAAATTATTGAAATACCTTAATTGAAACTTAGTTTCTCTTTTTTATTCCCTTGAATGGGGATTTCCTCTCTCTATTGAATTTTGATTTTTTTTTGATATTTTGATTGTAACATTTTACTATGAGATTAACTTTTTCACAATTGTTCCCTGAAATAGAATTTTACAGCCACCAATGATCAATTGCCACATCATACATTAGTGTACCCCCATCACAAACCCACATGCACGCACCACATCTGATCCCCCTCCTCTCTCTCTTCCCCAAAACCAAAGCGTTCTCTCATATAGTCCCTTCTCAGTCTCAGCCCATGACGGAGCACCGCCACCGGCCACCAGCCACCAGCTCTTCTCTTACCTCCCTTCCCCAGCGATCACTAACACCATAAACTCGTTGCTTTATGAGTATGAGGTCTGATTTCGAAGTGAGAGAAGACCTTGTGGGGGAGTCCAAGAAAAAATGGAAGCTTTAGCTCTGTAAGAGCATCCCCAATGGGGATGTAAAACCAGGTGCTATAGTTATAATACAACCCAGATGTAAAAAAAATTGCTCCAATGGGGATGTAAAATAACAATTTCGGAGATGGAAAATAGCACAAATGGAAAGGGAGATGTATATTTGCATCCCCTTTTGGCTGCAGCTATAAATTGACAGGTCATCACCAACTACTTCTACCAGAATTTTGGACAGCCGGAGGTTACCTGGTTTCACCGGAAAGTCATCGGAAATTGCAAGAACCGCCGAAATCTGCAGGAACACGCCGGAAGCTCACCATCTCCGACCCCGATTCTTGACGACATCACCCAACTGATTCTCAAGATTTCCAGCCAAGATTTCCAGCAGATTTCCCTTCGGTTCCACCCAAAATTTCCAGATTTCCCTTCCGTTCTAGCCCCTTCCAAGATTTTCAGATGTCCAGAGTTACAATCGGTTCGTAGAGAGAGAGAGAGAGAGAAAGAGAGAGAGAGAGAGAGAGAGGGACTGGTTCGTAGAGAGAGGGAGAGGCTGGTTCTGTTCGTAGAACCAGAGAGAGAGAGAGAGAGAGAGAGAGAGTGATCTGTAAAACTGAGAGAGAAAGAGTAAAGTTGGGATTTTGGGGTTTTGGGTTGACAACGGGTCTTTATCCGACCGTTGGCCAACAGCCCTTTTGATCAACGGATCAAATTAATCAGCAAAGGCTTTTTTTTTCCCTGCTTATAAGTGGGTGTTTTTTTACATGACTTTACACTACAAAAAATTCTCTCTCTTCTCCACAAACACACTCAAAAAAAATAGTGTATCAATTATGGCAAAGGAAACTCGTAGAGCGAGAGGAAAATTGTTCAACTCCGATCAAGATGAAGCAATTTGTAATGCTTACTTGTGCGTTGGTCAAGACCCGATTATCGGTACCAACCAAGCACAATCTAAATGAATCAAGTAAAAGAGGTGGTTGAGAATTAATGGGAGTAAATGGTGTAATTGAAGTGGATGAGAAGTAAAAAAATATATGGGACGGAAGTAATTTTTTTTTTCGGAATAATTTTTTTTTTTAAGTCCTCGATTACCGGATACCAAATTTATTTTTCAACGGGAGTAGTATTTGAATTAGAATTAAGAAAGTTGAGGAAAATTAAGGAGGAGGTAAAATTAGTTAATTATCCATCTTTTTTTACATCTCATCATTGGATGGGGGTCGGTTCTATTTTACATCCAACTAACTTTTAACCACTTTTTACATTTAAAATAACTATCCATCCCCTTCTAAAATACATCCCCATTGGGGATGCCCTAAAAGTGTCCATTTACATGACCTACATTCAGGTCGTTCTCGTTCATGGCCTATGTCCGTCTCCTGTACGAATTCTCCATTCCTCGCAAAGCATGCGTAAGTAATTTCAAGGCAATTTCTGGTTTCGAATGGGAATCTCGACCGTCCAAGATGGAGCATGTGAGAACATTTTGTGGGGATTGATCTGAAATTGGGATTTTGTGAGGATAAGTGCCGACAAAAAATGAATGAATTGGCGGCACAGCCATTTGGTGGTGGGTTTGACGCCCGACGCCAAACCCCTCAATTATTTACGATTTTGTTTGTTTGGCGATAAGTTTTTATTTTATTTTATTTTAAATTCTTGCTGTTTAGTTTATAGTGGTATTGATGCCTGGGGAAGGGAGGTAAGAGAGGAGGAGGAGGCGGCCGGTGGCGGTGCTCCATCGTCTGTGGTTGGAAGAGGAACAGGAGTTTGAGATGAGAGAACGTTTCGGTTTTGGGGAAGAGAGGGAGGCGGGGGATCAGATGTGGTGGGTGCATGTGGGTTTGTGATGGGGTACACTAATGTATGATGTGGCAATTGATCATTGGTGGCTGTAAAATTCTTTTCACAGAACATCGGTGAAAAAGTTGATCTCTTTTACCATCAGCATTCAGCGTATCTAGGCTCAGGTCCCTATCTCATTAACTTGTTGTAGCTGATAGACTAGTAAAGTACCACCGGAGGGAAGCCGGGGGACTGCTGTCTCCAAGGGGACAGCAGCTTACTGCTGTGCCCAATTTTGGGATTCACCCCGGTCTCGCTCTGATAATCGGAATCGTTCACTTTGTAGAGTTCGTCGAGTAGAACAACTTTGCAAAAAAATTAACTTAATTGGATATCATTAAGTGCTTGATCGGAACCTTTTTGTCTTGAAAAGAATGGATCCGAAACACTGGATCAAATCCATTGTAACCCATGGACCGAGAGATATCTTGAAAAGAATGGATCCGAAATACTGGATCAAATCAATTGTAACCCATGGACCGAGAGTTATATGGGCTCCGATCAGGCACTTAATAATATCCAATTAAGATGATTTTTTACATAGTTGTTCTACTCAACGAGTTCTACAAAGTGAACGATTCCGATTATCGGAGCGAGACTGGTGTGAACCCCAAAATCGGGACAGCAGCCCCCCCCTTCCCCACCGGAGGTGTTTGCCAAGATTGCGAATGGTGTGAGGGTAAAAATCCTACAAGCACACTGTCGTGAGTTCAAATTTCACTTATTACCAGATGTTGTGTATTAAGCATCATCTTTTCAGCTTGATCTTTGGCGGGGCTCTGATAACAAACTATCTGCGATCGCATAGGTAGGGGTTACTCCTTAAGGACTATTGGCTTACTGGCCGAACATGCTATAACGGTTGAGAGCCTCTCTTTCCTCATAGGGGTTGTGACTCGGATCTCCCCCTCCCAACATTTCACTTACCAAAAAAGACCTCTTTTTTCTGAATCGGAAACCCAAAAAAGACTAGTACTCCAGTAAACAAGTCCCTATTCCAGGGGTTTGTTCACGATAGCCTTTAATTGTTTCAAAACCCCTGTTCGTAGGCGGAATTCAGTTCAGGTCGATCGGGCTTATTCTAATGCAATTATATTCATGAGAACAATAACTTCTTAATTTTGGGTTTTTGATTAAATACTCGTATTATTCACTGGTGATTCTTCATGCGGTAGCATCTGAAAATCGAACTCACAAATGGTCGTGGGTCCATTTTGGTGAGATATCTTTGTCATACTTCAATCTTATTATCAGTTTTGAAGACTTAAAGTTTACCAAATGGAAATTCTTCCACACAAAATTTCTCCCACAGCATTACCCCACATCAATCTTCCCTTAAACCCCAAATAGGCATTCGTCATGTGAATACTCCTGGCTCTTCTTCCACTCTACAAAGCTTCAAACGATCAGAGAACCAAAACTGTCCCTTTACTTTAACGCCTTTCGTGCATGTGCCCTTAAAGTTTATGGTTGCGTCGCATGTGAAACCTTCTCCAATTCCTCGTTGGGATCCACCCCTCAGATTGGACTCTTCTGGCCATCAGAATCGTGTTCTTGTCCCGTTTTAGGACTGTATCAACCCGCCTCACTTTTCTTCTGAAACACAACCTCTTCTCCTTTAATAAGTCCTTCAATTGTTGCACTCTCATCCACGGGAGAGTAAGGAATAACAGAAACAGGTCCACAATGGCCTCTACTTCACAATTACAAAAGTCATTTATTTGTACCTTCAATTACTTTAACACTTCCACATTCCTTGTTCACTTTTGCTTAGTGATAAACGGACTCTTTCTAGAAAGATATTCATGGTTGTATGTAAAATTCTTGTGACACACACGAGCGGATACCTCAAGTTCATGTTCGCATCACAAACATTAGATTCATGCTCAGGCTTGGTTCGTCTAGTACTAGAATCAAATGAGTCATACCTAGTTGAGCCTCGAATAGTTCATGAACAATTTGTAGGTGCCGTACTTTTTCTGTAGTAATTAGTTGTCTTGCATTTGTGTTAGCGTATCACAAATGTAACTCTCAGTCATCTTATAAGTCCATGGAAGTGCTTTTTTCTCTTACTTCTATATATGTAAATAGCAGAATATGTGTCCTTGTTTAAGGAAATTAGGCAAACAAATTGCAAGTGCCGTTTCTGGCATTTATAAATCATGTCAAAATGAGTATCCAAAAAAGATTTGAAACGTATTTTTTCGAGAAGACCCCGAGTTCCACTCGGTAAAATCTTATTTTAAGTTGCCTCGGGTAAAATACCTTCGGCCTGAAAGCTACCAGGAGAAAAACATTTTCGGAGAGTAATGGCTGAATAACTTACTTTTTGAAGTAAAGGTGATGTATTGTGAGAGATTACCTGTCTTGTAAAGCGGAAAATAAGTACTTAAAAAGAATTAACTTTAACGGAATGGGGCCTCAAAATATTGAAGGTTGATACGGATGTGAATCTGAACCGTTCATGTGTCTTTCTTCGATGGGCTCTTTATTTCTTTCATGTTTCCTAACACTTTTGTAAAATGTTTTACTTCCAAGATTTGTGATGTCTCGCTTTTAATGGATGTTTTAGATTATCGATCATATTCTCAGCTACACGAAAATTGATGTAAATGCAATTAATGCAAGTAATTAAATAGCGATGGACATTCTACTTGAAGGACAAAAAGGAGCAGTGGGAGTAAACGAAGACATTCAAGCCTTGCTTGAAATCAACCATGCTAAAAGAGTATTTTTAGATGGTATCCTCGATCCTAGGCAAATAGCAGAGAAAAGGAATGGACTTATAGTTGCTGTTGTACTAATCGTAACCCTAGTCTTTCAAGCAGGGGTGACCCCTCTGGACGGTGTTCGGCAAGACGATTCAGATGGACACCAAAGTGGAAAATCCGTGATGGTGTCTAATCACCCTACGTTGTACATGTTCTTCATCGCTTCTAACGGAGCCGGCTTTATCTTCTCTCTCTGCATACTCGTTTTGATCGTGACTGACTTTGCCTTGAAGACAGGATATCGGCAGTTGATGATTGCCACTCAGGTGGTAATGATCTCATGCATTGCAACATCGTATTTTATCTCTCTTTCCGTGGTATCGCCACCATCGATACAGGACAGGGCCAGACAGGTCCGCTGGAGACGAAAGAGTGTTATAATTCCAAGTGTTATTGGCTTTATTGGCTTTACGTTATTAGCTTGTGTCATATGGTCAAGAATTGCGGACAAGAAATAGGACCGTGGAGATGGTTAACAGATCATGCTTTAGTATAAATGAGCATGATTAGTAAGCCTACATCTGTTTATACTGAAGCATGATTAGTAAGCCTCGTTTATACTGAAGCATGACGTAGGCTTACTAATCTTGCTTCAATATTGTGCGGATTCTCATTACCAATTTAATAATCATTTCTGGTGTTTAATTTAAAATTGTGGTCTTTATTAAATGTAAGGTTTGCCAGTTATTGTAATAAGATTGGATTGTTTTTTGTGAGTTAATACTCCTTGCTTTCCCTCCTCATTCTTTTGAAATGTATCGAATGACTTCCTATAAATATGGCATTTTCTTTTTCTTTTTTTTAAACACAGAAAAACAGTTATATTAATCTTAGATTATGTATATCGATAGCAAATGGAAAGGCCGGAAAAAAGCCATCAACGATCAAAAGAGAACATTCCAATTAGTTGGCACCCTCTCTCAAAGCTAATCACGTGCCACCTAGACATGGTAACAAATTAAAAGAGTTGATAAGAGTTCAATTAGTCACCCTAAAACTTAGGGGTGGGCACGGGTCGGGTATGGCCCGCCACCCGAACCCGACCCGACCCGACCCGACCATGTCGGGTAGGAGAAAAACCAACCCGAACCCGAACCGAACGATGGTGTACACCCGCCCGCGTGCCCGATTTTTTTGGTCGGGTCGGGTCGGGTCCGACCAAACCGAAGTAAAGCTACATGAATTGTTCGCGTTTTGGTCGGGTTGGTCGGGTCGGGTAAGAAAAAACAGCACCCGAGGCCCGAACCGAAAACTGATTTTTTCGAAAAATTGAACCCGTACCCGACCCGACCCGACCACATGTTCGGGTCCGCCCGAAACCCTTCGGGTCGGGGCGGGTCCGTCGCCCGCGGGTATTTTGCACACCCCTACTAAAACTACAAAGAGTGAATCACAATATATATGTTTATGCCCATTTTTGGCACCGCGGATCGGGCTAGCCGTGATTGGCCATTTAATTAATTCTTTGATTAAATTGGCCCGAAAGCTAAGTAATTGATTGGGTAAATCTTGGGCTATGTGTATATTCCATTTGGGCCCAAAAAATACGCAGCCCATATGAGGAGTACGGCCCATGAAGAAAGGGGCAGATCTGGTCCATGAGGTGCGGCCCACGTATTTAGGGATTAAGTTGCAGCCGAGGCGGTTATTTCCCTCCAAAGTTCAAAGGCCAATTGACTTAGTCAATTGGCCATGTGTCAAATGCATGAAAAGAGGGAGATAGTGGATAGTTATTGCCACATCACCCATGAACCCTTAACTGCCAGAAAAACAGCCCACTACCTTACATGCATGAAAAGTGGAGCAGTCATGGGACACTTGGCAGCTTGTAGTGCAAAGCTGAATTCGGATTCAGGCCTGAATCAGCTTGTGACCAAG
The DNA here is from genome assembly GCA_014282245.1 of Rhododendron simsii. Taxonomy (NCBI): domain Eukaryota; kingdom Viridiplantae; phylum Streptophyta; class Magnoliopsida; order Ericales; family Ericaceae; genus Rhododendron; species Rhododendron simsii. The sequence continues at coordinate 6,083,141 of CM024964.1, forward strand.
TCAATTCGCCATGTGTCAAGCTAGCATAAGAAGGGGAGATGGTGGGTAGTTATTGCCACATCACCCATGATCTACCAACTGCAAATAACTGCCCATGATTCAGCATGCACAAAAGGAGGGAGCATCATGGGACACATGTGGCAACTTGTGGTGCAACGCTGAAACCGGATTCAGGCCTGAATCAGCATACTGCAGTGCCTATAAATACAACTTCACAAGATGAAGAACGGGTCCAACACCAATCAAAGCTAACGCTTACAAACAAAGTCTTCCCAGCGAAGCATACTTTCCTACTTTCAGCAAAGTAGCATATCGAGTACTCCGTGCTCAAACCCCCATTCAAACTAACTTCATCAAGTGGTTTGGATTTTATTTTCCTTGTAATCAAACTTTATTATCCCGGTGTAATAAAGTCTACGTTTTTCACGTTCCATTTCCTATACGACTAGGAAATATTAAGTCCACAACCGTGTGGCAAACCACGAATCTTCTTACGATCTTTAACTTTTGGGTCGTACACAGTCGTTCTACGATAGAAGTCAAGATTCACGGGAATCTTCACAACAAGTTAGGCGCTACAAGTCTTGGCACGCCCGCGCTCATCGCATTCACGCCTGCTGCCAAAAACGCGAGTTTTCATTGGCACGCCCGGTGGGACCCTAGTCGTTGAAAGGTTTCAAGCATGCCGGCAAAGAAGGCAACAATACCACCACCACCACAAGCGGATCCACCACAACCGGACCCTCCAGGCAGCCCTGAAGGAGTTGCTGTTGATGTACCGCTATTCGAGGAAACCGTTCCTCAAATCAGTGCACAAGATCTCAATGACGCCACGGATAGCGTCAAGAATTTTTTTTTTTTTTGCAGGATAGGAGATTTCACGCACCGTGTCACAAACAATGTCTCAGTCCGTAGAGCCTTTGACCCTAGCAATCAATAATTTGATTGCCTCGATGGCAGATAGGCTGCCAATTGTTCCTCAGCAACAAGTCCTACCGCAATTCGGAGTTTATGGCAACGGCCATGAACAAACAGGTCTGAAGGACTCATTCCCGCCACCGCCGCAGGTGTTTTATCAAGCTTCTTCGTCAAACAGCCCTGCACCGGCAGGGGAGAAAAGCAAAGGAGTTGTTATTGGGAAGGAACCGACGCATCCAACGAACAAGGAACAAAGGGCCGTTTTGCTGGAAAATCCAAACAGGCCTGAAAAGACTGACAAAAGGCCTCCTCACGGAGGACAAGGTGCTGTTAAGGACAAGAACACTTCTCACGCTCATTCAGCCCCAGAGACTCGGGGGGCAAACTCAGGCGTGAATCTGCAGGCACAAGAGGCGCGTCCACAGCCGCCTCCGGTGCCAAATATGATCGGAAGGGAACAGGTCCTGGATTTGCTCCAAGAACAGTTAGGGCCTGGATTCAGGCCTGTGGGCAGACCCATGTACAGGAAGCCTCACACGGTGGAGGTTGATGATGAGAACTTTCCCAAGGGATACCGAGTCCCTGAATTTCAGACCTTCTCTGGGGAGAGTATGCAGTCCACGATCGAACACGTTGCCCGATTCCAGGTGCAGTGTGGGGAAGTTGGAACGAATGACAAGCTCAAGTTAAAGCTCTTCCCAAATTCTTTGACTGCAACGGCTTTCACGTGGTATATCAATCTCCCACCCAACTCTGTTCAGACCTGGGCTCAGCTCGAAGAGATGTTCCATCAGCAGTTTTATAGGGTGGAACCAGAGATAACGATGGCGGATTTGTCTCGCTACCGTCAACTCCCAAAGGAAGGCGTGGAGTCTTATCTCTCCCGATTCAAGACGGCACGTTTCAAGTGTAAGATTCCTTTGCCTGAGGCCGAATACGTGCGTTTAGCACTGAACGGCCTAGACTTTGAGTTCAAGAAGAAGTTTCATGGAACAGAATTTCGAGACTTGTTCGAATGTCCGCAAAGGCCTCGCGGTATGAGAAGCTTTTGGAAGAGGAGAAAGATAGAAAGGCAGCTTCTAAAGGGACCTACTATCAAGACCCTAACTATGACGTCGCTGCGGTTGAGACTGAGGCTGACCTTGATGTTGATGTGGTTGAAATCATCAATAGGAAGCCTTATGTTTGCAAGGCCTTTGTTAAGACAGAACCTACGAAGCAGATGGTCCAAGAAGCCTCTAATAGGCCCACCAGGGCCTACACCTTTGACATCACCAAAGCGGAGGCTATTTTTGATCAGCTCTTGACGGACAAGTTATTAAAGCTGCCCTTTGGCCACAAGATCCCAGCACCGGACGAGCTGAAGGGCAAGGAATATTGTAAGTACCATAATTCTTGGAGTCATTCAACCAATAATTGCTTTGTGTTCAGGAATGACATTCAAGACAAGATTGATCGGGGGGAATTCAAGTTTCCCGAGAAAGATAAGCAAGCCATGGGTGTGGATGGAAACCCATTTCCTTCAGGCCTAAGTGCAAACATGGTGTCAGTGAATACGAAGTTCATGCCTAGAACCACACCAAGGCCTAGAGTAAGCTTGGGGGCACCGTCAAGAGCAGCATTCAGGCCTAAATCAGACGGCTACTGGGATCCACCCTATGAGGAAGACTCCACTCCCGAAAGGGTGAGGAGGTTTGAGAAGAAGAGATCTGGTGGTCAAGGCCTGAAGGAGTCAGAAAGCCAGAAAAACCAAGTTGTTCATTGGTTTGTACTGAGTGTGGACATCATGCAGTCCCGTCCAAACCTGTGCTGAAAAGTATAATCGTGGGCAGATCGGAGTTCAGGCCTGAGGAGGTACGCCGGCCAAAAGAGAGATTGGTCAGGCGAGAATCGGTCTTCAGCAGAATTCAGCCAGGCGTGATTGAAATAGAGGACGAGCTCAACAATCTCAGAATTTCAGCTCCATCCAGAGGGAAGCCTAGGACTGTTAAGCCTCCTGTCATCCTCCAAATGAATGGCATAAGGTTGAGCATCCTAAGTTTCCCACTCCGCAGCCACCTTTGTCCCGATCCCAGAAAAGGCGCCGCCAACGGTTAGGCAGGCGGATAGAAGGGCTCGAGAAGAGCTAGATTCAGTTGAAGACGTGATGGATATAGACGACCCTAACGGGAAGCAGCCGATGGAGTTGGTCGCGGAAGAGTTGAAGGATGAACCAGCCAAGCCTAGGCGTGAACACAAGCCTCTGGAAAGAACTTACACGGAGGTTGTTGCTGGTTCGTCTTCAGAGCAGTTTTCTCGGACTGAAAAGAAGGCCTTACTGGAGAAAACCCTTGAGGAGGCTAGGATTAAGCCTCCTCCAAGGCAGGTTGCTGTGAAGAAAGGAGTTCCTGAGCTAAAGAAACAAGACTCGGGGGGCAAATCGCGGTTGAATCCGCAGGCCAAAGAGTTCAGGCCTGGGTAGGCCTCAAAGATGCAATGCAACATGGTGGTTTTCCTTCCATCTGAACTAGAAGTGAAAGACAACAAGCTTACCGCCATGGAGGGCGATATGGTGGAGATGGGTCAGACGGCTGAAATATTGAAGGAGTCCTTCAATACAGGCCTGAATGGAGATGGACCTTCAGTAGTAATCTTGAAGGATGAATGTGGAGGCAGCACGGAAAATCAGGCCGCAAGCATGATATTTGAGAAGCCTACACCCAAGATGACGGGGCATATCAAGCCTTTGTATATTTCAGGGTGTGTGGATGGAATGCCAATTAATCGACTCCTTGTTGATAATGGCTCTGCGGCTAATCTCATGCCTAGGTCTACCATGCTCAAGCTCGGGAAAACAGATCAAGACTTGGTCTCATCAACGGCTACCTTAACCGATTTCACTGGTCAGGAAACAACTTGTCAAGGGATTTTGATCATGAATTAACAGTTGGATCAAAGACTCTCACCACTCCTTTCTTCATTGTAAATTCACGGTCTTCGTTTAACATTCTGTTGGGAAGGGATTGGATTCACGCCTGTCTTGCTGTGCCGTCAACATTGCATCAGTGTTTGGTTTTTTGGAATCAAGACGATGTGGAGGTAGTTTGGGCGGATCGCAGGCCTTTTCTTGCTTCAACCAATCATGCCGAGGCAAGATTGTACGATGAAGATGTCGGCCCAATGAAAGTGGCAGGCTGGATAAGTTTGGCCGCCATAAAATCGTACCTGTTTCTGCTCATAAGTCGGTAGAAGAGGTGAAGGCACTGTATCGAGAACTAATCGGCCCAATGATCACGGAGTCAAATAGGCCGATTATAGCTGCAACCAAACGATTGTCCCAATGTTAGCAAGACCTTCAGAGAAAGAGAAGGACATGGCCTTTTTGGCATGTTGGCAAGGTTCAAGGCGTATTGGTTAGAGAACAGGCTAAAAGAAGAACAAGAGCTCCTATCCTCGAAGCCCATTCACCCGAGGCCCTCTCTCCTTCCAATGAGTGAGCCTGAACTTCGATCTCCAGAGTCCGATGGAGCAACCTGATGAGTTCCTCAAGGGTTTGGTTAGAGAAAGGCTGATGCCAGATCCCAAGAAGAAGAGCTGGAGAAGAGGGTTAACATAGGCCTGTGCGGGCCGAAACAGCTTTGCCAGACGGACTGCTTGAGGAAGACTTGGGAGAGATTCGGATTCAAGTCCTGTTTTGCCTGCAAGTTAGATGAGCTTGAAACTATCCAAGATCCTTTGGAACAAGTTAACAGGCGTCAAGCAAGTCCAGGCCTCGTATTAAGCAGCTTTTGCCATGAGGACGTGACGAAAAAGTCATGAGCTCTGCAATTCAAGAGGAGTTTATGAAGCCATTTCAAACTTATAATCATCCACTCAAATATGCTACTATCTGACAGAAGGCCATAGACCTAGTCACGCATTGTTCTTGTTGACTAACTGGCACATAGAAACTGAAAACTAGGTAAAACCCATTGAATTCTTCCTTGTCTCCCCCCAAATCGGTAGGCTGAATGAGCTTTTTCATCAGTCCAGGCAAAGGTGAATACGGCCACTTTTCGGTAGAGACTTTTTCTTCACGTCCCTCAGGAGCTGACTAATATATACAGGCCAGATTTCTTCATCTCCTAGGTTAACTTCTTCCAAAGGATCTTGAACATCAGCTTTCAAGTCATCTAACTTGGCAGGAGCTGCATCAAGGTCTTCCATCCGAATCTCATCCAAGTCTTCCTCAGCAGTCTCATCTTCATTGATTGTTTCGGCCGCACAGGCCGAATAACCCTCTTCCTCCAGCTCTTGTTCTTCTTTTAGCCTGTTCTCTAACCAATACGCCTTGAACCTTGCCAACATGCCCAAAAGGCCATGTCCTTCTCTTTCTCTGAAGGTCTTGCTAACATTGGGACAATCGTTGGTTGCAGCTATAATCGGCCTATTTGACTCCGTGATCATTGGGCCGATTAGTTCTCGATACAGTGCCTTCACCTCTTCTACCGACTTATGAGCAGAAACAGGTACGATTTTATGGCGGCCAAACTTATCCAGGCCTGCCACTTTCATTGGGCCGACATCTTCATCGTACAATCTTGCCTCGGCATGATTGGTTGAAGCAAGGAAAGGCTCCGATCCGCCCAAACTACCTCCACATCGTCTTGATTCCAAAAAACCAAACACTGATGCAATGTTGACGGCACAGCAAGACAGGCGTGAATCCAATCCCTTCCCAACAGAATGTTAAACGAAGACCGTGAATTTACAACGAAGAAAGGAGTGGTGAGAGTCTTTGATCCAACGTTAAATTCATGACCAAAATCCCTTGACAAGTTGTTTCCTGACCAGTGAAATCGGTTAAGGTAGCCGTTGATGAGACCAAGTCTTGATCTGTTTTCCCGAGCTTGAGCATGGTAGACCTAGGCATGAGATTAGCCGCAGAGCCATTATCAACAAGGAGTCGATTAATTGGCATTCCATCCACACACCCTGAAATATACAAAGGCTTGATATGCCCCGTCATCTTGGGTGTAGGCTTTTCAAATATCACGCTTGCGCCTGATTTTCCGTGCTGCCTCCATCTTCATCCTTCAAGATTACTACTGAAGGTCCATCTCCATTCAGGCCTGTATTGAAGGACTCCTTCAATATTTCAGCCGTCTGACCCATCTCCACCATATCGCCCTCCATGGCGGTAAGCTTGTTGTCTTTCACTTCTAGTTCAGATGGAAGGAAAACCACCATGTTGCATTGCATCTTTGAGGCCTGCCCAGGCCTGAACTCTTTGGCCTGCGGATTCAACCGCGATTTGCCCCCCGAGTCTTGTTTCTTTAGCTCAGGAACTCCTTTCTTCACAGCAACCTGCCTTGGAGGAGGCTTAATCCTAGCCTCCTCAAGGGTTTTCTCCAGTAAGGCCTTCTTTTCAGTCCGAGAAAACTGCTCTGAAGACGAACCAGCAACAACCTCCGTGTAAGTTCTTTCCAGAGGCTTGTGTTCACGCCTAGGCTTGGCTGGTTCATCCTTCAACTCTTCCGCGACCAACTCCATCGGCTTCTTCCCGTTAGGTCGTCTATATCCATCACGTCTTCAACTGAATCTAGCTCTTCTCGAGCCCTTCTATCCGCCTGCCTTAATCGTTGGCGGCGCCTTTTCTGGGATCGGGACAAAGGTGGCTGCGGAGTGGGAAACTTAGGATGCTCAACCTTATGCCATTCATTTGGAGGAATGACAGGAGGCTTAACAGTCCTAGGCTTCCCTCTGGATGGAGCTGAAATTCTGAGATTGTTGAGCTCGTCCTCTATTTCTATCACACCTGGCTGAATTCTGCTGAAGACCGATTCTCGCCTGACCATCTCTCTTTTGGCCGGCGTACCTCCTCAGGCCTGAACTCCGATCTGCCCACGATTATACTTTTCAGCACAGGTTTGGACGGGACTGCATGATGTCCACACTCAGTACAAACCAATGAACAACTTGGTTTTTCTGGCTTTCTGACTCCTTCAGGCCTTGACCACCAAGATCTCTTCTTCTCAAACCTCCTCACCCTTATGGGAGTGGAGTCTTCCTCATAGGGTGGATCCCAGTAGCCGTCTGATTTAGGCCTGAATGCTGCTCTTGACGGTGCCCCCAAGCTTACTCTAGGCCTTGGTGTGGTTCTAGGCATGGACTTCGTATTCACTGACACCATGTTTGCACTTAGGCCTGAAGGAAATGGGTTTCCATCCACACCCATGGCTTGCTTATCTTTCTCGGGAAACTTGAATTCCCCCGATCAATCTTATCTTGAATGTCATTCCTGAACACAAAGCAATTATTGGTTGAATGACTCCAAGAATTATGGTACTTACAATATTCCTTGCCCTTCAGCTCGTCCGGTGCTGGGATCTGTGGCCAAAGGGCAGGTTTAATAACTTGTCCGTCAAGAGCTGATCAAAAATAGCCTCCGCTTTGGTGATGTCAAAGGTGTAGGCCCTGGTGGGCCTATTAGAGGCTTCTTGGACCATCTGCTTCGTAGGTTCTGTCTTAACAAAGGCCTTGCAAACATAAGGCTTCCTATTGATGATTTCAGCCACATCAACATCAAGGTCAGCCTCAGTCTCAACCGCAGCGACGTCATAGTTAGGGTCTTGATAGTAGGTCCCTTTAGAAGCTGCCTTTCTATCTTTCTCCTCTTCCAAAAGCTTCTCATACCGCGAGGCCTTTGCGGACAATTCGAACAAGTCTCGAAATTCTGTTCCATGAAACTTCTTCTTGAACTCGAAGTCTAGGCCGTTCAGTGCTAAACGCACGTATTCGGCCTCAGGCAAAGGAATCTTACACTTGAAACGTGCCGTCTTGAATCGGGAGAGATAAGACTCCACGCCTTCCTTTGGGAGTTGACGGTAGCGAGACAAATCCGCCATCGTTATCTCTGGTTCCACCCTATAAAACTGTTGATGGAACATCTCTTCGAGCTGAGCCCAGGTCTGAACAGAGTTGGGTGGGAGATTGATATACCACGTGAAAGCCGTTGCAGTCAAAGAATTTGGGAAGAGCTTTAACTTGAGGTTGTCATTCGTTCCAACTTCCCCACACTGCACCTGGAATCGGGCAACGTGTTCGATCGTGGACTGCATACTCTCCCCAGAGAAGGTCTGAAATTCAGGGACTCGGTATCCCTTGGGAAAGTTCTCATCATCAACCTCCACCGTGTGAGGCTTCCTGTACATGGGTCTGCCCACAGGCCTGAATCCAGGCCCTAACTGTTCTTGGAGCAAATCCAGGACCTGCTCCCTTCCGATCATATTTGGCACGGAGGCGGCTGTGGACGCGCCTCTTGTGCCTGCAGATTCACGCCTGAGTTTGCCCCCGAGTCTCTGGGGCTGAATGAGCGTGAGAAGTGTTCTTGTCCTTAACGCACCTTGTCCTCCGTGAGGAGGCCTTTTGTCAGTCTTTTCAGGCCTGTTTGGATTTTCCAGCAAAACGGCCCTTTGTTCCTTGTTTGTTGGATGCGTTGGCTCCTTCCCAATAACAACTCCTTTGCTTTTCTCCCCTGCCGGTGCAGGGCTGTTTGACGAAGAAGCTTGATAAAACACCTGCGGCGGTGGTGGGAATGAGTCCTTCAGACCTGTTTGTTCATGGCCGTTGCCATAAACTCCGAATTGTGGTAGAACTTGTTGCTGAGGAACAATTGGCATCCTTTCTGTCATCGAGGCAATCAAATTATTGATTGCTAGAGTCAAAGGCTCTACGGACTGAGACATTGTTTGTGACACGGTGCGTGAAATCTCCTGTCCTGCAAAAAACATATAATTCTTGACGCTATCCGTGGCGTCATTGAGATCTTGTGCACTGATTTGAGGAACGGTTTCCTCGAACAGCGGTACGTCAACAGCGGCTCCTTCAGGGCTGCCTGGAGGGTCTGGTTGCGGTGCATCCGCTTGTGGTGGTGGTGGATTGTTGCCTTCTTTGCCGGCATGCTTGAAACCTTTCAACGACTAGGGTCCCACTGGGCGTGCCAATGAAAACTCGCGTTTTGGCAGCAGGCGTGAATGCGATGAGCGCGGGCGTGCCAAGACTTGTAGCGCCTAACTTGTTGTGAAGATTCCCGTGAATCTTGACTTCTATCGTAGAACGACTGTGTACGACCCAAAGGTTAAAGATCGTAAGAAGGTTCGTGGTTTGCCACACGGTTGTGGACTTAATATTTCCTAGTCGTATAGGAAATGGAACGTGAAAAACGTAGACTTTATTACACCGGGATAATAAAGTTTGATTACAAGGAAAATAAAATCCAAAACTACTTGATGAAGTTAGTTTGAATGGGGGTTTGAGCACGGAGTACTCGATATGCTACTTTGCTGAAAGTAGGAAAGTATGCTTCGCTGGGAAGACTTTGTTTGTAAGCGTTAGCTTTGATTGGTGTTGGACCCTTTGTCTTCAATTCTGCTATTTATAAGCAGTGCAGTATGCTGATTCAGGCTGAATCCGGTTTCAGTCTCGCACCACAAGCTGCCACATGTCCCTCAACCGCTCCACTTTTCATGCACACTTGATCATGGGCAGTTACTCAGAGGTAATGGCAGTTAAGTTTGATCATGGGTAGTAGGCTCCTTACGTGGTGACATGTGTCCCATGTCTAGGTAGAAAATATCTCCCAACTTCCCCCCTTTTTGTCTTCCATGCCACATGGCCAATTGACTTGGTCAATTGGCCTTTGAATTGGAAAAAATCAACTGCCAGAAACAAACCACTTCCTATAAAAGTGGCCTTTGCTCCGTACCTCACTTCAGCATCTTCTTGTTAGCCTAAAACCGTGGGCTACAATCCATGGGTCGAACCATCATTCCCCCATGGGCTAACCCGTGGGCTATACTTTTAAATCGAGTCGGCGCTTGAGTCTTGATGAAATTACCTTGTTTGCTGCTTCGGCTTGTCCGTTGCCCTGGGGTAAGCCGGAGTGGAAGTGTCCCACTTGATACCGTATTCGTCCAGCAAGGCTCGGTACTTCTGACCTGTGAACTGCTTCCCGTTATCTGTGATGATGGCGAACGGTACCCCGAAGCATGAAATGATATTTCGCCATACGAAGCGGATGACGTCCGTTTCTTCAGTAGTGACCAGAGGCTTGGCCTCTACCCATTTTGAGAAATAGTCGGTCGCAGTTAAGAGGAATTTGAAACCACCCGGGGCGACCGAGATCTTGCCGACTATATCCATGCCCCATTGGGAGAAGGGCCAAGGGCTGGTGAGGGGGATAAGGTCCCGAGCCAGTTGGTGGATAATGGGGGAGAACATCTGGCATTTCTTGCAACGCTTAACAAACTCTTCAGAATCTTTCTTCATTGTCGGCCACAAGTACCCTTGAGAGATGGCTCGGTGAGCGAGGGATCGTCCACCGGAGTGACAGCCGCTATCACCGGCGTGAAGCTCTTCAATAATGCCTGGCACTTGGTGTGGGTGCGCGACCAGTAGATAAGGTCCGGTAAACGATCTTCGGTACAGCTTGCCGTTAAGGTTGAGCCAGAAGAGGGCGGCCTTATTGCGAAGTCGGTGAGCGTCCTTCTTGTCGAGAGGAAGGACATCATTGCGCAGGTAACCGATGATCTCATCCATCCAACTCAGACCAAGCTCTATTCTGAATATCTCTTGGTTCAATACGTCAAGTTCGAAACTGGGCTTGTCAATAGAGCTGAAGGAGATAGAACGATGCTCTGAGGAGGAGCAAGCCGAAGCAAGCCCAGTAAGGGCGTCGGTATGGGCGTTCTATTCCTTAGATATGTGCTCGACTCGGATAGACTTGAAGTTTTGGACGAGTCGGACGACGGAACTGAGGTAGGTACGCATTCTGTCGTCCCGAGCTTCATATTCTTCTGAGAGTTGATTGACCACTAACTGGGAATCACTATAGACCATGAGTTCTTCAATGCCCAGGGCTTCGGCCGTTTTGAGTCCTGAGATCAGGGCTTCATACTCAGCCTCGTTGTTGGAGGCTGGGAAGTTAATGGAGAGTGAACTTTCGTGCAAGACGCCGGAGGGGGAGAGGAGTACAATCCCAGCTCCTGGCCTTCGCTGTTGGAGGCGCCATCGACATACATTTTCTAGATATCGCCGTGGAAGAGCTTCCAAGCAGAGCTTGGATTTGTCTGGAGGGCCGCGTCGGGGCGCGGGGACGGGATCGAAGTGAGAGCGTCGGTTGGAGTAAGCTCGGAGATGAAGTCGGCGAGGACTTGAGCTTCCATCGCTGTCCAAGGTTGGAAATGGATCTCAAAGTTTGCGAGCTCAACAGCCCACTGACAGATTCGGTTGGAGAGGTCGGCCTTCCGGAGAAGTGATTTGAGGGGATACTGGGTTAAGATGATGATGCGATGTGACTAGAAGTACGGGGCAAGTTTTCGGGAGGCTGAGACGAGGGCGAGCACGAGCTTTTCCAAGGGGAGGTAACGTGTCTCGACGGGAGTCATAGTTTTGCTGGAGTAGTAGATTGGCTGGTGCTCCTGACCCTCCTGGCGGACGAGCATAGCTAGGTGCGGAGAGACAGCTAGGTAGAGGAACAAGTCTTCCTGGTCCCGTGGGGTGACAAGGAGTGGGGCCTCGAAGAGATAAGTCTTCAACTGCTGGAGGGCCCGGTCACAATCCTCTGTCCAAGCGAAGTTGGGCCGGCTGCCTTTCAAGAGTGCAAAGAATAGTTGGCATTTGTCCGAAGAGTGACTTATAAATCGATTCAAAGCGGTGGCCATGCCAGTTAAGCGTTGAACGTCCCTTTTGTTATGGGGGGCGGAGAGCTGCGCGATGGCAAGTATTTAGGCCGGGTCGGCCTCGATACCACGTCGGGAGATGAGGTGACCGAGGAACTTCCCGGAACTGACGCCGAATACACACTTCTCAGCTTTGAGGCGGAGCTTATGCTTTTTGAGAATTTCGAATACTTCGGCGAGGTGTGTTAGGTGATCACTGGCACGCATGCTCTTGACCACCATATCTTCAATGTAAACCAGCATCGTGTCTCCCAGTAAGCGCTCGAACATCTTGGTTATCATGCGCTGAAAAGTGGCTCCGGCATTCTTTAAGCCGAAGGGCATGACAAGGTACCCGAAGAGACCATGGGGGGTGATGAAGGCCGTGTTCTCAACATCCCCTTCGCTCATGGCGATCTGATGGTAACCTCGGTATGTGTCCAGGAAGCTGAGTCCCTCATGGCCGGCGGTGGCGTCGACGAGCTGGTCAATCCGAGGAAGGGAGAAAAAATCCTTCGGGCAAGCATCGTTGAGATTGGAGTAGTCAACACAAACCCGCCACTTGCCGTTCTTTTTTTTTACTACGACAGTGTTGGCCAACCACTTGGGGTACTGGACTTCTCTAATTGCCCCTGCGTTCAGGAGTCGGTTGACTTCTTCAATAACGGCCTCGGAATGAACAGGAGAGGCCATCGCTCCTTTTGCACAACCTGGCGTTTGGCTCGATCGATGTTGAGTTCATGGCAAATGAAAGAGGGGTCAACCCCGGGCATCTCATATGGGGTCCAAGCGAACATTTCGATGTTTCGGTTGAGAAAGGCTACCATCTCGTTCCGATCAGTATCACTAAGTGAGAAACTGACAAGGAAGAAACGGGAACCGTCTTTGGTTATTGGGATGGTGGCCACGTCTTCTATGGTCTTGTCGTCAGCGGGTCTACCAACGTCCTCCAAAACTTGGGCCTCGGGGACTTCAATGAGATTAACCCGGGAGGTCTGTTTACTACTTCGAACGGCGTTGACGTAGCACTTCTTTGCCGCTGTTTAATCTCCGTACAAGTCTTCCTGGTGTCCATGAGTACCGATGAAACGGACCACCAGGCGATAGGTGGAGGCAATTGCCTTTAGCTTATATAGCCGGGTGCGCCCGACAATTGCGTTGTGAGGGCTAAGGACGTCGACTACCACAAATTCCATTTCAAGAGTTACTGAGCCAGCACGGACTGGAAGAGTGACCATGCCGATGGGCCAGACCGGTGCTCCGTTGAAGCCGATAAGAGGAACTTCGAAGGGACGAAGTTCGGTGTTGGGAATCTTCAGATCCTTGAACAGAGAATAGTACATGACTTCGGCCGAGCTGCCCTAGTCCACGTGGACGCGACGGACGTTGAAAGTTCCGATGCGTAGCGTGACTACGAGGGCGTCATTGTGCGGAAGCTGGACGCGGTCGAGATCATTCTCGGTGAATGTTATCGTCCATTTGGAGCCGTCATCGGTTTTGGGGGCGTTTCGGTTCGGGACCGACCAACATGACCTGCTTGGAGGAGGAGGCCGCATTCAGCTCGTCCCCAATGATGCGAGCGGCCTCAAAGTTTAGAGGACCGTGTATGACGTGGATCGTCTGGACCTCTTCCTCGGTGTTGGTTTCGGTACGTTGTGCCCGAGCCGTTGTCTTCTCGTGATCGATGAAGTTGCCGAGGTGGCCACCCTCAAAAAGCTGCTCCAAGTAGGCATTAAAGGGCTTGCATGCTGTGGTGAAGTGACCCTGCTCGTTGTGGTAACTGCATCGAACGATGGGATTCTTGATTTTTCCATTTTCGATTCCTAGCTTTTGATTTGGGAAGGAGAAGAAAGGCTGATCCTTCACTTGATCGATGATCCAGTAGATAGGAATGGTGAAGACAGTTTTCTTGGCGTTGAAATCACTTGGCTTCGGTCCCCTGCTCTGCGACTGCTTGATGGTGTTGACCTGTTTCTTTGGTGTTGGGACAGGTGTGGGAGCCGGTGTGGATACCGAGGTGTTTAATGTCTTCGAACTCGTAGGCTTCCCGATGCCTCTCTCCGCCTTGGACTCGATGAGCTGACACCAACCCTCAATACGAGTCATGAGGTCCTTCATAGAGTTGGGCTTATGGCGAGCGAGGTCGTCATAGACTTGCTCGTCCTGGGAGGTGAGACCGAGCTTGAATCCTCGGGCTGAGATGACGCCATCGCAACCCTCTATCTCATTGAATAGTTCCCAGTAACGTCCGGCGTACTGCTGGAGCGTTTCGTCGTTTCTCTTGCGGAGGGCCAGGATGGAGTCGATGTCCTTCTCGTGCTTATTGCTAGTTACGAACCGAGCCATGAAGGCATCACAGAGGGAATCGAACGAGGAAATTGACCGAGCCGAGAGTTGATTGAACCAGGTGAGGCCCAGGTTGCCAAGGCTTGCAGGAAACACTTTGCACAAGAAGGCATCGTCCGAGGGTTCGTTCCGAAGAAACGAAGACATGACGAGCTTGTACTGAACCAAATGAGTGTATGCCTCATTTTGCCGTCGTATTTGGCAAATTTTGGTTGGGTGAATCCCTTGGGGGGGTAACCGAGTCGATCTCTCTCGTGGAGGGGGAGGTCGGATTGAACGATCGAGGCCGTTTGGATGCTCAGTCGCTGTACGCTTCTTGGGGACAAGTTTGTCCAATCGTTCATATTCCTTTCTCTTTGGAGCAACACTAACCGATTTCCTGGGAGAGCGCTCTTGGCGGCGATGGCGGTAGCTGTCCCGAGCGAAAGGCTCAAGGCGCTCAATGACCGGGCTCCTGTTGTGTGCATCGCCGGGGTGCGAGACGATAGGACTTCTGGCTCCGGGGCCCTTCAGGCGCTCGCGGTATCCCCTGGTCTAGAACTCCACAAGGCCGTCATCTCCCCTGGCTGCCCTTGTGAGGCTAAGGGTAGATTCTCGGCCTGTGTTGCCCACTCGAACTGAGTGGGTGGAGGAGGCGGAGACCCTCCCAGCACCGAGCATCTCAAAGGCCGATGGTTTCCTTCGAAATTGCATAGGGGAGCGGGAACGGTCCCTGTGCGACGTGTCTTTTGCGGCTCGAACGTCCACCGCTCTTGGTGGCTCGAGACGATCCTTGACTGAGGGGCGGGGTATGTACTCCAGCAGGTGACTGACTTCGCCACTGCGAGGGGGGGTGTGATGACCCTTCCTTCCGCCGTGACTCTCGGAGGAATGAGACGGGGAGATTTGGAGGAGGTGTTTGATCTCCGCCAACTCGTCTCGGACGTGTCTGTAGCGCTCCATCACTGTCATGAGATCGTCAATTTTCCGCTCAAGATGGCGGATGTAGGAATGGAGCTCAGAGGATGGGCCTGCGTCTGGAGCTGACGCTCCGGCGCTAACTCCGACGGATACATGGGTCTTTCCTAGGGCTGTTGCTCCGCCGGAAGCCATGTTGTGGTCCATGAGGGAACCGAGCCGTGGGCGGTGCCACCGTGGTGCGCGTCGTCGATTTCAACCATCTTTTATTCAGGGCCGCTCGAACGGAGCAGAAGGGAAGGGGTGGAGGTTGGGATGGGTGGCTAGGTCCCCAGCAGAGTCGCCAATTGTAGGGGTTCGATTTGTCAGGACTTAGATCGTGTTTAGGATTTGGCTCCTTCCTTCTCAGCTCCCACCGGCGGACTTGCAACAAGTCACTAGAGCTTTTGGTTGCCCAGTGACCCTCCAACGATCAAGTTAGATCTCAGGGGCGAAGTCTAGGTCTAGGGTTAGGAAGAATGGCTTACCTTTCACAATGAGCATCCCTTAGTATTTATAGACCTAAGGTTCCTTGGCCTTCAAGCCAACGCGTGGGGCGTACGCTCGGGTAACCGCTCCGGGTGACGTCATACGTGACGGGAGGAAGGAAGCGGTTACGGAGCACATGGCCTGATCCAAATGATTGCTGTTGACACGTGGTCAAAGGGGGACCAGGCTGGTATAACCACCACACTCAGAGCACTCCCGAGAGTTCTGAAGTTGAAGGACGCTTTCAAGCAATGCACCGAGCGTTACACCGGGCGCAAAGTCATGTCCGTTGCCACTCACCAACTTACCAACTCACCAACAAGGCATAGACTCGATAAGTCTCGGCCTATTACCGACACAACAACCGAGGCCATCACATATGGTATGAGAAATCCAATACGTTGCTCCAATGGACGAGATTGTTGTGCCGGTAGCAATATACGTCATTGCCTCGAATGTCTTTGTCTCGAAGAGTGAGTCAGTCGCAATCAAAAAGACTGTGATTACAGATGTGAAAAACCCCAACATGTTACAAAAGAGGAAAGACCCGAACAACTTTGGGTAAGTAGAAGCCATCACAGCTCCTCCGCTTTTGTGTCCATGTGGACCATCTTTATCCTCCTGCCAAACACCGCCTGCAGGGGTAACCGCTGCTTGAAAGAGTAGGGTTGCCATCAGTACAGCAGCAACGAAAATTCCATTTTTCTCCGTGCTATTTCCGTAGGATCGAGGATGCTAGCGCTTTCGCCATAGGAGTTTTGAAGCAAGGCTTTATTGTCATTGTCTACTCCCTCTGGTTTCATTCCATCTTTTTGTCCAAGACGTAGATGCCCATCGCTGTTTGCTTGCTTGCATTTGTTGCATTTACATCTATCTCCGTGTGGTTGAGAATATGCTCGATAATCTGAAACTTCATTAGATCATGCGAGATAGTTCATATATAGTCTATTTTATTTTTTCATATGGCAGTTTTGGCATCATACAAAAATAGATCGATATGGATTCATGCATATTCATCAACGTGTGAAGCTAACGGCCTAACAATTATCCAAATCTTTCCGTGAACATGCAGTATTCATTTAAAATTTTAAAGCTATTAATGTTGTGTTCTCTTTACTTCTCAAAAAGAATTTTTCAAAAAATTTCTCCTAGATTCTCTCTAGATATTCTCCCTACTTCAAACATTTTTCTCTCTATCTCTCTCCACTTATTATCTCTACTATTTTTTCCAAAAAAAATTCAAAAAGCAAAGAGAACATAGCATAAAGCATCACAGCAGAATAAGCAAATGTGAATAATCAAAACATATCACATCAGATTTTGATTGTTTATTTAGAGATTGCTAAAATTAGCACTGTCAAATCTCACATTAATTATTTTTTGCCCACATAATCGAAACCAATGAGCCCTCCAAACTTTTTACTTTTATTTCACCCATATTTTTTAAAACAACAGTTTTTTTTTAAAAAAAATTTTATTAAACAGTTTTTGAAGAAAAATAAACAGTTGTATAAAAAAAATGGTTTCAAAAAAAAATGTTGTGTAAAAAAAACCAATTACTTTGTTAACTTAAAAACTGTAAATACAGCTTCGAGAAATTTTGAAAGAACTGTATTTACACAAGCAGTTTTAAAAATCTAAAAACTATAAATGCAGTTTTTAAAAATGAATTGTATGTAAAACAGTTTTGAAATCTCAAAAACATTTGCCAAAAAAATAGTTTTTTAAAAACAGTTTTGTGTAAAAGAGTTTTGAAATTTCAAAAACAGTTTTTTAAAAACACACTTTATTTACTTACACTTCTTAAAATTTATGAAAAAAAAAACAGTTTTTTGTCAAAAATTTTTTTTATGAAAAATACTATTTTTTAAAATTATTTTTTGAAAATATTGTTGAGAGAGAGAGAGAGACAGAGAGAGAGAAAGAGAGAGAGAGAGAGAGAAGATTTTTACGTAATGATGGTTTAGTACTTGATTGAGAGAAAAATTTGATTATTGGCAAAAGATTGATAGTTTTAATTATTCAAAGGTCAAAATTTGATGAGTTAAGATGTTACTAAATTTGGTCATTCCACTGTGAGCACTTTTTTGAGCAAACATTATTAACCTTAGCAACATTTTAGTTTTAATTATTCCATTGTGGATACTCTTAGAATGAAAAAGTATGTTCAAATGTGTTAAAAGAACCTTTGAGTTAATTAATTGTCCGAAGAGACACATACACGAATGTGCTCACGTATAAAAATGTAAGAGCACAAATGTAACGACCCGGATTTTTGCCCTACTTTTTTCTAATGAAGAAATTATTTTAATCAAATAGTCTATAGTAATCGATTAATTATTTAAAAAGTGTAATTAGATTAAACTAGAACCTAGATTAATTTTTGGCAACTGAAATTAGTTTAGAAAAATTTTACCTTAACTTGTAATTATAAATGTGTGTACATATTTATCTATATTGTCCATACTAATAATCATCCCACAATTTATGGGATTTGGATATCCATCTCTCACCAATCTCTCCCTCTATCTTTATTTTTTTTTCACTTAACCCACTTCCCTTCAAACTCTTCCTAAATTATATCTCTTTTAATCTCAATAACATCCCACCTCCATCCAATTTCTCTATAAAACCAAACCCCTCTTTCCCATTCTCTTTTATTCGGCTGAGAGAGAGAGAGAAGAAGAAGAAACCTAGAAAAAGAAGGAGAGAAGAAAAAGAAAAAGATCGATCACCCAATTTCAATTTTCGTCCATATAACGTCCCTCTGTTCACCACCTGTTTCTTCCTAGTTGCTGTCATTTTTAGGCCTAAGTTTCTTCACGAATATTGTAGAGGGCGTCGAGAGCTTCGATTTCGACCCAAGAATCACCCAAAAAGGTCAAGGATTGATAAAGTTATCGCTGTCCAAAGATCAGTAAAATTCTCGGGTTTCTGTTTCTAGACAGCAAACAGGATTTATGAAAACCCCCACTTTTCTCCTAGTTCGAATGGTTTTCGGACTTCGACTTCTTCACAAAAGTTGTAGAGCGTTTCAAGATCTTCGCGTTAGACACAAGAATCATCCAGAACGGCAGAGGTTTGATCAAGTTATTCCAGTCCAAAGTTGCTGTTAGAATACCGATCTTTTGCCGCCAAACGAAAACCCACCGGATTCCACCAAATCGCTTTGTTTGGAATAAAGGTAGATTAATCCTTCTTCTACCTTCCCCTAAGTATATTATTGTACTAAGATGTTAGTTTTTATGATTAAAAAAAAAAGAAAAGAATCGAATGAACGAAACTCAGTTTTTCCGAAAAAGAATTCACTGTTCATAAGCATCGTCACTGTTCACTTTTTTTACTGTTCATACCCCAAAAAAACCTAAATTATAGTTTTCCCCTTGACTATTTTAGTATAGTGTTTCGGTCCAAATTAGAAAATACAAGTTATGTTTACATAATGATTAAGCCCCTGGGTTTACCAAAATAGTAGAATCTATATCCTAGTCAACAATACGTTTTAATTAAATGCTGTATTGGTATAAAAAAAATAGAAACAATCTTTATGATAATGTCTTTATATTATTTGACCCTTATCTATTATATTAGTATTATAAGAATGTATTTTACAAAGATACCAATATAAACCTAGGCTTATTATTATTTGAATAGAATTATTATAATTTTTTTTTGAGATAAAAGTTTCTTGTTTTATTATTAACTTGTTGGTCACACAAGACTAAGGGCAATGGTCCATTCATAAAAAGTTACGTGATTTCTACGCTTATTCTTAATTTCAATTATCATTGTGATTATTTATATATTGCTCCGACACTTGATTTATATGATAGATTGGACACTAGAGACATGGGGTGGTATGCGAATAGAATTCACCTAGATGATGCTAGGTAATGGATGAATTGAAAAGTTTTATTTTTAGATTGCCTGCAGGCGTGATTTTGAGATGTGATGAGATTGAAACTCGCGAGAGTCGAGTGATGAATTGAAACTGGCGAGAGTCCAGTGATAAATTGAAACTGGCGAGAGTCCAGTGATGATTGTGAAAGCGGTATATAAGATAAGCGAACCCTAGTCATGATTCAGGCATGATAAGCTTACCCCTTGTTGTAGTTATTGGGGTGCACACTCGGTATATAACTTAGGTGTATCTGCGACAGCAAAGGGAAGTGACCTCATGGGACCGAGCATGGCTAGTGGTTGGGGAGGAAAGATCCCGCGGAGGAGATCTTAGATTACACGATAGGTTAAAGGATAGTAATGTATTGGCTTATGCAAAAAAATCTCTGTTTTACTTTTTCGCATTACTATTATCCTGTTGTTTGCTAGCTGTAAAGTAAGAGGGGTGGTTGGGTTGGATAATTCTATTGGGTGATTTATCACTCACGGATACGTCTATATCCTAACAAATCGTTTGCTTCGGCGATCAATTTGCCAGCAGGCGCAGGATTCAATGATGGTGCAGCTCAACGCGGAAAGAACATCTGGAATGGAGATCAAGTATGCTCGGGATTCGTGTCAAGCCTAGAGTCAGCTCTGAAGTTAATGTATTTTGAATCAGTAAATTTTCTTGAGATTGTAATAGCTAAACATTTATTTTAGAAAATCATATTTATTTAGCAAATTTTCTTAAGAAAATTATTTTATTTTGCTCCCGAAAAGTCGGGGCGTTACAAATGGTATCAGAGCATAGGTTCAACTCTCGGACTTGGGTAGATTGGGTAGATCACACTTCCAAGAGCGTAGACTCAAGTTGTTAATTACTTATGTATTTTAAGTCTAATCTATAAATACTATTTGTTCATCATCCATCTTAGACTTCGAGAGCGTACCGTGAGAAAATATAAGCTCTACATGTTGACTAATATGTAGGTTTATGTGTTACGTGCCTATTGTACATCCGTACTGTTAAGATTTGACTAGTTATACTATATTATTCTTATTATTGTTGTTACTATTATTTTTGAAATCATAGCTTATCTTTAGACATGAAACCAAAATTTTACTATTGCGATTTTCAAAATTCTTGCACACGATACTTTTGGAGGACCAAATAGTTAGAAACCCCTCGCCACAAGAATTAGTGATGAAACCAATAAACAAGATACCAACGTTGACCGCAACATTGCTACCCTTAAAACAATGCTAACGTCAATGTCAATGTTACCGTGTACCCTAATCCGATATCGAGAATCCGCGAGATTAACAACAATTAGTAGCCATCGTCACCGTGACTATTTTGACATCTAGACCCCGAGCATCGTAGGGTTTCTTAAAATTTTGGACCGACGGATAAAAGAATGATGATGTCAGAGATCTGCAGTCACCGACCGCCTATATTCTACACAAATTGAGCCGACGTGGCACCATCATAGATCGGAAAATCAAGGAACTGCTTGAAGTCATGAACATCAGAGAAGACAGCGAACGTTCTCTTGCGTTGAGGTTCTATTCTTTTAAGGGGGATAGAAATTTATGACTTTACATCCATCTAATCATCTTCCTTAGTCAATTGACTATATTATCACTATTCAATGTTTTCAACCTCTCTTGATTCTTTTCTATGAGATTCCTTTCGAAACATTTTTTTTTCCTCTCATTCAAATACAAATCCAAGAGCTTAAACTTGTCGAAATTTTTACTCCGAGTCTCACGACACTTCTCTTTTGTTAGTTTTGAATTTCTAAGGATTCTCCCTATTGCAAATTTTTTTTTAATTGATCAAATTTCATCCTTGCTATTTCAACAGTCTACTCAAATTTGAGAATGATGTTCTTAACTGCTCGTATACATGCTTAGCTTAATTCTTGGATGACTAAATGGGGGCAATGTCACAAGTACAATATTAGTTAATCACTTGATTAATTCCTCTTCATGCCCTTGAAACTTCAACTCAACTCATCTTGATCCTCATTATTTGGAACACCAAAATCTATGTGCCACACATTTTTCTTTGAGTCACGTATGTCATTGATGAAATTCAATTCTTGAAATTTCAGTTAATCATCTTTCTTAGAATTTCGATTTCTCCATTCACTTCTCAATTATTCCCAAAACTCTAGTTCGTTAGACTCACTCCTTTCATGATAATCTTTGCTCAATCTAGTGTAGTTAATCAATACAGCCGCAAGCTAAGATAGTTGTCTACTCCTTGGAGGAGGATCAATTGAGCCTTTCCATTGCTGCTTTGGCCTACGAACATTTGACTCATATTTTGAAGCATTGATAGACTCATCTTGTTTTTATTTATAAAAAAAATCCACTCTCTAAGAGTTAAGGACCCAACTATCAAGAGATGACAAAAAAAAAAAGGGGGTCATACAACAACGACTCATCGATCAAAGTGAAAGCTAAACACAATGGTACCAACGATCTAATTTCGAGGACGAAATTGTTTTAAGGGGGATAGGTTGTAACGACCCGGATTTTTGCCCTACTTTTTTCAAATGAAGAAATTATTTTAATCAAATAGTCTATAGTAATCGATTAATTATTTAAAAAGTGTAATTAGATTAAACTAGAACCTAGATTAATTTTTGGCAACTGAAATTAGTTTAGAATAATTTTACCTTAACTTGTAATTATAAATGTGTGTACATATTTATCTATATTGGCCATACTAATAATCATCCCACAATTTATGGGATTTGGATACCCATCTCTCACCAATCTCTCCCTCTATCTTTATTTTTTTTTTCACTTAACCCACTTCCCTTCAAATTCTTCCTAAACTATATCTCTTTTAATCTCAATAACATCCCCCCTCCTTCCAATTTCTCTATAAAACCAAACCCCTCTTTCCCATTCTCTTTTATTCGGCTGAGAGAGAGAGAGAAGAAGAAGAAACCTAGAAAAAGAAGGAGAGAAGAAAAAGAAAAAGATCGATCACCCAATTTCAATTTTCGTCCATATAACGTCCCTCTGTTCACGACATTTTTCTTCCTAGTTGCTGTCATTTTTAGGCCTAAGTTTCTTCACGAATATTGTAGAGGGCGTCGAGAGCTTCGATTTCGACCCAAGAATCACCCAAAAAGGTCAAGGATTGATAAAGTTATCGCTGTCCAAAGATCAGTAAAATTCTCGGGTTTCTGTTTCCAGACAGCAAACAGAATTTATGAAAACCCCCACTTTTCTCCTAGTTCGAATGGTTTTCGGACTTCGACTTCTTCACAAAAGTTGTAGAGCGTTTCAAGATCTTCACGTTAGACACAAGAATCATCCAGAACGGCAGAGGTTTGATCAAGTTATTCCAGTCCAAAGTTGCTGTTAGAATACCGATCTTTTGCCACCAAACGAAAACCCACCGGATTCCACCAAATCGCTTTGTTCGGAATAAAGGTAGATTAATCCTTCTTCTACCTTCCCCTAAGTATATTATTGTACTAAGATGTTAGTTTTTATGATTAAAAAAAAAGAAAAGAATCGAATGAACAAAACTCAGTTTTTCCGAAAAGGAATTCACTGTTCATAAGCATCATCACTGTTCACGTTTTTTTTACTGTTCATAAAAAAAAACCTAAATTATAGTTTTCCCCTTGACTATTTTAGTATAGTGTTTCGGTCCAAATTAGAAAATACAAGTTATGTTTACATAATGATTAAGCCCCTGGGTTTACTAAAATAGTAGAATCTATATCCTAGTCAACAATACGTTTTAATTAAATGCTGTATTGGTATAAAAAAAATAGAAACAATCTTTATGATAATGTCTTTATATTATTTGACCCTTATCTACTATATTAGTATTATAAGAATGTATTTTACAAAGATACCAATATAAACCTAGGCTTATTATTATTTGAATAGAATTATTATAATTTTTTTTTGAGATAAAAGTTTCTTGTTTTATTATTAACTTGTTGGTCACACAAGACTAAGGGCAACGGTCCATTCATAAAAAATTATGTGATTTCTACGCTTATTCTTAATTTCAATTATCATTGTGATTATTTATATATTGTTCCGACACTTGATTTATATGGTAGATTGGACCCTAGAGACATGTGGTGGTATGCGAATAGAATTCACCTAGATGATGCTAGGTAATGGATGAATTGAAAAATTTTATTTTTAGATTGCCTGCAGGCGTGATTTTGAGATATGATGAGATTTGTGATGAGATTGTAACTGGCGAGAGTCCAGTGATGAATTGAAACTGGCGAGAGTCTAGTGATGATTGTGATGATTGTGAAAGCAGTATATAAGATAAGCGAACCCTAGTCATGATTCAGACATGATAAGCTTACCCCTTGTTGTAGTTATTGGGGTGCACACTCGGTATATAACTTAGGTGTATCTGCGATAGCAAAGGGAAGTGACTTCATAGGACCGAGCATGGCTAGTGGTTGGGGAGGAAAGATCTAGCGGAGGAGATGTTAGATTACACGATAGGTTAAAGGATAGTAATGTATTGGCTTATGCAAAAAAATCTCTGTTTTACTTTTTCGCATTACTATTATCCTGTTGTTTGCTAGCTGTAAAGTAAGAAGGGTGATTGGGTTGGATAATTCTATTGGGTGATTTATCACTCACGGATACCTCTGTATCCTGGCAAATCGTTTGCTTCGGTGATCAATTTGCCAGCGGGCGCAGGATTCAATGATGGTGCAGTTCAACGCGGAAAGAACATCAGGAATGGAGATCAAGTATGCTCGGGATTCGTGTCAAGCCCAGAGTCAGATATGAAGTTAATGTATTTTAAATCAGTAAATTTTCTTGAGATTGTAATAGCTAAACATTTATTTTAGAAAATCATATTTATTTAGCAAATTTTCTTAAGAAAATTATTTTATTTTGCTCCCGAAAAGTCGGGGCGTTACAACAAAGGTCTTGATAGTTAACTCGATCTGTTGTGATAAGCTAGCATGCACACCCGAGAGAGTTAATTTACCAGACCTATATTTTTTTTTTATTCTATCACGTACATATTCAAGCCACGCGATGTAGAGTGTGTGTGTATGTATGTGTGTGTGTGTGTGTGTGTGTGTATATATATATATATATATATATACCGGTTCCTCCCACACAAAATTTAACACAAATAGTGACACTCTATCTCAGCCATTAGTTTCAATGGCCGAGATTAAAACCTAACCCACCTTCTCTCTAGCTCCTCCCACTAATGTGAACTCTCATTCTCCTAGTAAAATGTAACGCCATTCTCCTCACCTCTGTGCTCTCTCATTGTCGCGCTTGTTCTTCTTCGTCAAGCCACACCACCGCCGTCCACCGTCTGACGAGGTGCTTGCTTCTCCGTACTCGCCCTCCCATGCCTCGCGCACATTGCTACTGCGCCGAACAACTTCTCAGTCTTGGCTTCGTCCAATTGCTGCAATTCAGGAGTCAGGGACCTTCTTCGCTGGGAAAAAATGGGTTTCGATGAGCCTGAAGCTTCTGGTGGTAATGGAATCTTAGAGAAATTCCCTCCGCCATTGATGTCGTCGTCGTGATTCTCACCATGGCCGATGGTGTGGGAATTAGTATTTTTTTCTGTTCTGAATCAGAGATGTTTCATAATCATTTGTATCTGTTTTTTTTCTTTTCTTTTCTGAATCAGAGATGTTTAGGGTGTTTTGGGTGAATTTGTTTTTGCTTGTTTTGGGATTCATGAGATGGATGCACATGGGCACCAATCGTTTGATGTAGAATTAAGCATTAGTAGTACGAAGAAGCAAGCCCTCGTCGGAGAAGGAAGCACCTCATCAAATGGCGGCGGCGATGAAGAAAGAAGAGGCGAGGGGGAGAAGAGAATAGAGGTAAGGAGAACGGCATTAATGTTTTTTACCCGGAGGGAGTTCACATTAATTGGAGGAGAGAGAAGGTGGGTTAAGTTTTAATCTCAACCATTGAAAGTAATTGCTGAGATGGAATACTGTCATTATTTATGTTAAATTTTGTGTGGTAGGAACCGGCCCTATGTATATATTCAGTCCTTATCCGTGAGGAATCCAACAAGGTTTTACAATGCGGACCTCGCTTTTCCAATCAAATTTTGATGATCCGAGCCGCTCAAAGTGATTAGAACATGATTTTAAGATTACTTGAGAGAAATCGGCAAAAAAATGACCAAAAAGGGCTAGATTGGAGTAGTTTTCATTGAACGGTTCAATAAAAAAAATGGCTCAAATTAAGCCCTTTCCGATCATTTTTTTTATTGATTTCACGCGGGTACGCTTAAAATCACGTTCGGCACACTTTGAGCGACTAGAATTATCGAAATTTGCTTGAAAAATGGGAGGTCCGCACGGTAGAACTGTAAGGAATCCCTCACTGGATAATTTGTGTGTGTGTGTGTGTGTATATATATATATATATATATATATATAGTCCCGATCAAGTCCACACTTTTTACAGTCCGCACCGTCTGCACCTCCCCTTTTCTGATCGAATTTCGATGATCTGAGCCGCTCAATGTGTTCAGAACATGATTTTAAGGGTACTCGTGAGAAATCGGCAAAAAAAAAACACGGGAAAGGGCTTGATTTAACCAGTTTTTTATTGAACCGTTCAATAAAAAACTGTTCGGATGAAGCTCTTCCCGATCATTTTATATATATATATATATATATATATATATATATATATATATATACATGGGGGCAGATTCCACCCACACAATGTTTTAAAAAAAACTCCATTTCAACCATTAAAATCAATAGTTTGATTAAAACTTAAATGGTTTGTATTCTCCTCCCCCTCTCAATCACAAGTAATCTCTCCCTCTCCATCTAAGCTATTCTCTCTCTATACACTAACCGACTAAGTGACTAACCACTAGTTTCGGTAAACTTTTTTTCTCCCTTCTCTAATATATACACACACTATCTTTAAAGAAAAGTTTAAAAAATAGAGATGAAAAAAGCAACGCAACAACTGCCATCCATCGACTGCCACCACCATCCTCCTCAACTTTTCTTCTCCCACACCTCTCGCATTTCCCTCGTCTTCTTGCCTTCTCATTTCTTATCAGCAAAAGAACCACCGCTGCATCTGCTGCCATCGTTCTACGGTTTTCACGCTATTTTTTATGGTTATATACATAAGGTTCCTTTTAAAATGATTGATGTAAGAAAAAAAGAAATTGTATGAAACAAAAAAAAATGATTAGAATAACGACTGATAGAATAAATGTATAATATAAATGTTAATGGGTCTCCGTGGAACAAAGTGATAGTTGAGGAGATGTTTATGTACTTTCGCCTTATTAAAAAGGGTATCTTAGTCATTTCCTCCATTTCGTTAACAGAGTTATCATTTTTTTCGTTTTCAATAGTTGATGGGGTCTGTATGGACATTTTTAAAAGTGAGGGAGTCTCCATAAAAAAAAGTAATAATTAAGGGGGTGTTTATGTACTTTCATCTGTAACATTTTTAGTTATACTAAATGTGTACCGCAGCCATTTTTGTGATTGATGACAGAGGAATCACCAATAAAGAACATGTAATAAAAAACCACACAACATTAAGGATGCTCTCTCAAGAACTTGAAATCCAACTTGGAGCGGCCCTAACCAAACATGCAGCTCAGTTTGCCTCCTTCATGACCAAGATGAGGGTTCTCCTCATTCAATCTTGTTCTCCTCAGTAGTTTCATATTTGCTGAGACCAGTCGTGAAAAATTTCGCTTTTTCACCACTATCTTTTTTGGTTCTACCATATGTTTGTTGTTAATTTGAATCGTTCATCTTGTAAACCCCACATAGTAATTTATCTATGCAAAAAATAAACTTGATTGGACATCAATAGGAGTATCAAAAATTGAATTTTGCTTTGTAAAATAGACAATTTATCTTTATTATTATTGACAAAAAATTAGATCGTCCATTTGATAAACAAAAAATCCAAATTTTGATATATCTATCAACTTCCGATCAACCTGATTTTTTGCATGGTGATACTATATTGCGAGTCTTAAAATATGAACAGTTTAGATCACAACAATAGACACTCGATGAGCCCATAATGAGCAGTGGTGGAAAAGTAAGATTTTACACCGGCGGTGGATAGAATTTATAATTAAGATTGTTGCGACGCTGGTTGGCCACATGTCCGAAGAGGCCAAACATTTTTATACTTCCAATTACGGTCATCAGAATGAAACCAGAGTGGATGCGATTCCCGTGCACAGCACCGTGCATAACACAGTGCTGCACAACACCATCTCCTATCCGATCTCCTTAACCCTATAATTACTTTTTACACTTTCAAATACGTGTTCACATTTGCACTGCGAGAGGTGCTAGGGGCACATCAGGTGTGACACACCTCAGCCACACCCCTCTTACATACAGGTGGGATCCGTTCCAATGGGACCCCATACATGTGAGAGGGGTGTGGCTGAGGTGTGCCACACCGATGTACCTCTAGCATTTTTGTTTGTGCTATAACAAACGCGTTTTGCAATCCTTATCAATAAAGAAAGACTTTTTTGACAACAAAAAAAAAAAAATTCAATGAAGATAATGGAAAGAAATTTTGGGCCTACTCGCCCATGTGCATATAATTATGCACTATAATGCGTTGTACTAATCAATAAAGAAAGACATTTTTTCAGCAAAGAAAGACTTCTACACATAAATAAACCTTCAACTACCTTTTTTTTCCACAACTTTCAACAACTACTCCCTTCGTCTTTTTTTAAGTGTCCTAACTTATTAAAAAGACATCATTATTGCACCTTTCACATCAACTTTTTCCTCCACTTTCCCTAATTATCCATCATTATTACACTTTTACTCGCTAACTTTTCAAAATGAAATATACTTTTAGGAACAAAATAGACAATTCATCAACTTTTACCCCTATAACTTTACAAAATGGACATTTACTACGGGACAGCCCAAAATAAAATACTGAACTCTAAATAAGGAATAGAGGGAATACTTTTTTTTTTTTCCCCGCAACTTTCAACTACTTTAACACCTCCAAATTCCTGGATCATATTAGGCAAGTAGACCCAAAATTTTTTTCCATTATGGACTTAACCTATATCGAAAAATGACGGCATATCACGTATTTTGATAATTAATATTTGCTAAAAATATGCTGAGAACATTTGTTAATACTGAAAATGTCATTAATAGATATTAATTATCAAAACACGTTATTGACCGTCATTTTCCCTAACTATTTCAAGTCTTTCCTCATTGATTAGGATCGTAAAACGCGTTTGTAACAGTGCAAATGTGAAGGCGGTGATTGAAAATGTGGAAAGTAATTGAAGTGAAGGGTTAAGCGCAGATCGTGGTGGTATGATTAACTTGGGAATGTCATATGGGATGAGTCTTGCATTAATGATTAGCTAGGTTAAACGCATTTGTTGTTGTTATAAAGCAAATGTGAACACGGAATTTGAAAGTGTGAAAAAGTAATTAAAGGGCTTCCGTAGATGGCGCGCGGTTGCATGATCGATTAAGGGGAAGGTTCATCATATGCGGATAAGTCTCTCTTTATTGATTAGGTAAACGAAACTATCTATCTAGGGAATTACTTTAGTGTCTTCGATCATTTTGGAGATACCGTAACTTTTGGCATAACAAAACCATTATAAGCATTACTGAAACTCATTACAAGCATAACAAAATCATAATAAAATATAATTTATTTGATATGCCTTGGTTGGATTTGGTTATGCCTTGGTTGGTTTTTTAGATATTCTTTGGTTATGCTTTGTTTGGATTTTCTTATTCTTGTAATGGGTTTTAGATATACTCATAATGTTAAAGTTATGCCAAAAATTACGGTATTCCCAAAATGACCGGGGACACCATAACATCATCCATCTATCTATACCCTAAGGAAATGTAGTTTCGTAGAATAAAATCAAGCTGTCTCTTTAATTCTCTCTCAGATGTGGAATTCTTTTAATAAAGTACATTTTTTCCTTTTTTTCACTACACTTTTCAGACTACCACAAGGTAAAAAAAAAGCTTCCAAACTTCCTTCTATACTCAAACATTCTATCATTAAAACTTTTACATTTAAAATTTTTTTTTTTGACAGAAAGGGAATAGTGTGTTCATCCGTAGGCAAAAAGCCTAAACATCATAGAGTG
This sequence comes from Rhododendron simsii, assembly GCA_014282245.1. NCBI lineage: Eukaryota > Viridiplantae > Streptophyta > Magnoliopsida > Ericales > Ericaceae > Rhododendron > Rhododendron simsii. The sequence continues at coordinate 6,112,562 of CM024964.1, forward strand.
AGGAATGGGCAAAATAAGTCCACAGGTCGGACTAACCACGAGAAAGAGCCTACTTTGCACAATTATATGCGGCAAGGGCGGAACAAGAAATTTATTCCGCCCTGGGCTAACCAAAATTTATATATGTGAACTATAAAGAAGGCAAACCCATATATAAATATATAAATGTTTAAAACTAAACAAAACAAAAGTACAAAAGAGTTTTTCCTCCCTTTTATTTTGTTGTTCCATTAGAGTATGTACACCAGAGTAACAAAAATAAAATATTAGCTATTATAGCAACCTAAAACCGAGAAAACGCACCGACAGCAATTAGATAAAAGCATTGGTAAAATACATTTCGCTACAATACTTCAGTATATATACTGAACGGCTGCTCATCAACAATTTCTTTTATATTATTTTTCACTTCTCTCTCTTGATTTCTCTTGTATTATTAAACAATCTCAAAAAAATTAAGTGCTTTAATTTTTCATTCGTTTGAATAAGTTCAAGATTTTATTTTTCTGATTATATTATTCTAAATGGTTATAATTAATTTTAGCCATATTTTTAAATATACAAACTATCTAAAAAAATTAAGCACTCCATTTTTCAATCCGTTTGAATCTGTGTGAAAATCTTATTTTTCTGATCATATTGTTCTACAAAGTCATAATTAATATTTGCATCTAAAACTCTCATAATTAAGTATTTACCTTATAGGATCCCAAATAAAGAGCAGATACTTGATTACCAGAGTCCTAAAGATAAATATTAATTATGACCATTTATGATAAAATGATCAAACAAATAAGATCTTCACGCCATTCAAATGGATGGTGGATTGAGCTAGGTTGAATGAGAGGATTGTGGGTTGGACTAAATTCATTTGGACCAAAATTTTACCCATAATTTTTTATTCTTTTTTTAAATTCTTCGGGGTTGCACCTGGGCTATAGCCTAGTGGAGCCTAAGTGTAGTTCTGCCCTTGATGTGCGGCTCGATTACAATAACATTTGACAAATTTAAACCTACAAGACATAAAAAATTCTCTAAGAGCTATGCAATCATGTACCAAAACACCTATATCAGAAGGCAGTTCTTTTGCCGTAAGACAACTTCTAACAACCAACTTCGAATCTGTTTCGATAATAACTCATGACAGGCTATACGCCCCCAGCTTCATACCATCACAAATTGCGAGTGTTTCTGCAACTCTGGGGGAGCTAAGTACCTTGCCATCTCCTCCTTGTGCTACCGCTGCGTCCACATTAATCTTCACCAAATTAAGATCTGGCCGTACCCAGATTCGATTTTCAGCTGGAGCCATCCGAGGAGGAGTGGAGATTTTTTTTACATTAGCTTCCATAAACTTGTGATAATCACCTTGCACTTTCCCGTTCGCTTCAATAAATAATGAGGTCTAAATAATATAACAAGACTTTACCCGTAGCTATATATAACATTAAATACACAAACCTAAAAATAACTTACAAATACTCCTACTACATTCGCATTTGCAAGTTATTCATGTCCATATAATGAGGGGTGAATATATGTAGTGTATCTCCATTCAAAAGATTAAAATGTTTGTTAAAATGTTAGAAAAATTGACTAATGACAAAAAAATACATACACAAACCTATAACATTTTATCCCAAAAATATAATTCAAAACTGACAACCAATTAAATAAACATAATTTATTTCTTGCTCCCGTGCACGCTTGTTTGTTATATAAAGCAAATGTGATCATGGAACTCGGAAGTGTTAAAGTATTCGAAGCCCCAGAAAGAGAATTTTTCATCAAAATATTTATTTCTTAGATGATTCCTCAGTTTTCTAAATTTCATCTTTAACAAAAAGTTGATGGGAAGTTCATATAAACATGCATAAAAGTTTCTCATCATATATCACCTGAAAGCAAATCCACATTTACTACTGTCAAACACATCGAGAAATTATCACATATTGCCTTGTGAAATTTAAATTTGAATAATATAAAAAATATTTGAAAGGACATGAAACAGCATAATTTGGTCTTCTGCTGGTTTTGCTGAAAAACACTGCAGCAAACACTGAACTTTGAACAAAATATTGCCTTGTGCTGCTGAAAAAGCTGGAAATTCAAATTTCAATAGATATTCTGTTGACCTAAGCACTCGGGAGTGGATTCGAGTGCTCTGTAATGACACTCCTAAGCGCACTGGAATGACCCAAACTCTGGGTTTTTGAAAATGAGTCCTGAGCGCTTTGAAAAGGTTTTGAGCGCTTAGGACTGACTTTGACAAATTGATTTTAATTTTGAAAATTCAAGGAGCAAGATCTAATTGTAAACAAGACTTGTATTCATCCTAATCCATCATTGGGGGCCAAGAAGCCACAAATCAAGGGTTTTTAATGGCTTTAAATTGAGGTGTCTACAATTGTTGATGCCTTTTTCTGAGCTTAATACCTATACACCTAATTTAAGATCAATAGAACTCCGGCTAGGCCTATGTTGTCTATGTATTATGATTTTTAATTTTTGGTTTTGGATTTCGGTGTTTTGGGCTTATTGTTGTATTTGGATTTTGGATTTCTTGTAAACTTCATCGTTATATTTTTACCTATTTAGACCCATTTGGTAATTTGGGTTTGGCCCTTTGGGTACTCTGTTGGTTTCTTGCCAGCTTCAACTTTGCTTTGTAACCCTGCAATGGATGCGATTGCTACGCCCATTTCCCCTGATGTCAGCAGCGCGTATGTCTCTGACTTGAAGATCAAGTCAGTCACGATCAAAAAGACTGTGCCTATAGATGCGATAAAACCGGAAATGTTATACTCCCTCCGTTCCAAATTGAGAGTCCCTCTTAGGGATTCCAACTATTTAAAGGGACATGCAATCAATACCTATCATTTCCATCATTACCCCTATATTCTACCTACTTTACAACGCTTATATTCACCTATGAGGGGCATTTTTGGAAAATCACCAATTTTTTCATTCCATTTTTGGAAAAAGGACTATCATTTTGGAACAACTCAAAAAGGAAAAATGGACTTTTATTTTGGAACGGAGGGAGTAATAGAGGAAATACCAGTACAATGTTGGGTGATTAGAAGCCATCACAGCTGCCCCACTTTTGTGTCCTTCTTTATTGTCCTATGATAGATGCGTAAATATGCCTATTTATACTCCCTAACTTAGACTTGTTATGTTCGTTTAGCACGTTACTTGGGTTTTGATACCTATTAATTGTGTTTCAGGACTCTCGGAGCCGATGGATAATATTTGTAGCTAAAGCGCAAAGTTAATTTTATTTGGTGCGAAAGCATAGCCGGTGAACAAATTAATTCCAAACGGTTGTTCCGAGCTCTGATCGGGAATTAAGAATAAATGGTTTGGTTCGAGCATGACTAAGGCTTTGCAACACATGACCAGTGCCATCCACGTAATTGACTCTGGCATGGCAATTCATTGGTTGATTATTTGGAATAGGAAATCACAGTGTATTTGCATAAAATAAAGTTGGACTTGGGGGTCCAATAGAAAAAAGGCAGGCTTTGTTATAGTGGGCCAAGAGGAGAATAGCAAGAAAGGGCTTTTCAAATTTTACACGGCATAACTATTACGGAGTATAAGAGCATGTACACCAAGCAAAATGCATTTTATCTATTCAATAGTCCATTTTTTTATTTTACCTATCAAATCTCTTTCGACCCTACCCCAATTCTCTCTATTATCTTATCTATTCTTATAAAATATTATGAAATACTATAATAGAGGGAGGGAGAGAGAGAGAGAGAGAGAGAGAGAGAGGAAGTGGGTGAGAGGGCAGATGAACACTTTTCAGGAGAGAGAAACTATTGTTTAACCAATTGCTGATGAACAGTTCCTCGTTAATTACACCGAGCCAATCCATTAAAGGTATTTTAGCACTCTGTTTTGCTATTCTGGTGCAGCCCAATTTTGGGACTTTCCTTCTCTATTTTACCTAATATGCCCCATATACCTACACTGATGTACATGCTCTAAAAGGAGCAAGAGTTTTATTATTTAGGCATCTCTTTTTACGCTGATAGGACTAGGGCGGTAAACGAACCGAATCGAGCCGAACCCTGTTAAGTTCAGCTCGGGTTCGTTAAGGTATGAATTCGGCTCAAGTTCAGCTCGAGTTCGATTCGAGCCTAAACAACTTGGCTCGAGTTTGGCTCGTTAAAATTTTTCAAGGCTCGGGTTCGGCTCGGTTGGGTTCATTAAGGTACTAGTCTGGCTCGAGTTTGGCTCGGGTTCGGCTTGGTTGGGTTCATTAAGGTACTAGCCTGGCTCGAGTTCGATTCGAACTTAAACATCTTGGCTTGAGTTTGGCTCGTTAAACTCAAATGAATCGAGCTGAGCCGAATCTAAGCTCGAATTGAGCTCGTCAAGACTCAGGTTTGGTTCAGCTCAGCTCATTAAACTCAAGCGAACCCAAACTTTCTCATTGATCGTATAGAATTTGGGAGAAAAATAAGTATTGAATTATATATACAACCTTAAAATTTTTTACATTTACAAATAGACCTCTATTGAATTATTCATTAAATTTAAGTATAGGTGTGTGAACCTAGCCGAGCCGAATACCGTTAGGCTCAGGTTCGGCTCATTTACGGAATGAGCCTAAAATTGAGGTTTAGGTTCAGTTCGTTTAGTTGACGAATCAAACTCGAACGAGTTCTTGCCGAACCGAGCCTCGAGCAGTTCGCGAATGATTCAGTTCATTTACAACCCTAGATAGGACGGAACGAATGGGGCTGCGGAGATTGCCACGGACGAACGAAAGAGGTTCACAAGAACGGGGCTTCGGATTCTTTTAAGAATATTGTTAGTTTTATTCAGTTTTCTTTTCTTCCTTCAAGTTTTCAAGTTTTGTTCAATCACTCGCACTCCAATAACTAGTTTTAATTTCTGTTCTTTATTAAAGTTATTCACTGGTATTTTATTAGTCTATATTTCTTGTTTGTTTTTCATCTTGCATAATTGGAAGCATGTTTCTAACTAAGGTTTCTTCTTTTTCATGCATAATGATTAGTGAGTAGTTGTATAGGTAGGGTCGCGGGGTGATTAGCACACCGTGGCGAGTCCGGGCACTGCTCCTATTTTCAAATAATGAAAAAGACAATTTTAGATTGGTAAAATACTTCCCGTAGACGAATCCGAGCATTGTCGGAGCCCATGTGAACGAGGGAATAGGGGTCCAAAACTCATTCTCCGCTGCGCATGGGTAAACGGCGACCATTAGGGTTCGCATCTTACGGGGTATCTTTTCCAATCTAAAGTTAAATGTTTTTAAGAATACTGAATGGAGCAAGTAAGTCCGAACTGATTGCAAGTGCTATGAACCCTACGACCGTACCTTCTTTTTAATTATTTGAAAAATTAAATAATTCCTTAGTTTTAGTTAATCTCAGCATCAAACTACAAGGGGTGGCTACCTAAGAGCCCGTTTTAATCAGTAACAACCCGAGTTTTTAGTCAGCACACATCACCGTCTCTGTGGATTCGACTCCGGACTTACCGGATATTGTGCTACATCGGTCTCCGCCCTACGCTTGGGGCAACCCATTATTTTAGATCTAGGAATCGGTCAAGCATCCTACCAAACACCTCCCGGAGGGGCCACCCCTGCTTGAAAGATTAGGGTTGCCATTAGTACAGCATCAACTATAATTCCATTTTTTTCTCTCTGCTTTTAGCATAGGATTGAGGATATAATCCGCGCCTCTTTTAGCATGGTACTTTTGAAGTAAGGCCTTAATGTCTTTGTCTACTCCCTCTGGTTTCGTTCCTTTTTCTTGTCCAAGAAGTAGAATGTCCATTGTTGTTTGCTCGCTTGCATTTGTTGCATTTACATCTATTTCCATGTGATTGAGAACATGAATGATAATCTGAAGCATTCATAGATATGAGAGAGTTCATATATACATACATACATATATATATATATACAGAAATCTTCATGTAAGAACCTTAAAATGAGGACCTTATAAGCGGACCTCCCATTTCTTGCATTTCCCAATCGGATTTTAATAATCCGAGTTGCTCAATATGTTGAGAACGTGATTTTAAGGGTACCCACAAGAAATCGGCAAAAAAAATGACTGGGAAGGGTTTGATTTGAGCAGTTTTTATTTGAACCGTTAGATAAAAACAAACAAAAACTGCTCGGATGAAGCCCTTTCCAGTCTTTTTTTTTTGCTGATTCTAGCGGGTACCCTTAAAATCACGTTCTGAATACATTGAGCGGCTCGGATCATCGAAATTCGATCGAAAAAGGGAGGTCCGCATTTTATTAAAATAAGGTGATCCTTATAAGAAGGGGACTCATATATATATATATATATATATGTATATATAGCATCATACACAAATAGATATGGATACATGCATATTCATGATAATTCATCAATTTTTTTTTTGAACGGCGAAAAAGGATATTATATTAATAAAGAAAACAAGATCCAAGAATTGACAAGAAATCAATCCAAACAACGCCCAACTCCATCTCCAAAAGGATCCAACGAAACTAAAACAACAAGAAAACACCTCACACACCCAAAAACCAAGACACTCCCACCTCCCACATAGAACACGACACTCCACCCACACAAAAACCCAAAACAATTCGCAACCCCAATTTCAGCATTCAAAACTCAAAGAGGGACCTGCAATGAAATAGAAAGCTAGGGCTGCTCTGCCAATTTGTCAGCTCTGTCTAAGTCTTCACCTACCATACCTACAAATTTGCTTATGACTTCATCCTCCTCACCATCATACCCCAACCCCATGATCTTGTTGCAGGTCCAAATTGCTTGTGCTTCGTCCAGAATAATTCTGTTTCTGTTAGTAACTCCGTCTGAAGAGATAGATGCAGAGAGTGTTAGCGCTGCAACAACAGACCTATAAACCGCACACTTTGGTTTGTTATTCCGACTCTTGTTGTTGAGGGAGTTGACCCTTGTAAATCCCAGAATATCATCAATTGTCTTCCTCTTCTTCTTCCCTTTTACCCCATTTATGACAGCTTTGATTGTGGCAGAAAGAGGTCCATTTTCCTTTCGGCATGCTTCAATATGATGTTCATAAATATTATCATCCTCATCATTTTCCCGTCTTAAATTTTTAGCAAAAACTGGATTTTCCTTAATTGAATCCTCCACCCAACTGTCTTGATTATCAACCACCGTACTTAGGCTTGCTCTTGGAGTCTGCATGCACGTATTCAGCCTTACAAAAGTTAGTGGGTACAAATTGATATTGAGTGTAGTGTAGTTTGCTGCCATCACTCTCATACTATCCATAACCTTTCCACTTCCCCAAGCTGATGCCTTAACTCCCGAAGAAGAATTAGCTGCCTTATCATTACATCATTGCATGCTTACATTTATTAGCTGTAAAGCTCTCTCTTCTGCCCCAATAGCCTTTTCCGCTTCCACATTTGTCTTTGCCACCTCCTCAACAATTTCCATCTCATTTTCCAACACAGCTTTGTCTACATCGAAGTCGAACGGTTCATCATCCCTAGGATCTGTCTCAACTACGGCCTCTTTATTTTCACCATTCACATCCTCAGCCCCATTATTAGATGAATTCTCTACCATATCTTCCACGTTGACCCCCATCTCTCCTTCGCTGACCTTTTTATCAACACTAGTATTTTGACCAGACCTATTCCTAACCTCAACACCAAATAAAAGAGGTTCTTCCCTAACATTGACTTTGTAGAGGATACCATCAATGTCGAGTTGAATAGAATCATCAATAGTGGACATGATCTCGGTAGCAACCAGAACCCTACCGTTTGTAAATGACAGACAATGAAGAGTGGATTCATCAACCTTCATGAAAGCACCCCATTTTTCACCAATCTTCCTAAAAGAGTCCAAGTTTCAGACATGTAACGGCATCCCTATACAGTTTAACCAAACAAACCTTTCAGCCATTGCAACTTCGCCTTTCCAAGGCTTAATTTCACTAAACCTCCTTTGCAAGCGGTTACCTTTGACTATGGCATCCCTAACCTCAGTAGTCTTAAAAGTAATCAGACTATATCTTCTCCCCATGCTTCTAACCAAAGGCTCCTTAATATTTTCCTTTTCCAGTTCCCTCATTAGCTCCTCAACCTCCATAAATTTATGGAGTTTGGCCACCACACTACTGAAGAGCCAATCATTACCAGTCGGCTTAGGCTTTAGAGAAACTGACTTGACACCACTTCCCAAACCACCTTCTTGGTTGTTGCCTTTCAGCATTTGGGCATATGAGAAGTTTCCACCCACCAACTCCCCTCTTTTGCTGGATTTGGCAATCGGGATATTAGAATTCCCAATCAATCCGGGATCTTTTCTGAAGCCTTCCAGTCCAGTGACAACCTTGGAGGACCCTTTGTTCAATCTCACATTCCTTTCCTTATCATTCTGATCGAAGCTCGCAATTTTAACAAATAGCTTTCTGTCTTCCATCCAAAGACCATTGGCTTTGGATATAGCAACATCAGCAGAAACTGCACAATTATATATAACAAAACCAAATCTTCTCCCTGTCGCCTTGCTTCTTTTTTCTGGAATGAAAGCATCCCTAACAATACCGAATTTCGTGAAAAAAAATTTCAGCCACGCATGGCTTGTAAGTTCCGGTAAGTTATCAATAAACAAGGTAACCCATTTAGCATCCCCCTTTTCTCCTCTGTTGAGATTATCATATCCCACTTTAGCATCCAATTTACGTTTGTTACCCAACACAGGAATCCAACCTCCTGCATCACTTCTCAGTTTTTCCATTGACACCAAAATTATACCGCAGACATAAGCACACCCAAAATCAAAACCAGCGTAGACATAAACAAATGGAACTAAACGAAACCCCAAAACAAAACAAGGCCGGAATACCCACGAAGCCGAGCAAAGACAGAGCCTCAAAGAGATGAAACTGACCTTAGCGGTGGAGCTCAGCGAAGGGAATTGGTTCGTTTGAGTCGACCGGACTAGATTTTTAGTGACTGAAGCTTCTCATAGTGCTTGAGGGACTACCTTTTATGCTGCCGGCGACCCAAACCCACGGATTGCAGGCGCCCAACGGGACGGCCAGAGAACTCAACGGATCTGGAGGCCAACGGACCGATGAGGTGGATCAGTCAGCCAACGAATATGGAGGAAAGTGGAAACCAGAGCGGCAAGACAGAGAATCGGCGATGATTAGGAGTTTAGGGACCGAAGAGTTTTGGGGTCAATAAAGGCGCGGTGGAGAGAATCTGGTAAGGGGGTACGGGGAGAATAGATGTAGGAAGGAGTAGTTTGTGGGAAATGAGAGGGTGAGGGAAGGCCAGCCGGCAATGGTCGCCGGCATTACGGGGAAGGAGGTGATGCCGGCAATGCTCACCACCTCATCTTTTTCTTTCTCAAACTCCCTCAGTTCAGAGACCAGTGATGCCCACCGCTGCAATCTCTCTGTCTGGTCGTCAGCAGCCGAAAAACTTCAATTACTCATGATAATTCATCTATGATCTATGTGTGAAGCTAACAGCCTAACAATTAAATCCAAATCTTTCCATGAACGTGCAGTATTCATTTAAAGCTATTAGAAAGGAAAAGTATGTTCAAATGTGTAAAAAAAAACCTTCCAGTAAATTGTCCGAAATGACATATACATGAACATGCTCGCATTTCCCTTCGGGTGATAAATTGAAGTGACATTTAAAAACAAAAAAAACAAAACGTGCTCGCATATAAAAATATGAGAGCACAAAGATCTTGATAGTCAACTCTCTCGTTATAAGCTAGCTTGCATACTTGAGAGATTTGATTTAGCAGACCTATATGTACGGGGTTTTTCTTTTTTATTTTTTTTGATTCTATCACATTTTCAAGCCACACGATGTAGAATAAATATATGAGTCTCTAATCCAAGGCCAGCCCTAGACATTCAGAATAAATTATTGGATCGAATAATGAGTAATTTTGTACTTTTACCTTCAAAGTATATATTGAATTATTTATTCTAACCATTCATCAACTCTAAAAAGATTCAGGGATGGGAATTGAACCTCAAATTAACCTTGGGTGAAAAAACCAAGCATTTTACTTCTGGTCATAGGAGGATTTCTTTTGTAAATTGGGAATATTATATATAACATGTATTCTAACTGCAGGCGGCCCTTTTTTTTGGTTAAAAAAGGGGAGGCCATAGGCGAAGGCCTCTTGGACCTTGCCCTAGAGAAGGCCCTATTCTAATCCTATGTTTGTGAGGGAGATTAAAACCAATGGGGGAGCCAGGATTGCGATTCGAGGGGCCCAAAGAAACTGAAAATTTTCATTCGAAAGATTATGCTATTGATATTAACATATATTGTACACTAAATAGTTTGATAATTTTGGTCTAATGCATCAGTAAGTACGTGTATTTAATATACTTTTTGAGTAACTAAAACACACATGTACGTACTTCTTGCCAATAAAATGTAATTTACAAAATTGAATAAGGTAATGTAAAATTGTATAAATTTAACCTATATTACACCATAATTTAAAAGATACTAATATACGACTTTGTGTTATGGCTACTTTCTTTTTTTTTTTAGTAGTTTCAAAATTATAATCATGCTTTTTTATTTTTTCTTACCCTCGTCCGAAAAGTTGAGATGAATCCAACTATGAATGTTTCTATATAGGTCCAAAAAGTGAAGAATGAACACACTATTAAGGCAAAATAAGCTATTTAAGAAGTACCATATTTGATTTCGAATTAGGGCAAAATCCACTTTGACCCCCTGTGGTTATCGTCATTGCGGATATCTCCCTCATGATTCAAAACTGATCACATAACCTACTTGTGATTTTGAAAATGTGCGGATAGACCCATTGCTGTCATATTTTTCATTCATATTAATTGACACAACATTAAAAGACTGATATACCCTCATCATGTCCCTCTATTCTTCTTTTTAAAAATCTAACCAGACCATTCCCTATACCAAAAATTGAATCCAAACCGTTGATATTGTAAATTTTGACAAGTATTACATCTTTGCCAAAATTCAAATCAATCAAAAAATGAAAAACTCATGGTCGAATCGATTTTGTTATGAAATTAAAATTTCAAATTTGAATTTACTAAAAATTAGATCACTGGGTTATTGATACCTGATCGAGATGATTTTTTACAGAGATACATTATTCTTTATTTAATATATTATGAATGACTCAGATTACATTCTAGAAGCGTGTGAGATACATCTCCGTTAATATGGATGGAAAACATGACAGCAGGGGGTCTATCCGCACATTTTCAAAACCACAGGTAAGTTATGTAGTCTGTTTTAAACCATGAGGGAGGTATCCGCACATGGCGATAACCACATGAGGTGAAAGTGGACTTTGCCTTTCGAATTATCATATTGCAAAGCATTGAGGCCAAACTAAAGCTTTAATTGTGGCCCTAACGTACCTCGTATCTTCGATCCGCAACAGCGAGATGTAGTATGGTGTTACTAGCCTTATCTGTGGCATTGACAAATTCCTCACCTCTAAAGTATTTCTCTAACAACATCGATAGAAATTGTAGCTGATTATATTTGACGCACAGGTGTAAGATAGTCTCTCTTTCTCCTCTGTCCACCCTAGCACGAGCTGCATGGGGGTTAGCTTGAAACAACTCATCCAAGACCTTGACCTTTCCTCTCATAGCTGCAACATAAAGAGGGTTTGAACCGTCTCGATCACGAGCTAGGCACATCTCTGGTCTTTCCATTGTTAATGCTTTCACAATCTCGATGTGACCGTTAGCCGATGCCAAGTGAAGGAGCGATCGTTGTTGCGAATCTAGAGCATCAGCAAGCTCTGGGCTACTACTCAAATTCAATAGTTCTTGGAAAAGCTCTTGTTGCCCACGTGATGCAGCCACATGTAGAGGAGTCCAGTTGAGAAATTTCACCACAGCTCTATCAGGATTGAATTCATTGACTTCGTGCAATGAAGTTACGTTTTCAGTGATCTCTGCTTCTTTGAGCCTCTCCCCTCTCTCTCTCTCTCTCTCTCTCTCTCTCTCTCTCAATTGAGTTAATGCTTGTGGTTCGCAGCGAGTAAGCAATGTTAGAAATATGTAAACTCAATTTGGGTATTTCCTTGTCTTATTTTTTGGGGGCTTTTTTGTAATTTTATGTGTCTTTTGTACCTATGTAATATGTTAAAGTGTGTGTCTAGAGCCTTGTACAAAAATATCAAGTGGCTGGGTGTTCTTTTGTCTTTGTAAGAAAAAGAAAGAAAAAAACGAAAACAGAGAAAAAAGAGTGAAAGAAGAAGAGTGGGTTGTGTGTGCTGTGTTTGAAGGTGATGAAAGAAGGCTTTGTAAAGCTTTAATCTAGAGAAAGAAATCTGCTCTGTTTTATGGCCGGAAAACTACATGTTTGTAGCTTGATAGTGTGCTGAAAACTTGATCTGTTATTGCTGCGCTTCTGCTGTGATTCTACTCAGTTTGTAACTGTTTTTGGGTGATATTTGTGTGTGCATTTGGGCCCTTATTTCCCCCAACAGGCAAAACAACTTAGATATTTCCAAGTCTTCCTTCAATGACTAGGCAAAACATTATATATATGGTTCAAATAAACGAGAGGTTGTCTTTAATAGAGGTTGTGGGCTTGGGCCTAATTCTAAAGATGTTAGTGAGGATTTTAACTCTATTTTGGGTCAAGCCCATTGGGGGCCATATTTGGAGTAATTATTCAATAGATTCGATAGTACCGTCACGTGGTACTCTAGACTACTTTATAACCACAAAAATATGTACGTGGTTGTAAAGTGGTCCGAAGCACCACTTATCGGTACTTCCAAGCTAAAGTATGATTTCTTATTATTCCATCATCTCCCTTGGTTCTTTTTTGGACAACATCTATCTTGAGTGGTGCAGTCCTAAAGCAGGACAATATATAACACGATTATGTAGTTCCAACCCAAAAAGAAGTTATTGCTACTTAATGCTCTCAAGAATATAATTGCAATAGAATACGTATCCAAGAAGAAATTATTGTTATGGTGTCTAGGCGGCACGTGATTTTAGCTTTCAGAGAAGTTGCCTACTTAGTTGAGATGTTCTCTCAGCCTCTGTTTAATATCTATGCACTTAATTTAACATCGATAGAACTCTTTTTCGGTGTTAAAGAAAAGGTAAAGAAAATGCCAAATCAATAGGAGGGCATTCCATACATTCCAATTGAATGATGATCAGGGAAAGACGAGGAGTACTACTCGATCGCAAATCACAATCCAATTTTATTACAATAACTTGCAAACCTTGAATTTAAACACAACAATTTTTAAGTTAAACTCCAGCATATGATTAATTATGGAATAGCTCATGAAAATTCATACAATAAGAACAGAAAAAATCAAACATTAGCCTCGTTTTCTGAAGCTGGATCCACACCGTTATTTCTGCTCTTTCTCTTGCGTACAGCTCTTGCTATCATGCACAATAGGAAAGAAGCTGCTACTATGCAGACCGAAATTATGGTCGAAATTCCACCAATGCGAAGGATTGTTCGGTTGCTCGGTTTCGGTCCAGGCGCAACCGCAGCAAGAGAAATTAAGTACGTTATCGCTATGGATATGATTGTTGCGCCCAAAAGCGAAGCAGTCAACAGCAGATGTGCCCTTTTCTTGAAGGGCACTTCAATCACGATCAAAATGATTGTGACTAGAGATGCGACAAACACGATTATATTAAAACCGGAGAAGTATCAGAGCAAAAATGGATGATTGTAAGCAATCACAGCTTCTCCGCTTTTGTGCCCATCTGAATTGTCTTGCCAAACACCCCATGGAGGAGTCACCCCTGCTTGAAAGGCTAGGGTTGCCATTAGTACAGCAGCTACTATAATTCCATTTTTTCTCTCTGCTATTTGCGTAGGATAGAAGATACCATCCTTGACTCTTTTAGCATGGTAGGATTTAAGTAAGCCTTGAATTTCTTTGTCTACTCCCTCTGGTTTCGTTCCTTTTTTTTTCCACAAAGTAGAATGTCCTTCGTTGTTTGTTTGCTTGCATTAATTGCATTCACATCAATTTCCGTGTGGCTAAGAACATACTCGATAATCTGAAACAACTTCAAATGGCAAACAAATGGGGAGACAAGACAGAAGTTAAAACTCCAAAGAAAGAGAGGCACCTTCTTCCGAAACAGAAAATTCATAACCCTCCCTTTCCGCTATATCATCCTCCTCCATTTCAACCAAAAAAAAAAAAAAATTTAATTGAAAGCCCTTCGCCCTATAAATTTAACGCCCGACAAACAAATCTTATATGTGTTTTTTTATTCAATCACATTTTCACATTTTCACTACTCATTTACGGTCGTTAATTTCTGTTTCTTAGAATAAATAAGTTATGGTTGGCTTTTACAAAACTTCTCCCGTCTGACTTTTTTGTCTTTTTCATTCTGTTAGTTTACTACATGTTTAGGAATCTTATTTATCTTTGTTAGTTCTATAATTTTATAAAATTTTTGGTTAAAATATTGTCATAATCCGATATATCTTGACGAGAGAATGAACAAAATAAAATTTAATTTTTTGATGAAACAACTTCAAAAGAATCAACCAAAACAATTTGGTTACGATGGATACTTCCTGTCTTTTTTTGATTTATATGTTTTTATTTTATCGATTCCCCTCGTTGGGAAGTTTGAGATTAATCCAACCGTGAATCTTTCTAGTACCGAAAAGTGAAGAAAGTGCACACCATAATTAGACAAAATAAGCTAATTACGAAGTACCAAATTTGGTCTCGAATTATGATATTTCAAAAGTATTGAGGCTGAACTAAAGCCTTAAGAGATTGTGACCCTAACGTACCTCCTTTTTTCGATCCGCAACAGCAAGGTGTAGTATGGTGTTGTCAACATTATCTTTGACATTGACAAACTCCTTACCTTTAAAGTATTTCTCCAACAATATGGACAGAAAATATGGCTGGTTATATTTGACACATAGGTCTAAGATAGTCTCTCTTTCTCCACTCTCCACTCTAGCTCGAGCTGCATGAGGGTTGGCTTTAAACAAATCATCCTGGACCTTGACCTTTCCTCTCATAGCTGCTACATGAAGTGGGTTTGCACCGTCTTGATCACGAGCTAGGCACATCTCTTGTCTCACCTGTATTAATGCTTTCACAATCTCAATGTTTCCTCTCATAGCTGCAACATGAAGAGGGTTTGCACCGTCTCGATCACAAGCTAGGCACATCTCTGGTCTCACCTGTATTAATGCTTTCACAATCTCAATGTGTCCATTAGCCGATGCCAAGTGAAGGAGCGATCGTTGTTGCAAATCTAGAGCTTCGGCAAGCTCTGGATTCCGAATCAACAGTGTTTGGAAAAGCTCTTGATGCCCACGTGATGCAGCCACATGTATAGGAGTCCAGTTGAAACATTTCATCATAGCTCCTTCAAGATTGAATTCATTGCCTTCGTGCAATGAAGTTACGTTTTCATTGATCTCTGCTTTATTGAGCCTCTGCGCCATTCTCTCTCTCTCTCTCTCTCTCTCTCTCTCTCTCTCTCTCTCTCTCTCTCTCTCTCTCAATTGAACGCTAGTATTTCACAGCAAGTAACTACACATAAATATATGCAAGTCGGCGAGTAGGCGCAATCTGTGAAATTTCTTTCCATTGGGGAATTAAATATTCCAAGTCTCTGTCTTTTTTTCTTTCGAGGAAGAGTCTTTCTTTTTCCTAAGCAAAAGTGAACACGGTATTCGGAAGTGTTAAAGTTATTGAAGGTACAAATTATATGACTTTTGTAATTGTGAAGTAGATTTTATCTTTAATAGAGGTTGTGGACACGTTTCTATTATTCCTTGCTCATCCTTGGATGAGAATGCAACAATTGAGGGAGGTTTTAAAGGAGGAGAGGTTTTGTTTCAGAAGAAAAGTGAGGCGGGTTCGATCTTTTTGTGATTTTGGTGAGCTAGGCATCATCTCCTTTGAGTGATGCTGTCCTGAACCAGGACAATAAAAAGTAAAAACACGCGATTTTGATGGCGGGAAGAGTGCAATCTGGGGGTGGATCCAGACAAGGAATCGGAGAAGGTTTCACATGCGACGCAACCAAAAACTTCTAGGGCACGAAAGGCGTTAAACGGTTAAAGTAAAGGAACGGTTTTGGTTCTCTGATAGTTTGAATCATTTTTAGAGTGCAAGATGAGCTAGGAGTACTATTCGCATGACGAATTTGCTATTTGGGGTGTAGTGGAAGATATCAGTGGGGTAACGTTGTGGGAGAAATTTTCTGTAATTAGGTACCTTCCCAACTACAAATTAATGCATCGAAGAATTTCCATTTAGTAAGTTTTCAAAACTGATAAAAAGATCGATGACAGAGATCGCACCAAAATGGTCAAGGACTTCTCGGATGCTCTCTGAAAAACTACTGAGTATATTTTGTATGAGAAAATCTTCTTTACGTTGTTCTGTAAAAGAAGTTACGGAGCTTAATCGCGGCTGTCCAAAGTGTTTTTGGACAATTCGGATTGAAAACCAATTATGACCGGTACTAATAATTGATTGTGATTAACTTTTTTCCGAAAAAATTTCATTAAAATTTGGACCGTTTAAAACTGAAATGGATGCACGAAATTGAATAGCTTCACCCTGTTCACGGAGAATCTGTGAAAAAGACACTCTCATTTTGTATACTAATTGAACCGAATTCAGCCTACGAACAGGGGTTTTGAAACAAATGCTACTACGTACTTCAAAGGTGTTTGCTATCGTGAACAAACCCAAGTCACTGAGCCAGTAATCACCCATTGAAGGAGACAATCTTACTTGGGCATTCTTACGGAGTAACCCTACCAAGGTGCAAGCTAGACAGATGGTACTCAATACACAGCATCTGGTTCACAAGGACTACTACCCGCAAGCGCAATTCGAACTCGTGACCGCGTGCTTATGGGGAATTTCACCCTCACACCATTTGCCATCTTGGCAACCACCTCCTAGGGTACTTGATAGACCTCCTAGGGTACTTGCTAGTCTATCAGCTACGACAAGTTAATGCTTAGGGATCTGACCCCATCTCCCCTTATTTGTTTCTCTGATGGTGATGGAATCTTTTGCTGCCATTCAGAAATTGATCAGAGTTCTTCATGGTAGTTTTACTTTCCACCCCAAGTGTCAAGTTCTGAACCTTTGCCATCTTGCCTTTGCTGATGATTTGTTCATTCTTAGTGGAGTAGATCAAGAGTCCTTCAGCCTCATCAATAATGTGTTGAATGATTTTCATCCTTTTTCTGGGCTGAAACCTAATCATAGCAAGAATGCAGTGTTTTGGGGGAGTCGATGAGGATATCAAAAGACAAATGCAGATGCTTCTTCCTTTTCCAGAGGTAGTACGTTTCCCTATCAAATACTTTTTTGAAAAAATTGTTCAGAGAGAGAGAGAGAGAACTTTTTTTGTTTAATGATGGTTGTATTTGATTGAGAATATGTGGGTCTACTAAATTTTGGTTATTGGCAAAATATTATTAGTTTTGCGCCCAACATTATTAACTTTAAAAACTTACAGTATTACTTTTGATTATGCCACTGTTTTTTTTTTTTTTTGATCCGGTTGATTATGCCACTGTGAATACCTCAATATATATTGTAATTCACTCTTTGTAGTTTTAGGGTGAGTTGAATTCTTATCAACTCCTTTATTTGTTACCATGTCTAGGTGGCACGTGATTAGCTTCGAGAGAGGGTGCCAACTTAATTGCAATGTTCTCTTTTGATCGTCGATGACTTTTACCCGACCTCTGTTTACTATCGATATACTTAATTTAACATTAGTAGAACTCTTTTTCGGTGTAAAAAAAAAGGGTAAAAAAAATGTCAGATCAAAAGGAGGGCATTCAATACATTTCAATAGAATGATGAGGAAAAACGAGGAGTATTAGTATTACTCACACATAACGATCCAATTTTATTACTAACTGGCAAACCATTCATTTACATAAAGACAAACAATTAATTTTAAATTAAACACCAGCATGATTATTGAATTGCTAACGAAAATCAAACATTAGCGTCGTTTACTGAAGCTGCAGGATTAGTATGGCTGAGTTTGTCAACCCTCTCCGCGGTGGCCCGATTTCTTCTCTTCTTCTTGCCCACAATCCTTGCAATCAAGAACAATAACAAAGCTCCTAACGCAGAGAAAAACAGACTTAAAATTGCACCAACGAAATAGCGCACGTGGCGGTTTCTCCTGTTTTCTAGTTTCGGTACCAGTGACACCACGAAGAGAGATATCAAATACGCCATTGCAATGGACGTGATTGTCGCGCCCTTAGTGAGAGACGTCAACAGCGAATATCTCCTCTTCTTGAAGGGCAAGTCAGTCATGACCAAAACGAGCATGCACAGAGACGCGGTGAAGCCGAATATGTTAAAAAAGCGGAAGAACTCGTACAAAACCGGGTAATTGGTAGCCATCACGGCTTCTCCACTTATGTGTCCTTGCGGACCATTGTTTTCGTCTTGCCAAACGCCGCCTGGAGGGGCCACCCCTGCTTGAAAGGCTAGGGTTGCCATTAGTACGGTAGCGACTACGATTCCGTTCCTTTTCTCTGCTCTTTGCGTAGGATCGATCAGGATACGATCCTCGATTCCTTTAGCACGGTACTTTCGAAGTAAGGCGTGAATGTCTTTGTCTACCCCTTCTAGTTCTGTTCCTTTTTTCTGTCCAAGAAGTAGAATGTCCATCGCTGTTTGTTTACTTGCATTAATTGCATTAACGTCAATTTTTGTGTGGCTGAGAACATGCTTGATAATCTGAAACATCCATTAAATACGAGAGATCACAAATCTTCAAAGTAAAACATCTTAAAGTTATCTGGCTATTATTCTCTAAAATATATTTTTCTTCTTATAGCTGACAGGCTGAAAGTATTTTAACCCCAGGCAACCTAAAATAACTTTTTACCAAGTGTTACTCGAAGTCTTTTCGAAAAATTACGGTTCAATTTTTGTGTTCTTTGAAACTCATTTTGACATGATTTATACTCCCTTTATCACAATTTAATAGTCTCTCGTTATATTTTAATCGGAAAAAAACTAGTTATATCTTTATATCGGTAATAAATTTTATATCCAACATGAATTTTGTTTAATAGATCTCGATTAGTTCTATAATACTACAATATTTTTAAAATCAAATAAACATTATAAATTACAATAGATAATCAATTGAAAAGTGACACAAACTCCTCAAAGGGACTATTAAATTGGGACGGAGGGCATAATAGAGTATTACACTAGTAATGTGTGTCCATCGACATTCGTAAGTGCCAGAAACGGTGGCACTTGCAATTTGTTTGCTTTTAATTTCCTTAAACATGCACACATATTTTGCTATTTACCTATATAGAAGTAAGATAAAAAAGCACTTCCATGGAATTATAAGATGACTGATCGAGAGATACATATATGATATGCATATCATATACAAATCCTAGACAACTAATTACTACGAAAAAAGTAGGGCTCCAAGCTGTTTGTGAACTATTCGAGGCTCAACTCGGTAAAAGCTCGCTCGTTCGAGTCGATTTGGGTACTAAACGAACCAAACCTAAGCCTCAATCTTATGCTCGTTTAATAAAGAATCCAAGCCTGAACCTAACAGTATTTAGATCTAATAGACTCGCGAACTTGGATTGTATATGTATACACTCGTGTGTGTCACAAGAATTTCACATATATACAACCTTGAATATGTATGAACTTTTACTTGTACATAATGAAAATTTTATAACTTGTACATGTATAAAGTTTAAAAGTACTAGAAACTTAAATTTTACTTGTCCCATTTTTCTTTTCTCGAGTGGAACGATCATCTCAGTTATATTAATTTGAAAAAAAAAATCCAACTAAAACGTAACAACAAACCAAATACAACAACAAAACAAAAAATACAACGGCCCTTTGTCCCAATTTGATTGTCTAGTGCTTTTGGGATCCCATTTTTTTAAGAGAGCATAATGATTACCATGAAAAGATATTTTGTTTCCAAAAGTATCTTCATCATTTTAGCATTAAATAATGATCCATTCATTGAATGTAAAACATATTTTCATGGGTCCCTGCGAAAATCAGCTCAATCCGATACTTATAATTGCTTGATTCAATCATTTAATTTTTCATGTAGATTTCAGGATAATAAAAAATTAGATGATTGAATCGAGCATCTCTATGTACCGGATTGAGCTGAAGTTTCGTTAGGACCCTTGAAAAAATATTTTAAATTTAATCAACAGCTCAAATCATTTTTGTAGAACCCGTAGTGGGCTCCATGTCGCGATCAGTGCACGATATGTACACTATTTATCTGTGTTGGTAGCATTTCTGAAGAGAGAGAGAGAGAGAGAGAGACATTCACATCGCACAGTTGAAAAATGTGAGAGCACAGAGGTCTTGATTTTGTCAACTCTCTCCTGATCATAAGCCGCATACTCGAGATAGTTGATTTGCAAGTAAAGACCTTCAAATATGTTTTTCTTTATTCTTTAACATTATCAAGCCAAACGATCGATGTAGAATTTTTGGTCTGTAACATCATGAATGGTTTGAGAGAGAGACTAAGAAGGAACACGCTATCAGACAAAATAAGTCATTAATTTCGGGGTCCCGTAGTGAGTTGAGGCGTGCACAGGTTTGCTCGGACATCCAGTTATCAAAAACAATTGAAACTATTTAAGTAAGCAGTACCAAATTTAATTTCTATCAAATTATCATATATACTTCAAAAGTATTAAGACCAAACTAAAGTCTTGATTGTGGCCCTAACGTACCTCGTATCTTCGATCTGCAACAGCAACATGCAGTATGGTGTTGTTAGCATTATCTTCGTCATTGACAAACTCCTTACCTTTAAAGTATTTCTCCAACAATATTTGCAGAAACTGTAGCTGGTTGTATTTGACGCATATGTGTAAGATATTCTCTCTTTCTCCTCTATCCACCCTATAAGCTCGAGCTGCATGGGGGTTAGCTTGAAACAACTCATGCAAGACCTCGACCTTTCCTCTCATAGCTGCAACATGAAGAGGGTTTGCACCATCTCGATCACGAGCTAGGCACATCTCTGGTCTCACCCGTATTAATGCTTTCACAATCTCAATGTGTCCATTAGCCGATGCCAAGTGAAGGAGGGATTGTTGTTGCGAATCTAGAGCTTTGGCAAGCTCTGGATTGCTATTCAACAGTGTTTGGAAAAGCTCTTGATGCCCATGTGATGCAGCCACATGTAGAGGAGTCCAATTGAAACATTTCATCATAGCTCCTTCAAGATTGAATTCATTGTCTTCTTGCAATGAAGTTACGTTTTCATTGATCTCTCCTTCATTTAGCCTCTCTGCTTTTCTCTCTCTCTCTCTCTCTCTCTCTCTCTCTCTCTCTCTCTCTCTCTCTCTGTGTGTGAGTTGAACGCTTGTGTTTCGCAGCAAGTAAACTACACATAAAAATATGCACACATAGGCAAGAGTCTCTCTTTCGAGATAGAGTCTCTCTTTATCACTAAGCAAAATTGAACAAGGAATGTGGAAGTGTTAAAGTAATTGAAGGTACAAATAAATGACTTTTGTGATTGTGAAGTAGAGTTTGTGGACGCGTTGCTATTATTCCTTACTCTCTCTTGGATGAGAGTGCGACAATTGATCAGGGACTTGTTAAAGGAGGAGCTAGAGGTTGTGTTTCAGAAGAAAAGTGAGGCTGGTTGTCTATTTATTTGTAATTGGGAGTGAGCGTTTTGGATATAAAGGAGGCCATCTACAACAAGTCGAATTCGGTGAAGACGGATCGATGGATGGGTCAATTTATTACCGATCGGCTACTTCAGTTATTTTAACAGAAAAAATAAGGTAAGAAAAAAATAAAGTGGGGCCCAATCAAGATGCCTACACTTTTCCTCCTAGGTTTTGTATCACAACCCATAGACTTGTAAAAAGAAAAGTGGAAGCTGTGATACGTGGGGATACTGCCGCGAATACAGTGGTAATAAAGAAAAGAAAAGGTAGTGTGGCGGCAAGAAGATGAACTCGAAGAGCCCAACATATTGAGAGTTGCCCCACGTTCTGAAAAGTGAGAAATATCAAAGGGGGTCTTTGCTTTGTGTCTTGGAGTACACATGCGATCTATGGATAATTGAGCGTTCAATCCATCTCCAAGAGTTTTATCCTCTACAACTACACGTTTGAGAAAAGCCCTATGGAGGATTCCCAGGAAAGTTCAAGTCCTTATGTGGATTTCGGGAGGCAAATTGAAGGTTTGTGGATTCAAGCCAGCGGCAGTCAAACACTGGGTGTGGTGAATGTGGATTCAGCAAGTAGGTCTTAGGCTTGATTGTGAGGATTCAAATCGTAGGGTAAGATTACTTGTAACTACACAATGATTATAGTATTTGATTCATTCCCGTGATTTTTTCCCGTTTAGGGTTTTCCACGTATATCTGGTGTTCATCTTTTTATTGCTTCTCGTTCGTGTGATTAGCTTATTTATCGATTGGCGGATTGATTTATTAAAAAGATAAAAATAGCAAATATTTATAGGCGAGCTAGGATTTTTTCAATTGGTATCAGAGCGGGTCGCTCATAATATTAGGGTTTATTCCTAGAGCGGATCCTATTTTTTTTAAATTTGCTATTATGGAAAATTCTAATTTTCATAACTCTGCTGTTGCGAAACCTCCTATTTTAGATGGGTCTAATTATGCGTACTGGAAAGCTAGGATGAAGGCTTATTTGAAGTCTCAAAATAATCGAGTCTGGCTCTCAGTTGTTAATGGTTATACCGAGCCTACCTCCACCATGGATGGTAAAAATGTTCGAAAGCCTTATGAGTCATGGACCAACGGTGATCATCAGAATGAAACACATAATTCATGTGCTCTGAATGCTATTTTTGGTTGTGTGTCTTTACCTGAATTTCAACATATTTCCACTTGTGAAATTGCTAAGGATGCATGGGATATTTTAGCCATTACTCATGAGGGGAATAGTCAGGTGAGGCAACAAAAACTTCAAAGCATCATAACTGAATTTGAGATGATCAGGATGAAAGATAATGAAACGTTTGGTGAGTTTTATGCTAGGTTGAGCGAAGTGGTGAACTCAAGCTTTAATCTAGGTGAGCCTATTGCTCAGGAAAAAATTATTAAGAAAATCATGCGTTCATTACCTGAGAAGTTTATCACAAAAGTTGAAGTACTTGAATGCATGCCTAATTTTGATTCCATGAAGGTTGAGGAAATTGTTGGTCACTTCTTAACTTTTGAAACTAAATTGTCACAATACAGACCTCAAAAAGAGAAGAACAAAAACGAGGAAAAATCCTTGGCTTTGTCTAGTTTTAAAGATAGTTTTAAGGTCTCGGATAGTGATGACGATGAATTGGACCAAGAGGAAATGGCTTTATTTGTTAAAAAATTTGGAAAGTTTTTTAAAAAAAATAAAACCTTTGGTCCTAATTCGAAAGATAAGAATGGTAGGTCTTCCAAGGGTAAAGAAAGGAAAGAGAGCAAATCATCGGGTCCCCAGTGTTATGAGTGCATGGGGTTTGGTCATATTGCCCAAGATTGTGCTAACAAACTGAAAAATAAATCTTATAATGTCAGGACTTGGGATGATAGTGACTCTGATGAAAAAGAAAATTGTGGGGGGAATAGTAAAGTCATGGCTTTAGGAGCTTCTTTGGATCCTCCTGTGAGTGAGTCTAAATTTGGAGATGGTAGAGTGAGTGATGATGATTCGAGCAATAGTGAAAGTGAGGAGGAAGAGAGTTTGCAAAAAACATACAATAAACTTTTCAAAGAAAGTTTGAGGTTGACTAAGACTAACATTAAGCTATCTAGTGAAGTGAAGATGAGTGATGAGTCTTGCGTGAAACTCAAGCAAGAGCTTTTGGAAGCTCAAGCTCGGGAGAGTCAAGTTGAGAATAATAGGGACTCTTTATTTAATGAACTTGTGGAGATTAAAAGCATGAATATGAAACTTGGTATTGATTTGCATGCTTCTTTTGAATCTAACAAATTACTGGAGTTAAAAGTAGCTAATTTGCAAGCTGAGCTTGACAAGGCCAATGCTATTTTTAAAAGAATGAATGCAGGTTCAAAGAAATTAGAAGACATTCTTGGTGCTCAAAGACAAACGAGTGACAAGTCAGGCCTTGGCTTTCATGAAGATTCATCATCTGAACAACTTGTAGGTAAAGTAAATGAAGCAAAATCTAAAGAGGTAAATCCTAAACCTAATAGCTTTAATTCTGCTAAGAAACCTCTTCATATTAGAAAAGCTAATGGTGCGAGGTTTGTTCCTATATGTCATTACTGTAATATTAAAGGGCACATTAGACCAAATTGCTTCGAATTGCATGGATATCCATCTATTGCTCACAGCTTTGTTAGTTGTAATAATGTTGATCGTTTTGAACCAGTTACAAATCATGACAATATTAAAAAATTTTGGGCCAAGTCTACGGAGTATGATAATGTTAGGAATCTAACATTTAAGGGAATGAAACCTCAACCTATGCCTACTAAACAGAGTCAAGTAGGTTCAGTTAAAACAAGAGCAATTTGGGTGAGGAAGTCAGACTTGAGACCTTACACGCATTCTACCAACCATTTAGATGACCCTGGATCATCTAGAGGAGTAGACCTTGCCTTTTAAATGCTTGCTCTTAATTAATTGCATCCAAAGTCTAGGTTGATTTTCTTGTCTATCCTATACCTAGAGCTATGATTTTTTTTGTGCTTAGTTTCTTATCGCACTTAGTTTATATTGGTGTTTTTTTATTGTTTCTTAGACTGTCGTTTTTTTTAAAAGCCAAAAAGATTTTATTTTTGATATTTGATTGAAAAAGACAAAAACATTTTCATATACCAAAAAAAAAAGGCAAAATTTTCTTCACACTGAGCATGCTGCACTTCTTGATGTCATTGCTATATCTCATACTAGTGCATCTCATGGTTCGTACTTGTCATGCATGCCTTCTCAAGAGCTACTTTCATGAGAATTTCATCGAAAAATCATGTGTATGCCAGTCATTGCTTGTGTTTGCACACACCCATTGATAGCCTTGAGAAGTTGATCCTTATCTCTTTTTGGGTGAGTATTTGTCCTTGTGGTGGACACCGTATGTCATTCACTTTGGGTATTGACCTTTGACTTGCATACCCATGTGAGGTCGATTGGCTCGGTTTGATAGGTTAAAAAAAAAAAAAGGGAAAATATAAAAAATTGAAAGACCTGAGGAAAGGGCTACCTCTATATGCACGTGTAAGCTACCATTGACTTGCACCTCATATATTCTCTTTTTGCGTCATGGATTTAAGCTACGGCCTTAGATGTGTGAAAGCCGCCCATGACGGTGCAAAAATATTGTGTGATTATTTGGTATAAGGTTGGCATCTCTTGAGGGGGAGAATATCATGTTATATACTCACTTAACCCTTTTTTTTTAAATGATCATACTTCATACGGGTTAGAGTTGGTCTGCCTCCCTTGTGGAGAATGATGTAAGTTGGTCCCTTCTTTGTTGATATGATCTCATAGGGATGAGTTGATTCTATTGTTAAGGCTATCATTGCACACACTCACTATGACACTTGCATGATTTAATACCCATGGTCGTTCTTTGAAATTTTCTTAAGGTAGCTCATTTGAAAGCAATCATTACTTGGGGTACCATGAGATATTTCTTTTGTGTGTGATATATCTTGGTGATTGAGTGCTTCATGGTATATTTTTTTGTCTCTTTGAGACCCCTCTCTATGATCTTTGTTTGGTGAGTGGAAGTATCTTGATTTCATCGATATATCTGTGTTTATGCCTAGTCTATATGCGCTTAATTGATTTCACTGCGTATCCTAGCATATGTTGTTGGTTGTCTAATGCGGCCGTAGGTTTTAAATTTGCGAATGTTTTCTAGACTTATGTTATTATGGTACTGCTTTTCTAGACTTTCTTCCCATGGCATATTAGTTTGGCTTAAATTGATTTTAGTTTCTCTATGGCTTAATCTGGGCGTATTGTCTGTTGATTTCTTGATTTGGGCTTATTCATGTGTGCTCTACCTTTGTCATTCCGTGACAAAAAGGGGGAGTAATTTGCTGACTAACAGATTGTGCATCTTTAGTGTTTTTGCAGTTCTATAGGCCGTGACCTCAATCTGTTAGGGGATAGGTTTTTCTTGTCGAGTGTGTTTTGTCATGGAAGTGCCAAAGGGGGAGATTGTTAGGACCATGGGCCACGGTCTCTTTGTGTTGGCAAATTCCAAGACTAAAACACATATTTATTTGTATCCCCATTTATCGAGTTGTATTTTATTTATTTTTATTTTAGAGTGTTTGTTTAGGAAGTGGAAGGAAATCTATTTATTTGTAATTGGGAGTGAGCGTTTTGGATATAAAGGAGGCCATCTACAACAAGTCGGATTCGGTGAAGACGGATTGATGGATGGGTCAATTTATTACCGATCGGCTACTTCAGTTATTTTAACAGAAAAAATAAGGTAAGAAAAAAATAAAGTGTGGCCCAATCAAGAGGCCTATTCTTTTCCTCCTAGGTTTTGTTTCAAAGACTTATATAAAGAAAAGTGGAAGCTGTGATACGGCCAGGCCAGACACACAGTGATAATAAGAAAAAGAAAAGGCAGTGTGGCGACAGGAAGATGAACTCGAAGAGCCCAACATATTGATAGCAGCCCCACGTTCTGAAAAAGGGAGAAATATCAAAGGGGGTTTTTGCTTTGTGTCTTGGAGTACATCTATGGATCATTGAGTGTTGAATCCATCTCCAAGAGTTTAATCATCTACAACTACAAGTTTGAGAAAAGCCCTGAGGAGGATTCCTAGGCAAGTTCAAGTCCTTCGGTGGATTCCGGGAGGCAAACGGAAGGCTTGTGGATTCAAGGCAGCGGCAGTCAAGCACTGGGTGTGGTGAACGTGGATTCGGCAAGTAAGTCTTAGGATCGATTGTGAGGATTCAAATCGTAGGGTAAGATTACTTGTAACTACACAATGATTATAGTGTTTGATTCCTTCCCGTGGTTTTTTCCCGTTTAGGGTTTTCCACGTATATCTGGTGTTCATCTTTTTATTGCTTCTCGTTCGTGTGATTAGCTTATTTATCGATTGGCGGATTGATTTATTAAAAAGATAAAAATAGCAAATATTTATAGGCGAGCTAGGATTTTTTCATGCACAAAAGGGATTAAAGTAAAGGGACGGTTTTGGTTCTCCGATCGTTTGAAGCTTTTTAGAGTGCAAGATGAGCCGGGAGTATTCACTACTAGAAAATTTCCGATAGGTGACGAAACAAGTGACAAAATTTACTATTTTACAATAGCTGACGAAACAACAAAATTTTTGTCATCAAAAGTTACTATAGGCGTCACCAAAAGTGACTTTCGGAGACAACCTATTGGTGACGATTGAAATAGTAAATTTCGTCACCTATAGTTTGTCTCCGAAAGTCACTTTTGGTGACAAAAAATAAATTTTTCGTCACCTATAGTTACTTTTGGTGACGAAAATTTTATTGTTTCGTCACCTCTAGCAAAACAGTAAATTTCGTCGCCACTTGTTTCGTCACCTATCGGAAATTTTCTAGTAGTGATTTGCATGACGAATACACTATTTGGGGGTAAGGGAAGATTGATGTCGGGTAATGTGGGAGAAATATTCGGTCGTTTGGTAGCTTCCCAACTACAAAGTGATGTAGAACACATGGAGGCTCAATTTCATAATCAGTTGGACTGAGCCAAGCCCCGAAAGCTCAAACGGTATTTAATTTCAGATTACCGAATTTGGTAAAATTCGGACAAGCTCGGAATAGGCCCAAACTTGGTGGACTGACCTATTTTCGCCCTCCAGTCTTAACCCTAAGTTGATGATCGATGGTGCTTTTCGGCCTAATTCCTTCGTTTAGGCCATCAATTGCGTTATTTTGCCGTTTTAGAAAAGATTTGTTTTGTTAGTAACTCATAGACCGTAATTCCTTTTAAGTTGATTCTTTTTGGGAAGTCTTGTTTTTTTTTTTTTTCCCATTTTCAGTTTTAGGAAAAGCCCCAATTTTCTGGAGCTTTTTATTTTCCAAGTTTATTTTTAGGGTTTCTAGAGTTTTGACTTATATAAGGGTTTGTAACCTAGAGTTTATGCAATTTTTAATCAATAATATTACAGAAATTCTCTCTTTCTTTCTTGTGCGCAAGATTTGCTCATTGTGACGAGTTGTTTATCTTGTTTGGACTAGTACGCTAACTAATCTCTAGTGAATTCTGCTGCGTCACAAAGGCATCAAACGATCAAAGAATTTCAATTTAGTAGACTAAGTTTTCAAAACTGATAATAAGATTGATGACAGAGATATTGACCAGTTTGTGAGTATACTTCTCGGATGTTACTCTGCATGAAGAATCACCAATGAACAACATGTAATCAAAAACCACACAACATAAAGACTAATGCTTTCTGAAAAACTACCGAGACCAGATTTTATAGTTAAGCGCGCATATTCAGTACTCAGTATTTCCAACCCAAAAAGAAGTTACTGGTACGCACCTAATGTTCTGAAGAATATAATTTGCAATAGAATACCCCCGATCCACCTGAACCGAATTCGGCCTACGAACAGGGGGGGTTTTGAAACAAAGGCTACTGCTACAAATTAAAGGTCTTTGCTATCGTGAACAAACCCCTGGGATAGGAGGGAGTACTTGTTTGCTTACTAGTCTTTTCTTTGACCAAGTGAAAGGTTGAGAGGGAGAGACAAGAGTTGCAAATCCCAAATCCCAGGAAAAGAGGGGCTCCCAAATCCCAACCGCTATAGCATATTACTCGCCCATTGAAGGAGCCAATTAACCAGATCCAAGTTGAAGTCAAAGTCTTCGTCTAAAAGTCGATCCCATAGTCCGTACTAAACTCTCAAGTTTTGAGGGCACGACTAGCCATATCCCAATTAAATTCAAAATCATCATAAAAAGTGTCAAGGATCATTGCTTGGTCAATGGGATCCGTACTAGAAAGCTCCTCCTAATGTGACAAAGCTGCAGGATTACCCTTTGATTTCCTCTTTTCCACACATGCCAAATTTTTTCATCATTGGAAGCCAATGTTTATCCAGTCTTGGGCGAGAAATGGATCCTATTCTCATCATGGAGCGACCGCCACGAGATTAATCCCAAATTAGTCCCGATCGAACCCAGAAAACTCTGTCCCAAACCCAGTGAACTCAGAAAACACAGGCAATAAGACTACTTAGTCGCATTTTCAAAATGAGAAAACTTTTTATTCTGTGTTTCCACCTCCCATTGTGGGCCACTGTGCGTTTATTGCGGTAATCCAAACTGTTCATATTGTAGAGCTCGTAAAATAATGTATTCACACAAAAAATTAACTTTATCAGACATTCATAGGTATATCAAAAATTGAATTTTGGTTTACAAAACGGACGGTCATGCACATTTTAACTTAAAAACTATTGACAAAATTCAGGTCATCCATTTTATAAACCAAAATTTAATTTTTATATACCTATGAAGAATGCTGATAAAACTGATTTTTTTGTGTGAATACACTATTTTACAAGCTCTACATGATGAACGGTTTAAATTACCTCAATGAACGTACGATAGGGCCCATAAATGACGGTGGTGGGAACCGTGGAATTTCCGGCTCATCCGGACATAACTCACCCTCTTTCAAAATCATCATAAAACGTGTCAGGCCAAGAATCCTGCTCGGTCCTTTGTATTAAATAAAGTTGTCAGACTTCCTTTGTTTTGCCAAACTCAGCATTTTCTAATTTCGTGTCAGTAATAAACTAAAACTTCATTTTGAGTTAATGATACAAGATTAATGGAATCATGTTGTAGACACCCCAATCTGGGCTTCCAGATTAGTTTACTTACGGTTTTTGATTCCCCGATGATGAAATGGATCAAGAACACCCTGGGAATGATAGCGTGTTTGAGTTTTGAGTGTTTGCAAAACCCTTGAACCTAACCTAGCCTAAGCCACTTCAAAAACCAAAAACCTTGCTGGTCCGCGCCAGGGCGCAACTATCCCGCGCCCGGGCGCACCATCGCGCGAGGGTTCCACTCCATCGCGCGACAGTGCGCCAGGGCGCACCATCGCGCGACAGTCTCACTCCGTCGCGCGAGGGTCCAACCTACAACCGACCTTTCCTGAGGAGGACAGTTGGCCACCGATGCAGCCTCAGCCAGGCCTCGTGGACTGGCTGAAGGCCTCTGTTTCCAACCAGATTTACCCCCTTTCCCTATATATATCCCCCATTTGTTCTCTTTCAAAGGGTTAGCATTTTCCAAGTCAAGCTTTGGTAAAAGATTACACTCCATGCATCAAAGAACATAGCTTGTTCTTTCTCTCCCATTTTCACTCCATAATTCAAACACCTCAAACAACCTCAACCTCAAAGCTCGAATTCGTTTCAAACTCAACCAAAGGTATAGCATACCCACTGTCTTTCTGTTCTGATCCCTGAGGGGGGCTGGCAGGGCCAAGGCTGGTAATCAATACCAGTCCTGATCCTAAAGCTGGCAAGGTTTCAAAAACCGTCATGGTAGGAACCAACGCGCGATGGTCCCACTCTCTCGCGCGACACTCCGGTGCTGCGTGAGATGGACCGCGTGGGGATTGGTATCCTACTGTTTTGCATTCATGTGTATATAAATCACTCTGCAAGCATGATAATAATCAGTTTACTGCTTTCTTTTGTATAAACTGCTAGTCTTAGTTCAATATGAGTTTCTGCTATTTTAGAGTCCCCCTGGGAACATTCTGGATCTGTCCCAGTAACCCAGAAATGTGTAAACCAAGCACTGGTCTGTCCGCGCCAGGGCGCAATCATCCCGCGCCAGGGCGCACCATCGCGCGCCAGACTCACTCCATCGCGCGACAGTTCGCCAGGGTGCACCATCGCGCGCCAGACTCACTCCATCGCGCGACAGTGCGCCAGGGCGCACCATCGCGCGCCAGAGTGATTCCATCGCGCGACAGTTTGCCTCTGACCAGTGAGTGGCCTTGCACGGGTAGCTTGGCCTTAAGCCATTATTTTGTCCCCACACTGTTTATGGGGTGTTTTGTCAATTTTTAGGGCTTTTCAGCCTTTAAACTGTATAATATGCTGCTATATGAACTGCGTGGTTTGTCCTGGGTGTGCACTGGTCCTTCTAGAGCCCAGAAGGTTTGAGAATAAGAGTTATGGGTTTGAGCTCACCGGTGCGCGTGTGTTTTAGAGTTGTGTGCGCGTGAGTGAACAGCATGCAGTGACTTGTTCAGTGCATGTTGGTTTCTTCCTGCGCACGTCACTCCAAAACAGGGGCCCCCCAGTTTGTTTAAACTCCCACAGCAGTCTGTTCTCATCCTATACTAACTGCTCATGCATGCTATCTACCACACCTTGCAAACGTGTTACAGTTTTAAATCCCCGATTAACTGTTCCCCCGCCCTAATTGGCTAAAAAAAATGATTAATTAAACAGAATCGCAAAACAAACATTTTCGCAAATGCCTAAGTAGAGACCGATCTCCGGATTGGGCGAGAGGGGTGCCATAAAACCCTTCCCCTCTCGTAACCTGGCTCCCGAACCCAGATATGGTTATGACGGACTGGTTCCTTAACTTTTTCAAATCAAACAAAGCGCGGCAAGTGCTTCGAAATACGGTTCCTTGGGTGTCGGACCTTCAAACCCAAGTGGCGACTCTGTATCTTCGCGAGCGCTTGCCGTCCAGCTTTAAATGCGCTCACGCGAACCGGCAGCATCTTTCCTTTCTCAAAAAAGGGTGGGGAACGGAATCCCTTCCCCGGAGGAAAGAAAGATCGGGCAAATCGCATTTGCCCACAGTGGCGACTCTGCTGGGGATCGAATCGATATTGGTTTATACTTTGAATTTAATACGCTTGAGAACAATCCCACAAAAGCCTGTCAAAACGGTGAGCTTCGCGCTGCCGAAGAAAGGATTGGTGATTTAACAGGACCTCGTGTCCGGCCATCCAATCTGGGGCTTTTCCGATTGTTCTCTCGTGTAGTTTCTTCTAAGTATTGATCAATAAAGAGAGCCAAATTTGAAAAGGCATTTGCGAATTTGCGATTCTGTTCCATTAATCAAACTTTTTTAGCATCTTCATTTGCATCGATGTGGGATAAGCCTCGTTGGATCGTTTTGGCAATCCGGCACGGTTTACCGGAGCCCGGGGACCCCGAATGACTAACAACCTTCGACGATGATGAGTCATTCTACCGTTCGACTGTTGCTCTGCGGTTACGCGGGCAGCGGGAGGTATATCTTGGCTCTAGTCCGAGGAACCCGTTACAAGCCAAAACCAGCCTTTGCATATACAAAGCACTAGCACTCTCCAAACTAGGACAGGTACCTACAGGGTAGGATTACTTGCATCTAACCCCATATACTGTCTACGTGTTACTGCTTTCCCTATCGCATGTACTGTACATACATTATTTCGCATAAGAGCATGCTTAGAGTGGTTCTTTCTTTCGAGTTTGTCTTGCGCAGTCTAAGACGTTGTTGGACCCGATGAGGAGTCGTTCATTCTGTCGAATGTTCGTTATCAATCGCAAAGTCCTTAGTTCAATGAGACTTTGAGAAATCAAAATTTACTACATCTTTGGCTCATGCTCGATTAAGAATTCAACCAAAAATATGGAACAACAAAAGTAGTGATGCCATGTCACTGGTGCCACCCAGGTTGAAGTGCGAAGTCACTATACACCGCCGTGTTCAAGGTTAAGGTGCCATGTCATCACCACCGAGTTGTTCCAAATTCAAAGTTGAACCTTCAAATGGGACTAGTCGAAGATTTAGTCTATTTTGACATCTTTTAGGATCTGACGATCTACTCAAGGACACATGGCCAAAAAGAATTCTGAGGATTCTGGCAACGTCTGAAATTCGTGAGGCAAACTCGTCTCTGTTTTTGTACATACATACTGTCTTGCGTAGGAGCATGTTTAGGGCGGCTTCTAGGTTGTCTCTCTTTCGAGTCTGTCTTATGCCTATTAGAACGCTGCTAGACCCAATGAAGAGTCATGCATCTCGATGGTGCACGTTATCAATTTTCAAAGTTCTTAGATCAGCAAGATTTTGGGAAATCAAACCTTTTTAAGTCCTTGGCCCATGCCTGATTGAAGTTTCAACCGAAAATAAGGAACCACAAAGTATGGATGGTGTGTCACTGGCACTACCTAGGTTGAAGTGCGAAGTCACTATACACCGCCGTGTTCAAGGTTAAGGTGCCATGTCATCAATACTGAGTTGTTCCAAGTTCAAAGTTGAAACTTCGAAAACAGAATAGTCAAAGGCTTAGACTGTTTTGACATCTCTTAGCGTTAGTCGATCTATTCAAATGATACACCCTCGAAAAGAAATCTGAGGATTTTGGCAGCGTTCGAACATCATGAGACAGACTCGTTTGTAGTTGTAGAGTCTAGGAGGACATCGACGATGGCAACATGTGCATTGCATTCTAATTGCTGCAGGAACCTCACTGAGTTCTCGTTTACTTTGCTGTCCAAAGCTAAAGGCCATCTCACCGAAAGGAAGAGCCAAACCTACTTGGGAACGTCTTCAGCATCCGGTTCAAAGGCTTGTCAGGCTAGATTCCCTGTCAATCACAGCAGAGGCTTCTCTAGGTTCATTGTTGGCCACCTTGCAGTCGGGTTCGCCATCGATATTGCAAAAAGTGACGCCGCCGGCTTCACCATTTTCAGCTTCTTCATCGAGCTCCATTGAAAAACCTGCGATGGCAGATCAACCGCAACCGCTCACTCTGGAAACCATGCTCATGAACCTCCAGAACAGTATCACTGCTATGCAACAGAGAGCCACTCAGACTGATGCCTCCATCTCCCGTTTGAATGACCTTATCAACACTCGTCTTCCATCAGCAGTCGAAGAGGAAGGCGAGGACGATGAGGATGTTCATGCAGAACCTGTCTTTGTCGAGGATCCAAACCATGCAGGGCGTCTCATTGTTCAGCCTAACCCTAGAAAGGCTCGTGTGCCTGTTCCAAATCCAAACTCCGCTGTTGTTAGGCCTGTTCAAAACCCTAACATAGCTGCACTTATGGCCAAGATGGCTAAGCTGGAAGAAGCTGTTTCAAAATCCGAGAAGATCAGTGCAGGGGGAATTGACCTGGATCGTCTCTGTTTGTACCCTAATGCTAGGCTTCCTGACAAATTCAAGATGCCTGACTTGGTTAAGTTCGACGGGAGCAGTGATCCCAAGACTCATCTCTTTGGCTACCATGCTGCAATGAAGTTGTTGGGTGTAGAAAGTGAGGCCATGTCTCAGCTTTTTCCTCATACTCTCTCTGGGCCTGCCTTCCATTGGTTCATGTCGCTTGACATCTCCAAAAGAAGAACTTGGGAAGACATAGGGGCTGCCTTTGTTGCACAATACAACTACAACTCTCAGCTCAAGATGACTACTCGTGAGTTAGAATCCACCAAAATGGAAGCAAAGGAGTCCTTTGCGGATTTTGTTAAGAGGTGGAGAGCCAAAGCTGCTTTGATGACTGAGCGCCCGAGCGAGAGGGATCAACTTCGCATCATCTCCCGCAATCTCCAGCCAGATTATGCCAGGCACCTGGTTCTTGTTCAAGCGTCTGCTAACTTCGAAACCTTCTTCGACTCTGGCCTGGCCATTGAGGATGCACTACAGAGTGGAATTTTGTCTAGGGGGGAGTCTTCCTCACAAAAAGCTAAGCCGAGGGCTTACTCTGGAAATAGTAGCACACTGTTTGGTGGAAGCAGTTACGCCAATTCAACTACAAATGGGGACAACGCTACTACTTCCCCCAACCTTACAGCCGATGTCAATCAGGTTCAACACGCCCAAAGCTATCGGGCCCGAACCCAACCTCGAAGTTTCTCTGTCTTTGAGGCACCTCTGTCCGCAGTGATGGAAAAACTCGTCAAGTCTGGGCATCTCAAGCCTTTGACGCCAACTTCTTCGCCAAAAGTCCTACCTTCTGGTTACAAACCTCACCTCTTCTGTGCCTTCCACCAAATGCCTGGCCATCCCACTGATGCATGCTATCGTCTTCGACATGAGATTCAAGATCTCATTGACAATGGCACGGTTCAAGTTCCACCAAAGCCCAACGTCATTTCCAACTCCTTGCCTCAACACAACTCTGACCCTCTGGTTGGTCAGATATCTATCACCTCCACTCAAATCAACCTCAGCTCCACCATATTCAACCCTAGCCACTATATCATCCCAGAAAATCAACCCAAACCAATCGTATCCATCCCGTTCGAACCGGAGGTTAACATGATGGCTGTAGGTTGGGCAATTGAGGTCTTTGTTGCCGACACCTGGATTGACAGTAATGAGGGGCTTACAAAGGAGAAGACAGGTCGGTTGAGGTCCATTGATCAAAGGAGCACTGAGTAGGTTTGGTCGAAGAAGCCGAGGAAGCCGAAGTGCTGTTGCTTGGGCCTGACACCCGCTGGATCCTACCTCTTTTTGTGGAAGCTATGGGTAGCTTTTTAAATATTGCATTTTCAAACCGCGTCTAGTTTGCATTGGCGTTTTGTTTGAGTTTGACACAGAGTCTTTTGCATTTGTCTAAGTCTAGCTCTGAGTCGGAGGTTGTGCCTCTTGGCCCTCCACATCGTAGCTTTCGTTTCAAGTTTTGAGTCTGCTGTACTTGGCAACCCCGGGGGGCTTTCTTTATGATATGCATTATCTTGCTTCTAAGTACTTTTGCTGGCTTTTGAATAAATTGTGTCGTCCCTGACGACGAAGGGATAGATTTCGATGGGATCATTCCCAAGGAAATGTGTTCCCTCGCCGAAAGGGAAAACAAAAGGCATGCTCAGTCTATTAATTGAAATAGTAGTTTTCAAATAAACTTGAAAGACAAGGACAACCTCCCAATGGTTCAAATTTGGTTCAAAGTTGTTCCCAGAGGAGCATTGTGTCCAGTCAGACAGGCTCGAAGAGCTCATCAATGTTTTGGCATGGTCTCTCAAATGACATGCCTAACGTTGACCCTGAGATAAAGGAACATCAAATCCCCCTGCTACCAGGCGCCAAACCGTACAAAGCAAAGCTCAGAAGGTCCAGCACCTCATACCATGTTCAAGTTTGCAGGAACAGCGTTCCGCCAACCACAAGTTAGAAAGTTCAAAATTGGCTTGGGGCGAGGCATGTCAACCGAAGCACTTTGGACCCTGTGCTATCAAAGCCATTTTATCTGGGGCTACGGCCAAACATCATCGACCTCGATCGCAACAAATTCAAATACCTTGGTCAGCATGGATCAACTCAAAAGCCTTTTCCCTGAGAGAAGCTCGTTGGGCTGAAAACCCCAAGGGTGGGCAGTTCCAAGCAAAAGTTAGAGCAGCCTGCTAGACCAAGA
This sequence comes from Rhododendron simsii, assembly GCA_014282245.1. Taxonomy (NCBI): domain Eukaryota; kingdom Viridiplantae; phylum Streptophyta; class Magnoliopsida; order Ericales; family Ericaceae; genus Rhododendron; species Rhododendron simsii. The sequence goes on from CM024964.1 coordinate 6,148,998, forward strand.
ACCTATGAAGGAGGTCTAGGCAAAAGTAAAGGCAATGTTTGAAAGCTCGCTAGGCCGAAAACCCGAAGTGGCGGTTCTAGGCAAAAGTTAGAGCGTAAAAGGTGAGGTAAATACTCGAGTGAACCTTGGCCTGAACTACGTTTTGACCTGATTCCCTAGCTTGGGATACGTAGGCAGTCTCTCCTTGAGACTCGGTCGCAATCTATCAATTGGATCCATGGTTGACGTTTGGTACACATCAAAGGTCGAAGAGATTCGAAGATCAAGCTGCATGGGAGGCGTCTGAAAGGGGGAAAACCTTTTGTCTTTCAGTTTTATTACAAACTACTAATTCAATTTCAAAGCTGAGTATAAAGTCTTAAAAGATTTTAAGCATCAAAAACAGAACGAAATGCTGGCGAGGCCTAACGGCTCACAGTTTATTCTAAATTCAGCGAAGTCTGATGTGAGCAGTTGCAGTAGCTTTGCATTTATATGCGCTAGTTTGAGGTTCACCTGCACTTGTTCATAGTTATATGCGTTGGTCTCAACCCTGCGCGCACTTTTTCAATTCGTACAGCAATCGATAGCAGTCAGCTACTGCCTTCGAGTCCTGTTCAAGGGGCTTTTGCCAAGTTTGGTCATGCCGTGTAGACTTAATGTGACTGCACGGGGGTGTCGGTTTCAGTCCGGGCCTATATGTGTCTTCATTTGAGTCTTGTGCCCGTCTTTGTGGCATTTTTCTAGATTTCAATCCATTGTCATGTCGAGATGCTATTCTCAGTTCTATTTGTTCGTACAGGTCATTGTACAGCTATTTTGACCTCGCAAGTGTCAGTTTCACCCGTTTAGGATTATTGTGAGTTTTGGCACGTTAATGCCCAAAATTTCATTATTTTCCATGTGTCCAGGGTTCGCATTGTTCCATGGGGCTCTTTCCCCCTTTTCGTTCGAGCTAGGCACGTCTATACATATATGTATGTCTGTGTCGACTCAATTCACTTGTCAATGCAAATTAGATATTAGCAGTCAGTTTTTGTCCATAAACTGCGGAAAATGCAAATTTTACAGTGCTACCCGTACTTCTGTAATCCACAAGCTGTGGACTCTCTTGAGACGGCAAGGGCACGTCCGCCTAAGGCCAAGCAAAGCATATCTCTGGGGCTTATCCGCCCAAGCATCGAAGAAGGGGCATGCAGGCCCAATGCCACACCGCTCCTAAATGTCAACTGGGCACGCCGGCCCGCTCAATGTCTCTTTGTCTGGATGCGTATCTCAGAAACAAAAGACAGTAAAGTACTGGGGCTCAGTGGTAGTCCTTAGGCATTGTTGTCCTTCTAGGAGCCGCCCTTAACTTGCATTTGCATTTTCAATTTGTGCATTTTGTTTGTATACATCTTTGCATATTGTATATATCAACTGTTGAAAACAGGAAGGTGGCCAGAATGGTCGCCATCAAAACTTTGTTTACCGAAGGATGCGATGCAATCTCCTGCGGTGTTGTTCTGTTTGTTAGCGGAGGCGATGGAAATCTCCTTAACTCTCGATTTGTTGGCCGAAGGATGCGATGCAATCTCCTACGGTTTTATTCTGTTTGGTTACTAGAGGCAATGGAAATCTCCATAACTCTTGATTTGCTTGCCGAAGGATGCGATGCAATCTTCTACGGTATTGTTATCGTTGGTCAGCGGATGCGAAGAAATCTCCCTGAGTCCACGATTTGTCTGCCAACGGATGCGATCGAAAATCTCTTGCGGCATTGTTCACATAGCAGGATGCGATTCAATCTCCTGTGGTGTTGTTCTGTTTAGCGGAGGCAATGGAAATCTCCCTAAACTCTCGATTTGTTTACTGAAGGATGCGATGCAATCTCCTGCGATATTGTTTTGTTTGACGGAGGATGCGATAAAATCTTCTGCACACTGATCTGCCCGTCTCAAATCAACGACAGCCGGTCCTGTCCATTTCTCAACGGCTCGATCATTCTGCACACTGATCTTCCCGTCTCAAATCAACAACAGCCGGTCCTGTCCATTTCTCAACGGCTCGATCATTCTGCACACTGATCTTCCCGTCTCAAATCAACGACAGCCAGTCCTGTCCATTTCTCAACGGTTTGGTCATTTATACTGATGATCCTCCCATCCAGACTTCAACGGCTCGATCATTTATACTGATGATCCTCTCATCCTGTCAAATTCCTCAGCGGTTTGATCACTCAGCTCATTGATCTCTCCGTCCGCACCCACGACAGCCGGTCCTGTCAAATCCATCAACGGTATCTAGCCATATCATCCATACAATCCACAACGACGGTCAGATTATTGTCCGACGGTTCGTTCAATGGTCCACCATCTGCAACTAATTGTTCCCCAGGAGAGTCCGCCTCGGCCTGCCCTGAACAACTGCCTCTACATCAATCTAGCTTCACACGCATCTTCCAGCAGCCTTATTGCTCTGTCTCGGATGGTCTTTGATAAGGAGATTGGCTCTGATTCCCAACAGATGGAATTCAACCTACCTGACACGACCTACCCGTGTTTGTTGGAATACTTTGTGCCGAGGATAGTTTGATCCCTAGCAACGACGGCCTGTCCCGTCCAAAATCAGCAACGACAGCCTGTCCTGTCCAACTTCGATCAACAAGCGGCGATTCGCTCGTCCACTTCTACTTCCATCCCCGGCAATGGACAGCCAGTCCATTCCATCGATCAGGTTCCTTAAGTTTACTTGTCTACTTTGCTAGTATGCTTTGCTCTGGATTGCCTTGAGGGGTGTCTAGAATTCTTTGACGTTACTTGTACCAAGTCGATGGTGCTTCAAGTGCCGTCAAAGAGGGGCTACTGTAGACACCCCAATCTGGGCTTCCAGATTAGTTTACTTACGGTTTTTGATTCCCCGATGATGAAATGGATCAAGAACACCCTGGGAATGATAGCGTGTTTGAGCTTTGAGTGTTTGCAAAACCCTTGAACCTAACCTAGCCTAAGCCACTTCAAAAACCAAAAACCTTGCTGGTCCGCGCCAGGGCGCAACTATCCCGCGCCCGGGCGCACCATCGCGCGAGGGTTCCACTCCATCGCGCGACAGTGCGCCAGGGCGCACCATCGCGCGACAGTCTCACTCCGTCGCGCGAGGGTCCAACCTACAACCGACCTTTCCTGAGGAGGACAGTTGGCCACCGATGCAGCCTCAGCCAGGCCTCGTGGACTGGCTGAAGGCCTCTGTTTCCAACCAGATTTACCCCCTTTCCCTATATATATCCCCCATTTGTTCTCTTTCAAAGGGTTAGCATTTTCCAAGTCAAGCTTTGGTAAAAGATTACACTCCATGCATCAAAGAACATAGCTTGTTCTTTCTCTCCCATTTTCACTCCATAATTCAAACACCTCAAACAACCTCAACCTCAAAGCTCGAATTCGTTTCAAACTCAACCAAAGGTATAGCATACCCACTGTCTTTCTGTTCTGATCCCTGAGGGGGGCTGGCAGGGCCAAGGCTGGTAATCAATACCAGTCCTGGTCCTAAAGCTGGCAAGGTTTCAAAAACCGTCATGGTAGGAACCAACGTGCGATGGTCCCACTCTCTCGCGCGACACTCCGGTGCTGCGTGAGATGGACCGCGTGGGGATTGGTGTCCTACTGTTTTGCATTCATGTGTATATAAATCACTCTGCAAGCATGATAATAATCAGTTTACTGCTTTCTTTTGTATAAACTGCTAGTCTTAGTTCAATATGAGTTTCTGCTATTTTAGAGTCCCCCTGGGAACATTCTGGATCTGTCCCAGTAACCCAGAAATGTGTAAACCAAGCACTGGTCTGTCCGCGCCAGGGCGCAATCATCCCGCGCCAGGGCGCACCATCGCGCGCCAGACTCACTCCATCGCGCGACAGTTCGCCAGGGCGCACCATCGCGCGCCAGACTCACTCCATCGCGCGACAGTGCGCCAGGGCGCACCATCGCGCGCCAGAGTGATTCCATCGCGCGACAGTTTGCCTCTGACCAGTGAGTGGCCTTGCACGGGTAGCTTGGCCTTAAGCCATTATTTTGTCCCCACACTGTTTATGGGGTGTTTTGTCAATTTTTAGGGATTTTCAGCCTTTAAACTGTATATTATGCTGCTATATGAACTGCGTGGTTTGTCCTGGGTGTGCACTGGTCCTTCCAGAGCCCAGAAGGTTTGAGAATAAGAGTTGTGGGTTTGAGCTCACCGGTGCGCGTGTGTTTTAGAGTTGTGTGCGCGTGAGTGAACAGCATGCAGTGACTTGTTCAGTGCATGTTGGTTTCTTCCTGTGCACGTCACTCCAAAACAGGGGCCCCCCAGTTTGTTTAAACTCCCACAGCAGTCTGTTCTCATCCTATACTAACTGCTCATGCATGCTATCTACCACACCTTGCAAACGTGTTACAGTTTTAAATCCCCGATTAACTGTTCCCCCGCCCTAATTGGCTAAAAAAAATGATTAATTAAACAGAATCGCAAAACAAACATTTTCGCAAATGCCTAAGTAGAGACCGATCTCCGGATTGGGCGAGAGGGGTGCCATAAAACCCTTCCCCTCTCGTAACCTGGCTCCCGAACCCAGATATGGTTATGACGGACTGGTTCCTTAACTTTTTCAAATCAAACAAAGCGCGGCAAGTGCTTCGAAATACGGTTCCTTGGGTGTCGGACCTTCAAACCCAAGTGGCGACTCTGTATCTTCGCGAGCGCTTGCCGTCCAGCTTTAAATGCGCTCACGCGAACCGGCAGCATCTTTCCTTTCTCAAAAAAGGGTGGGGAACGGAATCCCTTCCCCGGAGAAAAGAAAGATCGGGCAAATCGCATTTGCCCACACATGTTCCAATAACTTAATCAATTTCAAAAGATCATTACAATTCCATACATTTCAATAGAAGTAGGAGGGAAAGTCGGTGAGTACTACTCACAGATAACAATCCAACTTTATTACTACTCCCTCCGTTCCAAAATGACTGTCCCGTTCGGTCTTCAAGAAAAATTTTAAATTGTTAATATCTTTCAATCTACAATGTTTTTAAATATTTTAAAAACTTTGTATAATAGAACTAATTGAGATCTATCAAATAAGATCCATATTGTACACAAAATTCATTATAGATTGAAAGATATTAACAATTTAAAATTTGCATTGAAGACCGAACGGGACAGTCATTTTGGAACGGAGGGAGTAACTTACAAACCATACATTTAAAAAACACAACAAATTTAAATTGAACACGAGAATGATTATTACATTTCTAATGAATCCGCACAATAAGAACAGAAAATTAAATCAAACATTAGCCTCGTTTTCTGAAGCTTGATTATTAGTAAGGCTAAGTCTGTTGACCCTCGCCCTGTTTCTTCTCTTTTTCTCGCCCACAATTCTTGCTATCATGCGGAATAGGAGGAAAGGCACTAGCGTGAGGCCCAAAATTCCTATAATGTATACAGTAATGCGTTTGGGATCGGTTGTTTTCACGTCCTTCGAGATTATGGAAAGCGAAATCCAATACGTTGCTGCGATGGATGAGATTGTTGCGCCCAAAGCAAAATACGTCAACATCGCGTATGTCTTTGTCTTGAAGAGCAAGTCAGTCATGATCAAAAAGACTGTGCTCAGAGATGTTAAAAAGCCGAATATGTTGAAATAGAGGAAATACCAGTACAAATCTGGGTGATTAGAAGCCATCACAGCTTGTCCACTTTTGTGTCCATCCTTATTGTCTTGCCAAACACCGCCCGGAGGGGCCACCCCTGCTTGAAAGAGTAGGGTTGCCATTAGTACAGTAGCAACTATAATTCCTTCTTTTCTCTCTGCTTTTTGCGTAGGATTGATAATATCATCCTCGCCTCTTTTAGCATGGTAGTTTTGAAGTAAGGCTTTAATGTCTTTGTCTACTCCCTCTGGTTTCTTTCCTTTTTCTTGTCCAAGAAGTAGAATGTCCTTCGCTGTTTGCTTGCTTGCATTTGTTGCATTTACATCTATTTCCGTGTAGCTGAGAATATGCTTCATAATCTGAAACATCCATTAGATGCGAGAGAGTTCATATATAGTTTTATTTATTTTTTTCAAATAGCAGTTTTGGCATCATACAAAAATATTAGATATCGGTACATGCATGTTCATCTATGTGTGAAGCTAACAGCCTAACAATTAAATCCAAATCTTTCCGTGGACATGCAGAATTCTTTTAAAGCTATTAGAATGAAAAGTACGTTCGAACGTGTGAAAAAAAAAATTCGAGTTAATTGTCCGAAAAGACATACACGAATGTGCTCACTTATAAAAATGTGAGAGCACAAAGGTCTTGATAGTCAACTCTCTCGTGATAAGCTAGATTGCATACTCGAGAGAGTTATTTACCAGACCTATATGTTTTTTTTTTTTTTTAATTCTATCACATTTTCAAGCCACGCAATGTAGAATTTTGAAAATTAGTCTCTAATCCTGTGTTTGTGAGAAAGATTAAAATCAGTGAGGGAGCCAAGATTACGATTCAAGGGGTGCGAACAAACTTAAAATTTTCATTCGAGTGATTATGCTATTGATATTAATAAATATTATATTATACACTAAATACTTTGATAATTTTGGTCTAATGCATCAGTAAGTACGTGTATTTAATATACTTTTTCAGTAACTAAAACACACATGTACGTACTTCTTGTCAATAAAATGTAATTTACAAAATTGAATAAGGTAATGTAAAATTATATAAATATAACTTATATAACACCATAATTTAAAAGATACTAATATACTGACTTTGTGTTATGGCTACTTTCTGTCTTTTCTTAGTAGTTTCAAAATTATAATCATGCTATTTTTATTTTTTCTTACCCTCGTCCGAGAAGTTGAAATGAATCCAACTATGAATATTTCTAGGTTCAAAAAGTGAGAATGAACACACTATTAATGTCTGATCAATAAATAAATAAACACACTATTAATTAAGGCAAAATAAGGTATACCATATTTGATTTCGATTTATTATACTTCAAAAGTATTGAGGCCTTACTAAAGTCATGATTGTGGCCCTAATGTACCTCGTATCTTCGATCCGCAGCAGCAAGATGTAGTATGGTGTTGCCAGCGTTATCTACGGCATTGACAAACTCCTTACCTTTAAAGTATTTCTCCAACAACATTGAAAGAAACTGTAGCTGGTTATATTTGACGCACAAGTGTAAAATAGTCTCTCTTTCTCCTCTGTCTACCCTATAAGCTCGAGCTGCATGGGGGTTGGCTTGAAACAAGTCATCCAAGACATCGACCTTTCCTCTCATAGCTGCAACATGAAGCGGGTTTGCACCGTCTCGATCAAGAGCTAGGCACATCTCTGGTCTCACCTCTGTAAATGCTTTCACAATCTCAATGTTTCCTCTCATAGCTGCAACATGAAGAGGGTTTGCACCGTCTCGATCACGAGCTAGGCACATCTCTGGTCTCACCTGTATTAATGCTTTCACAATCTCAATGTGTCCATTAGCCGATGCCAAGTGAAGGAGCGATCGTTGTTGCGAATCTAGAGCTTCGGCAAGCTCTGGATTCCTATTCAACAGTGTTTGGAAAAGCTCTTGATGCCCACGTGATGCAGCCACATGTAGAGGAGTCCAATTCAAACATTTCATCATAGCTCCTTCAAGATTGAATTCATTGTTTTGGTGAAATGAAGTTACGTTTGTGATCTCTGCTTCATTGATCCTCTCCCCCATTCTCTCTCTCTCTCTCTCTCTCTCTCTCTCTCTCTCTCTCTCAATTGATCGCTTGTGGTTCGCAGCGAGTAGGCAAAACATTATCTGCAGAATTTCTTTCCATTGTGGACTTTCATATTTCCAAGTCTTCCTTCAATGATTAGGCAAAAGCAAAAGCAAAGCATTATGTGGTTGTCTTTTTAATAGAGGTTGTGGGCTTGGGCCCCCCACCAAATTAACGCTTGTGGTTCGCAGCGAGTAGGCAAAACATTATCTGCAGAATTTCTTCCCAATGTGGACTTAGATATTTCCAAGTCTTCCTTCAATATATGATTAGGCAACGTTATCTGGTTCAAATAAACGAGAGGTTGTCTTTTTAATAGAGGTTGTGGGCTTGGGCTGATTCTAGAGGTGACAAGTTCAATCCATATTTTTGAACTTGCCCATATTCGCCCAATTAAAACGTAACTCAACCCGTCTATATTGTATAATGAATTGATATGAGTTGAACCCATATCAACCTATATTTACATGGGTTTAGATAGGTTAAAAATGAGTTCAATGTTGATTAAAATTAAAAAACAATGACTGGCCCGTATGTGGATTCCCCAGAAGTTTTTTTTTTTTTTTTTGTTTTCCAACTTAGTACTACTTTGATAGCTGGCTACTTCTGTCTACAATGATACATATTAAAAACTACTCCCCCTGACAAATGAAAATTTATGTTCTTTTTAGGATTAAAAAAGTAAAACACTTTCGGTTTATATCAATTTGAAGAACAAATCAATAATTTTACTCCCGTCGGTTTAAATGAAGACAATGATAAGTCAAAAATGTACTTCTTCTTTTTTGCTTTTATTCAATTTTTTTTATTTTTTAGTTTTATGTCAAACTTTTGTGACTTATTAATTCGGCTTAACGAGAGGAATAGAAAAGATAAAAAAAAATTATAATCCAAACTCATAATTTTTTTCAGAAAGACAAAAATAAGTAAAAAAGACTATCTGTTTGATTTAATTTTTTTTATTCAAAAAATTATGAGTTTCGATCATAATTTCTTAGTTTTTCTATTTCTCTCATCGAGATGAATTAATAAGTCACACAAATTTGATGCAAAATTAATAAATGTGAATTTTTTTAATAAAGACAAAAAAAAAATTGACTTTACTTTTTAATCCAAAACTAGCCTATATACTTTCGATTTCATTAATTTGGTCTTCACCAATATTTGAACAAACTCTGCGCTCTCTTTTCATTTCACTGCAACAAAAATGGTCTATCGTGACGAAACGATTTCATCACCGAAACAACATAATTTGGCATGTGATTACACACACAAAATCAAGAGACTCTAGAAGACAAAATTTGGCATATGATCAGAATTCACATGTACGTGACGTGGGGATTGGAAAAAAAAAACAGAGAATAGCACAAAAATTCCATCATTCAACAGTTGGAATGTATTTGAAAGGGAAAAATGGTGTGACGACATCATACATAGTGCAAGTCAGGGAGTTGAGTAGATTTTGAGCAGTATTTGAAAGGAGGGGAAACGGCTACCAGGTGGGGAACGGGTCGGGTGGGTTTGGGTTTAACTTGACCCATATTTGACCCGATCCATTTCAACTCATTTACTATTTAACCCATATTTGATCCGCTACCCGTTTCAACCCGTCCTAACCCACCCATTTGTCACCTCTAGCTAATTCTAAAGATGCTAGTGAGGATTGTAACTCTATTTTGGGTCAAGCCCATTGGGGGCCTGATTTGGAGTTATTGAATAGGGGCCTGATTTGGAGTAATTATTCAATAGATTCGGGAGTACCGCCACGTGGTACTCCGGACTACTTTATAACTACATTCATGTAAGGTTCATATATTTAGCAGTAGATCTCACAGATATGTGTGGTTGTAAAATGATCTAGAGTATCACGTGGTGGTACTCTCGGACTATTGTATAATTTCTTATTATTCCTTCATCTCCCTTAGTTCTTTTTTGCCCAAAAAGAAGTTATTGCTACTTAATGCTCTCTGTTTTGTTCCGATTTTCCCTCCCTCTCCTCATTACCATCAGCTGTCAGTCGTAGACGATCTTTCTTTCTACCGTTGCTGACCGCCCCTCAACCACCGCGCTCTTGGGCTGTGATTCCCCAGGCCGCTTAGCGCCCTTCAGATTCTGCGTGTTCGTTGAGCTACGCCTCTGCTTTCCTCCGTGCCTATGTTTGCTTCTTGCCGTTGCCGATTTGAGGTAACTGTCACGCATTTCCGGATTACTTGATGCTTATTTAGTAATGGGTGATTGGATACCAGTTCTTAACAAACATAGAAATCAAAGAGGAGATTCTTTCCAAAACTTGTTCACACTGTTCGTGGATAATTTACCGGAGGACGTTAGCCAAAATTGGTTAAGGAAGACGTATAGCAAATTCGGAGTAGTTAAGGATGTGTTTATCCCTTTGAAACGTAGCAAGGTAACAGGGAGGAATTTTGGTTTTATTAGATATAACAATGAAAACTTTGTTGAGAAAGCAATAGAAGAAACTAATGGTATTTGGATTGAGGATTGGAAATTGTTTGTTAAATGGGCTAGTTTTGATCAAAGGCGTGAGAAAATTCAACACACAGCTTGCAGGGTGAAGAGAGAATACAGAAGACTATGGAGTACAAAATGGTGGAAGGAAGAACGTATGCACATGCAGTTAAAGGAGGGGAGAATCATGACATACATAGTAATATAGCAAGCATTCAGATCCAACCAAAAGGAAATGGATGGCTTTATAGGAGTGCCATTGCTAAGATACGAAGATTGCTATCAACTGAAGAGTTGGAAAAGGAGTTTAGATTGGAAAAAGTTATAGACGTCCAAATCAGAGCATTAGGGGGAAGATTTGTCATTATAACTTTCCCTAATGAAGAATCCAGAGATGCAATAATTAAGGAAAAATGGGTGATGAACTGGTTTGAAAGATTAAACCATGGAATGGTGATTTGGCCAAGGATGAGCGTTTTGTCTGGATATCATGCTTTGGGATGCCTCTCAATGCATGGTCTATGCAAACGTTTAAGGACATTGGTAGTAAATGGGGCCACTTTGTCAAGGTGGATGATGATACATTGAGAGAGAAATCATTTGAGAAGAGGAGAATTCTTATTGCTACTGAGCATACACAAAAGATAGAAGGGAAACTCCAGCTAGTAGTAAGTGGGAAAAGGTACATGATTAGAGTTGAGGAAGAAGAATCTTTCAGAAAGGTTGTATCATAAAATTCTTTCATTGATCTAGATTCTGAATCATGGGAGAAAGATGAGGTAATGGCCCAAAACAATGATCCAAAGAATGGTTTTGTTGACGTAGAGAAGAGCAAATAGGATGTGGATCGAGGCAAGCAAAGTGAAGAATAATGAGGAAAGTTCAGTTCATGGGGAGGGCATCAAGCGTGTGGAGGATGATCAACTCTCCCAGGTTCCTAAGGAGGGTCACGTATCGAAAGTGGAGTCAAATGAGGAAAGTTCAGTTCATGGTCTGAACTCTTGGGTGGAGGACTCAGCAGGCCCATTTTTTGCCACCAATAAGGATCAAAGCAAGGATATCGATCAAAGATCAATGTGGTAATGACCAGAGGTTGGAGATTTCGGTGCCAAATGAACAAGTGCAGAATGGTGACAGATCTAGAACTTTAATGAACGAGCCACTGGTGATTGATTCGAGGAACAACCTCAGAGCAGTCCAAATGGAGGGGATCAATCTCGTAGTGGACCTTAAACCAGCTGATCTCAGAAAAAAGGATAAGAAATCAGTCCTTTGAGGATTGTATGAGCTGTGATAGTGAGTTTGTCCAAAACTCATGTTCTTCACGAGGGACAAGGGTAGATCAAGAAGAAATAGATGTTGAGCTTGTCATGCCCCAAAATGAGAAGTGACCGGCCATGAACCACATGACCAAAGCTCGTAGAACATGCAGTCTAAAAGGAAATTAATTATATTCCAAAGCAATGAACTACTAAACAACCAACCCTTTTTTTATTTAGAACAATTCCAACCAATTAAGTTCAACAAAAAGTATGGCACAAACAACCATGAATCAACCAATAAATTTCACAAAAAGAATGGGGCATAAACATCCCATGAATCAAATAATATCCAGTGATCCAACAGTAATAAAAGAATCCAGATGTCTGACAAAATGTTTCAATGCGGAAGCGATGAAATAAAACACTAAGCTAGGATGAGACACCTTAAGGAAGTCAACAAACGAAATCCCCGAGATGCCGCCAAAGTCCTTTCTTAACTCCCCAACTTACCTGAAAAAGAAGTTGGAATAAATCCGCCAGCTGACGAGCTCAGCGAATGGCAAAGCATGTATATTAGAATAAAGTTCTGAAACAGAAATCAAAATAATTTATCATGTCAATATAAATTTGGCATACAGGTGAACAACAAAATAATCAATTAATCCAATTAACGATTCATCTAAAATAAGTCTCAATGGTGATCATAATACAACCTCCAACAACAATAGGAAACCATAACCAAAATCAATAGTATCAAGTGCCAGTGAATAAATGTATCAAAAATTGAATCCAATATCGAATCTTAGAGTCACCATGAGTAGGCAGCCTGTGGAACTTTTCCCTAAGAACGATCCGGTTAGTAACAACCGTTGAGCATTAGGGTCACCGGCATAATCCGGTCTCTTCCCTAATGGCCAGAGTCACCCACACACAGAGCATTAATTTCCCTGGACTTCCAAAATATGTTCCCATCGATATTCACAAAGTTCTCACCAAAAGATTATTCGAACAACAAATTGTTTCACCGATTCCGCATGCCAATTAATTAATATAATCAAATATAAACAATATGTATTTTCAATTTCAATAATAAATTTTCCAAAACAACAATTTAAGGGACACGGAGAAGTTCGAAAATACGTAACATGCTTAACCACTCTCCTGGGTCCAAAGCTAAAGCAATCGAACAATGCAAAACAAGCCTAACATGAGCACAGAATCATATAGAAATATAATTATCACTAACTGGGTCAACATATCAATAGCAATGAAAGACCACCTAAGAGATTATTTAACTAACCTAGACTAATTACCCAAGTCACTAGACAACTAACAACCCAAAACCCTAAATTACTATACCCACGGCAGCCACCAAAATCCATCCACAGAAACTCCAAGGATTACTTTGTTTTCCAAGAACAATACCATGACACCACCTGTTACCCCTTTAAAATACTCACCTTTGTTCACCAATAAATCTCATGTATAAAGAACATGTACTCATATCAGTCCAAAACCAATATTTATTCCGAAATCAATATTGCAATTGGTATCCCAAGTTTTTCATGACTGTGCCGACCAACGGAAAAGATAGAAAGAAATTAAGAATTTAGCAATTACCTCTGAAGATCGACTTAGATTTGACTGCGGCTCTTTCTTTTCTTTTCTTTTTCCTTAGAACGTTAACTCCAATGTAGAACCCTACTCAGCGTATAACACATAGCTTTAAGTATTACTCTTAAAACCACCCATTACTCACACTGCACCCTAAATTATAGCTAACTAGTTAATTAGAATTAGATAGAACGGTAACTCTATTTATAAAATTACCATCCGGTATCACTATTTTACCCAAAATCAAGGTCATACCCAAATATTACAATCTTGTCAACAATATTCATAACGCACACAGAATAATTAGTTGGGACCCAATCATAACACCAATTATTAACGGCAATATAACTAATTAAATAAATGAAAAGGCTAGGCCGTAACAGAGCTCCAATTAACAACAAACGTTGGCAAAAGATTAGGAGTGAAATAAGGGAGAGAGATGTTCAAATGATGAGAAAGATGATTGAGATGGAAGTAAAGGAGCGTGTGATTGTGTAAAGGAGTACCTCCGCTTGCTAAAGTTTTCAATATAGTATCAACAGATGATAGGGAGAGAGAAGTGGTGATCTTATGGGTCTTAGGGTTAGGTTTTGGGGTTCTTGGATTGGGCTTGGCCCATATTTTGTATTGGTTTTGCCTTTTTGGGTGTTTCGGGCTTAGCCCCTTGGTGATTTCGGGCTTTGTCCCATCGGTTTTTTTTGGTTTCTTCCAACCTTTGATTGGATTCCCCTTCCCTCCCTCCCATCTTAATGTACCATTTGTCAAGATTTCTTTAATAAACTTTTTGCCTATCAAAAAAAAGAAGAAATTATTGTTATGGTGTCTAGGTGGCACGTGATTTTAGCTTTCAGAGAAGTTGCCTACTTAGTTGGGATGTTCTCTTTTGATCGTTGATGCCTTTTTCTCGGCCTCTGTTTAATATATGCGCACTTAATTTAATATCGATAGAACTCTTTTTCGGTGTTAAAGAAAAGGTAAAGAAAATGTCAAATCAATAGGAGGGCATTCCATACATTCCAAATAGAATGATGAGGGAAAGACGAGGAGTACTACTCAATCGCAAATTACAATCCAATTTTATTAGTACTTGCAAACCTTGAATTTAAACACAACAATTTTTATGATTAATTATGGAATTGCTCATGAAAATTCATACAAGAAGAACAGAAGCTGCTACTATGCTGACCGAAATTACAGTCGAAATTCCACCAATGCGAAGGACTGTTCTGTTGCTTGGTTTCGGTCCAGGCGCAACCGCAGCATGAGAAATTAAGTACGTTATCACTCTCGGCACAATTGTTGCGCCCATAGGTGAAGCAATCAACAGCCAATGTGTCATTCTTGAAGGGGAATTCAATCATGATCAAATTGATTGTGACTAGAGATGCAACAAACCCGATTATATTAAAACCAGAGAAGTACCATTACAACAATGGATGATTGTAAGCCATCACGTCTACTCCTTTAGCATGTTCGTTGGATCGACAGTATCCTTGACTCTTTTAGCATGTTTGTTTCGAAGTAAGACTTGAATATCATAGTCTACTCCTCTTGGTTTTGTTCCTTTTTTCTGTCCAAGAAGTAGAATGTCCATTGCTGTTTGTTTGTTTTCATTTGTTGCATTTATATATATTTCCGTGAGGTTGAGAACATGCTCAATAATCTGAAACATCCATTGGATGTAAAAGATTCATAGTTTGTTTTCCAATTAATAGTTCACAAATTTTCAAACACGTTTTAAGCTATCTGGCCATTAAATATTCTTCTTGTAGCTGTCAGGCCGAAAGTATTTTAGCCCAAGGCAACCTAAGTTTTTACCAACTAGGACTTGGAGTCTTTTTGAAAAAAAAAATACATTTGAAAGCTTTTGTTGAAACTCATTATGAAAAATTTAGGGTATTAGGCTCCATTTCTATGGACGTAAAATATTTTCCTGAAAAATGTTTTACTTATTTTTTGATGTTTGGTTGTGCAAAAGACATTTGGGTGAAAATGTGGTAAGTCATTTTCCGAACTTTGGCTTCGCTGCTCTACTAATAATTACGATACTTTACTGAACTCCCCACAACACCAATCTCATCTACCTATGACTGAACCATGTGCTTTCTCATCAAATACGACAAAATTTTGAATGTAACACATACGTACAACATATATATACATACATACATATATACATACATCATTTTTCAACTATCAACCAACTAATGGAAAATAAAAACGGAACTTTTATTTTTTGCAAAATCATTTTACATGAAAAAACATTTACATCGGAAAACATTTTACTTTGAAACACACGAAGCCTTAATGTGTGTCCATCTACATTCAGAAGTGCAAGAAATGGTAGCACTAATTGCAATTTGTTTGCTTAATTTGCAAATATAGATGTTACGGCCTATCATTTTTATTTATTTAATCAGTTGTATTGTCGTTATTATTTGGTATTATGATTGGGTCCCAACTAATTATTTTGTGCACACTATGTATATTGTTGACACAATTATAATATTTGGGATATGAGATTGATTTTGGGTAAAGTAGTGATACCAGATGGTAATTTTATAAGTTGTGTTACGTGCTATCTAATTCTAATTAACTAATTAGCTACAAATTAAGGGTATTACGTTAGTGGGTAGTTTTATAAAGTTAATCGTTAAGAGATATTTTAATGGAGCAGGGTTTTTATTTGGAGAGATCGTCTAAGATAAGGAGTTTGAGAGAACTTTGGGAGAGAGAAATCGCAGTCAAGGTTTGGCGGTTTGGCTATCAATTGGGTAAATAATCTCGTTCCTTTATTCTTGTTTCCCCTTCCATTTTCCTTACTTTATGTGGGCTTGTAAACATCAAGATTTAAATAAATAAATAAATAAATAAAAAACTTATCGCCAAACAAACAAAATCGCAAAGTTTGGCGTCGGGCATCAAACCCATCACCAAATGGCTGTGCCGCCGATTCATTCATTTTTTGTCGGCCCCTATCCTCACAAAATCCCCAATTTCAGATCAAACCCCTCATAATGTTCTCACATGCTCCATCTTGGACGGTCGAGATTCCCATTCCAAACCAGATATTGCCTTGAAATTACTTACGCATGCTTTGCGAGGAATGGAGAATTCGTACAGGAGAGGGACATAGGCCATGAACGAGAACGGCCTGAATGTAGGTCATGTACATGGACCCTTTTTCAGAGCTAAAGCTTCCATTTTTTCTTGGACTCCACCACAAGGTCTTCTCTCACTTCGAAATCAGACCTCATACTCATAAAGCAACGAGTTTATGGTGGTAGTGATCGCTGGGGAAGGGAGGTAAGAGAAGAGGTGGTGGCCGGTGGCGGTGCTCCGTCGTGGGCTGAGACTGAGAGGAGACTCTACGAGAGAATGTTTTGGTTTTGGGGAAGAGAGAGAGGAGGGGGATCAGATGTGGTGGGTGCATGTGCGTTTGTGATGGGGGCACACTAATGTATGATGTGGCAATTGATCATTGGTGGCTGTAAAATTCTATTTCACGGAACAATAGTGAAAAAGTTAATCTCGTAGTAAAATGTTACAATCAAAATATAGAAAGAAATCAAGATTCAATAGAGAGAGGAAATCCCCATTCAAGGGAATAAAAAAAGAGAAACTAAGTTTCAATTAAGGTATTTTAATAATAAAAAAAAACTACCAAATGAAATATCAACTTATTTATAGACTCAAGGCTCTAATACCAAGTTCGTAAATGAGAATGCTTCTTTTTTTTATTTTTTTTTAGAAATTCTCGCTTTTTTATTTTATAAGAGCGAAAGTGACTCACAAGTGAGGGTGAACGATCGACGACATGCAATTGCAACTGCGTGATCAAAACGTTCTGCTGATGACTAGTAGACCTTGGCCGTTGATTAAAATATAGGTCAGGACTCTTACTGTTTTATATCTCACTAGAAGATCAGAAGTTCAAGTCTTTCTATTTGGATGTGCGTGTTTCATTTGTATTTGTTTGGGTAGTTTTGGGCATGTCCTTTGGTTGAAGGACTCAATGAATCCTTTTTTCTACACCGGATTAATGCGGGGAGTAATCTAGCTCTCATATAGGCGGCAGGTGACTAGCTTTGGGAATAGGTGCCTACTTAGTATGGTCTGTTTGGATCGTTCATGCCTTTTTCCTGGCCTTTGTTTAATATCTCTGCACTTTAATTTTTTTTTTTTTTTTTGCGAGCAAGA
This sequence comes from Rhododendron simsii, assembly GCA_014282245.1. Lineage (NCBI taxonomy): Eukaryota > Viridiplantae > Streptophyta > Magnoliopsida > Ericales > Ericaceae > Rhododendron > Rhododendron simsii. The sequence continues at coordinate 6,166,284 of CM024964.1, forward strand.
TCATCTCGATTATATTAAAACGAAAAATAGTACAACTACAACAAATGACACTATCGGTCCCCCAAAAAAAAAAACTAAAAACAACAACAAAAATAAAAATCGCATGGAACCAAACTCCGAAGCCAGACCCATCAATCACACTCGTGAAGGTAGGTAGAGAGACCAAGAGGAGAGGTAAGGTATAGGAAGAGCAACTCTCGAGATGAACCACCGCACGGCGCGCACCAACTTGAGCTTGTACCACCGCGTACATGGCCTCCGCCGCTGCCGAACTATTCATAGTCCAGATCCAGTTCCTTAAATCTTCCGCCTGAGTCCAAAAATAATGGGGAGAATGAGATATCTAATCTCCCTAAGGAGAGAGTCTCAATCATCTCACATCCATGAAGGTGAGAGCGTAGGAGGAGAAGAGAAGAACGTGGGAGAAAAGTGTTAATGTAATTGGCGATTTTCGGATGCGACAAACCGTCGGAGTCTTTATTTATTCTTTTTCCATTTGGGTTTGGGAGGTGATTTTATTTTGTCTAGATTAAATACTCCGTCCATTGGTTCAAGAGTTGATCACGAAAGCCGTGCTGTGCATTTTGCTTGGAAAGGTATATGCATCTCATGTGCATTTAGCTTAATATTTTTCCTTGCGTCATTAAAGGTTTTCTATATCTTAATCTTTTATGAAATATCATGTATGCACTTACCTTATATTATTGGCCTTATTTTATTTGAAGGAAAATTTTTTCTAAGGCCTTTTAAGCGCTTGCGCCTTAATAGCACCTTAGCAGCGCTTTACCAGACTAAGGTCCTTGCACGAGTGTTAAAAGAGCCTTAATAGTGTTTTAGCAGACTAAGGCCCTTGTGCGCATGCTAAGAGCACCTTTGAAGGGCTTTCTAGGATTTTTCGTGCTTGGTCATATATAAGTTTGTTTTTTATTATTCTAAGGCAAGAAGAGATACAATAGCCCACTTTAGAGAGAAAAATCATTATCTTATTTTGCTCTTGTGCTTTCATTTGCATTTGAATGATTTGAATCTAGCATTCAATCATCTTTGTTCAATCTAGAGAAATACTTTCTTGATTCATATATTCTCTCTAGATTGATTCTTTTGCATAAAAATCTTCACTTTACAAAATCCATACTTTCATGCCTATGATACTACTTGGCCGGATGGTACCGGAGCCGTGGTGAATGGAGATCGAGACATTGGACTCGTAGTGGCTATGGGATCAAGAAAGAGTTCGGGGAGCTACATCGATGATCAAAGTGGTGGAGTTAGGATAAGCTTTTGGGGTAAAGTTGTTATTCCTCTCTTAGCACTTTGTAAACCTTTTGATCTATAACAACTTTGGTAGTTAGGCCGTGGTTTTATGCTTAGTGTGTGATTGACCCTAAATAGTTTCCACGTATATCTCGGTGTTTGCGTTCTTTAGATTAATTGCTCTTAACTTATAGTATTAATTTGGATAGAATTGGCATGGAGTTTGGATAGTACCTTGAATTGTTTAAGTTGATGGTTGAGTTAATTTTAAATCGGTCGTCCCATTCCCCCTCTGGGACTTTATAATGCATTAGATAATTTCAAAAAGAGATGGGGAAGCTGACTGAGGGAGGGGGGAAATCACAAAGGAGAGCGGCTGGGAAGAAAAGAAGATGAGGGGTATTACTCATACCAAATAACAATCCAATTTTATTACATGTAACTTGCAAACCTTACATCTAATAAATTAAGACAACAATATACAATTAAACACACCAGAATGATTATTAAATTGCTAATGAGAATCCGCACAATAATTAAGAAAATAAAATTCAAACCTTAGAGTATCCACAATGCTATAATCAAAAGTAAAATGTTTTTAAAGTTAACAGTATTGATGCAAAATATGGCTCATAATGCTATAATCAAACTTAAAAACCTCCTTAGAAATAATCAAATTTTGGGTTTTGGATAACCAAAATTAACAACCTTTTGACAATAATCAAATTTTATAGACCCTACATATTCTCAATCAAATACACCAATCATAATACAAAAGTATTCTATCTTTCTTTCCTTTTCCTCTCTCTTTCTTTTCGAACAATACTTTCGGGGAAAAAAATTTTAATTTACTATTTTTTTTAGAAAACAGTTTTTTTCCCAATAAAAAAAGTTTCACAAACTATTTTCTATTTCTAGTAAATAGTTTTTATTAGTTTCAAAACTATTTTTCAAAAAACTATTCCATACTGTTCATAGTTTTTGGTTTCTTGTAGTTTGAAAAAATGATGTGACAAGTTTTGGTTATCTAATTTTGATTATGCCATTGTAGACATCTACATTGCTAACTTTAACAATCTCTTAAATGAATAATCAAAAGCTGATGTGGTAACTTTTGGTTATCAATTTTTGATTATAGCATTGTGGATACTCTAAGGCTCGTTCATTTTACCTACTGAAGGAAAAATGACAGCAAATGACATGTTTTGATAACTAATACCCGCCAATGATGTTTTCAGCATTAACAAGTGTTCTCAGCATGTACTTGACGGGTATTAATTATCAAAATACGTCCTAAGCCGTCATTTTCCCTTTACTGAAGCTATATTTCATCAAGGTGCTCCGAGGACTTAAAACTTAAAAGGGATAGCCTCCACGCGGCCTCATCTCTTCTCTCTCTCTTGGCCTTAACTATCACCGTCAAGAACGCTCTGAAAGAAGCTGCTAACGTAAGGACAATGATACCTTCAATTATACCAAAGAGACTCAATGTTCCCCGGTCCCGTTTATGTAGCAGCGGTGAGACCGCGAAGATAGAAATGAAATACGCTATTGCAATGGATGAGATTGTTGCAATCTTAGTGATAGACGTCCACAGCAAATATCTTCCTGGCTTGAAGGGCAAGTCGGTCATGATCAAAACGAGCGTGCCTACAGATGAGATAAAGCCGACTAAGTTAAAACAGAGGAAGAACAAGTACAGAAGCGGGTAATTAGAAGCCATCACGGCTTTCACAATCTCAATGTTTCCTCTCATAGCTGCAACATGAAGAGGGTTTGCACCGTCTCGATCACGAGCTAGGCACATCTCTGGTCTCACCTGTATTAATGCTTTCACAATCTCAATGTGTCCATTAGCCGATGCCAAGTGAAGGAGCGATCGTTGTTGCGAATCTAGAGCTTCGGCAAGCTCTGGATTCCTATTCAACAGTGTTTGGAAAAGCTCTTGATGCCCACGTGATGCAGCCACATGTACAGGAGTCCAATTGAAACATTTCATCATAGCTCCTTCAAGATTGAATTCATTGTTTTGGTGAAATGAAGTTACGTTTGTGATCTCTGCTTCATTTAATTTAACATTGATAGAACTCTTTTTCGGTGTTAAAGAAAAGGTAAAGGAAATGCCAAATCAATAGGAGGGCATTTCATACATTTCAATAGAACGATGATCCGGGAAAGACGAGGAGTACTACTTGATCGCAAATGACAATCCAAATTTATTACTACTTGCAAACCTTGAATTTAAACACCACAATTTTAAATTAACCACCACCATGATTATTGAACTGCTCATGAAAATTCATACAATAAGAACAGAAAAATCAAACATTAGCCTCGTTTACGGAAGCTGGATTAGTGAGGCTTAGTCCCTGTTATTTCTGTCCTCTCTCTTGCGCACAGTTCTTGCTATCATGCACAATAGGAAAGAAGCTGCTACTATGCTGACCGAAATTATAGTCGAAATTCCACCAATGCGAAGGACTGCTCTGTTGCTCGGTTTTTGTCCAGGCGCAACCGCAGCAAGAGAAATTAAGTACGTTATCGCTATCGATACGATTGTTGCGCCCATAAGCGAAGCAATCAACAGCCGATGTGTCATTTTCTTGAAGGGGAATTCAATCATGATCAAACTGATTGTGACAAGAGATGCAACAAACCCGATTATATTAAAACCGGATAAGTACCCGAACAAAAATGCATGATTGTAAGCCATCACAACTTCTCCGCTTTTGTGCCCATCTGAATCGTCTTGCCCTGGAATTCGAACTCGCTACCGTGTGCTTGTGGGGAATTTCACCCTCAACAATGCTACACATACAATAATTCAAACACCAATAAAGCTAAGATTCCCAACCAAAAGAATACCGACCGGTTCCCGATGGTGCGCCGGGCCCACACCGGCCACCGGACCGCTGATCCGAGCCATCCAAAAATTCAAAAAAAAGAAGAAAAAAGAGTGGGCTCACGTAAGGCATCCAATGTGTGTAAGTACTCGATCCAAACGCTATTTTTTTTGTAAATATATGTATATACAAAAAATACATATATACAAAAAAAATGTCGTTGATTCTCATGCAGGCCCACTCGTTTTTTTTTTTTTTAGAATTTTTAGACGGCTCAAATCAGCCGTCCGGTGGCCAGAGTGGACTCGGCACGCCGTCGGGAACCGGTTAGTATCCTTTTCAGTCGGGAACCGTAGCACTGATGTTCAAACACAACCTCTCACATACATGTGAGACCCACAAACACAATTATGTGTGGGTCCCACATGTATGTGAGAGGTTGTGTATGGTGTATTGTTTGGATTGTTGTTTGAGTATCATTGTTGTACTACTAAAGAACTGAAAATGACACGAGTACCTTAATTGTACCCCATCAAGATTTTCACACTCCAATCCAAAAGAAAACAAAACTGCATCAAACCAGGAGCATCCAAAATTGCATCCACATCAAACCTTCACAAACTGTGTAATGCTGAACTTCAAGCACAAGATAATACTGCATATGGTAGAAAAGGTCAAATCCGATAAAACAAAATTGTGCCAAGTCAAAATATTCATAACTGACTTAACAGACTAAAACATGGATCTGTGTCTAGATTTGTGTTCGATTTCTCTAGTGAATCGTGGAAAAAAAAATATGCTCATTCCACATGGTCCTAGAATATCCTAGCAAATCCACAGAATGATGTACATAGCAAGTAACAAGCGTAATCCAGGTTTCGATTGACCATGAGTAATTCATACATCACCTTCTTCCCTACAATAAACAGAGAGGCTAGCGTTAGAAACTACATCATGTGGAATTTTGTCCTCCTAAGCTAACAGTAAAATGACACTAGTGATATCGCAAAATCGAAGAAAGGATGTTTCGCAAACAAGTCTTGGAAAAAAAAGAAATTACTACCAACAAAATCTGGGAAAGACTTCGGTGTCCCCAGTCATTTTGGAGACACCGTAACTTTTGGCATAACAAAACCATTATAAGTATAATCAAATTCATTACAAGCATAACCAAAACCATTATAAGTATAACCAAAACCATAACAAGGCATAACTTGGTTGGTTATGCCTTGGTTGATTTTTGGTTATGCCTTGATTGGTTCTTGATTATACCTTGGTTATGCCATGTTATGGTTCTATTATACTTGTAATGATTTTTGTTATGCTTGTAAGGGTTCTATTATGCCAAAAATTACGGTGTCCCCAAAATGACCGGGGACACCATAGCATCATCCACAAAATCTTCTCTGGAAACCCTGAATCTTAGGTTGTCTTTAATAGATGTTGTGGGCTTGGGCTAATTCTAAAGATGTTAGTGAGGATTGTAACTCTATCTTGGGTCAAGCCCATTGGGGGCCTGATTTGGAGTAATTATTCAATAGATTCATGAGTACCGCCACGTACTACTCTGGACTACTTTACAATCACACGTTCATATGGGGTTCATACATTTACTGGTAGATTCCATAGGAATGTATGGTTGTAAAGTGGTCTAGAATACCACATGGTGGTACTCCCGGATTATTGTATAATTTCTTATTATTCCTTCATCTCAATTGGTTTAGTTTTTTTGGACAACATCTACTTTGAGTGGTGTGCAGTTCGAAAGCAGGACAATAACACGATTCTGTAGTTCCAACCCAAAAACAAGTTATTGGCGCTCAATGTTCTTATCAAGAATACAAATGCAATAGAATACCCAAAGAAAGAAAAAATCTACAATACACACCCCTTAAAATGATGTATTATAAGCACCTATTTTATGTTTTATTCATAACATTTTAGTATGTTTCATAATTTTTGTTCTAGAATTCATAACCTTTCAGCAGCACGATTCGTAATATTTTCATTATGATTCATAACATTTGGTGTATCTCGTAACCTTTATATGATTCATAACTTTTTAGTAATACGATTCGTAACATCTTCTCTATAATTCATAACATTTTAAGGGGTGCATATGATGCACATCCAAATAAGGGGTGTGTATTGTAATCTTTCCCACAAGAAGAAGTTATTGTTATGGTGTCTTGGCAGCCAGTGATTAGCTTCCCGGCCTCTGTTAAATATCTATACACTTAATTTAACATGGGTAGAACTCTTTAAAGATAAGGTAAACAAAATGCCAAATCAATAGGAGGGCATTCCATATACAATATTCCAATAGAATGATGAGGGAAAGACGAGGAGTACTACTCGATCGCAAATCACAATCCAATTTTATTACTACTTGCAAACCTTGAATTTTAACACAAACAATTTCAAAATCAAACACCCCAGCATGATTATTGAATTGGTCATGAAAATTCAACCAATAAGACCAGAAAAAATCAAACATTGGCCTCGTTTACGGAAGCCGGATTAGTAAGGCTAAGTCCGTCAACCCTCTCCACGGCGTTATTTTTTCTCTTTCTCTTTCGCACAGTTCTTGCTATCAGGCACAATGGGAAAAGAGCTGTTATGCTGACCGAAATTACAGTTAAAATTCCACCAATGCGGAGGATTGTTCTGTTGCTCGGTTTCGGTCCAGGTGCTACCGCAGCAAGAGAAATTAAGTACGTTATCGCCATCGATACGATTGTTGCGCCCATAAGCAAAGAAATCAACAGCCAATGTGTCCTTCTCTTGAAGGGGAATTCAATCATGATCATACTAATTGTGACTAGAGATGCGACAAATCCGATTATATTAAAACCGGAGAAGTACCAGAACAGAAACGGATGATTGTAAGCCATCACAGCTTCTCCGCTTTTGTGCCCTTCTAAATTGTCTTGCCAAACACCGCCCGGAGGGGTCACCCCTGCTTGAAAGGCTAGGGTTGCCATTAGTACAGCAACTACAATAATTACATTTTTCCACTCAGCTGGTAATTTGACGATATCCTTCATGACTCTTTTAGCATGTTTGTTTCGAAGTAAGACCTGAATATCATAGTCTACTCCCCTTGGTTTTGTTCCCTTTTTCTGTCCAAGAAGTAGAATGTCCATTGCTGTTTGTTTGCTTGCATTTATTGCATTTACATGTATTTCTGTGTGGCTGAGAACATGCTCGATAATCTGAAACATCCATTAGATGCAAAAGATTCATAGTTTGTTTTCCAATTAATAGTTCACAAATTTTCAAACACATTTTAAACTATCTGGCGTTATTCGCTGAAAATATTCTTCTTATAGCAGTCAGGCCGAAAGTATTTTAGTCCAAGGCAACCTAAGTTTTTACCAACTAGGACTTGGGGTCTTTTCAAAAAAAAATACATTTGAAAGCTTTTGTTGAAACTCATTATGAAAAATTTAGGGTATTAGGCTCGGTTTGTTTGGGCGTAAAATATTTTCCTGGAAAATTTTTTACTTATTTTTTTGGTGTTTGGTTGTGCAAAAGACATATGGGTGAAAATGTTTTTTTCTTGAAAATGTGGTAAGTCATTTTCCGAACTTTGACTTCGCTGCTCGACTAATAATTACAATACTTTACTGAGTTCCCCACAACCCCAATCTCATCCATTTATGATCTAACCATGTGCTTTCTCATCAAATACGACAAAATTTTGAATGTAATACATACGGAGTATGTACATACATATATATACGTACATACATACATCATTTTTTAACTATCAACCAAACAATGAAAAATAAAAAGGGAACTTTTATTCCTTTTTGCAAAATCATTTTACATGAAAAACTTTTACATCAAAAAACTTTTACTATGAAACACACAGAGCCTTAATGTGTGTCAATCGACATTTAGGAGTGCAAGAAATGGTGGCACTAATTGCAATTTTTTTGCTTAAAATATTTTACAATGTAAAATACTTTTCATGTAAAATGTTTTTTCAAAAAATAAATTTCAAACTTTTATTTTTCAGTGTCTGGTCAGCACTTAAAAATATTTTCAAAAATCAACAAAATAGTGTAGAAAGGGAGGGAGTAGGTCAAGACTGATGATTAAGGAAACTGAGCAGTAGGAATTACAGTAAAAGGCAGCGGGTTCATTTTGGAAAATAACTTACGGAAGATTTAATGGCAAGTTATTTTCATCCAATTGATGGAAAATGTTTTACATGTTAAATATTTTCCTAATTTTTAATTTACACAACCAAACACCGAAAAATAAATAAAAATATTTTACCGAAAAATATTTTACGCCCAAATAAATGTGGCAATGGTACAAATCCAAATTTACTACTAATTATATATATATATATATATATATATATATGGAATCAAGGTTCTGAACTTAATTATCATTCATTACTAATTTATGGTCGTTTCTGTTCCTAGAATAAAGGAGTTAGAGTTGGCTTTTACCAAATTTTTTTGACTTTTGGCTTGTTTCATTAACTTTTCGGTTAAAATATTATCATAATACGATATGTCTTGATGAGAAAAAATGAAAAAAACAAAAAAAAAATCAATAAAAAAGCTTCGAAAGAATTACCAGAATAAAAATTAACCAAAACAGTTATTTTGGCTACAATTCCTTTCTTTTCTGAATTCATATTTTTTTCAAAATTATCCAAAAATATTTAGTGTTTTCTTTCGTCACTTTTCCGACCTAGAAACATTCATGGTTGGATTCATAAAAAAAAAAAAAATTTTATTTAACAAGTTCCACATTTGGTCTTGAATATCATACTTCAAAAGTATTGATTGTGGTCTTTAACGTACCTTCAATCTTCGATCTGCAACAGCAAGGTGTAGTATGGTGTTACCAGCATTATCTTTGGCATTGATAAACTCCTCACCTTGAAAGTATTTCTCCAACAATATCTGTAAAAACTCTAGTTGGTTATATTTGACGCATAAGTGTAAGATAGTCTCCCTTTCTCCTTTGGCCACCCTATAAGCTCGAGCTGCATGGGAATTAGCTTGAAACAACTCATCCAAGACCTCGACCTTTCCTCTCATAGCTGCAACATGAAGAGGGTTTGCACCGTCTCGATCACGAGCTAGGCACATATCTGGTCTCACCTTTGTTAATGCTTTCACAATCCAATGTGTCCGTTGGCCGATGCCAAGTGAAGGAGCGATCGTTGTTGCAAATCTAGAGCATCGGCAAGCTCTGGGCTGTTACTCAACAGTTGCTGGAAAAGCTCCAGTTGCCCACTTGATGCGGCGGCATGTAGAGGAGTCCAATTGAAACATTTCACCACAACTCCATCAAGATCGTATTCATTTTGAACATGCAACGAAGTTACATCTTCATTGATCTCTACTTCATTTAGCCTCTCCCCCATTCTCTCTCTCTCTCTCTCTCTCTCTCTCTCTCTCTCTCTCTCTCTCTCTCTCTCTCTCTCTCTCTCTTAATTGAAGGTTCAAATAAATGACTTTTGTAATTGTGCAGTAGAGCTTGTCTTTAATAGCGGTTGCTATTACTCCTTCCTCTCCCTTAGTTGTTAAAGGAGGAGAGGACGTACGTTATGTTTCAGTAGAAAAGTGAGGCATCATCTGCTTTGAGTGAAGCAGTTCTAAACAAGGACAATAACAATTAACGATTTGATGACCGGAAGAGTCCAATCCGAGGGGTGGATCCAGACAAGGAACTGGAGAATTATTCCTTCCTCTCCCTTAGTTGTTAAAGGAGGAGAGGACGTACATTGTATTTCAGAAGAAAAGTGAGGCATCATCTACTTTGAGTGAAGCCGTCCTAAAAAAGGACAATAACAATTAACGATTCTGATGGCCTGAAGAGTCCAATCCGAGGGGTGGATCCAGGCCAGGAACTGGAGATGGTTTCCCATGCGACGCAACCAAAACCTTTAAGGGCAAGAAAGGCATTAAAGTGAGGGGATGGTTTGGGTTCTCTAATCGTTTGAAGACCTGGAAGTATTCACATGACGAATTTGCTATTTGTGTAAGCGAAGATTGATGTTGGGTAATATTGTGGGAGGAATTTTCGGTACTTTGGTACCTTCCCAAAAAAAAGCATCAAATGAAGAATTTCGATTTGGTAAACTAATTTTCAAAACTGATGACGAGATGGAAATAACTATGGTATACAAGTACGTACTATATGTGCATGTATAACTAAACCATTGAGAGGTGTAATGGTAGGTCGTTTTCACACCAAAAATAAATAATTAAAATTGAGTGAAAACCTCAATTCAAATAGAATAGTGATGATTCAAGTCCAGGTATCGTACCACAAGGATCAAGAGGCTAAGTTATTTATTTCTAAAATCGATTCTTAATTCAATTCAAGAAAGAGTGATTGGAGTTTGTTTAACTAAAGTTATATAAATAATTAATAAAAAGCCAGAGAAATGTTGAATTCGAATATGGGAAAAGGTCTTAGGGTTTCGAATCCACCCTAACTTTTTAACCAAGCAATTATATTAATTTTAGGAAACCAATTACCGAAATGATATTGATTCGCTAAAAGCTACAAGCCCTAGCAACATCGCCAAGAGGATCAATGTAATTGAGAATCAGGCATAACCTATCTTCGGTTGGCACGAATCGTCTTCGATTCTATAACTAATTAATCTAGGCACGACTCGTCTTTCCTAAGCATGGATTATCTCAATTCTCAATTCCATACACAAGAATATCGTTACATAACTATGTATTTGTAACCACAGAAAATAAACACGTAATACTAGATTCGGAAGAATAATATCGAATCATAAAAACAAGTCTCAATCATTATGCAACCGTTGTTTTGGTAATCGAAATCCATAATCAAAATAAAAACATAATTACTTGGTTAGGGTTTCATCTACACCCTAAGAAAGAGAATTAGTTGCTCATGGAGAGAAGAGAATCGGAATATCTTGATTTAATCTCCAACATCGGCTCCTTACGCACGTCCTCGTCCAAAGCTGCTGTTCATGTTGAAACCCAATTCCCCGTTCTTCCAAAGCTGCCGTAGTCCAGTAGGATTCATAGCTTATATAGGAATTGAATTCATTAATCACACAAAGACCCCTTGGACGTTTTTTAGGTAATAAGTAAACATCCAACTTCAAAGCACTGTGCACTTTGACCCCATCTTCTTTTAACCTCAGTTTTTATTCAAAATCTCGGCCAATGGGCTCGAGCAACCTATAAATACAAAAGCGCATAATAAATGTAGATTGGAGGTCCAAAATACGTATATTTTGACACTCATCATGTAACCAAACGATTGAAAGGAGTAATATGGTCATAGCATTATAGGCGTAACCAAAACTATTGAGAGGCATAACCGTACGTGCATACGTATGCACCAAAACCATTGAGAGACATAACCTTAACCAATGAGATTGCATAACCTTAACCATTAAGAGGTGTAACCTTAATTAACCAATAAAGAACATGTAATCAAAAACCACACAACATCAAGGATGCTCTCTGAAAAAACTACTGAGACCAGATTTTGTAGTTATGAATATTGCTTGAGGTGATTCTCAAAGACCAAGTGCGCCAAGGCAAGCAACTTTTTCAACTTGGCGCGGCACTACCCAAACATGCAGCTCAGTTTGTCTCTTATGCTATGTTTTTTCCCGTCCGTACTTCTTTTATGTTGGTTGTTGCCCGATTAATGTGTTATGTGTTTTTGTCATGGAAGTGCTAAAGAGGGAGATTGCAAGAGTATCCACAATGCTATAATCAAAAATGAATAATCAAAAGTTGACACATCAGCTTTTGATTATCCAGTTAAGAGATTATTAAGATTAATAATGTAGAGGTTCACAATGGCATAATCAAAATTGAATAACCAAAAGTTGCCACATCACATTTTTTAATTATAAAAAAACTAATAACTGTGAACATAGAAATAGTTTTTTTCTAAAAATAAATTTTGAGACTAATAAAAACTATTTATTAGAAATAGAAATCAATTTTTAAACTTTTTTTGAATTTTTTTTATAAAAATAGTTTTTGTGTAACTACGGTTTTTGAAAAAATTAATTTTTATATAAGAAAAGGTTTTGAGAAAAAAAATTTCTTCTACAAAACAATTTTTCGAAGAAAGAACAATTTTTTTATTTTTAAAAACAGTTAAAAAATATTTTTGGGGGGCAAACAGTTTTAAAAAAAACAATTTTAAGTATTTTTTTTTGAAAACATCGTTGAAAAAGAAAAAGAAAAAGAAAGAGAGGGGAAAAGGGAAGAGATATAACGTTTTTTTTGTAATCATGTGTGTATTTGATTGAGAATGTTAGGTTAATTAAATTTAGTTATTGACAAAATGGTGTTAGTTTTGGTTATCCAAAGTCCAAAATTTAATTATTTCTAAGGAGGTTGCTAAGTTTGATGATAGCATTGTGAGCCATATTTTGTACAAATATTGCTAACTTTAAAAATCTAACACTTTTGGTTATGCCATTGTGGACACTCTAAGGTCTATATTTTTGGCAAATCTCATGACAAAAACACAAAAATCCTTGGTTTTCCACCACTGCTCGTTACGGGCCCCACCAAGCATTTTTTATTATAATCTGAACCGTTCAACTTGTAGGGCCCACAGAATAATATATTCACGCAAAAAATGAGGTTGATCAAACATTAAAAAATATATTAAAAATTGAATTTCGGTTTAGAAAATGGATAGTCATGGACAATTTAACTTCAAATTCTATAACCATCCATTCTATAAACCAAAATACAAGTTACGATATACTTATCGATATCCAATCAAGCTGATTTTTTTCATGGATATACTACCCTACGTAATCTACCAAATGAATGGTTCAAATTGTAATAAAAAAAGTCTTGTAGGGTCCACAAGCAGTGGTGGAAACCCCGTGGTTTCCACCTATGGTGGATAGAATTTACTCTCATTGTTTTGTATCCCTTAAGTACTGAGTTGTAACTTATTTCTTTTATATTTCTAGAGCGTTTGTTTAAGAAGTATATCAATTATATTGTGTAATTGAAAGGTTGAGTTTGTTAAGGAAATCAAATCTTTCCAGAAAATTTCGTGATTATAGCAGCCTATAAGGAAAGGGGATCACAGAATCAATGGGTGAAAAATATGGGAACATGCATCAGAATTAGTGCTCGAGCAACTCCAATATAGCTTTCACCGGTGCTTAAGCAACTTGCCAGATTTTTTCTATCTATTTATACACGGTTCTTTTGGGATTTCCAAGTGACCAAATAAATGAGTTCAGTTCTTCTCTTGCTCAAAAATTGAGGAAATACCTGAGGGAGATTTTAGTTTGTCTCCTGGAGTAAACATATGATCCGTTGGTCATCAGATTTTTAGAATAACTCCAAGAGCTCTTATCAAACTTTGATTCTACCGAGTGAATCGTTCATCCGGTGGATTCTAGAAGTATCTCGGAGGACTCGTGGATTCAAGGCATTCGGCAATCAATCACTTGGTGTGGCATACATGGATTTGGCAATTCAATCTTCAGTCAGTCGGTCGGTTGTTTTAGTTAAGATCATGTTGTAACTGCACAATGTTCATTTCTAGTAGTTTGTTTCCTCCCGTGATTTTTTACCCTTTTGAAGGGGGATTTCGCTTACATCCTTGTGTTTATCCTTGATTATTGTTCAACTTTCTTTTATTTTACTTGTTGAGTATTCGCATAGTGAAAAGGAAATTTTTAGTGTTAAAAGAAAAGGTAAAGAAAATGCCAAATCAATAGGAGTGTATTCCATTAGAATGATAAGGGAAAGACGAGGAGTACTACTACTCGCAAATCACAATCCAATTTTATTACAATAACTTGCAAACCTTGAATTTAAACGCAACAATTTTAAATTGAACACCAGAGCATGCATGATTATTGAATTGCTAATGAAAATTCATACGATAAGAACAGAAAGAATCAAACATTAGCCTCGTTTTCTGAAGCTGGATCCACGGCGTTATTTCTGCTCTTTCTCTTGCGCACAGTTCTTGCTATCATGCACAATAGGAAAGAAGCTGCTGCTATGGTGACCGAAGTTATAGTTAGAATCCCACCAATGTGAAGGACTGTTCGGTTGCTCGGTTTCGGTCCAGGCGCAACCGCAGCAAGAGAAATTAAGTACGTTATTGCTATGGATGCGATTGTGGCGCCCATAAGGGAAGCAATCCACAGCCAATGTGTCCTTGTCTTGAAGGGGAATTCAATCATGATCAAACTGATTGTGACTAGAGATGCGACAAACCCGATTATATTAAAACCGGAGAAGTACCAAAACAGAAATGGATGATTGTAAGCCATCACAGCTTCTCCGCTTTTGTGCCCATCTGAATCATCTTGCCAAACACCACCTGGAGGGGTCACCCCTGCTTGAAAGGCTAGGGTTGCCAATAGTACAGCAGCTACTATAATTGCATTTTTTCTCTCTGCTATTTGCGTAGGATCGAAGATACCATCCTTGACTCTTTTAGCACGTTTGTTTCGAAGTAAGGCTTGAATATCATAGTCTACTCCTTCTGGTTTTGTTCCTTTTCTCTGTCCAAGAAGTAGAATGTCCATCGCTGTTTTTTTTATTTCATTTGTTGCATTGACATGTATTCCTGTGTGGCTGAGAACATGCTCGACAATCTGCAACATCCATTAGATGTAAGGGATTCATAGTTTGTTTTTCAAATAACAGTTTCGGCATCATACACATCTTCAAAGTAAAACATTTTAAGCTATCTGGCCATTATTCGCTGAAAATATTCTTCTTTTTATTCTAAACTTATCATTCACTACTAATTTATGTTCGTTTCCGTTTCCAAGAATAAATGAGTTAGAGTTTGATTTTACCAAAAATTTTGACTTTGGCTTTTTTCTTTTGTAACTTTTGGTTAAAATATTATCATAATATGATATGTCTTGATTAGAGAAAATAAACAAATTAAATTTTTTCGATAAAAAAAAAAACTTCAAAAGAATCACCAGAATAAAAATTACCCAAAACAGTTTAATATTTTGGCTACTTCCTTTCTTTTCTGAGTTGTTTTAAAATTATATTCTTTTTTTTTTTTTAATATTTAGTGTGTTCTTTACTCACTTTTCAGACCTAGAAACATTCATAAATTCATCACAAAATAAGCTATATAAGAAGTACCCCCACATTTGGTCTCAAATTATCATACTTCAAAAGTATTGAGGCCAAACTAAAGCCTTGATTGTGATCCTAACGTACCTGGAATCTTCGATCTGCAACAGCAAGGTGTAATATGGTGTTGCCAGCATTATCTTTGGCATTGACAAACTCCTCACCTTTAAAGTATTTCTCTAACAATATTTGTAGAAACTGTAGTTGGTTGTATTTGACGCATATGTGTAAGATAGTCTCTCTTTCTCCTCTGTCCACCCTATAAGCTCGAGCTGCATGGGGGTTAGCTTGAAACAACTCATCCAAGACCTCGACCTTTCCTCTCATAGCTGCAACATGAAGCGGGTTTGCACCATCTCGGTCACGAGCTAGGCACATCTCTGGTCTCGCCTTTGTTAATGCTTTCACAATCCCAATGTGTCCGTTGGCCGATGCCAAGTGAAGGAGCGATCGTTGTTGCGAATCAAGAGAATCGGCAAGCTCTGGGCTGCTACTCAACAGTTGCTGGAAAAGCTCCAGTTGCCCACTTGATGCGGCCGCATGTAGAGGAGTCCAATTGAAACATTTCACCACAGCTCCATCAAGATCGTATTCAGATTCTTTGTGCAACGAACTTAAGTTTACTTTGATCTCTGCTTCATTGAGCCTACCCCCCATTCTCTCTCTCTCTCTCTCTCTCTCTCTCTCTCTCTCTCTCTCTCTTGTGTTTCGCACCAGAGTAACTACTACACATAAATATATGCACATAGGCAAGAGTCTTTCTCTTTTTCTCTTTCGAGAAAGAGTTTTTCTTTATCACTAAGCAAAAGTGAACAAGGAATTTGGAAGATCTAAAGTAGTTTAAGGTACAAATAAATGACTTTTGTAATTGTGAAGTAGAGGTTGAGGACCTGTTGCTATTATTCCTTCCTCTCCCTTAGTTGTAAAAGGAGCAGAGGTTGTGTTTCAGAAGAAAAAAAGTGAGAAGGGTTCTTTTTGCGATTCTGGTGAGGCATCATCTACTTTGAGTGATGCAGTCCTCAAGCAGTACAAGAACAGGATTCTGATGGCCAGAAGATTCCAATCCGAGGGGTGGATCCAGACAAGGGACTGGAGAAGGTTTCACATCCGAGGCAACCAAAAACTTCAAGGACAAGAAAGGCATTAAAGGAAAGGGACGGTTTGGTTCTCTCATCGTTTGAAGCTTTTTAGAGTGCAATAAGAGCTGGGTGTATTTGCATGACGAATTTGCTATTTGGGGTGTAAGGGAAGATTGAAGTGGGGTAATGTGTTGTGGGAGAAATTTTCTGTCGTTTGGTACCTTCCCAACTAAATAGGCATCAAACAAAGAATGAAGAATTTCAATTTAGTAAACTAATTTTCAAAACGGATGATGAGATTCATGACAGAGGAATCCCAATTAGGAACATGTAATCAGAAACCACACAACATTACCCGCAAGCGAAATTCGAACTCGCGACCATGTGCTTGTGGGGAATTTCACCACCACACTATTTGCCATCTTGACAACCACATCCGATCGATGGTACTTACTAGTCTATCAGCTAGGACAAGTTAAAGCTATAGGGATCCTAATACTACTAAAGAACTGACAATGACACGAGTACCCTTATTTGTACTGCAT
Source organism: Rhododendron simsii (assembly GCA_014282245.1). Lineage (NCBI taxonomy): Eukaryota > Viridiplantae > Streptophyta > Magnoliopsida > Ericales > Ericaceae > Rhododendron > Rhododendron simsii. Next base: position 6,183,137 of record CM024964.1, read on the forward strand.
CAAGATTTTCACACTCCAATCCAAAAGAAAACAAAACTGCATCAAACCAGGACCATCCAAAATTGCATCCACATCAAACCTTCACAAACTGTGTAATGCTGAACTTCAAGCACAAGATAATACTATGTACATATGGTAGAAAAGGTCAAATCTGATAAAAACAAAATTGTACCGAAACAAAATTCATTGCCGTTGTCTCTGCATCCCGTTGGGTCTCGGTCGCCGGCAAGCACCTCCAACCTGTGCGCTTGAGATCCGTGGTGGATTTTCGATCATTGCCGTCGTCTCTGTATCCCGTTTGGGTCTCGGTCGCCGGCAAGCACCTCCAACCTGTGGGATTGAGGTATTTGTTTTGAACCTTTTTTGACAATTTCGGCTATTGTTTACTGTTTTTGGTGCCTGGGACTGTCTTCAAATTGATTAGGGGGCTTATCCTCTGCTTATTGCTACTTGGCTGAATGTTTTGGGTATGTTATAATATATGAGAATATGTGTTCGTCAAAAAGGTTTGAATCTGAAAAGGGAGGGTGGAAACCGGTGCTAGGCAACCACAGGAAAATTGGAACTAAAGAAGGTAATGAGAAACTAATCAGAGGAGGGAATAATAAGGAGAATAAGCAAATGTTCACTCTTTTTGTGGATAATTTACCTGAGGATGTCAGTCAGCGATGGGTAAGGTATTTGTTCAACAAATTTGGAGTAGTCAAGGATGTTTATATCCCTGGCAAAAGGAGCAAAGTAACAAGGAAAATATTTGGTTTTGTTCGATATGACTGTGAGGTTTCTGCAGATATGGCCATCTCTAAAGCAAATGGGCTTTGGGTTGAAGATAGAAAACTATTTGTTAAAATGGCATATTTTGACCAGATCAGAGGTAACAACAACCAAAGACAGATCATTCCTAACAAAACTCTCACAGGTGAAATTGCAATTGACATGGATACGAGTCATAGGGTGGAAATTTCAACAAAAGGAAATGTTGCGGGATCTGCATCCTATGTCAATGCTGTCAAAGGTGTGCTTGGAGGAAAGGGCAATGATAAGAGGATGGAAGATGGCAGTGTCCAAGAGGAACGCAAACTGTGCTTGAAGGCTGAGGGTAATGGCTGGCTATACCGTAGTGCAGTGGCAAAACTTCATAGACTAATCTCAATTGATGAGCTGAAAGTCCAAATGGCAGGAATGGGAGTTGATAACGTTCTGGTTCGAGCAATGGGTGGAAGATCTGTGATCTTAACGTGCAATAACAATGAGGAGCTGGAGAATCTTCTCAAAGTTAATTGCTTACAAAGGTGGTTCTCCGAAATCAAAGCATGGGAGGGACAAGCAACTTGCATTGAAAGATTTGTTTGGCTATGTTGCTATGGAATTCCTCTTAATGGTTGGAGCAACACCTCGTTTAAAGCGATTGGCGAATTGTGGGGTACTTTCATCTCTACGGATGAACCAACACTAAAGCTTTCCTATTTTGCTGTAGCCAAAGTATTGGTTGCCACAAATGTGTTTGAGGAGATTGATGAGTGGATTAACATTGAGATTGAAGGGAAGAACTATAGAGTCAAAGTGATGGAAGATCCATGTGATCAACCGTTTGAAGCAGAGAAACAAATTCCTCGAGATAGCTTAGTTTCTTCTGAACAACATGATGAAGATGTTTCAAAAGATGACGAAGATGATGATGAATTCAGAGATCACATGTCGAATCCTGACTCGAAGATGGAGGAATTGTGAAAGCAAAGAGGAAATCGAAAAGGATGGCACCTTTTTAAATGGTGGGGCTGACTTAAGGTTGTATGGGGATATTCTTGATGGGGTCAATCTGATTGTGGCTGATTCTGAATCTTCAGAATCCTCTCTGGGAAGTGAGGAGGGCATAATTGGTGCAAATGGTGCAGTCCCAATCTTGGAAACCGGGATTACTCATGATTCTCAAAACTCATTAAGTGCCTCTCAAGTGGAGGGAATTAATCTACTTGTAGATTTGAACCAAAAGGAAAGTAGTTCACGTTGTATCATTCAGTCTTTTGAGGAGTATCGTCAAAGAAGAGAGGCCTCTCACAGTGAGGATTATGTTATTCCTAGCGGGGGAGTAGAAGTAGGTGAAGACCTACCTAGGCAAAAATCTAATGTTGGGAGTATCATTCCCGGCACTAGATCATCTTCTGATGCTATCCTCAAGATGAGAAGGGGAGTGAGAAGGTCGGAGAGGAAAATTAAGAAGAAAAAGCACCTCGCGGAGATTGAGGCTAAGTTTGATAAATTGAAGTATAATAATAAGAAGAGCTCTCATTCCTCAATGTTCTTTAAGGAAGCTCGTAAGATTTTGGATGTTGGTAAGACTTTGGGTATTGAACTTAAAGGTGGGAGGAATTATAATTTGAAGAGATTTGTTGAAATGCAAGAGGAAGAATTAAAAGATAGGATCCATGCTTTACATGATTTCGAGGAAGAGGATATCTCAGAGGATGATGATGGGTTCGGGGAGGATGCCTTTATATCTGTGGCCTTTTGAACTCAAGATTGGGTGGATCTGAGGGATTTTGGCTTATTTTGATTTTGCTTAGTGGCTGTGTGATTTTGGTGTTGGTTGTTTTTTTGGTTTAGATGTGGCCATTTCTTTTTTGGTTGACTATTTTGGTTTATTGTGGATGGGTGCTTAGGTATAAGGTGTGAAGCTCGTTTTGAATTTTTGGCTGTTGAGGTTATGTGGATGTGGATATCATTGGTGTTCAGTTGGCGTCTTGCCTTCTTTTAGGTCTCGGGTGACTTTTGCCGGTGTGCCCTTGATCCTTTTATCTTTGTAATCCTTTACAAAGTTTAATAAATTCTTATTGCTTAGCAAAAAAAAAAAAAAATTCATAACTGACTTAACAGACTAATGTGTCTAGATTTGTGTTCAATTTCTATATTGAATCATGAAAAAAAAAAAATGCTCATTCACAACATGGTTCTAGAATATCCAAGCGAATCCACAGAATGATTTACATAAGCAAGTGATAAGCAGAATCCAGGTTTCAATCGACCAGTAAGTCATACATCACCTTCTTCCCTACAATAAGCAGAGAGGCTAGCGTTAGAAACTACATCATGCAAAATTTTGTCCTCCTAAGCTAACAGTAAACTGAGACTACTGATATCGCAAAACCGAAGAAAGGATGTTTTGCAAACAAGTCATGGAAAAAATACTACCAGCAAAATCTTCTCTGGAAACCCTGAATCTTAGGCCGAAATGAAATGTCAATTCGAGTGTGAAATGCAGAGAGTTGGAACTCAGCCGTCTAAGTTACTGGTGAACTTTTAGCATGGTTGATTTCAAGCAAGGCTTGAATGTCTTCGTTTACTCCCACTGCTCCTTTTTGTCCTTGAAGTAGAATGTCCATCGCTATTTAATTACTTGCATTAATTGCATTTACATCAATTTTCGTGTAGCTGAGAATATGATCGATAATCTAAAACATCCATTAAAAGCGAGACATCACAAATCTTGGAAGTAAAACATTTTACAAAAGTGTTAGGAAACATGAAAGAAATAAAGAGCCCATCGAAGAAAGACACATGAACGGTTCAGATTCACATCCGTATCAACCTTCAATATTTTGAGGCCCCATTCAGTTAAAGATAATTCTTCTTTTTTAAGTACTTATTTTCCGCTTTACAAGACAGGTAATCTCTCACAATACATCACCTTTACTTCAAAAAGTAAGTTATTCAGCCATTATTCTCCGAAAATGTTTTTCTCCTTGTAGCTTTCAGGCCGAAGGTATTTTACCCGAGGCAACTTAAAATAAGATTTTACCGAGTGGAACTCGGGGTCTTCTCGAAAAAATACGTTTCAAATCTTTTTTGGATACTCATTTTGACATGATTTAAAAATGCCAGAAACGGCACTTGCAATTTGTTTGCCTAATTTCCTTAAACAAGGACACATATTCTGCTATTTACATATATAGAAGTAAGAGAAAAAAGCACTTCCATGGACTTATAAGATGACTGAGAGTTACATTTGTGATACGCGCGCTAACACAAATGCAAGACAACTAATTACTACAGAAAAAGTACGGCACCTACAAATTGTTCATGAACTATTCGAGGCTCAACTAGGTATGACTCATTTGATTCTAGTACTAGACGAACCAAGCCTGAGCATGAATCTAATGTTTGTGATGCGAACATGAACTTGAGGTATCCGCTCGTGTGTGTCACAAGAATTTTACATACAACCATGAATATCTTTCTAGAAAGAGTCCGTTTATCACTAAGCAAAAGTGAACAAGGAATGTGGAAGTGTTAAAGTAATTGAAGGTACAAATAAATGACTTTTGTAATTGTGAAGTAGAGGCCATTGTGGACCTGTTTCTGTTATTCCTTACTCTCCCGTGGATGAGAGTGCAACAATTGAAGGACTTATTAAAGGAGAAGAGGTTGTGTTTCAGAAGAAAAGTGAGGCGGGTTCTATCTACTTTGAGTGATACAGTCCTAAAACGGGACAAGAACACGATTCTGATGGCCAGAAGAGTCCAATCTGAGGGGTGGATCCCAACGAGGAATTGGAGAAGGTTTCACATGCGACGCAACCATAAACTTTAAGGGCACATGCACGAAAGGCGTTAAAGTAAAGGGACAGTTTTGGTTCTCTTATCGTTTGAAGCTTTGTAGAGTGGAAGAAGAGCCAGGAGTATTCACATGACGAATGCCTATTTGGGGTTTAAGGGAAGATTGATGTGGGGTAATGCTGTGGGAGAAATTTTGTGTGGAAGAATTTCCATTTGGTAAACTTTAAGTCTTCAAAACTGATAATAAGATTGAAGTATGACAAAGATATCTCACCAAAATGGACCCACGACCATTTGTGAGTTCGATTTTCAGATGCTACCGCATGGAGAATCACCAGTGAATAATACGAGTATTTAATCAAAAACCCAAAATTAAGAAGTTATTGTTCTCATGAATATAATTGCATTAGAATAAGCCCGATCGACCTGAACTGAATTCCGCCTACGAACAGGGGTTTTGAAACAATTAAAGGCTATCGTGAACAAACCCCTGGAATAGGGACTTGTTTACTGGAGTACTAGTCTTTTTTGGGTTTCCGATTCAGAAAAAAGAGGTCTTTTTTGGTAAGTGAAATGTTGGGAGGGGGAGATCCGAGTCACAAACCCTATGAGGAAAGAGAGGCTCTCAACCGTTATAGCATGTTCGGTCAGTAAGCCAATAGTCCTTAAGGAGTAACCCCTACCTATGCGATCGCAGATAGTTTGTTATCAGAGCCCTGCCAAAGATCAAGCTGAAAAGATGATGCTTAATACACAACATCTGGTAATAAGTGAAATTTGAACTCACGACAGTGTGCTTGTAGGATTTTTACCCTCACACCATTCGCAATCTTGGCAAACACCTCCGGTGGGGAAGGGGGGGGCTGCTGTCCCGATTTTGGGGTTCACACCGGTCTCGCTCCGATAATCGGAATCGTTCACTTTGTAGAACTCGTTGAGTAGAACAACTATGTAAAAAATCATCTTAATTGGATATCATTAAGTGCCTGATCGGAGCCCATATAACTCTCGGTCCATGGGTTACAATGGATTTGATTCAGTATTTCGGATCCATTCTTTTCAAGATATCTCTCGGTCCATGGGTTACAATGGATTTGATCCAGTGTTTCGGATCCATTCTTTTCAAGACAAAAAGGTTCCGATCAAGCACTTAATGATATCCAATTAAGTTAATTTTTTGCAAAGTTGTTCTACTCGACGAACTCTACAAAGTGAACGATTCCGATTATCAGAGCGAGACCGGGGTGAATTCCAAAATTGGGCACAGCAGTAAGCTGCTGTCCCCTTGGAGACAGCAGTCCCCCGGCTTCCCTCCGGTGGTACTTTACTAGTCTATCAGCTACAACAAGTTAATGAGATAGGGACCTGAGCCTAGATACGCTGAATGCTGATGGTAAAAGAGATCAACTTTTTCACCGATGTTCTGTGAAAAGAATTTTACAGCCACCAATGATCAATTGCCACATCATACATTAGTGTACCCCATCACAAACCCACATGCACCCACCACATCTGATCCCCCGCCTCCCTCTCTTCCCCAAAACCGAAACGTTCTCTCATCTCAAACTCCTGTTCCTCTTCCAACCACAGACGATGGAGCACCGCCACCGGCCGCCTCCTCCTCCTCTCTTACCTCCCTTCCCCAGGCATCAATACCACTATAAACTAAACAGCAAGAATTTTAAAAAAAAAAAAAAAACACTTGTCGCCAAACAAACAAAATCGCAAATAACTGAGGGGTTTGGCGTCGGGCGTCAAACCCACCACCAAATGGCTGTGCCGCCAATTCATTCATTTTTTGTCGGCACCTATCCTCACAAAATCCCAATTTCAGATCAATCCCCACAAAATGTTCTCACATGCTCCATCTTGGACGGTCGAGATTCCCATTCGAAACCAGAAATTGCCTTGAAATTACTTACGCATGCTTTGCGAGGAATGGAGAATTCGTACAGGAGAGGGACATAGGCCATGAACGAGAACGACCTGAATGTAGGTCATGTAAATGGACACTTTTACAGAGCTAAAGCTTCCATTTTTTCTTGGACTCCACCACAAGGTCTTCTCTCACTTCGAAATCAGACCTCATACTCATAAAGCAACGAGTTTATGGTGTTAGTGATCGCTGGGGAAGGGAGGTAAGAGAAGAGCTGGTGGCCGGTGGCGGTGCTCCGTCATGGGCTGAGACTGAGAAGGGACTATATGAGAGAACGTTTTGGTTTTGGGGAAGAGAGAGAGGAGGGGGATCAGATGTGGTGCGTGCATGTGGGTTTGTGATGGGGGTACACTAATGTATGATGTGGCAATTGATCATTGGTGGCTGTAAAATTCTATTTCAGGGAACAACTGTGAAAAAGTTAAGAGTAAATTACAGTAAACCCCCCTCAACTAACCCAAATTTTCACTTAACCCCCTCCGACTACAAAACCTAACAGTGTGCACCCTCTAACTATCCAGAATTGACACTTAACCCCCTTTTGTTAGGTCTCCGTAGGAAAAATGCACCGACGGCCGTCTCCGGCCACCGGGCGGCCGATCCGAGCCGTCCAAAAATTTTTTAAAAAAAAACCGAGTGGGCTAGCGCGGGAATCAACTGCATCCGACGTGCGTAGGTGCTCGATCTAAACACTTCATTTAAATTTTTGGGATGTTTGGATCGAGCACCTACGCACGTCGGATGCCGTTGATTCCCGCGTTAGCCCACTCGGTTTTTTTTTTTTAAATTTTTGGACTGCTCGGATCGGCCGCCCGGTGGCCGGAGATGGCCGTTGGTGCATTTTTCCTACGGAGACCTAACAAAAGGGGGTTAAGTGTCAATTCTGGATAGTTAGAGGGTGCACACTGTTGGGTTTTGTAGTTGGAGGGGGTTAAGTGAAAATTTGGGTTAGTTGAGGGGGATTTACTGTAATTTACTCAAAAGTTAATCTCATAGTAAAATGTTACAATCAAAATATCAAAAAAAATCAAAATTCAAAATTCAATAGAGAGAGGAAATCCCCATTCAAGGGAATAAAAAAGAGAAACTAAGTTTCAATTAAGGTATTTCAATAATTTTAATAATAAAAAAACTACCAAATGAAATATCAACTTATTTATAGACTCAAGGCTCTAATACCGAGTTTGTAAATAGAATGCTTATTTTTTTTATTTTTTTAGAAATTCTCGCTTTTTATTTTACAAGAATGAAATTGACTCACAAGAGAGGGTAAATTGACGACATGCAATTGCAACAGCATGATCAAAACGTTCGACTGATGACTAGTTGACCTTGGTCGTTGATTAAAATATAGGTCAGGACTCTTACTGTCTTACATCTCACTAGAAGATCAGAAGTTCAAGTCTTTCAACCTGCATGGAGGTGTTTCATTTGTATTTCTTTGGTGTTTCATTTGTATTTCTTTGAGTAGTTTTGGGCATGTCTTTTGGTTGAAGGACTCAAGCTGTGTTCCAGAACTGCCTTAGGTTCTTATTTTTTGTTGAATAAAAAAGTTTGTTCCACAAAAAAAGTTGCTTAAGTAATTATTTTGTAGTTAAAGATATGGTACCAATAGTCCCCGGAGGGAAATCGTACCGATGGCCGTGCCAGCCATCTCCGGCCACCGGACGGCCGATCCAAGCCATCCAAAATTTTTATAAAAAAAAAAAACCGAGGGGGCTCGCGCCGGAATCAACGGCATCCGAGGTGTGTAGGGTACTTGATCCGAGCACCCTTTTTTCGATCGTCCCATTCACCCCCTCTGGGACTTTGTAGTACATCAGATAATTTCAAAAAGAGATGGGGGAAGCCGACAGAGGGAGGGGGAAAATCAAAAAGGAGAGCGGCTGAGAAGAAAAGAAGACGAGGAGTATTACTCATACCAAATAACAATCCAATTTTATTACATGTAACTTGCAAACCTTACATTTAATAAATTAAGACAACAATATACAATTAAACACACCAGAATAATTATTAAATTGCTAATGAGAATCCGCACAATAATTAAGAACATAAAAATCAAACCTTAGCCCCGTTCATTTTCCCTACTTAAGGAAAAATGACGGCAAATGACATGTTTTGATAATTAATATCCGCCAATGATGTTTCAGCATTAACAAGTGTTCTCAGCTTGTACTTGGCGGATATTAATTATCAAAACACTTCCTAAGCCGTCATTTTCCCTTTACTGAAGCTTGATTTCATCAAGGCGCTTGAAGGACTTAAAACTTGAAAGGGTTAGCCTCCACGCGGCCTCATCTCTTCTCTCTCTCTTGGCCTTAACTATCACTGTCAAGAACGCTATGAAAGAAGCTGCTAAGGTAAGGACAATGATACCTTCAATTATACCAAAGAGACTCAATGTTCTCTGGTCCCGTTTATGTAGCAGCGGTGAGACCGCGAAGATAGAAATGAAATACGCTATTGCAATGGATGAGATTGTTGCAATCTTAGTGATAGACGTCCACAGCAAATATCTTCCTGGCTTGAAGGGCAAGTCGGTCATGATCAAAACGAGCGTGCCTACAGATGAGATAAAGCCGACTAAGTTAAAACAGAGGAAGAACAAGTACAGAAGCGGGTAATTAGAAGCCATCACGGCTTTTCCACTTTTGTGTCCATCTTTATTGTCTGCCCAAACACCGCCGGGAGGGGCCACCCCTGCTTGAAAGGCTAGGGTTGCCATTAGTACAGCAGCAACTATAATCCCATTCCTTTTCTCTGCTATTTCCGTAGGATCGAGGATACCATCCTGGCCGCTATGAGCATTGTAATATTCAAGTATGTCTTGAACGCGTTTGTCTTCTCCCTCTGGTTCCGCTCCATTTCTTTGTCCAAGAAGTAGAATGTCCTTCGCTGTTTGTTTGCTTGCATTAATTGCATTTACATCAATTTCCGTGTGCCCGAGAATGTACTTGATAATCTGAAACATCCATTAAATGCGAGAGATCACAAATCTATCTTTGAAATAAACATTTTAAGTTATCTGGACATTATTTTCTGAAAATATTTTTCTTCTCGTAGCTGTCAGGCCGAAAGTATTTTAGCCCTAGGCAATCTAAAATAAGTTTTTACCAAGTGGAACTCGGAGTCTTTTCAAAAAAATACGTTTTTAATCTTATCTTGAAACTCATTTTGACATGATTTGTATTGGAATTATAAGACGACAGATAGTTACATATCTGATATGCCTATATATACAAATCCATGACAACTAATACTATGAAAAAAGTAGGGTTGCAAGCTGTTCGTGAATTATCCGAGACTCAATTCGGCAAATAATTTAATCTCTTTTTGAAACTCATTCTGACATGATTCATCATTTTGAAACATTGATCTCTGGAATACTAGAATATCCAGTACTACAACTTCAAGAATCTGGAATCACGACTAGCTAGTTATGGCTGGCTTATACAGAAGTTTTGACATTTGGCTTCTTTTTTTGGTTAAGCTATGTCCTGGCAAGAGAAAATGAACAAATTATATTTTTTTGATAAAACAACTTTAAAAGATTAACCAAAACTAATTAAGAATTATAACCAAAAAACAATTAAATTATTCTGGCTAGCTACTTCCTGCCTTTTCTGAGTTGATTTTAAATAAATCTATATTTTTTATATTTTCTATTCCGCTTGACGAGGAAGTTGAGCTGAATCCAACTACAAATGTTTCTAGGTCTAAAAAGTGAAAAAGAAACACGCTATTAGACAAAACAAGTCATTAATTTTGGAGTCCCGAAGTTAATTGGTTGAGGTATGCGCAGGCTGGCCTGATATCGATCCGGTTATCAAAAACCATTGAAACAATTGAAGTAGTACCAAATTTGGTCTCGAATTATATCATACTTCAAAAGTATTGATGTCAAACTAAAGCCTTTATCGTGGTCCTAACGTACCTTGAATCTTCGATCCGCAACAGCAAGATGTAGTATGGTGTTACCAACATTATCTTTGGTATTGACAAACTCCTTACCTTTAAAGTACTTCTCCAACAACTCCGATAGAAACTGTAGCTGGTTATATTTGACACATATGTGTAAGATAGTCTCTCTTTCTCCACTCTCCACCCTAGCTCGAGCTGCATGGGGGTTAGCTTGAAACAACTCATCCAAGACCTCGACCTTTCCTCTCATAGCTGCAACATGAATAGGGTTTGCACCGTCTCGATCACGAGCTAGGCACATCTCTGATCTCACCTCTGTTAATGCTTTTACAATCTCAATGTGTCCATTAGCCGATGCCAAGTGAAGGAGTGAACGTTGATGCGAATCTAGAGCATCGGCAAGCTCTGGGCTACTACTCAATAGTTTTTTGAAAAGCTCTTGTTGCCCACGTGATGCAGCCGCATGTAGAGGAGTCCAATTGAGAAATCTCCCCACAGCTCTATCAAGATTGGATTCATTGATTTCGTGCAATGAAGTTACGTTTGTGATCTCTGCTTCATTGATACTCTCCCCCATTCTCTCTCTCTCTCACTCAATTGATCACTTGTGGTTCGCAGCGAGTAGGCAAAACATTATCTGCAGAATTTATTTCCATTGTGGACTTAGATATTTCCAAGTCTTCCTTCAACGATTAGGCAAAAGCAAAAGCAAAACATTATGTGGTTTCCCTTCAAATAATGAGAGGTTGGTTGTCTTTAATAGAGGTTGTGGGCTTGGGCCTAAGGGGTGTTTGGAAGTCAACTTTTTGACTTTTCATTTTTCACTTTTTGACTTTTGGTTTTTGGGATTATGATTAGAATGTATTTTGTATTTGGTGAAGTGTTTGGATAATATGTGCAGAATGCATTTTGCAATAAGAATAGTGTTTGGGAGATATGGAATGAAAATGAATTATGTATTGATTTTTTACTATGTTGCCCCCAACTATTTCTACTGATACGTGGCCCTCCCTTCTACCAATGCCTCCACCTACCAGTACTCTTCTTCTCCTTTACTTCTTTTCTTTTCTTCTTTTGGTCAACACAACACACACAGAGGGCTGAGAGAGAGAGAGAGAGAGAGAGGGGAGTCCGGCCACCACTACCTCCTCATCACCACCTTCAACCGGCCACCATCACCTCCTCCATGACCACCGCCACCAAGCTCACCCCACCACCGGTTCCCACCACCAACCGAGATCCCCACCCGCAAATAACGTTCAAAACGAGAAATTATCCAAAAAGAGAGAGGGTAGCCTTGTCTTTTTGGCATGGCTGGATTCGAAAATTGGAAAATGAAAATTGAAAAAGCTCCTTGTACCAGATTTTCCGTTCTGTTTTAGAAACAAGAAATTGGAAAATCCATTTTACCCAAAATCCATTTTCCCTCTTCCTACCAAACATCCAAAATCCATTTTCCCTCTTCCTACCAAACACCCAAAATCCAAAAATGGGAATTGGAAAATGTAAAACCAAGCCTTCCAAAATTCTAAAGATGTTAGGGAAAATGACGGCTCGAGACGTGTTTTGATAATTAATACCCGCTAAGGACGAGCTAAGAACATTTATTAATACTGAAAATGTCCTTAACGGGTATTATTTATCAAAACACGTCCTTGCCCGTCATTTTCCCAAGATGTTAGTGAGGATTTTAACTGTATTTTGGGTCAAGCCCATTGGGGGCCTGATTTGGAGTAATTATTCAATAGATTGAGGAGTACCGCCACGTGGTACTCCGAACTACTTTATAACCACACGTTTATATGCGATTCATACATTTAGTGGTAGATCCCACAAGAATGTGTGGTTGTAAAGTGGTCTGGAGTATCACGTGACGGTACTTCCGGACTATAATGTCTTATTATTCCTTCATCTCCCTTGGTTCTTTTTTTGGACAGCATCTACCTTGAGTGGTGCAGTCCTAAAGCAGGACAATATATAACACGATTCTGTAGTTCCAACCCAAAAAGAGGTTATTGCTATGTAATGCTCTCAAGAATATAATTGCAATAGAATACGTACCCAAGAAGAAATTATTGTTATGGTGTCTAGGCGGCACATGATTTTAGCTTTCAGAGAACTTGTCAACTTAGTTGGGATGTTCTCTTTTCATCATTGATGCCTTTTTCTCAGCCTCTATTTAATATCTATACACTTAATTTAACATCGATAGAACTATTTTTCGGTGTCAAAGAAAAGATAAAGAAAATGCCAAATCAATAGGAGGGCATTCCATACATTCCAATAGAATGATGAGGGAAAGACGAGGAGTACTACTACTTGATCGCAAATCACAATCCAATTTTATTACTACTTGCAAACCTTGAATTTAAACACAACAATTTTTAAGTTAAACCCCAGCATATGATTAATTATGGAATTGCTCATGAAAATTCATACGATAAGAACAGAAAAATCAAACATTAGCCTCGTTTACGGAAGCTGGATTATTTCTGTCCTCTCTCTTGCGCACAGTGCTTGCTATCATGCACAATAGGAAAGAAGCAGCTACTATGCTGACCGAAATTATAGTTGAAATTCCACCAATGCAAAGGACTGTTCTGTTGCTCGGTTTCGGTCCAGGCGCAACCGCAGCAAGAGAAATTAAGTACGTTATTGCTATCGATACGATTGTTGCGCCCAAAAGCGAAGCAATCAACAGCCAATATGTCATTTTCTTGAAGGGGAATTCAATCATGATCAAACTGATTGTGACTAGAGATGCGACAAACCCGATTATATTAAAACCGGAGAAGTACCAGAACAAAAATGGATGATTGTAAGCCATCACAGCTTCTCCACTTTTGTGCCCATCTGAATCGTCTTGCCCTGGAATTCGAACTCGCTACCGTGTGCTTGTGGCATTTTTTGTATATATATGTATATACAAAAAAATACATGTATATATATATAATGCAGCTGATTCTTGCGCGGGCCCACTCATTTTTTTTATTTTTAGAATTTTTAGACGGTTCAAATCAGCCGTCCGGTGCCCAGAGTCGGCCCGGCCCGCCGTCGGGGCACCGGTTGGTATCCTTTTCGGTCGGGAACCGTAGCATTAATTTTCAAACACAACCTCTCAAGTACATGTGAGACCCACAGACACAATTATGTGTGGGTCCCACATATATGTGAGAGGTTGTGTATGGTGTTGTGTTTTTTTTTTTTTTGATCCTTGTATGGTGTTGTGTTTGAATTGTTGTTTAAGTATCATTGTTGTACTACTAAAGAACTGAAAATGACACGAGTACCCTTAATTGTACTGCATCAAGATTTTCACACTCCAATCCAAAAGAAAACAAAACTGCATCAAACAAGGAGCATCCAAAATTGCATCCACATCAAACCTTCACAAACTGAGTAATGCTGAACTTCAAGCACAAGATAAATACTACATATGGTAGAAAAGGTGATCAAATCTGATAAAAACAAAATTGTGCCAAATCAAAATATTCATAACTGACTTAACAGACTAAAACATACATCTGTGTCTAAATTTGTGTTCGATTTCTCTTGTGAATCGTGAAAAAAAATGCTCATTCCACATGGTCCTAGAATATCCAAGCGAATCCAGAGAATAATGTACATAGAAAGTAACAAGCGTAATCCAAGTTTCGATTGACCATGAGTAAAGTGTCGTTCCACTTTCTTTTTTAACCTTTTTTTCAAAAAAAATGTAATTTCAAGCTTCAATATAATAAAAATAAAAAATAATTTTTTTAATTTTTTTTGCACCGTTTAAAAGATCTCAATGAGATCTATCAAACAAAGTCCATATTGGTAGAAAAATTATTTGCGTAAATACATGATTTTTGACCTTGAAATTATACCTTCCTTTTCTAAAACTTCCTTTTTTATAAAACTGGAACGGCTTCCAAGTCATACATCACCTTCTTCCCTACAATAAACAGAGAGGCTAGCGTTAGAAACTACATCATGTGGAATTTTGTCCTCCTAAGCTAACAGTAAACTGACATTAGTGATTTCGCAAAACCGAAGAAAAGGATGTTTCGCAAACAAGTCTTGGAAAAAAAAAAAATACTACCAACAAAATCTTCTCTGGAAACCCTGAATCTTAGGTTGTCTTTAATAGAGGTTGTGGGCTTGGGCTAATTCTAAAGATGTTAGTGAGGATTGTAACTCTATCTTGGGTCAAGCCCATTGGGGGCCTGATTTGGAGTAATTATTCAATAGATTCGGGAGTACCACCACGTGGTACTCTGGATTACTTTACAACCACACGTTCATATGGGGTTCATACATTTACTGATAGATTCCATATAAATGTATGGTTATAAAGCGGTCTAAAATATCACATGGTGGTACTCCCGAATTATTTTATAATTTCTTATTATTCCTTCATCTCCCTTGGTTTAGTTTTTTTTGGACAACATCTACTTTGAGTGGTGTGCAGTCCTAAAGCAGGACAATAATAACACGATTCTGTAGTTCCAACCCAAAAACAAGTTATTGGTGCTTAATCTTCTCATCAAGAATACAATTGCAATAAAATACCCAAGAAGGAAAAGTCTACAACATACACCCCTTAAAAGGGTGTATTATATGCATTCCATATACAATATTCCAATAGAATGATGAGGGAAAGACAAGGAGTACTACTCGATCACAAATCACAATCCAATTTTATTACTACTTGCAAACCTTGAATTTAAACACAACAATTTCAAAATCAAACACCCCAGCATGATTATTGAATTGCTCATGAAAATTCATACAATAAGAATAGAAAAAATAAAACATTGGCCTCATTTACGGGAGCCGGATTAGTAAGGCTAAGTCCGTCAACCCTCCCCACGGCGTTATTTTTTCTCTTTCTCTTTCTCTTGCCCAAAGTTTTTGTTATCAGGCACAATAGGAAAAGAGCTGTTATGCTGACCGAAATTACAGTTAAAATTCCACCAATGCGAAGGATTGTTCTGTTGCCCAGTTTCGGTCCAGGTGCTACCGCAGTAAGAGAAATTAAATACGTTATTGCTATGGATACGATTGTTGCGCCCATAAGCGAAGCAATCAACAGCCGATGTGCCCTTCTCTTGAAGGGGACTTCAATCACGATCAAAATGATTGTGACTAGAGATGCGACAAACCCGATTATATTAAACCCGGAGAAGTACCAGAACAAATATGGATGATTGTAAGCCATCACAGCTTCTCCACTTTTGTGCCCATCTGAATCATCTTGCCAAACACCGCCTGGAGGGGTCACCCCTGCTTGAAAGGCTAGGGTTGCCATTAGTACAGCAGCTACTACAATTCCATTTTTTCTCTCTGCTATTTGCGTAGGATCAAAGATACCATCCTTGACTCTTTTAGCACGGTACTTTTCAAGTAAGCCTTATATGTCTTTGTCTACTCCCTCTGGTTTCGTTCCTTTTTTTTGTCCACAAAGTAGAATGTCCTTTACTGTTTGTTTGCTTGCATTAATTGCATTCACATCAATTTCCGTGGTGCTAAGAATATGCTCAATGATCTGAAACAACTCCAAACGGCAAACAAATGGGGAGACAAGCCAAAAGTTTAAACTCTAAAGAAAGAGAGGCACCTTCTTCCAAAACAGAAAATTCATAACCCTCTCTTTTCGCTATATCATCCTCCTCCATTTCAACCAAAAAAAAAAATTAATTGAAAGCCCTTCGCCCTATAAATTTAACAATGCCCGACAAACAAATCGTATATGTGTTTTTTTCATTCTATCACATTTTCACAATAACTTCAGGAATCTGGAATTAATCGAGGTTCGGATTCGGAACTTATCATTCACTACTACTCATTTATGGTCGTTAATATTTCTTAGAATAAATAAGTTATGGTTGGCTTTTACCAAACTTTTCCCTTCTGACTTTTTTGTCTTTTTCATTCTGTTAGTTTACTACGTGTATAGGAATCTTATTTATCTTTGTTTGTTCTATAATTTTTTAAATTTTTGGTTAAAATATTGTCATAATCCGATATGTCTTGACGAGAGAATGAACAAAATAATTTTTTTGATGAAACAACTTCAAAAGAATCAACCAAAACAATTTGGTTACGATGGATACTTCCTGTCTTTTTTTTATTATATGTTTTTATTTTATCGATTCCCCTCGTTGGGAAGTTTGAGATTAATCCAACCGTGAATCTTTCTAGTACCGAAAAGTGAAGAAAGAGCACACCATAATTATTAGACAAAAATAAGATAATTACGAAGTACCAAATTTGGTCTCGAATTATCATATTTCAAAAGTATTGAGGCTGAACTAAAGCCTTGAGAGATTGTGACCCTAACGTACCTCGTATCTTCGATCCGCAACAGAAACATGCAGTATGGTGTTGTCAGCATTATCTTTGGCATTGACAAACTCCGTACTTTTAAAGTAGTTCTTCAACAACTCCGATAAAAACGGTAGCTGGTTATATTTGACACATATGTGTAAGATAGTCTCTCTTTCTCCACTGTCCACCCTAGATCGAGCTGCATGGGGATTAGCTTTAAACAACTCATCCAAGACCTCAACTTTTCCTCTCATAGCTGCAACATGAAGAGGGTTTGCACCGTCTCCATCACGAGCTAGGCACATCTCTGGTCTCACCTGTATTAATGCTTTGACAATCTCAATGTGTCCATTAGCCGATGCCAAGTGAAGGAGGGATTGTTGATGTGAATCTAGAGCTTTGCCAAGCTCTGTATTGCTATGCAACAGTTCTTGGAAAAGCTCTTGTTGCCCACTTGATGCAGCCACATGTAGAGGAGTCCAATTGAAACATTTCACCGCAGCTCTATCAAGATCGTATTCATTTTGTTCATGCAACGAAGTTACATCTTCATTGATCTCTACTTCATTGAGCCTCTCCCCCATTCACTCTCTCTCTCTCTCAATTGAAGGTACAAATAAATTACTTTTGTAATTGTGAAGTAGAGCTTGTCTTTAATAGAGGTTGCTATTCTATATTCCTTCTTCTCCCGTAGTTGTTAAAGGATCGGAGGAGAGGACGCAGTGTTTCAGAAGAAAAGTGAGGCATCATCTACTTTGAGTGAAGCAGTCCTAAACAAGGACAATTAAAGAAAATTAAAGAAATAGAGAAAGAGAGAAGAAGAAGAGAGAGAGGAATCTTGATTTCTTTTTCATTCTGACTTGAGTGTTACAAAAGGGGAAGATCAGTGCTTATATCTTTTGCACGATCTCAAACAGAATTGATTACATCATCACATTACAAGCTTACATCACTAGAGCCAGCTGGCACAATAACAAGCACAGCTTAGCTAACTAAACCAACTAATGACACTTAACTAATCAATAATTAATGGCTCTTCTTGACAACAATAACAATTAACGATTCTGATGGCCGGAAGAGTCCAATCCGAGGGGTGGATCCAAACAAGGAACTGGAGAAGGTTTCCCATGCGATACAACCAAAAACATTAAGGGCAAGAAAGGCATTAAAGTGAAGGGACGGTTTTGGTTCTCTCATCGTTTGAAGCTTTTTAGAGTGCAAGAAGAGCCGGGAGTATTCACATGACGAATTCGCTATTTGGGGTGTAAGCGAAGATTGATGTTGGGTAATGTTGAGGGAGCAATTTTCTCAAATGCTGTTTTCTACGGCTGCCTCTCTGTTTTCTGCTGTGTATAGTTCAGCAATTGAATTGTATTGTGGCTGCTATCGGGTTGCTACAAGGGTGTTGTCTAAGATGGTACAAGGTTGCTGTCCAAGATGGTATCCGGTGTTTCAAGATTAGTTGATGCCTTAAGCTCTGTTCCCTACGACCATTCCACGCTTCATGGAGTTCCACTTGTGGTTTCATTGGCCTATCCTTGGGGGGTTGTCCCTTGGAACAAAGCAAATAAAAAGCATCAAACAAAGACATTTCAATTTGGTAAACTAATTGTTCAAAACTGATAATGAGATGGAACTAAGTAACTACGGTATACAAGTATGTAGTTATATGCACCCGTATAACTAAACCATTGATCGGCGTAACCAACTATTGAAAGGAGTAATTTATGGTCATTTGCCGTTGTTTTCTTTCCCTCATTGGATTGGAAACCAAAACTATTGAGAGGCGTAACATAGGCCCCGTGCATACGTATGCCCAATTTCAAGCTGATTTAACCAAAAAAAAAATTTTCTGTACTGTGGTACCTTCCCAAAAAAAAAAGCATCAAACAAAGAAGGATGATACTATGGTGTCCCCGGTCATTTTGAAGACACCGTAATTTTTGGCATATCTTCACCATTATGAATATAACTAAAACCCATTACAAGCATAATAGAACCCAAATAAAGTATAACCCAGGAATATTTTAATATCAGGAATATCCAGTAAGTTTGATGCCAAATACCGTAATTATGGGATGAACCGATCCTCAAAAGACAATACTTTTAAAAAAAAATTCATCTTTAAGTGCATCTCTCACACACACACAAATGAATGCCATTAGAATTCAATAAAAATCAATAACGGTATTCTTTACAAAACTGAAATAGTGTAATGTAGATGTTTTGAAAAATATTTCTGATGACTACGAGATACAATACGTCACGTAACTATTATGAGCACCCGCATAACTAAACCATTGAGAGGCGTAACCAAACTATTGAGAGGAGTAATATGGTCATATCATTAATTATAGGCGTAACCGTGCATACGTATGCCCCAAAAATATTGAGAGACATATCCTTAACCAATGAGATTGCATAACCTTAACCATTGAGAGGTGTAACCTTAACCATTGACAGGTGTAACATTTTTAGTTACTCTAGATGTGTACCGTAGCCATTCTTGAGATTGATGAGAGAGGAATCACCAATAAAGAACATGTAATCAAAAACCACACAACATTACGGTTCCTCTCTCAAAAACTACTGAGACCAGATTTTGTAGTTATGAATATTGCTTGTGGTGATTCTCAAAGACCAAGTGCGCCAAGGCAAGCAACTTTTTCACCTTCAAGCGGCACTAACCAAACATGCAGCTCAGTTTGCCTCCTCCATGACCGAGATGAGGGTTCTCCTCACTCAATGTCATTCTCCTCAGTAGGTTCATATTTGCTCAAACTTATGCTATGTTTTTGCCTGTACGTCCGTACTTCTTTATGTTGGTTGTTGCCCAATGAATGTGCTATGTGTGTTTTGTCATGGAAGTGCTAAAGAGGGGGATTGTAAGGTCTATAGTTTTGACAAATCTCATGACAAAAACACATTCTTTTGGAGATAAAATTGTTTCCACCTGTGGTGGAAACCTTTGGTTTTCTATCACCGCCTATTGCGGGCCCCACCAAGCATTTTTTATTATAAGCTGAACCGTTTATCTTATAGAGCCCGCAGAATAATATAATCATGCAAAAAATGGCGGTGATCGGACATCAAAAGATATATTAAAAATCGAATTTCGGTTTAGAAAATGGACAGTCGAACAATTTAACTTCAAAATCTATAACCATCCATTCTATAAACCAAAATACAAGTTACGATATACTTATCGATATCCAATCAAGCTGATTTTGTTCATAGATATACTAACCTACGTGCCTTACAAAATGAATAATTCAGATTATAATAAAAATAAGTCTTGTAGGGCCCACAAGCAGTGGTGGAAACCATGGTGGCTAGAATTTATTCTCATTGTTTTGTATCCCTTAATTACTGGGTTGTAATTAACTTATTTCTTTTATATTTCTAGATCGTCTGTTTAAGAAGTAGTATATATATCAATTATATTGTGTAATTGAAAGGTAGAGTTTGTTAAGGAAATAGGTTGGAAGGTAATCAAATCTTTCAAGAAAATTTCGTGATTATAGCAACCTATAAGGAAAGGGGATCACAGAAACAGTGGGTGAAAAAATATGGGAACATGCATCAGAATTAGTGCTCGAGCAACTCCAATATAGTTTTCACCACTACTTAAGCAACTTGCCAGATTTTTTCTATCTATTTATATACGGTTCTTTTGGGATTTCCAAGTGACCGAATAAATGAGTGCAGTTCTTCTCTTGCTCCAAAATTGAGGAAATACCTGAGGGAGATTTTAGTTTGTCTCTTGGAGTAAACATATGATCCGTTGGTCATCAGATTTTCAAAATAACTCCAAGAGCTCTTATCAAACTTTGATTCTACCGAGTGAATCGTTCATCCGGTGAATTCTAGAAGTATCTCGAAGGACTTGTGGATTCAAGGCGTTCGGCAATCAACCACTTGGTGTGGTATACGTGGATTTGGCAATTCAATCTTCAATCAGTCGGTCGGTTGTTTTAGTTGAGATCATGTTGTAACTGCACAATGTTTATTTGTAGTAGTTTGATTTCCTCCCGTGATTTTTTACCCTTTTGAAAGGGGTTTTCACTTACATCCTTGTGTTTATCCTTTATTATTGTTCAACTTTCTTTTATTTTACTTGTTGAGTATTCGTATAGTGAAAAGGAAATTTTCAGTGTTAAAAGAAAAGGTAAAGAAAATGCCAAATCAATAGGAGGGTATTCCAATAGAATGATAAGGGAAAGACGAGGAGTACCACTACTCGCAAATCACAATCCAATTTTATTACAATAACTTGCAAACCTTGAATTTAAACACAGCAATTTTAAATTAAACACCAGAGCATGCATGATTATTGAATTGCTAATGAAAATTCATACGATAAGAACAGAAAGAATCAAACATTAGCCTCGTTTTCTGAAGCTGGATCCACGGCGTTATTTCTGCTCTTTCTCTTGCTCACAGTTCGTGTTATCATGCACAATAGGAAAGAAGCTGCTGCCATGGTTACCAAAGTTATACTTAGAATTCAACCAATGCGAAGGACTGCTCGGTTGCTCGGTTTCAGTCCAGGCGAAACCGTGGCAAGAGAAGTTAAGTACGCTATTGCTATGTATAAGATGGTTGCGCCCATAAGTGGAGCGATCAACAGCCAATGTGTCCTTGTCTTGAAGGGGAATTCAATCATTGTCAAATTGATTGTGACTGGAGATGCGACAAACCCGATTATATAAAAACCGGAGAAGTACTAGAACAAAAATGGATGATTGTAAGCCATCACAACTTCTCCACTTCTATGGCCATCTAAATTGTCTTGCCAAACACTGCCGGGAGGGGTCACCCCTGCTTGAAAGCCTAGGGTTGCCATTAGTACAACAGCTACCATAATTGCATTTTTTCTCTCTGCTATTTGCGTAGGATCGAAGATACCATCCTTGACTCTTTTAGCACGTTTGTTTCGAAGTAAGGCTTGAATATCATAGTCTACTCCTTCTGATTTTGTTCCTTTTCTCTGTCCAAGAAGTAGAATGTCCATCGCTGTTTTTTTTATTTCATTTGTTGCATTGACATGTATTCCCGTGTGGCTGAGAACATGCTCGACAATCTGAAACATCCATTAGATGCGAGGGATTCATAGTTTGTTTTTCAAATAACAGTTTCGGCATCATACACATCTTCAAAGTAAAACATTTTAAGCTATCTGGCCATTATTTGCTGAAAATATTCTTCTTTTTATTCTGAACTTATCATTCACTACTAATTTATGTTCGTTTCCGTTTCCTAGAATAAATGAGTTAGAGTTTGATTTTACCAAAAATTTTGACTTTGGCTTTTTCCTTTTGTAACTTTTGGTTAAAATATTATCATAATATGATATGTCTTGATTAGAGAAAATAAACAAATTAAATTTTTTCGATAAAAAAAAAAAAAACTTCAAAAGAATCACCAGAATAAAAATTACCCAAAACAGTTTAATATTTTGGCTGCTTCCTTTCTTTTCTGAGTTGTTTTAAAATTATTTATATTTTTTTTTCAAAATTATCCAAAAATATTTAGTGTGTTCTTTACTCACTTTTCAGACCTAGAAACATTCATAAATTCATCACATAATAAGCTATATAAGAAGTACTCCCACATTTGGTCTCAAATTATCATACTTCGAAAGTGTTGAGGCCAAACTAAAGCCTTGATTGTGATCCTAACGTACCTGCAATCTTCGATCCGCAACAGCAAGGTGTAATATGGTGTTGCCAGCATTATCTTTGGCATTGACAAACTCCTCACCTTTAAAGTATTTCTCCAACAATATTTGTAGAAACTGTAGCTGGTTGTATTTGACGCATATGTGTAAGATAGTCTCTCTTTCTCCTCTGTCCACCCTATAAGCTCGAGCTGCATGGGGGTTAGCTTGAAACAACTCATCCAAGACCTCAACCTTTCCTCTCATAGCTGCAACATGAAGCGGGTTTGCACCGTCTCGGTCACGAGCTAGGCACATCTCTGGTCTCGCCTTTGTTAATGCTTTCACAATCCCAATGTGTCCGTTGGCCGATGCCAAGTGAAGGAGCGAACGTTGTTGCGAATCTAGAGCATCGGCAAGGTCTGGGCTGCTACTCAACAGTTGCTGGAAAAGCTCTAGTTGCCCACTTGATGCGGCCGCATGTAGAGGAGTCCAATTGAAACATTTCACCACTGCTCCATCAAGATCGTATTCAGGTTCTCTGTGCAACGAACTTAAGTTTACTTTGATCTCTGCTTCATTGAGCCTCCCCCCCATTCTCTCTCTCTCTCTCTCTCTCTCTCTCTCTCTCTTCGCACCAGAGTAACTACTACACATAAATATATATGCACATAGGCAAGAGTCTCTCTCTTTTTCTCTTTCGAGAAAGAGTTTTTCTTTATCACTAAGCAAAAGTGAACAAGGAATTTGGAAGATCTAAAGTAGTTTAAGGTACAAATAAATGACTTTTGTAATTGTGAAGTAGAGGTTGCGGACCTGTTGCTATTATTCCTTCCTCAGATCCTCTCCCTTGGTTGTTAAAGGAGCAGAGGTTGTGTTTCAAAAGAAAAAAAGTGAGAAGGGTTCTTTTTGCGATTCTGGTGAGGCATCATCTACTTTGAGTGATGCAGTCCTCAAGCAGGACAAGAGCAGGATTCTGATGGCCAGAAGAGTCCAATACGAGGGGTGGATCCAGACAAGGAACTGGAGAAGGTTTCACATCCGAGGCAACCAAAAACTTCAAGGACAAGAAAGGCGTTAAAGGAAAAGGACGGTTTGGTTCTCTCATCGTTTGAAGCTTTATAGAGTGCAATAAGAGCTAGGCGTATTCGCATGACGAATTTGCTATTTGGGGTGTAAGGGAAGATTGAAGTGGGGTAATGTGTTGTGGGAGAAATTTTCTGTTGTTTGGTACCTTCCCAACTAAATAGGCATCAAACAAAGAACGAAGAATTTCAATTTAGTAAACTAATTTTCAAAACTGATGATGAGATTCATGACAGAGGAATCCCAATTAAGAACATGTAATCAAAAACCACACAACATTACCTACAAGCGGGATTTGAACTCGCGACCATGTGCTTGTGGGGAATTTCACCACCATACTATTTGCCATCTTGGCAACCACCTCCGATGGTACTTACTAGTCTATCAGCTAGGACAAGTTAAAGCTATAGGGATCCTAATACTACTAAAGAACTGAAAATGACACGAGTACCCTTAATTGTACTGCATCAAGATTTTCACACTCCAATCCAAAAGAAAACAAAACCGCATCAAACCAGGAGCATCCAAAATTGCATCCACATCAAACCTTC
The DNA here is from genome assembly GCA_014282245.1 of Rhododendron simsii. Taxonomy (NCBI): domain Eukaryota; kingdom Viridiplantae; phylum Streptophyta; class Magnoliopsida; order Ericales; family Ericaceae; genus Rhododendron; species Rhododendron simsii. The sequence continues at coordinate 6,207,158 of CM024964.1, forward strand.
ACAAACTGAGTAATGCTTAACTTCAAGCACAAGATAATACTACTACATATGGTAGAAATACTAGAAAAGGTCAAATCCGATAAAACAAAATTGTACCGAGTCAAAATTCATAACTGACTTAACAGACTAATGTGTCTAGATTTGTGTTCGATTTCTATAGTGAATCGTGAAAAAAAAAATGTTCATTCCACATCATGGTTCTAGAATATCCAAGTGAATCCACAGAATGATGTACATAAGCAAGTAATAAGCATAATCCAGGTTTCGATTGACCAGTAAGTCATACATCACCTTCTTCCCTACAATAAGCAGAGAGGCTAAAGTTAGAAACTACATCATGCAGAATTTTGTCCTCCTAAGCTAACAGTAAACTGACACTACTGATATCGCAAAACTGAAGAAAGGATGTTTCGCGAACAAGTCTTGGAAAAAATACTACCAGCAAAATCTTCTCTGGAAACCCTGAATCTTAGGCCGAAATGAAATGTCAATTCAAGTGTGAAATGCAGAGAGTTGGAACTCTGCCGTCTAAGTTACTGATGAACTTTCAGATGTTGATTCGATTTTAAAGATTACACAATGGCTAAATAGTAAATACTACAAAGCTTGGAAAATTGAAGTTCCCAAAGAGCATGTGTTTCGAGACATGATTCAACCTAGAGGAACCATGCATGATACATGTTTTCTTGCAATCCTACAAATACTGAAGCCTAAAACCGAAAATGTGCCGGCGCTAAATTTTTACCTGTGAATTACTTCTTAAAAAAAAAAAAACTTTTGAGTGTGAATTTTGTTTGGCTAGTTCTTATTTATGTCTGTTGTGCATACCGATGCTCTGAACTATCAATGAAGAAAGTATAATAATATGCACATAAATTGATTTGAGTCTCTAGCCATGCCTTCTCTGATGTCATTTTGGCTTTAATTTGGGGATATGGTTCTGCAACAAAACGTCCCTATAGCTCCTTAATTCTTGAAAGTTTAGGGGGGCCACTATTTCAGTGGTATTCTGATAGCAGCCACTTTGTACATATATTATCAAAGGTTAGATCTATTTTCAATCATCCCCGCTCATACCCCATTGATTGGGGACTAGATGAGTTATGTTATGTTGTATGTTATGTTATGTAGTTCTTATTGTTGTCTAAATGCCGGATATCTATATATGACAATGATTTTCCTCTCTTTTTCTAGTCTATAAATTCTAAGTGTCTTGTGGCATCCCTCATGTCTTGTGGTGGGCCAAATCTGAACATAGCCTCAGGGTGGACCCCAGCAACCATGAGGGTGGATCGGGCTAGCCACGGTAGGCTAAACTCAGTGCGCTCAGGACGTTACTAGATGGAGTAAAGTCGAGCGAAGGAGGAGGACCAAGCCGAAGGGTCCTCCAGTTTGAGTCACTCAGTAAGAGACCCTTGCCCTGGGGTTCTTGCCGGGTCGGCCGGGTATCCAATGCGGTCCGACCCGAGGTGTGGTCCCCATTAGGAATGCCCCCTCAAGCGGGTTCTAGAAGTGTTTACGGGCTTCCGAATCTAAGGCGAACATATGCGATATGTCATAGAGATGTCATCGAACTTAAGGCAATGTATGGTGACATCACAAGCACGTGTTGGGCATACCCTGGCTTGGGGAGCAAGTACCCCCTGTCCTATCAAGAAATAAGGGGGGAGAAGACCCAACCTAAGAGTAAGGTCTGTTCTCACACTCACCTAAAGTTACTTCTCTCTCTCTCTCTCTCTCTCTCTCTCTCTCTCTCTCTCTCTCTCTCTCTCTCTCTCTCTCTCTCTCTCCGGTATACTAACTTGACCGTTAGAGGGGCGAAAGGTGGACAACCACCTCTCGCCTTGGTACAGGTTACGCTGTGGAGCACGGAGAGAGGCAATCCGGAGGAGCTAGTGGAAACCACCACACCACATGTTCATTTGCTTTCTGCCAAAGATTGTTCTTAGTACTATATTCACGATAAGAGTGTGTTCATAATGTTAAAGGTAGTGGAAAAAACAATGGTAATCACGAAGATGAATAGGTATTCCCTTACCCTATCAGAACGCAGCAGAGGTGGGGAGTAACGCTGACTCATTATTTATGGAGTGACTTGGAAGACTCCGGAGGGAGGAGCCAGAAGAGGCAGGGGCAGAATCGCAGGCAGAACCGACGGCTTTTGTGATAGGCTGCGAAGAAGACGTGTGGATGGAGCCTGTATCAAGCTCATTAGGGAATATCTCAATGGATGAGTCAGTAAAAAAAGAGGAGACGTCAGTGGTGCGTAAGTGAAACTTAGAGAGAGAAGAAAAGGTTTTGTGTTCCCAAAAAATAACATGACAGGATATGCGAAGACGACGAGAAATGGGATCCCAGCAGCGATAACCTTTATGTTCAATTCCATAACCTATGAAACAACAAAGACGTGCTCTAGGCTCTAACTTGGTATGTTCACGAGGTTGAAGTAACACAAAGCATGCACATCCGAAAACTCGAAGATGGTCATAATTGGGAGAGATACCATACAACCGTTCATAAGGTGTCATATTGTCGATGACAGGGGATGGAATGCGATTGATGGTATATACAGCGGTGAGAGCTGCTTCTCCCCAAAAATATTCAGGACACGAGGCTGAGATAAGAAGAGCACGAACTGTGTCTAGAATGTGGCGGTGCTTACGTTCAGCACGACCGTTTTGCTGGGATGTACCTGGACAAGATCTATGTGGGAGAGTACCATTCTGACGGAGAAAGTTAAGAAAATTGGTTTCTCTATATTCTATAGCATTGTCAGAACGAAAAACTTTTATAGAGCAAGAGAATTGAGTTTTCACCATGTTTGCAAAGTCAACATAAATGTTTGGTAATTCAGATCGTTTGTGAAATAGATATATCCAAGTAAAGCGCGAATAATCATCAACAAATATGACAAAGTATTTGGAGCCCCCCATGGTGGCATTGGGAGAAGGTCCCCAAATGTCTGAATGAACCAAGTCAAAAGGTGCAGAGGAAATAGAATCTGAATTATTGAAAGGTAAAGCAGGTTGTTTAGCAAGTTGACAAGGTAAACAATCAATATTGGTGTTTCTCACAGATCCTAACTGACCACTAGATACTAAAGAACATAAACGACTAACCGACACATGCCCCAAACGGGAGTGCCAAAGACTCAAAGACGAGATGCAAGAAGCAGAAGTTGCGGACTGAACTGGAGAAGTAAAGCGAGGCGGAAGGTGAAGACTGATGAGCTCAAAAAGGCATCCTATCCTACGCCCTATCCCAATGGTCTACCCTGTATGTGGATCCTGCACCTGGCAACCAGAAGGAGAAAAGAGAACAGTGAGTCCAAGTTCACAGAGTTGACCAACAGAGATTAGGTTTAAAGTAAGGGCAGGTATGAGATAACTATCAGGAAGAGATACATTAGTAGTAGAGACATGGCCTACGTGACTGACATGCATATGTGATCCATCAGCGGTATGAATAACAGGCATAGAAGAAGAGGTTGACTTGGGAGAAAAAATAGTGGAATCAGAAGTCATATGATTGCAACAGGCAGAATCAAAATACCAAGAGGAGATACCTGAAGTGACAGACAGGGCAGTGGGAGAAGGTGTACCAGAATGTGAGGAAACCTGTTTGAGGATGGACTCAAGGTCATGCATGGAGATGGAAGGATCACAATGTTCTGGAGGAGAGGGCATATTAGAGGAAGAACCCTCGGCAGCAGCAGCAGCACGAGATGTAGACGATGGTTTGAACTGATTATGAGGTTTGTTGTGACCACCCCTGGCTAAGGAATTGCCAGAATAGTTTGACTGCTTGTAAGGATTGCCTGAATGGTTTGACTGCTTGTAAGGATTGCCTGAAGGATGCAACTGCTTGTAGGGATTTTTGGGGCAGTCATATTGCCGATGTCCAGGACCAGTCTTGTGACAATGCTTGCAGACCCTAATAGGACACTACACCAAATTATGATCGGGGCTATGACAGTATCGACAACCCTCGCCATCTGAACTTGGGATGGCAGAACGTCCAGTGGACTGAGAGGTGACAAGTACCGTGTCTAGATGCTGATGTTGAGTCTTGAGAGTACCAAGATGGGTTTCCTCAGAAAGAAGCTCAGAGATTGCTTGTTCCAAGGTAGGTAGTGGACTGCGATGAAGGAGAGATGCACGAACAGGCTCAAAATCAGCAGTGAGAGCCATGAGAAAAAGAATAAGACGTTGTTGGTCTCGATAGGTGGTAAATTTTTGGGCATCAGTAGCATCATTCCATGCAGGTTCGGAAAGAGATAACTGATCCCAAACCCCATACATCTGAGAGAGGAAATGATTAATAGATTGGCCGGGTTCCTGGCGCATGCGATGAAGATGACTCAATAGTTGATACTGATGGGCAAGACCCGTGGTACTGTATCGTTCTTTTAGGAACTCCCAGATTTCTTTGGTAGGGAATTCGGCATCCTGAAATCTACCAAATTGTAAACTGATAGAGGTGACCGAAGTGTTGCGAATCCAAGTAATAATCTGATGATTCTTGCTGTCCCATTCTTCCAATCGTTCACCATATTTGTCCTGGGATTCAGTGGCACCTCGGGTGGGTTTAATGACTTCGCCAGTAATTACATGCCAGAGTTTCTTGCCTTTGAGAAAACTGGACATAGCTTGAGCCCAAAGGACAAAGTTTGTGCCGTCGAGAGTGACAGAAATGGGTTGAGATGCGTCTGAACGGTCCATGGAAAATAGCTGACTGGTATGTGGATTCAGAAGAAAATAGATCTGTAATTATGGAGTTGGAAACTGGAATTCTAGTTTGGAAAAGTTTGCTTGGGATTCGAACTTTGAAAGTGGGTTTTGGCAGATTATGGTTCGGAATAGCGGTGGGATTGGTGTTGGCAGATTTCGGTGGACGGCAGTATGATGATGGCAGGGATTGGTTTTGGATGATGGTGCTTGGATGATGATGTATGGTAATGGAATGGATGGCAGGATATGATTAAAGGAATGGTAGTGTTATCTTGGCTTGGAACTTGTAAAAGCGAGGTAGGGAACGTGGATTTTAACGGTGGAAGAAAAAGAATGATACTGAAGGATGAAAGAAGAACGACGGTGGGAAGCTAGGTTTAAAACCGTAGCTCTGATACCATGTTATGATATAAGAGAAAGAAATAATATTGTATTGAATTATATGTTCTGTACAAATGAGATGGCTCATATATATAGTGTGAGCCATGATACAATAAAGGAAAATACAATCACAATCACAATCTCAATCATATAAAATCAGTATCATATAAAATCATAATAATATATGATTTGATAATATATGATTTGATCTTATGATCTAGAATATTCTAACAATACTTTTGAAATATGATCATAATTCGAGACCAAATTTGGTACTTCGTAATTAGCTTATTTTGTCTAATTATGGTGCGCTCATTCTTCACTTTTCTGTACTAGAAAGATTCACGGTTGGATTAATCTCAAACTTTCCAACAAGGGGAATCGATAAAATAAAAACATATAATCAAAAAAAAAGACAGGAAGTATCCATCGTAACCAAATTATTTTGGTTGATTCTTTTGAAGTTGTTTCATCAAGAAATTTATTTTGTTCATTCTCTCGTCAAGATTTATCGGATTATGACAATATTTTAACCAAAAATTTTAAAAATTATAGAACAAACAAAGATAAATAAGATTCCTAAACACGTAGTAAACTAACAGAATGATAAAGACAATTTGGTTTTGTTTGGTTGAGAGCTTAGTTTAATTTAGTTTTGGCAGTGGGTGGAGAGATAAATAAGATAATGATTGGAGAGAGAGGTAATGATTGGAGAGAGATAGAGAGAGATGAGAAAGTAATAATTGGAGAAATATGGTAATGATTGGAGAAAGAAGTATGATAATGATTGGAAAACTAAAGTAAAACTAAACTAAACTAAGAACCGAACAAAGCCTTTACTTTTCCCTTTCTACGTTATCTCTCCCTCTCTCGCTCTGTCTCTGAGGATCTGTCGAGTTCATGAAGAAAGTCTCCGGTCTGAACGAATCCTAGGAGCTCACCGTGGTGGAGCACAACCTCCTCTCCGTCGCCTACAAGAAAATCATCGGCGCCCGCCGCACCTCCTGGCGCATCATTTCCTCCATCGACAAGAAGGAGGAGTCCCGCGGCAACGCCGTCCATGTTGTCACCTCCAGCTCTCCTCGACTCCAAGCTCATCCCGTTCTCCACCTCCGGCGACTCCAGAAATCACTCTTGGTAAGTTCTACGAAATTATTTTCTCAAGTTTTGTGATTTTTATTGTTACTCTGGCTTTGGAGTTGTGTAGTTCATGGTTGTGCGATTTTTATTGTTAGTCTGGCTTTGGAGTAGTGTAGTTCATGGTTGTGCGATTTTTATTGTTACTCTGGCTTAGGAGTTATGTAGTTCGTGGTTGTGCGATTTTTATTGTTACTTTGGCTTTGGAGTTGTGTAGTTCGTGGTTGTGCTAAAGTGCACGTTCAGAATTTTATTGTTACTTGCTCACCACGTGTTTGGTAAAAGTCCACAATGGAAGCAATTCCTGAAATTGACCACACAGTGCAAAAGAAGTTGATGAGCACATGGTGCGAAAGAAGTTGGGCTACCTTGCCTTGAGAGCTTCCCCAGTTACGGAGTCTGTGATTTCATTGGTTGTATTTGCTTCCATCTCGAAATGCTCTTTCATGATTGTATGTACACAAGTTCTCGCACATAAGCATAGCCATATGATGAGGTGAAAGCTTCCGAGGTGGACCTCTATAGTCTAGGAGCATATTCCCACTTTTTTCTGTGTTCATTCAATGGTTTGCTTGTGGATTTCCGGTAAGGTCCAGCCCCTGACTCAACGATAGATATCAGCATAGCTTTGTAATGAAACTTCTCGCACATCTGCTCTGAAAGCGAGAGCTTGAGATGCATTCATTCTGAAAGTGATCTAATTTTTATTGTTACTCTGGCTTTGGAGTTGTGTAGTTCGTGGTTATGCGATTTTTATTGTTACTCTGGCTTTGGAGTTGTGTAGTTTGTGGTTGTGCTAAAGTGCACGGTCAAATTTTTATTGTTACTTGCTCACCACGTGCTCGGTAAAAGTCCACGATGGGAGCAATTCCTGAAATTGACCACACAGTGGTTAGATACAGAGAGATAGTTGATGAACACATGGTGGTTGTATTTTCTTTCACTCGAAAATTTTGAAATCAAAGGCAATCTGGATTGTGGCTTTCAGTCAAGGGCCAATTTGAACCCATACATATACTCTTAGAAAACTACTGATTAAAAAAAGAAGTTCCTTAGAAACTCCATAACTGTACCAATACTTTTATGCAGGCACAAACAGGGTAGAATGTTACTTGGAGCCTAAGTAGAACTGGTTGTGAGAAGCTATAGTTATTCTATTTTGCTTTCTACAATTTACGGTGATTAGTAAGCTGTAAACTAGAGTATTGTCCTCGAGTATTAATGTTAGTTTGTTGGCTACAAGTTTCTTTATTTGTATACTTTGGTTAAGTTATTCTAACCAGTTTGTGCATACAGTTTTCTTCTCTTAGCAAGGACAATGGGAATTGGAATCCTCACGCTTTAGGAAATGGGGAAAGAAATGGTGTGGACACCATTGAATAGGTAAGTCAGTTGGTTCATTTGTTTGAGAGATTTTAGATGTGAAGTTTACTCTTAATTTTGCTTTCTACAATTTACTGTGATTCGTAAGCTGTAAACTAGAGTATTGTCCTCGAGTATTAATGTTAGTTCGTTGGCTACAAGTTTCTTCGTTTGTGTACTTTGGTTAGGTTATTCTAACCAGTTTGTGCATACAGTTTTCTTCTCTTAGCAAGGACAATGGGAATTGGAATCCTCACACTTAAGGAAATGGAGAAAGAAATGGTGTGGACACCATTGAATAGGTAAGTCAGTTGGTTCATTTGTTTGAGAGATTTTAGATGTGAAGTTTACTTTTAATTTTTGGTAGTTTGCTTTGGTTTCTTTTATCATTGGCCTTATTACTCAAAAGTACAAATTACACCATTGAATGTATTTCCCCGAAGTTGTGGATGGAAAATCGAGTGCCACATTGACTTTCATATACAATCAATCATTACTTCAGTTTTTTTTTAAACTTTGAGTGCATCTGGTCCATTTCCCCTTCTCCTTCGTCTCCCATTGGCATGGGAGCGAGGTCAAGGAAGGACTAGCATAACACTCTTCTATCTCCTCTTTTTCTCCAGTTAACCATTCACTGTTATTGATTTACAACACATCTAAGCTCCACCGAGGAATACTTCACAAAACTTTAACCTTTTGTATGTTCGAAGTGCCTTACAAAACGTAGAGCATTCTATGCTTTAGTTGTAGTGGAGTCAAAAAGGGGTGCTGTATGATCTCTTCAGTCCATTTAGGGTGGTCCGACAAGAAATCCAACACTGTGGTCCTTTTTAATAAAAAATTCAACACTCTTAAATTTAATGGGCACGCCCATCTGTGTCCCATATGTGTCGTCGACATGGTGCACGTCTCCGGAGTGTCCAACACGTGACATTTGTTAGTTTAGCATTTTTTTTGTTAACATGGAAAGTGTACCTATGTTAACATTCGGACCGCTACAAATTGTATGATTTTTCTCTAAAACACACGAGCATTAGCCTCAAAAGTATAATGGCCCCATTGGCTTTCTATAGTACACATCAAATACACAAGATTGATTTGCATTCTTTGACTATGGCAATTCTTCGATGAAGTAACGTATAAAAAAAAAAAATCATATTTTGCCTCTCATCTTAAGCCTGTATCAGGTAACCCTTCTTACTGACATAAATATGAATTTTATTTTATTTTTTCAAGTGTCAATGATTTTGGAGATAGAGCTATTGGGTCATTTGTTAGACAGCTGAGGTCAATAGTAAAATAGAGTAGTTAGTTTAGATTGGTACGAGCCATAGCACATGCAACTGTACAGTTTCTTTCATTTGTATTTCCCAACTTAAAAAAACTGCTTGATTCAATTGGAATTCAATGCACTAAATTTTGATGATCCTATGTAGAATTTTTGAAAATTGAATAAGCCAGGTCTGTTGGTCAATGCATTTGAATTAGTGTCTTCAGGCGTAGGCTCATTTGCTATTAGAATTATATCTTAGTTAGCATTCTCTGGATGGGTTTGATGAAATGTGCTAATTTTTTGTATCTAACTTAATTGATGAATTGTTTGAACTGCTCTATGCATATTTTGCAGAGATTAGGGAGGTTGAAAGAACAGATTGTTATGTAGTGATTTAATTTCCTTAGGTTATGATCATTTTTTTCCCCAGAAACTAAGACAGCTTTTTTTTTTTTGTTGACATCTTTGAAATTCACTTATATGAAATTGATTAGATGTACTTTGTTTGAAGCTTATTTAAAAAATCTTTTCATGAAAAAGACAGGTTCACTATCGGGGGTTGGTTAGAAGCATAGAATGGTAATTCGATTTAATTGTTCTTGAAACGTGTTGTGCCGTGCCTTCAGGCAGGGCTTATCCGCAAGTATTTGACATTGTAAAACATTTTACATTGAAACAAACGGAGCCTAGAAGGGTAAAATTAAACCCAAAATTTTTGTAGGAACGAAAATGAAATTGAGTCTATTTTATAAGGACCAAAAAAGTAGATAAGCCATGCTTTTCACATTAAAATGCATATTGAACCACCCTCATTTTATAAATTTAAACTATTTTCTAAATTATCTGAACCTCTTTTACAAAACACAAAAACTCTTTTCTCAAAACTACGTCTCATCCATAGCTAATAACCAGATCACTTTTCTTCCAACCTCGCAAACGGCCTACACTAAAAAGAGGGGCCGGGAGCGAAATGGCGAAAGGTAAAATTCCAGGCACAACATTCGTTTTGTGAACCGGACATTTATTTTGAGACCGTCTTTTTCCTGTTGACACTGTTGATGTGCTTTTGAGTCTGAGACCGAGAGAGTCCTCAAAAAGTTTTTCTTTTGTTGACAAATACCGTTGCTATTTGTGCATGGAAATGATTGGTTGCGACTATTTCTCCTGCAAATTGTGAGGTAATACTAATTTACTGATAAATTTATTTTTCCTTTAATTTGAACATCCAGTGAATATATAGAGAATTGGGTCAAAATATGTAATATGTATGCCTGCTAAGACAAAGGTGCAAGAGTCGCGAGAAGGTAATACTCCTAGTAACACACCAAAGTGGTGTTGGCATCATTAATCAAGGGCGGAACTAGAAATCTATTTCGCCTTGGGGTGATCAAAATTTATATATATATATATATATATATATATATATATATATGAATTAAAAAGAGGCAAACTCGTACATAAATATATAAATGTTCAAAAATAAAGAAAAAAGTACAAAAGAGTTTGAAGAACGATAAAAGAGTTTTTTTTTCTCTTTTTATTTTGTTGTTCCATTAGGCATGTACGACATAGTAGCAAAAAGGGAATATTAGCTATTATAGCTACCTAAAGACGAGAAAACCCACTTGTAGGTAAAAACTTAGGTAAAATACATTTCGCTTCAATACTTCGGTATATATATCGAACGATTGTTCATCAGTAATCCCTTTTAAGTGCTCCTAATTTCACTTCTCTCTCCTGATTTCTGTTATATTTATTAAAGAGTCTCAAAAAAATTAAGTGCTCAACTTTTTAATCCATTTGAACCGGTACGAAGATCTTATTTTTCTGAAAGGTCATAGTTAATTTTTGTCTCTGGACTCACATGATTAAATATCTGCTCTTTATTTAGGAATCTGTGGAGTATATACTTGATTATGCGAGCCCTAGAGAAAAAATTAATTATAACCCTTTAAAATAAAATGATCAAAAAAAATATGATGTCCCCACTAGTTCAAATAGACTGAAAATTAGAACATTTAATTTTTAATTATTTTTTTAATATATAAACAATCTAAAAAATTAAGTATTTCAATTTTCAATTCGTTTGAATGTGAGGATGGTGGGTTGGACTAAATTCATTTGATCCAAAAATCTTCATATAATTAATTATTTATTTTTTGTGTTTTTGGAGCCCACCTAGGCTACAACCCAATGGAGCCCATACATGCTTCCGCCTATGACATTAATAAAGGGATAGCTATATATACCGGTCTTAGCTCTAACCATAGGGTGTTTTCGGTAGTGAAAATATGTGAATTTTTATTTGTGGTTGAAAAAATATTAGGTGTTTTCAATAGTGAATAAGTTGTTGAGTAATCTCAAATTATTTCCAGTAGTGAAAAAGTTGTTGAGTTGGTAAAAAACAATTTTGTTAGTGAAAATCAGTTGGTAAACTACGTCAAATTTTTAGTAGTAAAAATGAGATGACAAAATGCGTTAAATTTTTGTTGGTGGAAACGGAGCCCTAACTAATTCACCTGATTTCAGCGGACAAGCTTCCCTTGTTTTCTGTAATTGAAGGCGAGTGGGTGGAAGTGGTAAAAGAGGGGCATTAAAGAAGGTAGTTGTGGGAAAAATCTGAGCCAATAAACAAGGTACTCCGTAATAGTCGTGGACAGGAGTAATAAAACTTTTCGGTACGTTAGCAGCTTTTTCCTATTGTCCTGGATGGCAATAATTGTGGGCGACAAGAGGAGAAAGAAAAGAAATGAGGGCAGTGGAAGAGGGGGAATCGGAAACCCTGTAGCTGCACTACAGAGGCTGCAGGGAACATCACTGCGGGCCGAAGAGTGTTCTTTTAACCGTCCGAATTTTAAATACACTCTTTTAGAGAAGAGTATTGTAAATCTTCATTCGAAGAGTTTATTCCATATCTAAACTGTTAAAAGCACGTTTGAATAATTGTGATGTGCCGTACAGAATGCCTTGTAGAAAATATCCTACAGGATTTCCGGGTCTTAACAGACTTGGCCTTGCTAAATCAAGCTTTAGTAAACAACGCTAAATCAAGCTTTAGTAAACAACGCAGCGGAAGTCACAAGAGATTAGTTAGTGTATTAATCCAAACGAGATAAACAACCCGTCAAAACGAGCAATTCTTACGCACAAAAATGAAAGAGAAAATCTCTATAATATTATTAATAAAGAATTGTTGTAAGGCCCATTATACAAATTTGTAACAGGCCCAGTCCATCTCATTTTTCCACAACATGTCTAGTCCAGCCCATCCTTTTTTTTAACATTTCGGGTCCAATTTCATTTTTTAGTGGGACAAAATTGCCCCTTCTTTAATAAACTTCGAAGGGACTCCTGTACGTCTATTAGACGACGATTACGAGAGACGGAGGGAGGGAGAGAGAGAGAGAGAGAGAGAGAGAGAGAGAGAGAGAGAGAGAGAGATCGCGCAGTGTCTATCGATCAGGATTTCTCACCAGTTTTTTCAAGATCTTTCGTGCAGTCGAGATCAAGACACAAAATCCTTTTCTCCGTTGATCCAAGCTCGAACTAAATCGATCTGAAAAGAGGTTCGTTTTTTGATGATTTCTTTTTGTTCTAATTTGTTCTAATCGATTACAGAAAAGGTTTTGATTATAATTAAATGTTCAATTGTGACTTTGATGATAGCGTTTGTTTTGCCTTTAATGATAATGTAAGTGTTATTGTACCTTTGAGTTGAAAGTTCGGTATGTGCTTTCAATGTTGACAGAGTTTAGATTAGATGATCACAAACACCAAGGAGAATATAAACTGCAAATTTAAGCACCTAGGGCTTACGCACTTTTGAAAAAAAATTAGACTGCAAATTGGAGAATTCACACAAATATTATTGCAGGTGTGTTTTTATGATATTATCAGTCGTTTATGAAATCTGTTTGAATATTATGAGTATTAATAGTGTTTTTGAGGCATTAGATAGTGTACAAATCGACTGATTATATCAAACAAATATTATTGCAGGTGTGTTTTTTTGTGCGATGGATACAACCAAAATGTTACTGTGTAGGTATGTATCGCATGTTCTTGTTGTGAGGATATCTGGTGGTATTAGATTGGAGCATGTTTCAAGAAAGATTTGTGATAGGTGGAACAACTTATGCATTGGTAGTTTCTCATTGTCGTATGTGTTGGATGGGAGTGATTGTGAGCTTGACAATGAAGAATCTTTTGATAATATGTTGTATTTGTATCCTACTACTGATAGAATAGATGCTAAGGTTGAGGTGATTAAATCTTGTAGTGGACAAACGATTGGAAGTATTAGTAGTGGTGGAACACTTGGAAGTATTAGTAGTGGAGTAGAAGTTGGTAGTTCTAGTGGTGTTGTCGCTGTTGTTGAAAGAGAAGAACCTTTGGAGGAATTTTGTCGCCATGCCGAAACTAGGTATTTGACAGCAGGTTGGGCCAACTTGATATATGAGGTTGGGCAAGTATTTACTGGTGGTGTGAGGGATTTTAGGGAAACTTTGCAGCGATATGCTATTGAAAATGGTTTTTTGTATGATTTTGTTAAAAATGACCAGTATCGTGTGACTGCAAAGTGTTCAATTTCTAGCTGTGGATGGTATGTGCATGCTATTTTGGATCGCTCAAGCAAAGAGTTTTGGATTAAGAAACTGGTAAACGAGCATGGTTGTGGTTCAACCTATCGAACGAATAAACATAAACGGGTGACATCTAGTTTAGTTGCTAGTGAGGTTACTAGTATGGTTCAAAAAAAGAATAACACATCACCTATGGATCTGTTGGATTTGTTTACGGACAAGTACGGTTTGGATTTATCATACCACCACGCATGGTTAGGAGTGGAGAAGGCTAGGGGGGAAATATTTGGAGACTATGAGAGTTCATTTGATAAGTTGAGGTGGTACGTTGAAGCTGCCAAAATAGCAAATCCAGGGAGCTTATTAAAGCTTGAAGTTGATCCCATCAGCAAGGAATTCTCGAGGCTCTTTGTGTCGTTTAATGCATGTATCACAGGGTTTAATCATTGTCGACCATTCCTTTGCCTTGATGGGACACATCTCAAAGGTAGATTCAAGGGGTGTCTTCTTTCTGCCACAGGAAAAGATGCAGATCAAGGTAGTTTTTTGTGTTCTTTTTTATTTTGAATGTATTGCTTAGATATTCATATCTATTTATTTGCTCGTTTTATGATTGGTATAAGACAGAGCCAAGGTTTCCATACATATCCATATCTATTTGTTTTCATACATATCAGTCAGCTTTCCATAGTTTTAAAAGGTCGCGGTTTTTGTTTTTATTCTAGTAATGGTTGGCCTGAGAAGTGAGCACTTTGCCTGAGAAGTGAGCACCTTATTTTTATTCTAGTAATGGATGGATTTAAGATAAGTAGAGGTTTGAATTCTAAAATCACTGAAGCCCTCCCTGAATTGGAGGTTAATTTTGTTGTTGTGCTGATTGTTTCTACTGATTTGGTTTGGAGATCGATGCTATGATGCTGGAATTCTTAAATTATTGAAGTCACACCTAGATTAGAGTTCTAGACAGGCACTTTGTGCGACATTTTGGGGTTGGTCAAATTTTGTATCGGTGTTTATTTTTATTAAGTAGATCAATATTTCTTTAACTAGAACTACATCTAAGTGGAGTTCCATCTTATTTTTGTTTGTTTTGGTATTCTTTTTTGTGTTTCAGGTTTATTTCCCCTGGCGTTTGCTATTGTGAATGCAGAAAATGATTGTAATTGGTTGTGGTTTCTTCGGATTTTAAAGACTATCTTGTCTACACGGCCTATTACTTTCATTAGTGATCGCAACCATGGTCTCGTGAGTAACATACCAACTGTTTTTCCTGATTGTCATCATGCTTACTGTTTGTATCATCTTCAATTCAACTTGAAGGACCACTTCCCTGGACAGTTTCGACAGGGTTATCGAAATAGGTTGGTTAAATTGTTTAATGCTATCGCTTATGCTCCATCGGTATCAGCTTATATGATATGTGAGGCTAAGTTCTATGAGTATGGGGGTGATAAGGCCAAGACGTTTATTGCAAGTGTTCCAAAAGAACATTGGACTAATGCCTATTTTCAAGGGCATCGATATGGAGAGATGAGTTCTAGTGCTATTGAGTCCTTCAATAATTGGATACTTGTTGCACGGCTTATGCCGATAATGAAGTTAGTTGAAGAGTTGAGGTCCAAAATTATGATTCAAATGTCGTGTAGAAGAGAAGAAGCATCGCATTGGGTTTCTGAGATTTGTCCGGACATGGATGCAAAGTTAGCTAAGAGGATTGACAAGGGGAGGTCATGGAGGGTTTATAAATCAAAAACCGGCTTGTATGAGCTGAAATCTGTACCTGCTGTTCTAGTAAATCTTGAGGAAGGGACATGTTTTTGTGGAGGCTGGCAATACAATGGTTTCTTATGTGCTCATGCCGCAACGGTTTTAGTCAAGACTTGTGGAGCGAAGGGATCCTTGGCTGGCTATATTGATCCGTTTTATCATGTTGAGGCATATCGGCTCACATATCAAGATAATATCCATCCAATTCTAGCTATGGATATTCCTGACTTCACACAAGGAAGTGCTCGGGTTATCAAAGCTCCAAAAAATAGGAGGCAAGCTGGAAGACCTTGCATAAAGCGCATTCGTTCTAGGGGTGAAGAACAATCCTTTGCTAGGCCAATGAAATGTGCCAGCTGCCATAAGCTTTCTCACCACAACCGCAGGACATGCAAAGAGCCTACCGATGATTGATTCTTTACATTTTTAATAGTACATTGTTTTGTTGAAATTCATATCCATAGAAGTAAAGAGACTACTCAATTGTTCTTAGGTGCGGGACCATTGCGAGGCACAACAAAAGGACTTGCAAGGAACCTCTTCTTAGTTGATTCTTAGAATGACACATTAAAGTCTTTCTGCATTCTTCTTCACAAAGGTTTATGAACTGAGAGTTTGTTTAGTTTTACGTTGCGTTTCCAATAAGTCGAGTATTGTGATACTGGTTGAGAAGATTTTTAGTACTATGCAGTTTATGAGTGTCTTCAATTTTATACAGTTTATGAGTGTCTTCAGTTTTATGAAACTTTATGTTGGTCATCTCTGTATATTTTGGTTATGCTATCTTCGTATAAATTGGTATGGTGGATGTTACTTCAATTATTTGTTCTGGTGCAAATGATGTGCAATTAAGCTTTGTTAATGTGGCATGGGGGTTATTGAATGAACACTGACATCGAGCAAAATTTTACACTGTAAATTTAAGCACTTTATTACATTGGCAGGGAGATTTTAGACTGCAAATTATTGAATGAACATCAACATGGAGAAGAAATTTAGGCACTTTGTTACATCACTGAGGAGAATTTATATTGCAAATTATTGAATTAACATCAACTCTGAGGAGAATTTATAATTCAAATTTATACACTTTGAGTTCAGACACTTTAGAATTTTTAGACTGCAAATTTTCAGTTTTAGACTGCAAACTAGGGCATTTTTGAATTTAGACTGCAAATTTGCACTTTTAAATTATAAATTTGAATTTTTGGACTGCAAATTGTTAAATGAACACTAACGACAAGGACAATTTGGACTGCAAATTTTCAGTTATTAGATTGCAAACTATAGCACTTTTAAATTTAAACTGCAAATTGTTCAATGAACACTAACGCCAAGTAAAATTTGGACCGCAAATTTTCAGTGTTAGACTGAAAATTGGGAAACTTTTGAATTTGGACTGCAAATTTGCACTTTTAAATTACAGATTTGCACTTTTAGACTGCAAATTGTTAGATAAACACCAACGCCAAGGAGAATTTGAACTGCAAACTTTCAGTTTTAGACTGCAAACTTTCAGTTTTAAACAGCAAACTAGGGCACTTTTGAATTTAGACTGCAAATTGATACTTTTAGACTGCAAATTGTTAAATAAACAGTAATGCCAAAGAGAATTTGGACTGCAAATTAGGTCACTTTTGAATTTAGAATGCAAATTTTTACTTTTAGACTGCAAATTGTTAAATGAATACCAACGCCAATGAGAATTTGGACTACAAAATTTTTATTTTAGACTGCAAACTAGGGCACTTTTGAATATAGACTGCAAATTTGTACATTTAGAATGTAAATTGTTAAATGAACACTAACGCCAAAGAGAATTTGGACTGCAAATTTTCAGTTTTAGACTAAAAATTAAAGCACTTTTGAATTTAGAATGCAAATTTGCACTTTTAAGCTACAAATTTGCACTCTTAGACAACAAATTGTTAAATGAACACCAACACCAAGTAGAATTTGGACTGCAAATTTAGAGTTTTAGACTGCAAAATAGAGCACTTTATAATTTAGATTGCAAATTTGAACTTTTCGACTTCAAACTTGGACACTTTTGAATTTAGACTGTAAATTTGTATTTTTAGACTGCAAATTGTTAAATGAACACCAACGCCAAGGATAATTTGGACTGCAAATTTGCACATTTAGACTGCAAATCATTAAATGAGCACCAACGCCAAGGATAATTTAGACTGCAAATTTGCAATCTTAGAAATGCAAACTATTAAATGAGCACCAACGCCAAGGATAATTTAGACTGCAGATTTTATACTTTTAGACTGCAAATAAATAAATTTTTTGCCAATTTGTACTTTCAATCTGCAAATTTAATTTAGACTGAATCTGCAAATTTATTTTAGACTGCAAATTTAATTTAGACTACAAATTCACTTTTACACTGCAATAAATACAGTTTTCCAAATTTCCACTTTAAAATTGCAACAATTTTCAAAATTGCTAAATATAGGATTTAAATAATTGACAAGCCAAAAATGGAGTCGAACATTCCAACCAAGACCTTTTCTCTTACAACAACATCTAGGAGTAAAAAGCAAAAATTCTAGCCAATACTAAACTCAAATCTGTTAGCCCTCCAAAAAATAAGAGATGAATCAGTAGCAAGCCAAGAGAAAACTGTTAGCCCTCCAACAAAGATAGACACTGAGCAAGGACACGACATAGAGACAAACCATCAGACAAGATACGCAAACCAACAAAGGAACACCCCAGCCTGTAAATATCCCATTTGTATCACAATTAAACCTTTACTCTTCTGATCCCATCACGATTGCACTTCAAATCTTCCACAGAAATTGGAAATGCATATTCAGACCGAGGTAACACCAACCATATGGACTTCTTGGTTGAGGAATAAGTCTATAAGGTTTACCCTGATCTGCCTACACTCATGTCTTGTCATTGCACTGGTTTGACTTTCATTCTCAACGTACTTCCTCATGATTGACATTACAACAATGCCACAATCAACACTGCAAGAAAAAATAAATCCAAATTTTCACCTCAATTGCACAAGATTTACTAAGAAGCACAAGATTTACTAAGAACGTCAGCAGTGGAATGATGACATTTTCAAAATGTCCCTTGTATTTGGAATGATCACGTGGTCCATTCCTAAATGTCCCTTGTATTTTGGGGACATTATTTCCTCGACATTGTCCTACAAAAGGGGCGTCTTCTTCAAAATAAGGTCTCCTAATAGGCTCATACCAAGATTTGGGTGCTGAAGGGTTCCATTCCAGCCCAAGACCTATCTTTACGGGTACTAGCTCTTTCTCTTCCCTCACTTTTGTTGGGAGGTGTTTGAGGGTTAACCTGAACACCTGAAAGATCACTTGTATCTTATAACTCCTGTATTTCAAACGCTCCACAGTCCTAATACACATGAAACAATATTGTGAAATTTGTGTCCACACTCAATATCTACAAATCCTCAAGCTTTGCCAAGTACGCCCAATCAATACCCATTAATAATTGGTGTCTCAAACAGCTAAATTCGGTATAAACGTAACCTTTAGCATAAATGCACAACTGGTTATCCTCAATACTCGAACTAATGATGTAGAGGCTAGTATGTGAACAGCTAAATTATATCATACTCGATTACTAATTCGCGGAGTTTTAAATGTGTTTGCAGTATTTATAACCATGCCCTGGAGTTTATCGAAAAGCTATCTCGTCCAACCCAGAGATTAAGGCATGCAGGTTCTAGACAGAGACGGCAGACAAGTAGAACCCAAACTTTGGTGAGTTTCAGTACCTATGAATTCATTTTAAGGTTTCATTATTCCAGATTCACTTACTATACCCTCAGACTCAAACCTGTGCCTTGTAATTAGTTTATGATCTTACAATTCGAAGCTATTTTTGTGATAGCTTTTCTAACTCATAGTCCCGCTACAGAAACTAAGCATGATTGATCCGTTTACTTTTTTACACATTATATAAGGTCGAAATATTTATTGCATTGGTCCAAAAATTCTGCTTATTGCATATGCTATAATCTTGTTTAGTGGTCGTGGCCTACTTCATCGGGTTGAAAATTACAGTTTAAGAGCAGAATAACCAAACTAGATCACCATATTAAGCATGTATCCAACTACACTCAAAAGCAACCAATTGATGGCCAGATGAATCCACAATAATCATTTCATATATTTTCTAACCTTTCAACACGAGGGTAGATGCATATGAATTCTACTCAAGGTCAGCGATGGCCTATAAGTTGGGATCGATTTAATCAACCCAAGCAGATAAATCTACAAAACACAAATTCTACTTACTGAACAAACTTCTGCTTTTTTCTGTTCTTAAGCTCAATTATCAAGATCAAAGTCATATTAACATCTAATCCACACCCAGTTCAACTGAACAAACACTAACCAGGTGCTGATAGATTCATTGGACCATCAGATGCATATCAGCCACTAAATCCCACAAAACAAAGCTAAAACAAAACTGCAGATTTTCACCTCAATTGCACAAGATTTACTAAGAAGCACAAGATTTACTATAAAGCACAAGATAGTAAGTACCAGAGAACGTACACCATAGGTGACAAAGACTATTACAAAAACTTTACACTACTTACCTTCCAGTTGTTTGTTGCGGTGAGTCCATCTGTATCTCCACTGTTTCAGTCATAAGCATTTTGTCTGCTTGTTTTTTGTCTGCATTGATATATGCTGCAATGATTACTCTCTGTGGAGAAGCAAACAAACAATGTAAGAGCTTTGACAAAACTACATATATAAAATACAACAACATCCAG
Source organism: Rhododendron simsii (assembly GCA_014282245.1). Lineage (NCBI taxonomy): Eukaryota > Viridiplantae > Streptophyta > Magnoliopsida > Ericales > Ericaceae > Rhododendron > Rhododendron simsii. The sequence goes on from CM024964.1 coordinate 6,227,177, forward strand.
GCCAGCTTACCAATTTCTTTGTTTTAATGCAGTATTCATCGTTTCTTCCATATCTGCGCAACAGAGGGTTATAGAACTTCCACTTTCCATCGTCTTTGTCAAGAACGAGCAACGTCCAGTGGAAAGAAGTTAGTATTGGAAAGAGCAAGAATCTTGCCGATGCAGCTTGTTGCATTAGATTGTGAAGCGTTCTCCTCAGTTGCTCTTGCTTTTTGTTCTCAATTATGTCCTATTTACAGACAAAAACAAATCAAAGTTTTTTATTTTTATTTTGAACAAATCAAAGTTAACTTGTGTATGAATAATACAAGTTAATGCTAGTTTCTTACCATGAAGTAGCTAATGAAGATGTATGACTTTGGTGGTTGAGTATTCAAATCAAATGTCGGTTGTGTTTCAATGTGTTGGCGCATGAGGAGCAACGTGTATGCATCTACACACTGTTTTGTACCAGTGAAAACATGATTAGCTCTCTAAGTTCTGTTTGAATACACTCCTACAATTACAGTCTACAAACAGCGGGTTTGATATTGATATTGAATCATTCAAAACACAACTAGATAGTATGGGAATTACCCGATTTGATATTGGATCGTCAAACAAGAGGTTTTCTATGTCAAGAAGTTCAACATGGATGTTGTCCCGTGGTGATTCCATTACTACAGTACTGCATATTGCAAATTGGTTTTCAAATTATGTTAACAATCGTAAATTTTATAACTAATAGATATAGTTGAGAGTATATCTTACCCGTGTTCTCCTGTCTTCCAAAGTTGTTCGATTTTCTTCCAAGTTTCCGGACGAATGAGTTTTGCCACTTCAGAATTAACCTTCAAATTCTTCAGCTTCTTCTTTTTCCCCTTTTCCTGTTTCTCATACTCCGGAGACTTGTCTACATCGATAGTATCTACTTCGGTATTAACTTTCAGCTTCTTCTTCTTCCCCTTTTGTTGTTGCTTATAGTCTGGACTGTCGTCTACATTGATAGGATTTACTTGTGGACTCTTTCTCTTCACTTGTCCATAGACGTAGTCCTCAGAGTAGTTCTTCTTTCTATCATCCCTTGCTATGACTCTTTTAAACATTGACCGCGGAGAGCATTGTTCATTCAGCTTCTTCTTTTCCTTTGCTGCTTCTTGTGTTATTTTGTGAACAGCAATACAAGCCAATTCGTCCTCCATGTCGTTCTTCTCTTTCTGCAGCCTTGCGATTTTTTCGAATGTTGCTCGCTGCGTCACTTGGTGCACTTCTCTCTCAGTTTCCATTGGATATTCTTGGGTTAACTGATGAATTTCAAAATCTTCAACTTTTGCCTCCAAGTCCTTCACTTTCACCTCCAAGTCCTCCTTTTCTTTTAGTAACATCTTGTTTCCATTTTGTAAGTTGTCGTTCATTCTTTGCAGTTCAGCAACTTGTTTTTCAACAGCTTGGTTTCTTTGCTTCAACATTCCAATTTCTTCCTTTTGAGATTGTAGAGCTTTCTCATTCAGTGCTTGGTTTTTGATCATCTCAATCTTTATATTCTGCTTCTCTTTCTCCAACTTCTCAATTTTGTTCTTCAGTTCATCAATAAGACCACTTGCGTCTTTTTTGCCTTGCTCTGCTATTGTTTCACAGATCATATCTAAGGATGCACTAGCCGTTGTGTTTGGTGACGACATTTGACCCCACGTATCCGGCACTAGTGTTGAACCTGAATCCATTGCAGACAAATTATCTTCAGTTTCAAAAGGTCTGCAGATTGGACTGTCGAAGTCATCTAGTCCCCGTACTTTTTCTGAAACTTGGACTTGTTCACCCCCGTCATCTTCTGAAACTTGGACTCCACCCTTTTCTCCCTCTTCCTCTCCACAAACTCCAACTTCCTCCCCACCATGCACGACCCCAATCATTGGTTCAACATGTTCTGGTTCATCATCAACAAGCTTCGTTGCACCTTGTTCACCCCTGCGATCTCCAGAAATTTGGATTTCATCATTTCGTCCCTCTTCCTCTCCACAGACTTCAACTTGCTGCATGACACCAATCGTTTGTCCATCATCAACAACCTTTGTTCCTCCTTGTTCACCCTGGTGATCTTCAGAAGCTTGACCTTGTTTATCCCCATGATCTCTATAAATTTCATCAAAGATCTTTCTTTCTTCATCCGTTTCTTGTACCTCGGTATAATTTACCTACTCAAACAGAAAATACAACCGTCAACAGTCAACAGTCTGTACAATACAAATTAAGTAAACCAATGTTTCTTTAACTAGACAAATTACGTGCAAAAGGAGCTCAAGTTCGTAAGAAAAGGGAATACATAACTACAATCCAATCTCTGACATTGGATTAGGGAACAGTTCAATCCAGGTAAGATATAAAGCATCACAATCCTCTCTCTTCCTATGATTTGCTCAAATGAATCATTTCGTCGAACTCATTGATCAGCCATTCGAAGTACACAAAAATTAGGAAAAAACATGACATAAAAACTGAAGTTAAGACACAAAATTTGCAGTCTACAAGCAAAGTTTATAACAAGAAAAAAACATGACATACTGATAATAAAAACTGAAGTTAAAACACTTATGCATACTTTTCAGTCTACATACAAACTTTGCTAGGGGATGCCATGCCAAAAGCAAGAGAAACCCCCTTCTCATAACCTTATCTACATCCTATCCGCTGGACACAGGGGAATTTTCAGTCTACACACAAACTTTTGGACTGCAAATTGTTAAATGAACACCAATGACAACGAAAATTTGGACTGCAAATTTTCAGTTTTAGATTGCAAACTATAGCACTTTTAAATTTAGACTGCAAATTGTTCAATGAACACTAACGCCAAGTAAAATTTGGACCGAAAATTTTCAGTTTTAGACTGCAAACTACTGCACTTTTGAATTTAGACTGCAAATTGTTAAATAAACACTAATGCCAAGGAAAAAAAATTTCAAAATCATATGTACAACACATGGAATGCGGTGATCTGCATAATCCTCTCTCTTCCTATGTTTTGCTCAAATGAATCATTTCGTCGAACTCATTGATCAGCCATTCGAAGTACACAAAAATTAGGAAAAAATATGACATAAAAGCTGAAGTTAAGACATAAAATTTGCAGTCTACAAGCAAAGTTTATAACAGGAAAAAAAAACGACATACTGATAATAAAAACTGAAGTTAAAACACTTATGCATACTTTTCAGTCTACACACAAACTTTGCTAGGGGATGCCATGCGAAAAGCAAGAGAAACCCCCTTCTCATAACCTTATCTACAGCCTATCCACCGGACACGGGAATTTTCAGTCTACACACAAACTTTTGGACTGCAAATTGTTAAATGAACACTAATGACAACGAAAATTTGGACTGCAAATTTTCAGTTTTAGACTGCAAACTAGTGCACTTTTGAATTTAGATTGCAAATTGTTAAATAAACACTAATGCCAAGGAAAAAAAATTTCAAAATCATATGTACAACACATGGAATGCAGTGATCCGCTCCCTATTTGAGGCAAACATTCAAACCAGTGGGAAAATGAAACGACCCAATAAAAAACCCATGAACATTGAGCAGACTAATGAACATCACATTCCTTATCACCACCACATCTGGATCACGCAATGACTTATGGATGAGGTACCTAACTACTAACTAACTAACTAACCAACTAACTACCAACAAGCTACCAGACTGGAGGGGCTATGCCGCCACCTCATCTCAACCAACAGAATATGCAACAGAATATGCGAGGGGTTATGCCACCACCTCGGCTAAGCAATGCAATCAAATTACGCTTAGTAACTAACAAAGTAAACTAAACTAACTAAGCACACACTCCATATTTAGCTTGGCTTCGTTACACCTCAGGTCAGACATCACAGTCAAGTTAGAGGTATCCACCAAACTAAATACGAGCCACTAATATATAAACTACTAAACTACTACTACTACTACTACGAGACGAAAGCGGGATACTTACAGTGGTTTGTCGAACTTTCAAGAAAGCCATAACAAGAAATCCCCGGCAACGGCGCCAATAATGACCAAAAGAAATATTGATGCTAGAACTTCATATGTAGAGACCCAAATAGAAAAGAACCAAATTTGGACAATCGTACGTTGTCGACACCTAAGTAGTAATCAAGTACTACTACTACTACTTTATTATTATAATTTAATACACACACACAATCCTCCTATAATTTAACACACAAGAAAAGATATAGCGTCATACATCAAAAGAAAAATGAAGAAGAGACATTATTACTTTATCACCGGGAAGCTGACTCAATTGTTCATAATCCTTAAGACTCTTCCAAAGATCTGAAATTTTCCATTTCACCACTCTGGGAATTGCATTCGGGTTTTTCACTTCTATGAGTTTTGTATACTCACAAAGCCAATACTGCCAGAAAAAAATTTCAAAATCAATAACACAAATAACGTTATTTTAAATCAAAGAATATGTGTAAAGTTATGCTTTTATTACCAGCAGTAACACAGTAGATCCTTTAAGGCCTTTGAGTTCTTTGTGATTGTTGTGAACTGACACAAGTAGATACTTTCTGATAGCTTCTGCCCAGTCATATTGTTTTACTTTTTCAAGATCTTCCATGTGTTGTACATATGACCAGTTGACCGTAGTTCCTTTGTTGGAGAAAAATAGGGTTACACAAAGGTATAAACACAATAATCTCACAACATCCTCCACATCTTGTTCCTTTTCACTCTTTGTCAGTTCTTTAATCTTCCGCTTCATGGCTGGTGCTGATAACCTTGGCTCTTTTATTTTAAGCCTCTTCGCTAATGCAACACTTTCTTTCTTTACATTTGTTTCCATCATCTCAACTTCTCCACAAGAAATACCAAAAATGAGCTTCACATGCTCCTTTGTCAGCTTCAACTGCCTATCACCCACTATAAAACTTCTACTCTCTTCTTCATATGACTGGATAATTCTTAGAACAACTTCATCATACTTTCTACAATTATCACTTAACAACTTGCTATTCATAATAGCTTCAAACAATAACCAAAAGGGTGTTTTCTTAAGAGATGCTATATGTCGGTCATTCAACTTGGTTTCCTTGAGTAGTCTACATATAGACTGCAAATTGCATCGGTTAGAGCCTGTTGGTTGTGTTTGTTCAGTTTGTGTTTGTCCTTCATCTATCTCTGTTTGTTCTTCAGCCTCTTCTCTATCCATTTTTCTTTTCTTTTTTCCATCCACTGGCTGTGATTTGGATTCTTGCATGTTTGTAGCTAATCTCTCTCTAAGATCGTATGGCTTTGTGTACACCCTCTTGCTCTTGAGATTTGAGGCAGTCTAACATTAATCTGTTCAACTCTTTGTTCAGTTTCTGGCAGAATCACTGGAGTTGGGGTTTGACTCTCATTATTTGAGCTTTCCCGAAATCTGTGTTCGTGTCTTTTTGCCAGTGCTGTATAGTTTTAAAAGGACACAAAAAGTAGGAAAAAACATGACATAAAAGCTGAAGTTAAGACACAAAATTTGCAGTCTACAAGCAAAGTTTATAATAGGGAAAAAAACATGACATACTGATAATAAAAACTGAAGTTAAAACACTTATAAAACACATATGGATGAGGTACCTAACTACTAGCTAACTAACTAACTACCAACAAGCTACTAGACTGGAGGGGCTATGCCGCCACCTCATCTCAACCAACAGAATATGCAACAGAATATGCGAGGGGTTATGCCACCACCTCGGCTAAGCAATGCAATCAAATTACGCTTAGTAACTAACAAAGCAAACTAAACTAACTAAGCACACACTCCATATTTAGCTTGGCTTCGTTACACCTCAGGTCAGACATCACAGTCAGGTTAGAGGTATCCAACAAACTAAATACGAGCCACTAATACATAAACTACTACTACTACAAGACGAAAGTGGGATACTTACAGTGGTTTGTCGAACTTCCAAGAAAGCCATAATAAGAAATCCCCGGCAACGGCGCCAATAATGACTAAAAGAAATATTGATGCTAGAACTTCATATGTAGAGAACCAAATAGAAAAGAACCAAATTTGGACAGTCGTACGTTGTCGACACCTGAGAAAGGGAATGCTAGCAGAGAGGTGTTTTGGGGAAAAAAATTGTGAAATCCTTAGTGGTACTTTTTCAATTTGGACCGGCCCGTAAATTAACCTCATTTCGAACGGGTTTCAAACGGGCCCAATGACATGAACCTGGCCCTAATCCACGAGGAAGTGGGCCAAGAGCTTGGTCCACCACATCTTTCTCAATTTCTCTCTCTTCTCTCATAGCACGCTCGTGTCAGCCTGCCTGATAAGCACCCGAAAATGTAATGAGAGGGTGCGCTAGTGTCTAGGTTTAGTTTAATTTACTCATTAATTAGTTGTTTTTAACTTAGTTGCCTCGTAGAGTTGTCTGTTTTGTTTTTGTAGGTGAATCGCTTAATAAAAGCCTTTAAAGGCGAGGCAAGGCTAAGGCGTGACCGACGGCTCAGAATCGCCAAGGCAGAAGCAGAATCGCCAAGGCAGAAGAGCCCAGCCAAGGCAACAGCCCGAGCAGATCAGTGAACAGCCTGGGCAGAGGCCGTGGCCAAGCTGTGGCCCGGGCAGAATCAAGCGTAGCCAAGCTATGGCCAAGGGTTGAAAAACTTCAAGCTTCAGAACTGATAAGCCCAAGCGATCGATTGAAGCTAATAGTTTCAATCGGTACCGAACCGCTTAGCTCCGGCCCCCTCCTAAGCTCTCGCGATCGATCGAACAAAATACTTCCAATCGGTACCGACTGCCTATCTCAGTAATGTAAGGCTTGGCCATCGGTACCGAGGCCATTAGCGAAGCATCTTCGAAGCATCTTTAGAGCATATTCTGAGCGGGGAATAAAAGGAATGATGTAATGACAATGAACCAGAACGTTTTTGGGGTACAACTTTTTAGATCTAGCTTAGATACTTTTGAGCCTTTTGAATTGTTCTTGCCTTGTTCTTCATTTTCCAGCACTTATTTCTTAATTTCTAGCCTTTATTAGTTGTCTTTTGCTACTATTGCTTTAATTAAAGTTGTTTCTTAGTTCCCGATCTATCTTTTAAGCTAATTTTCTTCTAGTCTTGCATTTCAATTATGTTAAGTAGATTTTTGCTTGTTCTTATCTCTCTAGATATGTGTGAGTAGTTTCAAGGGTTAGGTCATGGGATGATTAGCATCCCATGGCTTGGGCAAAAATTGTATTTTTTCACCAATAAAGCTTTAATTTTTAGATTTGAAAATTAAAGTGGGGTTCGGATTTGTTTGGTTAACCGCCGAGGTGTTAACCTCTTTGATCATGTGTAGGTGAGAGCCTTGCCTACTCACCACACATGATGCTTAGATCTCTGACACTCGAGGTGGTTATCGAATGAATTCTAGAGCTAGCTTAATAATCGAATCTCTTTTTCCCGGTTTAGATACCTACAATTGTGTATTTTAAATCGCGTAAATTGGTGAAAAGTGCAATTTAGTCCGAGTCATGAATGCTAGGATTCCTAGACCTACCCTATATTTTCCTAGTTAATTCATTCTAAATTTAGCCATTTTAATTCTACCGTTCAAAGTAAAACCAAGTTGACTGGCTAAAAGTCGAAAACCCTACTTGCATCTAACAATCCGAGGCAAGCCATGAACTAATTCCCTTGGGTACGATCCCGGACTTCTCTAGTTTATTATGCTTCAACCGACTTATTAGCCCTACGCTTGGGGCAATATTCTTCTACACGGAAGTAAACGAAGCATTTTTGGCGCCGTTGCCGGGGATTTCTTATTATGGCTTTCTTGGAGGTTCGACAAACCACTGTAAGTATCCCGCTTTCGTCTCTTAGTAGTAGTAGTAGTTTAGTAGTTTATGTGTTAGTGGCTCGTATTTAGTTTGGTGGATACCTCTAACCTGACTGTGATGTCTGACCTAAGGTGTAACGAAGCCAGGCTAAATATGGAGTGTGTGCTTAGTTAGTTTAGTTTAATTTGTTAGTTTACTTAGCTTAATTTGATTGCATTGCTTAGCCGAGGTGGTGGCATAACCCCTCGCATATTCTGTTTGTTGAGTTGAGGTGGCGGCCTAGCCCCTCCAGTCTGATAGCTTGTTGGTAGTTAGTTAGTTAGTAGTATCTCCTTTCTGTGTATGCCTGTGTTCCGAAGCCCGACTTCAAATCGGCTTCATCGTTCTTCTTCTCCGCCTAAAATCTGGAGTATCACTCGGGCTTATCCTGTGCATTCTCCGCCTCGCAAAGTCAATCGCAAGCTTATTCGCAAAGGCCCAATGGCCGAAGAAGCTGTGGTGCGTACTCTTCGTGAATATCTCAATCCAGAAAGGGGTCCTCAAATATCGCCTATCGTTATTCCAACTCCAGCTGCTGGGAATGTATTTGAATTCAAAGCTAAGTATCTTCGGGTAATTCCAGAATTTCGGGGTCGAGAGTTGGAGGATCCGTATTCTCATATCCGGGAGTTTGAGTCTGTTTTGCATTCTTTGGTCCCTGCTCAGAATCAACTTGATCAAGCTCGTCTTAAGCTATTTCCGTTCACTCTGAAGGATAAGGCAAAACAATGGTTTAATTCCTTGAAGCCTCGTTCATTGCGTACTTGGAGGGAGGTTCAAGATGCTTTCACTACAAAGTTCTTTCTGGCTAGTCGGACGAAATTGCTTATGGATCAGATTCAGAATTTCAAGCAAAGGGAGGACGAGACTTTTCACAAGTATTGGGAACGGTACAAGGACCTACTCATGGCGGTTCCTCAACATAATTTTCCGTTGTATCTTCAAGTCAACTATTTCTATATGGGGTGTTCTCAAGAGAGTAAGAAGCTCCTCGATACTTTGGGTGGAGGTGACTTTATGGGGAAGACACCGGAGGATGCTTGGGATTATTATGAGTCTTTGGCTGAGAAAACTCAAGCGTGGCAGTTTACAGATCTGGGGGAGAGAGCTATGTTCAATCAAGGTCCTACTGGTACGGGGAAATTTTCTATCTCGGAGCAAAGTGCTTTTGAAACTCGCTTGGAGGAAATCGCTCGGAAGCTTGACAAGTTGGAACTTAAAAGTGTTCAATCTCAAGAGGTCAAAGTGGTACGCCAAGTAGAGGACGTTTGTGTTATTTGCGAGATGGTGGGCCATTCTACCGAAACATGTCCAAACATCCCGGCTTTGAAGAATGTGATTAATGGGATTCCTCCGGAGGAAGTTCAGGCCGTGCAACGTTTTGATCCTTATGCTCAATCTTATAATCCGGGTACACGTCAACATCCGGCTTTCCGTTGGAGTCAATCTAATGAAGGGGGTCCTTCTCAAGTTCCTCCCGCTCCTCAAGTGCCTTGGAAGCAACCTCAAAATGCTTTCCGTTTTTCTCAAGCTCAAGGTCCACCGGGATTTGCTCAATCTAGTTCATTCCCACATGTTAATCAATTTCAGCAACCGCCTGCTCAGTTTCAACAACCACCAAAGCGTTCTTGGGAAGATCAATTTAGTGCTCTTTTGCAAAGTCAAACCGCAATCAATGAGCAACAAACCCAGATGATGAATGATATCAGAAATCAGTTGGGGAAGTTGACAACTACCGTGGGTATGCTTCAACAAGAGAAAGGGAAGTTTCCAACACAACCTCAACCTAATCCGCAAACGATGTCCACTCCACCTAATTCTCAAGGCCCTCACTTTGCTAGCTCTTCGGTGACTTTCCCCGAGCAAGCAAAGGCGATTATTTCTCTTCGGAGTGGAAAGGTGGTGGATAACCAAGTGGTAATGCCTCCGGAGCCGTCCTTGTTGCCTCCTCCTATCGATCGTTCAAGTCCTACACCGTCTCTTGGGGAATCTCCCAAGGAGGCAAGCGAAGAGGTTTCAAAGGAAAATGGTAAGGGTAAGGCGAAGGAAGAAAGTGGACCGGATCCTAGTGCTATTCCTATACCGGCACCATTTCCCAACCGTTTGAGAGCTTTGGCGAAACCAAATTTGAATGCGGAGTTGCATGAGTTGTTCAATCAAGTGAAGATCAACATCCCTCTAATGGATGCGATTAAGCAAATTCCGTCATATGCCAAGTTTCTTAAAGATCTATGCACTCGAAAGCGCAAGTTGAATGTTCAAAAGAAGATTTTCTTGACCGAGCAAGTGAGTTCAATTATCCAAACGAGTATTGCTCCGAAATACAAGGATCCGGGGAGCCCCACCATTGCTGTCACTATTGGAGGGAAGCATATCGAGCAAGCTCTACTTGATCTTGGTGCAAGTGTCAATCTGCTTCCGTTTTCTGTTTACCAAGAACTTGGGTTGGGGGAGATGAGACCTACTCGAGTTACGCTACAGTTGGCCGATCGGAGTGTTCGTACACCAAGGGGAGTAGTAGAAGACGTTCTAGTTCAAGTTGGTCAGTTTGTCTATCCGGTGGATTTTGTGATTCTTGACACTAATCCAAATGATTCTCGGGAGGCCCTTCTTAGCCACGGCGGATGCTATTATTAATTGTCAAAATGGACTTCTTAATATGACTTTCGGTAACATGAAGATGGAAGTCAATGTTTTTAATGTGGGCAGTCAAATGGGGGATGATGAGAACGTGAATGAAGTGAGCTTTATTGATACTCTTGTGGAGGAACACGTGGATGAGTTGCTTTATAGTGATCCTTTGGAAGTTGCTCTTACCACCGAAGAGGCCGAATTTCTTGAGTCTTCTGAAGTGAATTATTTATTATCATTGCTCAATGAGGAAGATGAAGCGTGTGCTATGCATTCTTGGGTCCCAAAGTGCGATGAATTCGAAGAGCTTCCCCCACTTGAGAAGAAAGTTCTACCATCTAGTATTGAGCCACCGAAGCTGGAATTGAAACCTTTGCCCGACACGTTGAAATATGCTTTTCTTGGAGATCACGAGACTTATCCTGTGGTTATTTCTTCTTCTCTTGATAATCTTCGGGAGGAAAAATTGCTTGATTCATTAAGGAGGCATAAGAAGGCTATTGGGTGGACCATTGCGGATATTAAAGGGATTGATGCTACTTTGTGCTCTCATCATATTGCATTGGAGGATAATGTCAAGCCGTCTCGTCAACCCCAACGTCGTTTGAATCCGATTATGAAGGATGTCGTCCGAGCGGAAGTCTTAAAGTTGCTCGATGTGGGTATCATTTATCCTATTGCTGATAGTAAATGGGTTAGTCCAGTTCAGGTCGTACCAAAGAAATCTGGAGTCACCGTTGTGCGTAATGAGGAGAATGAGCTTGTGCCAACTCGTGTTCAGACAGGATGGCGGGTGTGTATTGACTATCGCAAGCTCAACGCAAGCACCAGAAAAGATCACTTTCCCTTGCCTTTTATCGATCAGATCTTGGAGAGGATAGCTGGACATGCATTCTATTGTTTCTTGGATGGATACTCTCGGTACAATCAAATCGAAGTTGCTCTAGAAGACCAAGAGAAGACGACATTCACTTGCCCCTTCGGAACTTTTGCTTATCGTCGGATGCCGTTTGGGTTATGCAACGCTCCGGGGACGTTCTCACGATGCATGATGGGGATTTTTAGTGATATGGTCGAGAAGATATTAGAGGTTTTCATGGATGATTTTTCTGTGTTTGGCGACTCGTTCGAGTCATGCTTGGCCAACTTAGAAAAAGTGTTGATAAGAAGTGAAGAGAAGAATTTGGTGCTGAATTGGGAAAAGTGTCATTTCATGGTCACTCAAGGAATTGTTTTGGGTCATATTATATCATCGGATGGTATCGCGGTGGATAAGGCAAAGATCGATCTCATTTCCAATCTCCCGACTCCAAAGTGTGTGAAGGACATCCGTTCATTTCTCGGGCACGCCGGATTCTATCGCCGATTCATCAAGGACTTTAGTGCTATTTCTCGACCCTTGTGCCAACTTCTTGCTAAAGACGTACCTTTTGAGTGGTCTCCCGCATGCGAGCAAGCTTTTGTTAAGTTGAAGGCTAGTCTTATCACTCCTCCTATCGTGCAACCACCGGATTGGAGCTTACCTTTCGAGCTTATGTGTGATGCAAGCGACTATGCTGTGGGAGCCGTTTTGGGGCAAAGGAAAGACAAGCATCCCTATGTGATTCATTATGCGAGCAAAACCTTGAATGATGCTCAAGTGAATTATACAACCACGGAGAAAGAGCTACTTGCGGTGGTGTTCGCTCTGGATAAATTCCGGTCTTATCTAATTGGTGGTGCTCCTATCATTGTGTACACGGATCATTCCGCTCTCAAGTATCTCCTTACCAAGCAAGATGCCAAAGCTTGATTGATACGGTGGATTCTCCTTCTCCAAGAGTTCAATTTGACCATTAAAGACAAGAAGGGGGTTAAAAATGTGGTAGCTGACCACTTATCGAGATTACAGTTTGAGGATCCTACTCCGAGTCTTCCTATAGTGGACACGTTCCCGGATGAACAATTGCTAGCTGTTTCGAGTACCCCATGGTTTGCTGACATTGTGAATTATTTGGCTACGGGTCTCTTACCACCGCATTGGTCTCCTCAAGAACGTCGTCGTTTCCTTCGTGAAGTACGGATGTTCTCTTATGATGACCCTTATCTCTTCAAGTACTGCCAAGATCAAATAGTGCGCCGTTGTGTTCCCGATTTGGATCAATGGAGAATTCTCGAGTTCTGTCATTCAGAAGCATGTGGAGGACATTTCTCTTCTAAGAAGACTTCTGCCAAGGTGCTACAATGCGGGTTTTATTGGCCAACGTTGCACAAGGATGCTTATCACTTTTGCGTGGCTTGTGAACGTTGTCAAAAACTTGGAAGTGTGACTCGGAAGGATGAAATGCCACTAACGAATATACTAGTGGTTGAGATTTTTGATTGTTGGGGCATTGACTTCATGGGACCGTTCCCTGTTTCTTTTGGAAACCTGTACATTCTATTGGCAGTTGATTATGTATCGAAATGGGTTGAAGCCATTGCCACGCGTACCAATGATGCCAAGGTAGTTGTGGAGTTCCTCAAGGACAACATTCTTTCACGTTTTGGAATGCCGAGAGCGATCATAAGCGACCAAGGGACTCATTTTTGCAACCGAATATTTGAAGCTTTGATGAAGAAGTATGGCATAACTCACAAGGTCTCCACCGCTTATCATCCGCAAACCAATGGGCAGGCAGAATTGGCAAATAGAGAGATCAAGCATATCTTGGAAAAGACCGTAAATCCGAACCGTAAAGATTGGAGTCTTCGTTTGAATGATGCACTATGGGCTTATCGCACGGCATACAAGACTATTTTGGGAGCTTCGCCATATCGTTTGGTTTTTGGGAAAGCATGTCATCTCCCGGTCGAGTTAGAACACAAAGCTTATTGGGCAATTCGGGCCTTGAATTATCGGTTGCCGGCCGCTGGAGCACATAGAAGGCTCCAACTCAACGAGCTTGAAGAGATTCGGAGAGATGCTTATGACAACACCGCCATATACAAAGACAAAGTCAAGGCCTTCCACGACAAACAAATTCACCGGAAAAATTTTGAGGTTGGACAGAAGGTACTCTTATACAATTCTAAGCTTCATTTGTTTCCCGGTAAATTACGTTCTCGTTGGGCGGGCCCGTATGTTGTTGAGCATGTTTACCCTCATGGTGCTGTTAGTGTGTTAAATCCTGTTAATGGTAAATCTTTTAAAGTAAATGGGCAAAAGCTTAAACCGTTCCTTAGACTTGTTGAGATGGGAGAACCGGATGAGGGATTGGGCGATCCAGTTTACACGGTCGCATAGTTGTTTTTCTTTCTTTCTTTCTTTCTTCGTTCTCTTTTGTTTAGTGATGCATGTTTTGTTTTGTTGTGTTTTATTTAGTTTTGGTTATGTTTTGTTTTATGTTTGCATCGAATAAAGTCTTGGAGACACCTCACATGAAAAGATATCACCAATGTGTTAGTGTAAAAAGGCCTTTCATTAGTTCTTCTTGGTAATAGTCTATCGTTAATGATCCATGCTCTCCGCGATTGCCCCTAATCGGAGGCAACTTAGGTCTGTGAGTGAGGGTTGATATTGCCTGGAGTGCACGCTAGGTTGTATCTTGTCCTTACTTGTTTTTGATCATAGGGGACGCTGAACTTAAGTGTTTGGCGAGGTCAAGCGATAGATTTTATTACGGGCGCTAGCATAACACATTTTCAACGGTCTAGTATAGCCACCCATTTCTTACCCCTCCGGTAGGAAATGGGAAGAAAAGTATGACTCGTGTGATCGCGTGATGATCGGGTGGTGCATTTCATTATGTGTTGCATGTTTTCATTTGTTCTTTGTGTTTTCTTTATGTTTTGTCTTTTAATTTTTGTTTGGTTTAAAGCCGAATAACACGGGCCGGTGGTTCTAATGTCATTTGTTTTGTGGAAGGTCGTTCTCTTAAGTCTTCTGCAGGGTTTATATGCTACCACACCAGCCTTGGTGGATTGGGTCTAAAGCCGGAGTGAGTGAGGCATTCAGGAGCCCTAAGCATGGGTGCCGCTAAGCGCCGCGGTTGTTAGTCCGATAAAGCTTTGGATATGGCCCTGTGTGACTAGCTATGGTTCCGAGTTGGTAGAACCGAAGGAGTGAACCCTGGAAGCATCTAATCTGGCTGGAGCAAAACATTGGCATAAAATCCTCCAACTTGGTCGAGGTATTTAGGGGTTGACATTCCCCTTGGACGGTACATTCGCGCACTCTTCCTTTCTTCTCGCTTGTTCCTAATGCTATGAGGGCATAGCATCGCTTTAAGTTGGGGGGAGGGGTTAGCTTATGTGCTATTTGTTTGATTTTTGTGTTTTGTGTTAAATTTGAAAATTCAAAAACAATAGAAAATTAAAAAATCCAAAAAAATGAGAAAATGGAAAATTTTAAAAATAAATAAAAGGTTTTTACTTGCAAATCTTTCCTTTTGTCATGGTTTTAGTTTTGTTCATGACTTGTTGCATGCTCAATAATTGTTAGTTGGCAAGAGTTCGTGGCAATCCCAAGAAATTTTGTATTTCTTGATTCGCATGCTTAGTTGAAAGTTGAATTGGTTAAGTTTTGAGCAAGTTTTTGAGCAAACTTTGGTCCATATCCCCACCTTCCAATAAATTGCTTGTAGTTAGGTGAATAACCGCATGTCCATGTCCAATTATGTTTAAATGTCGATTTTCAATCATTTTGGAATCCAAAGCGCACTTAGGAAAGGATACAAGGCATTCTTTGCATGATCATACCACATATGTGTCACCTAGTCCTATGTTGCAGCCTGTTATTTCTCCGTTCTTTGTTTAACCTAGGTAACCGGTGTTTGGAGGGTTGTTGTGGTTGTGTGTTCATTGTGCAAAGGAGTTTCGGGGTATTATTTGAAGTTGTTTGAAGTTTTGAGGACCGAATTGAAGGAAAGCAAGATTTCTGAGTTTACTGATTCGCGATCGATTGGAGGAAACACGTTCAATCGGTACCGACATGGTTATCAGGGAGTGGAACTAAGCCTCTCGCGATCGATCGAATAACATGGCCTCAATCGGTACCGAGATCAATATCGTCTGGGACAGTAAGCCTCTCGCGATCGATGGAAGCTTTAAGATCCAATCGGTACCGGCCCCTTATCAGTTCTGAAGAGGCAGAAGTGCACGACTGAAGTCTCCAAACCTCATTCCCCAACTGCTGAACCCGATTTCTCTCTTTTCCCTTTCTCCATTAACTCTCAAACCCTAACCTCTAACCTTCAATTCCTCCACCAAATCTCCCATATTCTTCCACAAATCCACCAAATCTTCAACATCTTCAAGTATTCTTCAAGTATTCTCCACCAATTTCAAGTTTCAAGCCGAAAATCAAGGTAAACTCATCTCCTCTCTCTCAAATCCGAAATTTTCAACTTTTTACCCATGAATCCGAATTTCTTTCTTATTATCCCTTATATTTCCAATCCCCACCATATTTTGACCATGCATCCACCCATTTCACTCAAAAATCCAAAAACCCCATAAACCCTAGCCCAAAAATCCGAAAATACCAAAAAAAAATAATAAACCCAAACCCTTTTTGCTTTCAATGCCGAGAATCAAAAAGACCGCGCACCGCTCAGGCCCTTCTCAACCCGAAATTGAAGAGGAGGATGTTGATTTTTTGCCTGAGTCAGAAGAGGAGGGAAATCCATTAGGGGAAATGTCGGGAGTTCGAACTAGAAAAAGGAGACGAACTCCGCAGGAAATGGCAGCGGACAAACAGAGGAATTGGGAAGCAAGCATGGACAAACAGAAATTCAAGAATGAAAGGCAGGTGTCTGCTGAAGCTTTGCGGAAGGAGCATCTCGGTCTCTGCATTGTCATGCGAAAAGGTTTTACTTTCTGGACTGAAAAACTAGAGGGTTATAATAAAAAGTTAGTTGTTGAATTTTATAAAAAGTTGAAAGTGCCTGTTGGTGAGTGGAAGAATGATCCCAATGCTGCTATTACTTCTAGGGTTGCTAACATAGATATTGTGATCACGCCCAATGACATAGCCCGTTATTTGAAAATCACTCGTCCAACTCCCGAATCTGTTACTTATCCGATTGAAGGCATGCAAATTGATTTAGGAGTCATAAACAAAGAGCTATATTTGGATATGTCTGAGGCTGAACTCCCCCATGTGCCCGGGAAATTTAAAGGGTCGTATCGGTTTTTGAACAAAGTGCTTCATTATAATATTTATCCGAGAGGGGCTGAGCATAAGCCAACTAGAAAGAGGTGGCTTGGCAAACTTCGGTTCTTGAACGTCACCATGGGGAGAAGTTCGTACCAGAACAAGACATTGTGCCAGAAGTGAGTGATGATTTCGGGGAGGAAGAGGAACTGGATGATGATGAGGAGGAAGGATGAGGTGGCGACATGTGGTGGTGATGTGCTGCTGGGTCGGTGGCTTTAGAAATTCCCCTTACTTGGTCGGGGTCTTGGTTGGTTGACATGCCAACTATCCTATCCCTTAGTTTATTTTGTTTCTTGTCATTTCATTTCGTAGCATAGTTGGTACATTGTTAGTTAGAAGTTGGTTTATTGGTTTGGCCGGTTTGGCCTTGACTTGGTTCTTTTAATTGTTGGCGGCGGTCACTCGGACAGTTAACCAAGCTAGAAAAAGACCGTCGCCTATTTTGGCTAACCTGTTCTTTGAAACCACGGTCATTAAAAGCTTAAAAAGACCTTAGTTGATCTTTTGTGCGCTTGGATTCCTTTATGATTGACTGTCTGATATTTGCATAATTAGCTTATGGCATGTTTTCCTTTCGTTATCCAAATTTCATCTGCTTGCGTTTAATTCTGTTGAATAAAGTGCTGTATTTGGTTGGGGCATAGTATCTCTTGTTCGCTAATGCCTGTTTGTCAAGCACTTTTTCGGTGGATATGGCTTGACTCTGAATTCGCAAGGTTTTGTGTCCCGTATCCTACCTTTGTTCGAGGACACAAACCTTTTTAGCTTGCTCATTAACTTGCTTGTTACTTAGCCTGTTTAATCGGACACTGAAATTGCGAGTTGTAGGAATGAAATAAAAAGCCGGAATGATTGAACTCTTGCTAGTTGATAAAGTTGAGCATGTTCTAAGTTGTGAAATTCGGAAAGATTGCATAGTAGCTTGTTTTCAAGTTCGTTTTATTTTGTTCGCTAATGAGAGGGTGCGCTAGTGTCTAGGTTTAGTTTAATTTACTCATTAATTAGTTGTTTTTAACTTAGTTGCCTCGTAGAGTTGTCTGTTTTGTTTTTGTAGGTGAATCGCTTAATAAAAGCCTTTAAAGGCGAGGCAAGGCTAAGGCGTGACCGACGGCTCAGAATCGCCAAGGCAGAAGCAGAATCGCCAAGGCAGAAGAGCCCAGCCAAGGCAACAGCCCGAGCAGATCAGTGAGCAGCCTGGGCAGAGGCCGTGGCCAAGCTGTGGCCTGGGCAGAATCAAGCGTAGCCAAGCTATGGCCAAGGTGTGGCCAAGGGTTGAAAAACTTCAAGCTTCAGAACTGATAAGCCCACGCGATCGATTGAAGCTAATAGTTTCAATCGGTACCGAACCGCTTAGCTCCGGCCCCCTCCTAAGCTCTCGCGATCGATCGAACAAAATACTTCCAATCGGTACCGACTGCCTATCTCAGTAATGTAAGGCTTGGCCATCGATACCGAGGCCATTAGCGAAGCATCTTCGAAGCATCTTTAGAGCATATTCTGAGCGGGGAATAAAAGGAATGATGTAATGACAATGAACCAGAACGTTTTTGGGGTACAACTTTTTAGATCTAGCTTAGATACTTTTGAGCTTTTTGAATTGTTCTTGCCTTGTTCTTCATTTTCCAGCACTTATTTCTTAATTTCTAGCCTTTATTAGTTGTCTTTTGCTACTATTGCTTTAATTAAAGTTGTTTCTTAGTTCCCGATCTATCTTTTAAGCTAATTTTCTTCTAGTCTTGCATTTCAATTATGTTAAGTAGATTTTTGCTTGCTCTTATCTCTCTAGATATGTGTGAGTAGTTTCAAGGGTTAGGTCATGGGATGATTAGCATCCCATGGCTTGGGCAAAAATTGTATTTTTTCACCAATAAAGCTTTAATTTTTAGATTTGAAAATTAAAGTGGGGTTCGGATTTGTTTGGTTAACCGTCGAGGTGTTAACCTCTTTGATCATGTGTAGGTGAGAGCCTCGCCTACTCACCACACATGATGCTTAGAGCTCTGACGCTCGAGGTGGTTATCGAATGAATTCTAGAGCTAGCTTAATAATTGAATCTCTTTTTTCCGGTTTAGATACCTACAATTGTGTATTTTAAATCGCGTAAATTGGTGAAAAGTGCAATTTAGTCCGAGTCATGAATGCTAGGATTCCTAGACCTACCCTATATTTTCCTAGTTAATTTATTCTAAATTTAGCCATTTTAATTCTACCGTTCAAAGTAAAACCAAGTTGACTGACTAAAAGTCGAAAACCCTACTTGCATCTAACAATCCGAGGCAAGCCATGAACTAATTCCCTTGGGTACGATCCCGGACTTCTCCGGTTTATTATGCTTCAACCGACTTATTAGCCCTACGCTTGGGGCAATATTCTTCTACACGGAAGTAAACGAAGCACTGCCCAAATAAATATTGACATTTTTCCAAAATTTGCAGTCTGTACACAAAATTTGCAGTCTGTACACAAAATTTGCAGTCTACAAGCAAAGTTTATAACAGGAAAAAACATGACATATTGATAATAAAAACTAAAGTTAACACACTTATACATACTTTTCAGTCTACACACAAACTTTGCTAGTGCATAGTGTACATAATGATGAATGAAAACTGAATTTAAAACTGTTATACGTACTTTTCTTCTTCATTTTGACTGTCAGTACAGCAGGGCTTTGAAGAGTTTGCACAATGTGGAATTCAGAGATACCACGATGAAGTTTTCAGCATCAAATCCGCCAAAGCGTAATCTACATTATTGACAATAGCAGTTGCTGATAATCAACAGAACGGTAGAACACCCAGCAACGGTTTCAAAAAAGTAAACCCACCACACCCTGAAAGGACATGAGTAACCTTTAGGTGTAGAACCTTTGTCCACTACTCACCTAAAGGGCTCACAACACGTGAGATGCAAAGTTGTTTCCTTACTACTATGTTCTTCCCATCCGAACATCGGTAAATGTATTCATACGCAACACAGCTACCATAACATGGAGATTGTGAAAAATCCTCTCAAACTGACACACATGCTAAAATAAGCAGACATGAACATGCATCAAAAAGGCCAACACAGTAGGTGCACATTGTAACGCCAACACACGAAATATACCACGATAAAAGGTGTTGCATACCACTTAATACTCATCAGGTCTAACGTTTGACATCATCTGGTCCTCATCACAAAAGGAAGAACATGCACAGGTGGGCTTTATTACAGGTCCACGATGGGGAAAGATCAGCAGGTGCACATAGTAGCACTGATGGATTGGTATCTCATTCACAGCTGACAGCTGCTTCTTTTTTTAGTTCTTGATATTTCATATTTCCAAGCCAGCTCACGCGCACCTCCACTAATTCTGCGGGACCAATCACACTGTCCACAGTTTTATAAGCAAGTTTCTAGGAAAAAAGACTGGATCATCAACTTCCATCCAACAGAAAAGGGTAAAAGAACACCCTCACTGTGAGATGAAATCATCCTCGACAACTAATACTTGTCGAGACCATTTGCACATCAACTCTCAGCCCACATACCACATATGCTCTTTCATTATACTAATGCTATAGAGAGCTATTTCTTCTGTCCCACTAAAGCAGACTGATCCGTGGAATTGTATTGTAACGGTTCACAATCAACCAATGAAGTAATCAACTTCTCTCTAGAAATGTAGACTTTGAATTACAATAGACTTATGAAGAAAAAACTATGGTCTTTCAATGCCTTGTAGGACAAAAATAAATCCACTGAGTTGCTCTCACTAGTAGCTCAAACGTATGAGCTGCTGACCGTATTCAGTTAGAAGATAATCTTTGCAGAAACAATATGAGTTCTTCAAACACAGAGGAAAACATAATAAGAAGGAATCTGGAATACATAACATACAAACTTTGCTAGGGGATGCCATGCCAAAAGCAAGAGAAACCCCCTTCTCATAGCCTTATCTACATCCTATCCACCGGACACAGGGGAATTTTCAGTCTACACACAAACTTTTGGACGGCAAATTGTTAAATGAACACCAATGACAACGAAAATTTGGACTGCAAATTTTCAGTTTTAGATTGCAAACTATAGCACTTTTAAATTTAGACTGCAAATTTATACTTTTAGACTGCAAATTAGTGCAAATTAGTGCACTTTTAAAAATGGTACTACTCGTATGTATGTATGTATTGTACCACCAAACCAAAACACCTCAGCCCACCCCAACCCACCCCACCCCATCCCACCGGATCATTGGATTCAAGTTTGGGCCCCAGGCAGGCATATATACTACTCCTAGTCCAGTAAGATTCAAAAGTATAGGCTAATCAGTCATCCATCACGTACGTACGTACGATCGAAAAAACACAAAATGAATTTTACCAGACTACCAAACAACACAGCCAAAAACGGTACTACTCGTATGTATGTATGTATGTATGTATGTTTTTTCGATCGTATGTATGTATGTATGTATTGTACCACCAAACCAAAACACCCCAGCCCACCCCAGCCCACCCCAGCCCACCCCACCCCACCCCACCCCACCGGATCATTGGATTCAAGTTTGGGCCCCAGGCAGGCATATATACTACTCCTAGTCCAGTAAGATTCAAAAATATAGGCTAATCAGTCATCCATCACGTACGTACGTACGATCGAAAAAACACAAAAAGAATTTTACCAGACTACCAAACAACACAGCCAAAAACGGTACTACTCGTATGTATGTATGTTTTTTCGATCGTATGTATGTATGTATTGTACCACCAAACCAAAACACCCCACCCCACCCCACCCCACCCCACCGGATCATTGGATTCAAGTTTGGGCCCCAGGCAGGCATATATACTACTCCTAGTCCAGTAAGATTCAAAAGTATGGGCTAATCAGTCATCCATCACGTACGTACGTACGATCGAAAAAACACAAAAAGAATTTTACCAGACTACCAAACAACACAGCCAAAAACGGTACTACTCGTATGTATGTATGTATTGTACAGTATGTTTTTTGAAATTTTTTGTGCAAAACTCGATTTCTGATGAATTTTTCAGCTTCAAATCCGCGAAAAGTTAAAGTAATTGTTACCTAATACGCCTTGTCTGTATTTCTGAAGAAACTCGATTTCTGAAGAACAGTAGAGAGAGAATCGCAAAAATAGAGAAGTCAGAGTAGTCTTGTCTTCTCCGTTGAGCTTCTCCGATGTCCGTAGTCGGAGGAGTCGCGTCTTCTCCGATCGATCGATTTGGGAAGGTAACAGTAGCGTATAGGTTTTGGATAACAGTAGCGTATAGGTTTTGGGAACGTCTTTTCTACGCAGAAAAAACGGGGGTATTTTTGTTTGATGTTATGTTATAAATTACAGTGTGGACTGTTGATGTTATAAAATTACAGTGTGGACCCGAGGCTTTAAGAAATCCTTACAGTGGACCTTGTACTAAATCTCCCTATTATTAATCCAAAAGCTTCAAAGTTGTATAATTGAATAACTTACGTCCCTATTTATACTAATAGGAGTCCTAACAATAAAGGTAACTACTTAGAATGGAGACCAAGCAAAACAATACTTGGAAACAAAGACTAACAAAATTAAAAGACTAGGCCTTGTTTGATAAATGAGTTGGATTAGATAGGATTAGTAAGGAGATGGGATTGAGATGAGATTAGTAAGGAGATGGGATAATGGTGTGGGATTCGTAAGGAGATGGGATTAGTAATATTATGTTTGTTTCCCACGTGTAGGATAGGATTGGAAGATTGATGTTCCAATATTACCCTTGTTCATCCGTAATTTCCAAAATTTTACCTAATTTGTTTTTCGGCAATAAACAATGGAATATTTACCCAAAAAAAACATAGAATGATGAAATTGTTAATACCATGTTTGTTTAGGACACGATTAGATTGGATTAAAACAATAATTTTCTTTAATTTTTGCCCTCAATGAAATAAAAGAGAAAATACAATTAAAATGTCCTATTTTTTTAGTCTTTCTTCTTCTTCTTCTTCTTCTTCTTTTTTAACTGCACTTGCCATTTTGTGAAAATAAAATTAAAATGGTTAGAAAATACAACTAATGTACATTTTTATACTACATTCAGATCCAACACAATTATGGCTACCCAACACCATACACCGACAGTGCACAACTGGATTTGTGAAATCCACTTTTGAGTTCCACACAAATAATTCAACTTACTAATTAAATCTATTATGCATTTTTTTTCATTTCCGTTTGTCTTTTTGGGTTTTACAAGTTCCAAAACTATCACGAAGCAAAAAAAAAAAAAAATGGAACAAAACAAAAAATTTACAAAACATGAAGAAAAAAAAAAGTGTTTTAAAATCATTGCGCAAGAAATGTAGGAAAATAATGGATGGTTTTAACTCACTCTTCAAAAATGGACAGATGCATTGATAATATAATTTTTACACAACTAATATCATACCCATTATATCGGTGGTAATTTTCGGAGGTTTTTTGGTGCACGGGTGAGATCCCAAGGGTAATTAGGTCAATGTAATTTAATTTCATGGGATAGGATTGTTAATACCTAATCCCCCAAGGTATTACTAATCCTCCCTAGTGAGGGGATTGCCCATCCCATGGGATTACTAATCCCCTCCCATTTTGTGCAATCAAACATAGAATTAAAGAACCCATAGGATTAGCAATCCTATCCCACATTCTAACTCACTTATCAAACAAGGCCTAATAGGAATATGCCTAAACAAGTGGGATTAAAAAGGGAATTGCTAAAACAAATAATTCCTACAATAAAGTTTCCATAAAATTGAAATCTCCTAAATTCTTGTCCTACATCATATTGCGTGGATTTTCATTGGAAATTTGATAATCATTCTGGTGTTCAGTGTAAAATTGTTGTTGTCTTTTACTTGCATGTATGGTTTGCAAGTAGTAATAAAACTGGATTGTGATTTATGAGTAGTACTCGTCGACTTCCCTCCTCTTTCTATTGAAATGTATGAAATGCCCTCTTATTGATTCCGCATTTTCTTTGCCTTTTTTTTTTTTTTTTTAAAACTCCGAAAAAATGTACTATTCATCTTAAATTAAGTGTAGAAATATTTGTCAGTAAAAGGCCATCAATGATCAAAAGAGTTGATAATTTCAACTCGCACCCAAAATACAAAGAGTGAACCACATTATATAGTAAAGTACATTATTTATCCAAGTTATCAATAAAGAGGGCATTTTCCATCATTTTTGGGTAACAACTTATGCTATTTTACAATGTTGTTCACACTAATGATGGTTGAGGGATCTCCGTGTACTTTTACCTACATTTTATAGAACAGTATGCACTAATACTTTTGCATATGCATCAACGTTCTAAAAGTTGCTAGGCGCTAGTCGGGCGGTCAGCTACCTTTAAAGTTCGAGGCCTAATAATCGGTGAATAACAATTAGTCGGATAGATCCCGTCAGCGCGATTAATGGCCGATTAATTCCGATTTTTAAAATGCTGATATGCGTAATAAGTATAACACTCGTGTTATTAAGCACCGAACACTAAACTAAATTGACCTATGGGTTAGTGGAGCCTCCTCATGCTGCGCGGGTAGGTTTGGGCCCTTGTTTTCAACCAGTTGTAAAATGTCTTCTTTTGATCAGAACTCAAGAAAATAGATTTGTATCTAGTCTTTTGGCAGGATTTCATTGCTTTTTTGAAATTTATTCATTGGAAATCGCGGAAAACTTCAGCTGTTTGTTCACATGTAGTCTCCACTTTAATAAATGATCTACTGATTGCTCCGAATCCGGTGCTTGCACGACCATATGACCCGTGAAGATGGGGGAAATAATTTACTTTTCCTTGGGGGTCGCGTAGTTTTGACCCTATTAAACATTGGTTCTGAACTCTCTCGAGTATGCAAGCTAGCTTATCACGAGAGAGTTGACTATCAAGACCTTTGTGCTCTCACATTTCTATACGTGAGCACGTTCGTGTATGTGTCTAAACTACTGTAGTTCAACTGATTTCAGCGGACACGCTCTCCCTTGAGACTGGGGGAAGCTGCTGTGCAGTTTCGTGCTGCGCACCTGCCGGCGAGCGTTGCCGACATCCGTCCGGCGATCGGAGACGTTCAACGCGTAGAGCTCATCGAGTTTTATGTGTGCGCCAAAAATCAGCTCGATCAAATATTGTTAAGTGCCTCATCCGAACACATATAACTTGAAAAAAATGAAATAAAATGGATAAAAAACACTGGATCAAAACCATTGAATCCATTTTTTTCAAGTTATATGTGTTCAGATGAGGCACTTATCGATATTTGATCGAGCTGATTTTTGGCGCGCACATAAAACTCGACGAGCTCTACGCGTTGAACGTCTCCGATCGTCAGCCCGATACCGGCAACGCCCGCCGGAGGGTGCGCAGCAC
Organism: Rhododendron simsii; assembly: GCA_014282245.1. Taxonomy (NCBI): domain Eukaryota; kingdom Viridiplantae; phylum Streptophyta; class Magnoliopsida; order Ericales; family Ericaceae; genus Rhododendron; species Rhododendron simsii. Next base: position 6,252,223 of record CM024964.1, read on the forward strand.
GCTGTGCAGCACGAAGCTGCACAGCAGCTTCCCCAAGTCCTCTCCCTTGTCATTTGTAATTGAAGGCGAGTGGGTGGAAGTGGTCAAGAGGGGCATTAAAGAAGGTAGTTGTGGGAAAAATCTGAGCCAATAAACAAGGTACTCCGTAATAGTCGTGGACAGGAGTAATAAAACTTTTCGGTACGTTAGCAGCTGTTTCCTATTGTCCTGGATGGCAATAATTGTGGAGAGGGTTGATGCGACGAGGCTAATGTTTGAAATTTTTTTTTTTCCTGTTCTTATTCTATGAATTTTCATGAGCAATTCAATAACCATGCTCTGGTGTTTAATTTAAAATTGTTGTCTTTAAATTCGAGGTTTGCAAGTTATTGTAATAAAATTGGATTGTGATTTGCGAGTAGTAGTACTCCTTGTCTTTCCCTCATCATTCTATTGGAATGCCCTCCTATTGATTTGGCATTTTTTTATCTTTTCTTTAACACCGAAAAACAGTTCTATTGATGTTAAATTGAGTGCATAGATTTTATACCGATGCCGGAAAAAAAGGCATCAGCGATCAAAAGAGAACATCCCAACCAAGTGGGCACTTTCTTTAGTAGCTAATTACATGCCGCCAAGACACCATAACAATAACTTCTTTTTTATGTTAAATTTAAGTGCACACTACTTATAAAAAAATAATAATTAAGTGCATGGATGTTAAATAGAGGCCAGGAAAAAAGGCATCAACGATCAAAAGATAGGGGATGGTGTTGTGTAGCACCGTGTTATGCACGGTACTGTGCACGGGAATCGCGTTCGCTCCGGTTTCGCTTTGATGATCGTAATTGAAAGTGTAAAAATGTTTGGCCTCTTTAGACATGTGGCCAACGAGTGTCGCAACAATCTCAATTACAAATTCTATCTATAGTCGGTGTAAAATCTTATTTTTCTATCACCTCACATTATGGGCCCCACCGAGTGTCTATTGTTGTAATCGAAACCGTTCATATTTTAAGACCTACAGTATAGTATTGCCATGCAAAAAATCAGGTTGATCGGAGGTCAATAGATATATCAAAATATGAATTTTCGTTTATCAAATGGAAGATCTGACTTTTGTAATAATAATAAAGATAAATTATCCATTTTACAAAACAAAATTCAATTTTTGATAATCCTATCAATGTCCAAGCAAGTTTTTTTTTTGCATGGATACACTACTATGTGAGATCTACAAGATGAACGGTTCAGATCGACAATAAACACACAGTAAAACCAAAAAAGGTAGTAATGGAAAAACATAATTTGCCAAAGAAAAAGTTTACGCCAACATGGGAAACTTTTACAAATTTATAGAGTGTCTAACTTAAACTTTTCGGTACGTTAGCAGCTTTTTCCTATTGTCCTGGATAGCAATAATTGTGGGCGACACGAGGAGAAAGAAAAGAAATGAGGGCAGCGGAAGAGGGGGAATCGGAAACCCTGTAGCTGCACTACAGAAGCTGCGGGGAACTGCGGGCCGAAGAGTGTTCTTTTTTAACAGTTTGAATTTTAAATAGAGAGGTGCTAAGGACACATTAGGTGTGTCACAGCCACACCTCAACCATATTTGTTTCAAACTCTTTCAGGGAAGAGTTATGTAAATTTTTATTGAAAGAGTTTATTCCATATTTAGACCGTTGAAAACACGTTTGGATAGTTGTGATGTGTCCTACAGGATGCCCTGCAAAAAATACCCAACAGGATTTCTGGGTCTTAACAGACTTGGCCTTGCTAAATCAAGCTTTAGTAAACGACGTTTGTTTGATTTTTCAGTGGTTATTGCGTGGATTTTCATTGGAAATTTGATAATCGTTCTGGTGTTCAATGTAAAATTGTTGTTGTCTTTTAAGTGTATGGTTTGCAAGTAGTAATAAAACTGGATTGTGATTTGGGAGTAGTACTTGTCGACTTCCTTCCTCATTCTATTGAAATGTATAGAATGCCCTCTTATTGATTCCGCATTTTCTTTGCTTTTTTTTTTTTTTTTAATTTTAAAAACTCTGAAAAAGTGTTCTATTCATCTTAAATTAAGTGCATAAATTTTAGCCGGTAAAAGGCCATCAACGATCAAAAGATTTGATAATTTCAACTCGCACCAAAAATACAAAGAGTGAACCACATCATAAAATAAAGTACATTATTTATCCAAGTTACTAAGAGGGCGTTTTCCACAATTTTCGGGTAACAACTTATGCTATTTTACAATCTTATTCGCGCTAATGAACAAGTTTGGCATTTTAACAAATTGTTCACACTAATTAATTTATTCGCACTAATCACAATCAACAACTTATTTAGCATCTTGTTCACAACTTATTGGTTAGTAAAAATAACTAACAACTATTTCTTCTTCTTAACTTATTTCCTACCGGAATCACCCCTAATTCGTCGTAAAACAATGCATTAATTCTAGATAATCCTCCATGTAGTCTACTGAGATTATACGTACACGTTTTACCCAAAATGAGCTTTCACAATCCTCACTATAATCTTAATAGTGTGTTCATTCTCACTTTTTGGACCTAGAAACATTCATAGTTGGATTCATCTCAACTTCTCGGAAGAGGGTAAGAAAAAATAAAAAAGCGTGATTATAATTTTGAAACTACTAAGAAAAGACTGAAAGTAGCCACAACACAAAGTCGTATATTAGTATCTTTTAAATTATCCCGAGAGAGTTGACTATCAAGACCTTTGTGCTCTCACACACTACTACAAAAACCTTAAAAGATGACACTCAAAAAATTGATACAATGACAGTTTTTGTAAAACTGTCATCGAAAATATAATGGTAGACTTTTGATGACAGTCCATCTTACAAACTGTCATCTTTGCGATATAAGATGACGGTTTAGAATAAAAGTGACATTATTATCTTTTTCTTTAATGTCTGTTTTTAGCAAAAACTGACATTAAAACATGCGCTTCCGGAAGCCCATATGGGAAACCTTTTAATGACAGTTTTCCTTAAAAGCGACATTGAAATTAAGCCCTTTTAATGACAGTTTTAGTTAGAACTGACATTGCAGTTGATCATAAAAGATGACAGTCAGAAAGTGTCATAAAAACATATAAGATGATAGTTTAAAACTGTCATCTCATACTTTCAATGTCTACGATGACAGTTTCATCCAAAACTGACATTAAAAGTGCTCATCGTAAAATTTTCGAAAATATACTATACATGTTTTTGTTTGTCTTTTGTTAACAATAAGCGTGCCAGCTCAGATGGTAACACGCGTGCGAGAAACTGAAGTTCTTGAGTTCAAGTCCTGGGACAAGCAAATATTTGCTGGCCACACAAGTGCTAAGTAGGCAACACACAAGTGCCACTGGGCGGCCATGCGAGAGGCACGTGGGTGCCACGTGGGCGACCACGCATTCGAAAGAGAATTGGTTTTTTTTTTTTTTTCTTGAATGGAGAACAGATAAGATGACCGTTTAAATCCGTCATCTTTGCGATTAAAGATGACAGATTAAGACTATCATCTTTTATCACAAAGATGACAGGTTTAAATTGTCATCTTATATGTTTAATGATAGTTTTTTATTGTCATAACAAATCTAGACTTTTAATGACAGCTTCATAGATGACAGTTTCAAAACTGTCATCTTTCACGTTTAATGACACTTTTAAACTGTCATCTTTTACGATTATTGTAGTAGTGACATTTTTATACATAAACAAAGTTACAAGTCTATTAGCAAATAATTAAATTAGTTTCACTAATTCCACAACCAAACTTAACAACTTTAACTAATAACCAAAACTCAATAAGTGATCACTCATTCCACTATCAGAAATGAACTCTCTCGGATGTAATGATTGTTTCAGATTATCAAGGATGGTCTCAAACACACGGAGATAGATGTAAATGCAACAAATATAAGCAAGCAAACAACAATGGACATTCCACTTCTTGAACAGAAAAAGGAACCATACCAGAGGGAGTAGACAAAGACATTAAAGCCTTGCTTCAAAAATGGAATTATAGTTGGTGCTGTACTAAAGGCAACCCTACTCTTTCAAGCATCCATTGCAGCAACAATGACATCCATTGCAGCAACGTATTGGATTTCGCTTACCGTAGTCTCAAAGGACGAGAGAACAACCAATCCCAATCCCAATTCCAAAAGCATTACTGTACTAACAACTTTGTTTCCTATTCCGCAATAGAGCAAGAATTGTAGGCGAGAAAATTAAAATAGAAGAAATAGGGCGAGGGTCAACAGACTTAGCCTTACTAATCAAGCTTCAGTACTAAACGAGGCTAATGTTTGATTTTTCTCTTCTTCGGGCATCTGCAGTGGAATAATTAAAAGTGAATGATCAAAAGTTACTACATCATCTTTTGATTATTCATTTAAGAGATTGTTAAAGGTTAGTAATGTAGAGAGAGAGAGAGAGAGAGAGAGAGAGAGAGAGACTCTTGCCTATATGCATATATTTATTTGCCTATGACATCACATTAACCTCAATCAAGTAACTACAACACTATTCGTATTTCCACGCGTCATGCCTTTACTAATAATTGCAATACTTCTTAAAAAAAGTTCGGGTCTCTACAAAAATAATTAAGGACTGTGTGCAAAAAAGAAAGAGTTGGATCACTAAACTCAAACCGAACGTAGTCACGTTTCTTGGGAAGGAGATTGTAGTTGGTGTTGGTGTTGTTGTACGGTGTGGTGTAGTTGTTGTGCTGATCAAGGTTCTGTTCTATGGTCTTTTCTGTCTCTCGGCCGCCCTTGACATGGCGGCAATGAGGGTCTTGATCGGCGTTTTTGGGAGGCTGAACTTAGGGCCGGGTGAATCTGTTGTTTGCTCGTGGGTTTTTCTTTACTGTTTTTTTTTTGTTGGTTTTCTTCTCTTGCATGGGACTTTCTCTCACTCATTGTGTGTGTTGTTTTGGTGGGTTTTCTACATCGTCTTGATGGCTTTTCGAGGTCGGAAACGAGTCTTGTCCTAAATGTTCAATTCGTTTGTGAGTTTAGACCTCTTTTGTGGTTGCTTTCTTCTCTTCTTGGAGGTGGCTACCCATTCGACTGTTCCCAATATATGTTTTTCATATCAAAGAAAGTATTTCTAAAGTTTGACAAAAAAAAAAACATTTTGGTAAGGATTCCAGCCCCGTTATATATTTTAGAAAAAAATTAAATAGACATCCTATCAGAGTCATCATGGGTTCCACGGAGTTAAATGCTAAGTCTTGGTCATTGGATTGTTCTGCCCATTGTCTTGGTCAATGTAGATGGTAAGCCCTTCATATTCCCATTGACTTAGGGCATGCTTGTCTTTGATTCAAAGACTCCACACATACTTCTTGATGTAGTCTTTTCTGCCTTTTTCATTTTTGTCCTCCTAGCCTAATGTAAGTGTGCAAGATCACTCTGCCTGTCTATTTTGGTCCCCATTTATTTACTGTTTTTTGTCCCACGTATACCAGGTAATCGCTTGGACTAAACCAGTCATGCATCGTTTTCAAAATGTATTTAGTCTTTGGGACCAATTAATTATAAAGCAGAAATACATTTTATAATTAATCTCTTAATTTAGTTATTGTTTGGATTTGTAAATGAAGAAGTATCTAACATGTGAATCTAATTTTTGGCCCCAGCAAACAAAATTTCTTGCTCCACCCCAAGGTACAATGAATCTAATCTAATAGGCGACTCGTCGGCAGTATTGTTATTAGTGTGAAGAAAAATGAATTTATGTATTATTGATCATGTAGCTCGTTTGCGCGCAGGCTTTATATAACAAAAAGGTTAATAACTATTGCCCACTAAAGAACCCTTTGTGCATGAAGGCAATTAGCTATAAACTCATATCAAAACATTAGTTTTATTTAGGATTACAGCAAAGCATTTCCTTGTTTTTTAAAATGACTTTTTAATAAAAACATTTTACGTATGCTTTTAAGAAATCAATTTTGTCATAGAACATAAGCAAAATTAATAATTCTAATTCTAACACAAATCCTACTGTCACATCTATCCCCACAAGCAATATCAATTGAACCTCAAATGGTACTACGCAGAGAAACATTATCATTACGGCCCACACTTCAACAGTAACCAAAATGACAAAGGTTTACGAACTTATACATCTCTGTGGGTGAGACAACATAGGCTGGAAATTTATAAGCGAACGCCATGGTCATCAGTGGCGGGCAGGAATTTTGACCCGGAAGGACCGGCTTAATAGACATATATTATTGAGAAATTTATATAAATTGTCCTCCTAATTTTACCCGAGTCTCATTTTCGTCCTCCAAGTATATCATGTGGTCGCCGATATCGAGTGATCTTCGATTTTGGTGACAATGCTATAATTGGTAATAAGTGAAATCCTAACGGTTCAGATCAAGCATTATAAAAAATTACTTGACAGTTATGTTTTACAATTTATACGTTTGATTTACTTGATAGTCAACTAGGTCTTATGTTGCACTTATTGTTGTAGAAGCCACAAGATCGCGAGAAAATATTACGATCAAGACCGTTCATTTTGTTACACTTGTTGAATAGTTCATCCTCGTAAATTTGCTACTTGATCAGGTTTAGAAAACCCCTTTATCGAGACATGAACTCATATTAAAATAATATTTTTGTTCAAACAATTGTCTAATGAAAAACAATTAAACTATAATCTCCAGTAAAGAATGATCTTTAACCCAGTAATAAAACGAAGATAAATGGTTGTAATCGGGCAAAAAGACCTCAAGTGGGGCTCGGGTGATAATGGTTCTAAATTGCGTATTTGGAGAAACAGGTTCTGTCTATGAATGTGATTGCAATATTCTCTTTTAGTGTGTAGGTCCTAAAAAAAGATTTAGTGCTAACAAGTTTTTTTGTATTTTAAGAAAGTAAATTTAAAAGCTTATCAAAAAATAAGTAAATTTAAAAAATAAGAGTGAAATAGACAAACCGAATGGTATAAATATATTTATTACCGAAAAGAAAACAAAGTACAACACTGGTGGAGTGGCAAGTTGTGTGTGGGATGAAACATATGGGCTCGGGTTTAAGACTTGGGGCTCCTTCTTGGAACAAGGGAATCTTACCAAGGCAAATCCCCATAAAAAAGGGCAATTTAATTTTTCTATTTTGGCGACACCCCTTGATTTTTTTGTAATAACATTTGATGCCACAATGCAATTATTATTGCCAAAAGTTAACTTTACCGACTAAAAGAGAAACTGCGACTAAGCTTTTTAGTCGCTAAAACCATTCATTGGCCGACTAAACCTTATTTAGTCGGCAATTACATTTGCCGACTCTCATTCCCCAACTAAATTGCCAACCAAATTATTTAGTCGGGAAAATCATTTCACGACTAAAAAGGTCACATTAGGCGACTAAACCTTTAATCGGCAATTGTGTTTTTTCTTGTAGTGAAATGAAAAGATCAAATTCACACCCCTTTTGAACAATTCACATCATCCAAAATGAAAGAATTCACACCTCTCAAAATGCAGAATTCACACATCGTATTGCTCACTCCCCAAAATACACAATTCACACCCCAAAATGAAAGAATTTGCACCTTTTTTAAGCAATTCACACCCTCCAAAATGAAAAAAATTCACATCCCTGAAAATCCAGAATTCACACATCACTACACACTCCCCAAAATACACAATTCAAACCTAAAAATGAAAGAATTCACACCCCTCAAATGAAAGAATTCACACGCTTCTAAACAATTCACATTCTCCAAAATGCAGAATTCATACATCACAACTTACTCCCCATAATACACAATTCACAAATTAAAATGAAAGAATTCACACATCTTAAATACATAATTCAACCCTCTAAAATGAAAGAATTCACACATTTTTTTGAATGATTCACACCCTCCAAAATGAAATAATTCACACCCCTTGAATGTAGAATTCACACCCCTTGAATGTAGAATTCACACAGACTCTACACAATTCACATCCAAAAATTTCACAATTCACTCTCAAAAAAAAAAAAATTTGCACATAATTTTTTATTCAATATGGATCTTATTTGATAGATCTCTTTGAGTAGATTTTAAAATTATAAATTTTACAAAAAACTGATATAAATAATAAAAGATATTGAGTTTTAAACTTTGTAATGCAAAAAGTAACAAATATGTCCACATCAGGATGTGTCAACATCAATCACATGTTCGTAAAAAAAACTCAACCACATGTTTATATGTTATCCGCGTAAGGGGATGAGGGCAAACTAGTAAAAACATGTTTGAAAAGGGCCTGTGTGGGGTAGCGCGACAAAAGAGAATTTACACGAAACCTAATACAAAATATGGGACCGGCCAGGAATTTCCCGAAAAAGAACTCCGTCAATTGTCGCACTCTCATCCAAGGGAGATTAAGCTATAATAACAATAGGTGTGCCTGATCCAAAATAGAGTTACAATCCTCACTAGGATCTTTAGAATTAGGCCCAAGCCCACAACCTCGATTAACGACAACCTCTCATTTATTTGAACCACAAAACGTTTTGCCAAATCATTGAAGGAAGACTTGGAAATATATATCGAAGTCCACAATGGAAAGAAATTTGCAGATAATGTTTTGCATACTCACTGTGAACCACAAGCGTTCAATAGAGAGAGAGAGAGAGAGAGAGAGAGAATGGCGGAGGGGCACAATGAACCAGAGATCAATGAAACTCAACGACATTTTTCGTATGTCCAAAGACTGTTGAATAGCAATACAGAGATCAATGAACAGGAACGAGAGTATTTCAAAGAACTGTTGCATACCAATCCAGAGCTTTTCAAAGCTAAAGATTTGCACCAACAATCCCTCCTTCACTTGGCATCGGCTAATGGACACATTGAGATTGTCAAAGTATTAATAGCGGCGAGACCAGAGATGTGTCTAGCTCGTGACAGCGACAATGCAAACCCTCTTCATGTTGCAGCTGTGAGAGGACAGGTCGAGGTCTTGGAGCAGTTGCTTCAAGCTAACCCCCGTGCAGCACGAGCTAGGGTGGACATTAATGGTGAAGGAGAGACTATCTTACACCTATGCGTCAAATATAATAAGCTACATTGTCTAAAGATATTGTTGGGGAAATACTTTGAAGATGAGGAGTTTGTCAATTTCAAAGATAATGCTGGGAATACTATACTACACCTTGCCGTTGAAGATCAAAAAATCGAGGTACGTTAGGACCACAATCAAGGCTTTAGTTTGGCATCAATACTTTTGAAGTATGATAATTCGAGACCAGATTTTCTACTTCTTACTTGAATAGTTTCATTTGTTTTTTGATAACTAGCTGGACTTATTTTGTGTAATGCGTGCTCTTTCTTTACCTTTCAGACTTATAAACATTCATAGTTGGATTCATCCCAACTTGCTCAAGAAAGGAATCGGAAAAAATAAGAAATAAAGATTTATTTAAAATTAACATCGAAAAGGAAGGAAGAAGCCAGAATATATAACTAAATTGTTTTGTTACTTATTACTTTTGGTTATTCTTTGAAGTTGTTTTATCAAAAAATATAAATTGAATGATAAGTTCAGAGCCTAGATTCCAGATTCTTGAAGTTCTAGCAGATATTCCTCTATTCAGAGATCGATGTTTTGCATGTTTCGTTCGTATCTTAACCTCTCTCCCAAACGGAAAAATTTTCAGTGTTGGGTGGGTACCACGTGGTGCTCACTCGCGCATCCTAGCCGTCCATTACGTGTTTCAACGGCTCAGATTTGGTGAGAGAAAAAAGAGAGAGAAAGTGTTGGGGTGAGAGGAGAGAGAGGGTTTCAATCCGAGCCATTCAAAAGTGTATCGGAAGGTTCTGATGCGCCGAACGAGTGCCATGTAGGATATACCTACTCGGCACTGAAAAATCTCTCCTCCCTAACACATTCATGAATGTTAAACCAAATACAGTACATGAAATAATAAAGAAAAACATATAGCTGGTCTGTGCTCTAACATTTTTCAACTGTGTAATGTGGTGTACCACACACACACACTGATCTGAGCAGTTTTCATTGAACGGTTCAATGAAAAACTGCTCGGATGAAGCACAATGTTTTTTTTTTTTTTTGATTTCTCTCGGAAATTTTTAAAATCATGTTTTGAACATATTGAACTGTTCGGATCATCGATATTTGATCGGAAAATGGGAGGTTCGCATTTGATGCGTGTATATGTCTTTCTCGGACAATTATTATTATTTTTTGATATGGGCAGGAAATATAAAAACCGCAACAAGTTAGGATAGTACATCTTTCAAAAGTTCTCTGTCTAACCCAGACGGAATACAACCTGGCTGAGACTAAAAATTCCTATCTAGATGTACAATTACTCATTTGGCAAAATAAGCCACTTTTTGTCCTTATTTAAGAAAAATTTGCATTGTTAGTTTTTCATTGAATTTTTGAGAATTATTGCTTCTTCATGATGAGAAAAATCTAAAATGTAAAAAATTATGATTAAAATTCAAAATTTTCCGAATAAAGGCAAAAATAAGTCAATAAACTAATTTTTTCGTCTTTATTCAAAACAAATTGGGGTTTGATTGTAATTTTTTACTTTTTAGATTCATCTCATCATGGGGAAGCAATAATCCTCAAAAAATCAATGAAAAACTAAGAAATGTGATTTTTTTTTTAAATAAGAACAAAAAATAAGTCATTTGGCTTCTCTATTCTTTTCCGTACAGCACCAACTTAAACAATAACCCATCTTCTGCTAACTGCCCATTAATGTCCTCCACAATAGCACTGATCTCCCATGGGTAATCTATCCTTGCCTCCTCAAAACAACTAATGAGTTCCAGACAGTTTGATTCCATAATAACTTCTGGACAATTAACTAGAAGTTCTTTTACACATTTAAAGGTATTTTTCCATCCTAGCTTATAGCTTTACATGAATACTGCATGTTGAGGAGTTAGATTTGGATGTAATTGTGTAAAGCTTCACATGCATATGGATGAATATGCAATGTATATATTCACCTCAATTTTGATTTGTAAATAATGACTACATCACTTTTAGTGAGGTTTGCAAATAAGCCGAATCGAGTTGAGCTAAGCTTTAGAATGCTGAAATTCGTTCATTGAGCTCCAGTCGAGTTTGCCTAGGTTTGAGTGGAATTCCAACTTGTTTACAAGTCTTAACAAGTCAAAAAAAAAAAAAAAAGTTAGTCAATTATTTATATTCTTGTATAGGTCTAACTAGAACTGCAAATAAATCTTATTTTGTACAAAAATAAGTTTATACATATATAACATTATAAAAACATAATACTTCATCTGTCCCGATCTGTTTGTCTACTTTTTGACTTAATCATGTCCCAAAATATTCTTTCATTATAAGTTTGACTCTTGAAAGTTTCATTTATGCCCTTCCCTTTGAAAGCCCAAAAAAAAAAAACATTGAAAATAGTGCACTCCTATTTAATGCTAAAATGATGAGGTTACCCCGTTCGTTTAAGGATTTTAGATTCTAATTATTATCCTATTTTTCTCAAATCATTACTCTCATTTTTCTTTTCATTTCTCTTCAATCATTACTCCTATTTACAATCATTACTCTATTTCTTTCTATACTCATTACTTATATATCCAAATCCAAAATCCCAAACGAACGGGGTCATCTTTTCATGGTAATCATTATGCTTCCTTAGGAGGCGTTTTCCAGTTGTGAATAAGTTTTGAAAAAGAATTTATTGCAATCAAAGTTAGTTATTTATGGTAGTAAATAAGTTGTACGTACATAGATATATGAGTAAAAAAGTTGTTGAGAAATTATTAGTTAGCATAAACAATAAGCTAAAATGTCAAAATGTGTTGATTAGTGTAACAAGATTGTAAACTGATCAACATATTTTCACCAAAAACCTAGTGGAAACGCCCTCTAAGTTGGGATCCCAAAAGCACTAGACAAACAAATTGGGACAAAACGAATAAAATTTAAGTTTATACTAGTACTTTTAAAGTTTATACATGTAAAAGCTATAAAATTTTCAATATAATGTACATGATGTAAAGGTTTATACAGTCCCGCTTCGCTAAGGTTCTTGTTTTGTTAGGACTTATTTTTCGCTTTAAGAGATAGGTCATTTTCTCACAATACATCACCTTTGAATCATGTCAAAATGAGTTTAAAAATAAGATTTGAAACTTAATTTTTTGAAAAGACCCCGTCGCCCCGAGTTCCCCTTGGTAATAACTTATTTTAGGTTGCCTGGGGCTAAAATGCTTTTGGCTTGACAACTACAAAGAAGAAAAATATTTTCAGAGAACAATGGCCAGATAACTTAAAATGTGAATTTACTTTGAAGATTTGTGATCTCTCTCAAATGTAATATATGTTTCAGATTGTCAGGCATGTTCTCCGGCACAGGAAAATTAATGTAAATGCAGTTAATGCAAGCAAACAAACAGTGATGGACATTGTACACCGTGGGCAGAAAAGAGGAACACAACTAGAGGGGTTAGACGGAGATATTCAATTCTTCCTTGAACTGCGTAATGCTAAAACAGCAAGCGAGGCTGATATCCTCGATCCTATGAAAATAGCAGAGAAAAGGAATGGTATTTTAGTTGCTGCTGCACTAATGGCAACCTTAGGCTTTCAAGCAGGGGTGGCCCCTCCAGGCGGTGTTTGGCAAGATGATAAAGATGGACACAAAAGTGGAAAAGCCGTGATGGCTTCGAATCACCCGATTCTGTACTCTTTCTTCCTCTGTTATAACATACTCGGCTTTATCTCATCTCTAGTTACACTCGTTTTGATGATCACTGACATTCCCTTTAAGCCAGGAAGATATTCACGGTGGACGTTTATCACTGTGAGCACAACAATCACATCCATCGCAATAGCGTATTCTATTTCTCTTGTGGTGGTCTCGTCGCCACTGAGACGGGAGCCGATAACAAAGATTGCCCTTGCGCCAGCAGCTTCTGTTATACTCCTATTGTTATTGATAACAATAATTGCGGCCAACATAAAGAGAATAAACAGGGCCGTGGAGAGGGCCGTGGAAAGTGTTGAATGGGCCATGGAGAGAACCGTGAGGGCCGTGAAAAGTGTTAGACGGAGATATTGAATCCTTCCTTGAACTGTGGAATGCTAAAACAGCAAGCGAGGCTGATATCCTCGATCCTATGGAAATAGCAGAGAAAAGGAATGGTACTTTAGTTGCTGCTGCACTAATGGCAACCTTAGTCTATCAAGCAGGGAGTTTTTGTGCTGCAGCCTAGATTCCCTTTTTTTGTTTGTTCTTGGCTCTTGCATCTTCGAACATTTTTCTTGGATTGTCTAAATCATGTTCACATCATATCATTCATCCATTTAATTACTGTTTTGTGGTTCTTTGTGCTGTTTGCTGCTGCACTAATGGCAAAATTCAACCTTAGTACTCCTCAATTTCCCTCCTCCTTCTATTGAAATTTGTGGAATTGTAATGATCTTTTGAACATGATTCCATTAATCTTGTATCATTAACAGACCCGAAATTAGAAAATGCTGAGTTTGGAAAAACAAGAGAAGTTTGACAACTTTATTTAATAAAAATGACCGAGCAGCACTCTTAGTTTTTATGATGATATTGAAAGAGAGTGAGTTATGTCCGGATGAGCTGGATACCCCACGGTTCCCATCACCGCCATTTATGGGCCCTGCCGTACGTTTGTTGAGGTAATTTGAACCGTTTATCTTGTAGAGCTCGCAAAATAGTAAATTCACTAAAAAATCAGCATTCTTCAATTCATAGGTATATAAAAAAATAAATTTTGGTTTATAAAACGGACGGCCTGAATTTTGTCAATAGTTTTTAAGTTAAAATGTGCATGACCGTCTGTTTTGTAAGCCAAAATTTAATTTTTGATATACCTATGAAAGTCTGATAAAGTTGATTCTTTTGCTTGACTACATTATTTTGCGAGCTCTATAAGGTGAACAGTTTGGATTACCATAATAAACACACAGTGAGGCCCACAATGGGAGGTGGAAATAAAATTTTTCTCATTTTGAAAATGCGACTAAGTAGTCTTATTGCCTGAGTTTTCTGAGTTCACTGGGTTTGATTACATGTTGTTCATTGGTGATTCTTCATGCAGTAATATCCAAGAAGTAAACTCACAAACTGGTCAATATCTCTGTCATCAATCTTATTATCAGTTTTGAAAACTTGGTTTACTAAATTGAAATTCATCGTTTGATGCCTTTGTAGTTGGGAAGGTACCAAACGTCCTAAAATTTCTCCCACATGACCCCACATCAATCTTCCCTTACCCGGCCCCAAATAGCGTATTCGTCATGCAAATACTCCCAGCTTGTCTTGCACTCTAAAAAGCTTCAAACGATCAGAGAACCAAAACCGTCCCTTTACTTTAATCCCTTTTGTGCATGTGCCCTTAAAGTTTTTGGTTGCGTCGCCTATGAAACCTTCTCCAGATTGGACTCTTACGGCCACCAGAATCGTGTTCTTGTCCTGCTTTAGGGCTAGCTGCATCACTCAAATTAGTAGATGATGCCTCACCAAAATCGATCACGAAAACAACCAGCCTCACTTTTCTTCTGAAACACAACCTCTACCTCCTCCTTTAACAAATCCCTGATCAATTGTCGCACTCTCATCCAAGGGAGAGTAAGGAATAATAGCAACAGGTCCACAGCTCTACTTCACAATTACAAAAGTCATTTATTTGTTCCTTCAATTACTTTAACACTTCCACAATCCTTGTTCACTTTTGCTTAGTGATAAAGAGAGACTCTTTATCGAAAGAGAAAAAGAGAAAGACGCTTGCCTACGTGCATATTTTTGTGTAGTTACATGCTGCGAAACACAAGTGTTCAACTTAGAGAGAGAGAGAGAGAGAGAGAGAGAGAGAGAGAGAGAGAGAGGATATGGCGGAGAGGCTCAATGAAGCAGAGATCAATAAGATCAATGAAAACGTAACTTCATTGCACGAAGGCAACAAACTCAATCTTGAAGGAGATATGATGAAATGTTTCAATTGGACTCCTCTACATGTGGCTGCATCACGTGGGCAACAAGAGCTTTTCCAAAAACTGTTGCCTAGCAATCCAGAGCTTGCCAAAGCTCTAGATTCGCAACAACAATCCCCCCTTCACTTGGCATCGGCTAATGGACACATTGAGATTGCGAAAGCATTAATAAAGGTGAGACCAGAGATGTGCCTAGCTCGTGATCGAAACGGTGCAAAACCTCTTCATGTTGCAGCTATGAGAGGAAAGGTCGAGGTCTTGGATGAGTTGTTTAAAGCTAATCCCCATGCAGCTCGAGCTATGGTGGACAGTAGAGAAAGAGAGACTATCTTACACATATTTGTCAAATATAACCAGTTACACTTTCTATCGAAGTTGTTGAAGAACTACTTTAAAGGTAAGGAGTTTGTCAATGCCAAAGATACTGCTGACAACACCATACTGCATGTTCTGTTGCGGATCGAAGATACGAGGTATGTTAGGGCCACAATCAAGGCTTTAGTTTGGTCTCAATACTTTTGAAGTATATAAGATAATTTGATACAAATTAACTTTGGTATTACTTACTTAAATAGTTTCAATTGTTTTTGAGAACTGGATGTCCGAGTCAACTTGCGCACACCTCAACTCACTACGGAACCCCGAAATTAATGACTTATTTTGTTTAATAGCATGTTCCTTCTCAGTCTCTCTCACAAACACATTCATGATGTTACAGACCAAAAATTTTACATCGATTGTTTGGCTTGATAATATGAAAGAATAAAGGAAAACATATTTGAAGGTCATTACTTGCAAATCAACTCTCTCGAGTATGCGGCATATGATCAGGAGAGAGTTGACAAAATCAAGACCTCTGTGCTCTCACATTTTTCAACTGTGCGATGTGAATATGTCTTTCTCTCTACAGAAATGCTACCAACACAGATAAATATATAGTGCACATATTGTGCACTGATCGCGATGTGGGGCCCACTACGGGTCCTACAAAAATGATTACAGCCGTTGATTAAATTTAAAATATTTTTTCAAGGGCCCTAATGAAAATTTAGCTCAATCTGATAGTTAGAGATGCTTGATTTAATCATCTAACTTTTCATTATTCTGAAATCCACATGAAAAATTAAATGATTGAATCAAATATGTATATGTATCGGATTGAGCTGATTTCACAAGGACCCTTGAAAATATGTTTTACATTTAATGAACGGATCATTATTTAATGCTAAAAT